>JAOPSE010000023.1:25258661-25858661 GCA_029449295.1 Zea luxurians | reverse complement strand
TCTCTGTGCCTCCGTCGATTACCTCGAACTGACTCGGCTCGGTTCGATTTCGACCGACTGCCGGGCGCCGGCCGATGCACGGATGCAGGTGTCGAAGCTGGGGTTCGGGTGCATGGGGCTCACGGGCACCTACAACGCGCCGCTCGGCGACGAGGCCGTGGCCGCCGTCGTCGCGCACGCCTTCCGCCGCGGGATCACCTTCTTCGACACCTCCGATGCCTACGGGCCCCGCACCAACGAGACCCTCCTGGGGAAGGCGCTCAAGCAGCTGCCGAGGGAGCAGGTGCAGGTGGCCACCAAGTTCGGGATAGGTCAGGGCTCCGCTGGCATGACCGTGTGCGGCACGCCCGAGTACGTACGCGCCTGCTGCGAGGCCAGCCTGCGCCGCCTCGACGCCGGCTACATCGACCTCTACTACCAGCACCGCGTCGACACCACCGTCCCCATCGAGGATACGGTCTGTCACTTGGCCACCTTGCCGCATTCTCATTCTGCTTGCAGTGCAGCTGTTGCTATTATGAATTATTGTGCCGAAATCGCTGCAGATTGGTGAGCTCAAGAAGTTGGTGGAGGAGGGGAAGGTCAAGTACATCGGCTTGTCAGAGGCCAGCCCAGACACAATCCGCCGTGCGCACGCCGTGCATCCCATCACCGCCGTGCAGATGGAGTGGTCGCTCTGGTCCCGAGACATCGAGCCCGAGATCGTGCCACTCTGCAGGTGAGCTCTGCTCTCCATCACCAATCAGGCTTATTCCACCAAGTTCATTAGAGTTCAATTGTGGTTCTGATCGATTAACACGAATTCCTTTGTACTCTATGGTCTACAGAGAATTGGGGATTGGAATTGTGGCTTACAGTCCAATTGGCCGTGGATTTTTTGGTGGAAGAGGAGTGACACAGCAAGTTTCTTCTGAATCTAGTCTGGTACGAACAGAATTTTCCTTGGAACTGTGTGACCTTTAATCAATCTGCGTGAGGGCAAGGAACATTTTTTCCCTTTCAGTTTACTTAGGCATTTTAACCTTGGTTTCATCAGCAAAGGCATCCAAGATTTACAACAGAAAGCTTGGAGAAGAACAAGCAGATTTACCTGAAAATAGAAGATCTGGCCAAGAAGTACCAGTGCAGCTCAGCTCAGCTAGCTCTAGCCTGGGTTCTGCATCAAGGGGATGATGTGGTTCCTATACCAGGTGTGACCTTATAAATATGTCCTCGTTCAATGGTAGCGCACAATGTGCACTGCTGATATTCCCAAGATAAACAAGAATATCAGATGAATGGTAAAAAGCTTCATGTATATACTTTCTGACAAAAGTGAAATGTGCAAAATGATTCATAAGTTATAGCGTAACGAACACAAATAGCTTTGCCTAATGTTAAAATTATCCTCTTTGATCATTGCTACTTCACAAGAGGAGCAGTGAGGTAACAGATCATTTGCGTATATCCTATAATAAAGCGGCTTTCTCTGAATGTGTATATGTAGTATTCTGTACAACCTGTTGAGTTGTTTGTGATATATTTGCTTTTTACTTAGTTGTAATATAGTTCAATTTCAAACTTATGTCAATTGATCTATGCTTGTTATTCATTCCAAAGTTTGAAGCAAGTCATCGCGGACATGAATTTTTTTTTATAGTCAAATCGTCCTGCATTTGGTCGCTGAGATGTGTTCGTTAATTTCTCAGGGACAACAAAAACGAAGAACCTAGATGCCAACGTTGACTCCTTGAAGGTGAAGCTCACAGCTGAGGACCTGAAGGAAATTGGCAGCCAGATACGTGCAGAAGATGTGGCTGGTGGAAGACAATACAATTCCTATGCACATACCTCCTGGAAGTATGCAGATACACCAAAAAAGTGAAGCTCTGGAAACCTTGTAGCAATCACAGGCGTATGCAAATGTTGAACTATTTCCCTGCATTTGAGCCGGAATCGTACGATGATGCATCTTGTGAACATGCAGCACTAATAAATCGAGACGAAGAATAATGTGTTTTCCATCAGTGATTATGAGCAGATGATGATTTTTATCCGTGCTTAAGTTGGGTTCAACGACGACGGTCGAAACCGCTCGGTGGCAAAGCGACGTGGGCAGTCAGTACTGACTGGCCTGGTCCAACGCCGATCGGTTGATGGGGCTGCCGAGGCTCGATTGGTATCGACCGTGCCGTGCCGGGAGAAAATATGGCCCTGTACAAAACTATTGAATAAAAACTCTTCTTACTAAACTATTTAAAAACAGAATTGTAAGTATTAAAATGTTGTAATGCAGTACATAGAAATAGAGTTTATGAAAAAATATCTATTTAACTCTTTATTGTATGAAATTTACTTGAACAACTTCATTCTCTTAGTGTTCCTTGAAATAAATTCTTCAATGATATGCTCATATTCAATCTTGTCCAATAATCCACTCTCCGTGCTATTGTGGCTAAATCAATAAGTCTTTGTTGTATCATTGTAAAACGTAAATAGGACTTCAATAATTTTAGTTTAGAAAAGCTCTGCTCTACTAAATCAATAAGTCTTTGTTGTGCTCTTGAAATACTAGACGTCTAGTA
This sequence comes from Zea luxurians, assembly GCA_029449295.1. Taxonomy (NCBI): domain Eukaryota; kingdom Viridiplantae; phylum Streptophyta; class Magnoliopsida; order Poales; family Poaceae; genus Zea; species Zea luxurians. The sequence goes on along the minus strand of JAOPSE010000023.1, from coordinate 25,856,097 downwards.
AATTAATAAACATGCACACAAAAGATGAAAAGAACAATTAAACTCTTATAATTATTAAAGGATATATTAGCAGAGGATTTTTTTTTGGAAAATTACCTTGATGCTTCGTAATTCCGGACGACAAGCAAGGATCAGGATTTAGAATTCCAGACATAAGCAGTATGGTAATGACAGGTGGCAGCCATAGGATTAGGATTTAGAATTCCGGACACAATCAGGAAATGTCTTCGAGAGCCAGAGCAGAGCATGCAACTCACTAACTCAGTAGCAGGCTAGCAACTATTGTTGTCATGTCACCATGATTAGGGAAGAGCCAAATAGGGATGGGATTGGATGGGGTGCTGGGTGCAGGCCTGAAGGGTGTCTGGCGGTGCGGCGGAGGCCGGAGGCGAGAGAGAGGCTGAAACGTCGCAACCGCTGGCAGAAGATGAAGATTATCTATTTACTTTGTATAACTTACTTTTATATTATATAGGCTATACATGTATAAATTTAGAGGCCCTTGAAAATTTGGGGGCCCTGTTCCACTGTACCGTTTGAACTCCCTCCCGCACAGCCCTGGCACTATAGATAGTCAGTACTGACTCCGACCAGTCGATACTGATCGCCTGTTTGTCACATGGTAGTTCATGATTAGTTCACACCATTTTAAATTCAAAAAAAATAAAATCTAGTCTCTAAATAGAGAGGGAGTGTTTCAGTTCATTCGCATCCCTCACTATCCAAATTGCTCTTATTACTTCATATTACACTTCCCTCACTCTTGTTTCACCCCACTAAATTATTATCATCATGTCTTCCTAGAACTTGTACTTTGAAATGATCAAAGACAAGATACTTGACCTGTTGCATCAAACTACGATAGATGTGGCGATAAAGCTTGTATCCGGCCTTTCAATAAGGAGAAGACAAAAGAAGCAGCATTGGAGCTACATCAATCAGGATCGTGAAACCGCTCATGACCGGTTGGAAAAGGATGGTTTAAGGGGGACATTGGATCCTCGGTCATCATGCTCGATACAGTTGCCCCATATGATTTGGCATGTATTTTTCTAATAGAGGAGTCGAACAACGATGTCAATGTGCTCAACGAGTCGTCGTTGTTCACTGACATGCTCAAGGAAGAAGCACCAAATGTAAACTTCACGGTGAATAGACATGAGTACAACCAATGGTACTACTTCGCCGATGGCATCTCCCCCTAGTGACCCGTGTTTGTGAAGATTATTTTCCTCCCATTAACTTTGAAGCCATGGATGTTTGCTGCATACTAGAGGGTGCACAGAACATCGTAAATAGAGCAATTGGGGTCCTCAAGGCTCGCTTCAATATTCTTGCTAGCCCAGGTCTAGGGGTGAAGCAAGGATCTGAGTTTAGGAGGGACAAATTAGATTAGGAGGGGTTGCTAGAAGGTATTTTGTATTATTTACATGATGATTAGCTAAGAAAATTAATAGGTTCTATGGAATTAAGGGAGCATTAGGGGGGACATTGGCCCCATGTGCCCCTCCCTGTCTTCGCCATTGCCCATGTTATTCTTTTTCCCACCAAGTACTCGATGTGATCATACATGTATGTATCATTCTACACAACATGATTATTAAGGATGAACGTGGAGGACCATATTGTAGCACCAACCATCACCCCCGAAGCACTGACGGGCTTTGCATCCATCCTTTAATGTGAGGACACATTCTATGCTAGTTTAGTCCATGATCAGCTCCAAAATAATTTAATAAAACATATCTAGAATTGAAACCATGAAAACTAGATTTTATTTTTATAAATAATGTATTTTTATTTTTTATGAATTATGTAATTTTTATTTGCTTAATTATGTGCTAGATAAATTTTTATTTTCAATAAAAACGGTATCTTTCATTTTTAATAAAAGTCTATAACAGAAAAATGTTATGCATTAGAGCGCTACAGTAGATATGCAATCAAAAGTTTTTCCCTAAGTTCCAATCCTAAAATAGCATGGCAATTCTAACAATATAAATACTTGAAAATAATTGCTCAAATGTAAATGATTAATATAAAAAGAAAGGATTAGGAATGTCTCGATGTTTTGCTAAGGTATTGAAGAGTAGGTAGTCCCCAATAGTACTCGTTGGAGTACTCATGTAAGGTTGTCGCTTTCCCTTGATCAGTGCAAGGACCAAGTGCTCTCTGTGAGTTGGTTGTTCAGCATGGTAAACCATTCACAATAGTATACACCCTTAAGTTGGGTCACCCATAATCTATCTAAGTGATCATCGAACTCCTGAGCCACCAAGTCATAACCAATACTAACTCTCACTTGATCAGTCCAAGTTTAATGGGGGTGGTGAATGCACACAAGCTACTCTTAGTGCACTAATAAGGTCGATAATCAAGTAATTATTAGTTCTAAAGTCCATCACTAGGCAAAGGCGCTTACTCTAAAATGGGTTCCTATAGCAGTTGAAATGGGCAAGAGATCTTATATGGTCGAGTTGGGGGTATAAATAACCCCAAGAAAAGGAACTAGTTATACCTCCACTCAGCCTAGTCGGGTGCACTGGACATGCCTGGTGCTCACCACTCTCTGCACCGGACACGTACTACACCAGACACGCACGATGCTTTCCCATTGGCTAATTTGGAAACTAGGGTATCTAGTGCTCACACCGGACACATCTAGTAAGTATAGCACTCAAGTACGCAGTTGTAAACATCTCTGAGTATCCTATTCGGTCACATCAGACACGTCCAATGAGTATTTGGCCTCTAAAATATATTTACAACCTCTTTGTGTACCATGTCCAGTGCCATGTATGGTGATACACTAGACATGTTTGGTGAATACTGTAACACCCTAAAGTTCGATCTTGTGGAATTAAGGAAAAATTTCCCAAGGGTTTTCAATCAAAACACCTTTCCTTAATAATATTCATAATTTCAAAGTTACTACCATTGCCTCCCCCACCACCACCAGTTCCACCCCGGGACAAGCACCGGAATTCATGAGCCACAAACCACCAACCTTCTCCAACTCCGCGGATCCGCTGCATGCAGATGACTGGCTAAAGTCTGTAGAAAAGATGCTCAACATAGCTCAGTGCTCGGACAGAGAGAAAGTGCTCTACGCATCAGGTCGTCTTACTAGTCCCGCTGCGAATTGGTGGGATGCATACTGCGCCGCTCATGCTGTCGTCGACACAATTACCTAGGCAGAATTCTCCACTCAATTCAGGAATTACCACATTCCTGCCGGGCTCATGAAGATTAAGAGAAAGGAGTTTCTATCCCTCAAGCAAAGAAGTATGTCCGTGAGTGAATATAGGGACAAATTCATCCAGTTATCTCGATATGCTCCGAGAGATGTTGAGAATGATGAGCAAAAGCAGGAGCTTTTTCTGGACGGTTTGATTGGACCCTTGCAATATCAACTGGTATCGCACACATTTCCATCCTTCCAAAGGCTACTTGACAAAGCTATTGTTGTAGAAAACAAGAGGAGTATATTTGGAGAGAAAAGAAGGGCTGATAACCATGGGCAAGCTGGAAGTAGTTCCCGTCCTCGCTATACTACCACTCCAAGTGCACCAGCTGGTGGCAGTTCTGGGCAACAAACTCAACGGGCACCAACTGCTCCTCCGCAAGCAAGCACCCCGGCGGGACCTGTTGCTCCTAACACATCCACCAACAGGGCATGCTTCAAGTGTGGACAACCGGGACACTACGCCAACTATTGTCCCAACCGAGCTGCCTACACTACACCGGCTCCGATGAAGCAAGGACAAGCCTCGGCAGGAAAGAGTCAACCCTTATCTGTCAACCGGGGACAAGCCCACCATGCAGAAGTAGAAGCTGAGCCGGGTGAACTTGAAATTCAAGAAGAAGAGCTAGTTGAAGATGAAGTAGTCGGTGAAGAAGTCAACGAACAACAAGAATAGAGATAAACATAAATATAGATACATATATATATTTTACTATTTGTAAGACCTGAATATTAGTTTGGCTATTAGTTAGTATTTTACTATTTTAGTGATAATAATAAGGTCTATTGACCCTATGTTTTGTTAAAGAATTTTGCATCATGCCGAGATTTCTTTGTTTGTGCATATGTTCCGAGAACAATATGAGTATACATCCCTTTTCTACAAATCTCGAGGACGAGATTTCTGTTAAGGGGGTAGGATTTGTAACACCCTAAAGTTCGATCTTGTGGAATTAAGGAAAAATTTCCCAAGGGTTTTCAATCAAAACACCTTTCCTTAATAATATTCATAATTTCAAAGTTACTACCCAAAATTAATATAATTTTTTGTTTCTAGATAAATTAAAGTATTCTTGGGTTGAAATTATATATATAAGAATTATGATCAAAACTATTTTCTTAATATATAATCTACAACATAAATTATATTTCACTAAAATTCATAAGATATGAACTATTTTCTATTTTATGATTGGAATCATGTATAAAATAATTAAAACAAATATATATCAAATAATAGTAATAATATAAAGTTTTTCATTTATGTTGGTGTTCCATTCGGAATTTAAATTTGAGTATGGTTTGAATTGGATTTGAAATAAGAAATAAAAATAAAATAGAAAAGAAAAAGAATGGAACAAACCTGATGTTGGACCGAATTCACCCAGTCAGCCCAGTCTGCCACACCCCCTCGGCCCAATACCGTTTCCCACCGCGCAGCCCGTTTGCTCCAACCCAATGACCAGTGGGACCGCGCTGTCAGGTAAGTCTTCTCGTCGCGCTCGCGCAACAGACCGCGCGCAAACGGCGGATTCCGCACGGGGGTCGCGCTGGTCCGGGCAACGGAGTCCGCAACCGACGGAACTACCCTCCCGACTTCGGCGCCCCCCGGGCTATAAATCGGGCCCCGCGACCTTTTCTTCTCACCTCATCCAGCTCGCCGCCATCGCTGTTGCCCGCGGGAAAGAGAGCGCAGCGGAAGCCACCGTTAATCCGCCATTCGCCGTGGCCGGGGCGGTCTGCAACCGCATCGTCGGTAAGAAGTTCTCCTCTGTGCTCGCCTCGTCCTCCTCGTCGCGTAGCACCGATCAATTTTAGATTTAGGGGCGCTTGGTGTGGAATCGCGCGCGCGCCGGTAGCCTCCGCCGTCGCACTTGGGCTGCGCGACCGCCCTGTTGTTCGGAGGAAGGAGATCGGCGTGATCTGTTGATTTAGCAGGCAACGGCTGCGATTAGAAGATCATACCCCTTCGTTTGAATAACTCGCGCGACCGTAGATCTTTGATCCGTCGGCTCAGATCGCGTCCTGCTTCATTAAATCGCGACCGTCGATCGTGGATCGAGTGGACACGCTCGTGTAACCGTTTACCGCGGCCGGGATCTAATCCTCACCGTCCGTTTTGGATCGTGCGGCCGAGATTGCAAGATACCTCTTCGGCCTGTCAATTTAACACTTAAGCCCCTGTAGAAAGTAGAAACCAACCCGCCATCCCTCTCCATGTTCCCTGTGTCTTGGACATCTTTCGCCAAGAGCCCTGATCTTTCTGGTAATTGACGCCCAGTCCAGCCTACTCGAAAATCAGAGAAATTAAATTTTAAATAGATTCTTAATATATAAATTAGTGCTAGAACTTGTAAAATGCATAGAAAAGTCATTTGTAGTCCAAATCACTCCATTCCAGTTCCTAAAATTTTGTAATATTATTCTCTACCACTGGAAATCTCTGTTTTGTCATGAAAATAGTAATAAAATTAATATCTTATTTAACCCTATTTTAAGCACATAAAACCTTAGGAAATTCGTATCTCCTCCGTTTTAACTCCGATTTGATCCGTTCAAGTTGCGTTAGTCTCGTAGAAACGCGTAGATCACTATTATGCAGTATATTCTTATGTTTGGTGTGATGTTAATTTTATCTATACCATGTTTGTTTGTATTGCTACGACTAGCGCGAGGACTCGTAAGCAAGTTGGTACCTGGAATCTCAAGTGCCAGGCAAGTTGTGCCCTTGATCACTTCTTTTACTCACTCATGTTCTAATTAATCATAATGATCTGCATAGGTTAATTTTGATGGGACCTAATAGGTTACCCTAGTTTGTCTATCTTTATGCCTTGTTTACCACTGAACTTTTTGGGTAGTACTTGCTAGTGCTATATGTGGTTTTGGGCATTGAGATACACATTATTCATGATTATACTTTTGTTATCCGTTGTTATTTACTATTCATGTCAAGATCATTAATGTTAATTGGAACATAGAGCTTAACTTGAGAAACACGTGCCACCACAAGGGTTTATGGACGCCCTTGGCTGGTTAATTAAGAAAGCTAGTGGAGGACTACCTTACCCGAAAGGGGCAAGGGCAGTAGGGGAGTGGTCAGTGTAGGGAGGTCCTTGCTTGATTTTGCTGCGATGGCGGTCAGGCAAGAACCCTGCATTGGAGCTTCCTATAAACTGTAGCGGGTTTTCTGAAGCTAGTGGAACTTTGTAAAGGCCTCGTAGTGTTACCCTGCCTCGCCTCCTCGGTAGAGGTGTATGGGAAGTCACGATCCCTTGGCAGATGGGTAACATGACTTGTGGGTAAAGGGTACCACCTCTACAGAGTGTAAAACTGGTATACTAGCCGAGCTCACGGTCATGAGCAGCTCAGGACTCTCTGATGATGAATTTATGGAACTAAATTCAATTTGTCATATGCATTGCATCGCAGGTGATGTTGTTACTTTTGTTCTACTACTTAAATGGGGTTGGTATTTACTTATACTTAGTAATTGCTAATAAAATTTTGAATAACTTTAAAAGCAATGCTCAGCTCTAACCATCCTCTTTGGTAAGCCTTACACTTCACGTGAGCTCCCACCTTTGGCGAGTTCATGCACATTATTCCCCACAACTTGTTGAGCGATGAACGTATGTGAGCTCACTCTTGCTGTCTCACACCCCCCCACAGGTCAAGAACAGGTACCGCAGGATGAGGCGCATGGAGGATGCTGCGATGAGTTCGTGAGAGATCTAGGCCGTCGTCTCCCAGTCAACTTTGGGTTGCTGGACCGTTGTCTCCTTATAATGTAAATATTTATCTATTTTGTATAGAACTCCTATTATATTGTAAAGTTGTGACATTCGATCCTGTGCCATGATTCATCATATGTGTGAGACTTAGTCCCAGCACACCTGGTGATTATGTTCGCGCCCGGGTCTTGGTGCCCCAAAACCCGGGTGTGACAAATACATTGTATCTGAAACCAGTTCTACAAGCTCTTTAGGTACCCTATTCAATGCATCGTGTCTTTTGCACACCGGACAAAACAATGCTACACTCATTTTCAATAGAGTACACTCATGTCTAGTGGCCCATATCTGATGTCCATTAGACACATCCGGTGTTACTATAACACTGCCAAGTCACTTGTTTCAGTCACTTTTTAAGTTAGGTTTTATTTCAAACTTCTCAAGGCTCTCATGGGTTTACGTAGCACTAGTTTTCACAAGTGTGGATCACCACTCCTAAGTAGACTTGCCTATGGTAAGCTACCTGTTTCATGCCTCCCTTTATAGTATGGATAAAAGAAAAATAAATGCCTATCAATCTCCAAGGTGTCAAACAACTTCATTGACACTTATAGCTAGCTGATCTTTAACCTTATTTCCATCAATAGAGGTCAATAGAGGCACGGATACCACTTAAGTTCAACCATTCTCCATTATTATGACCTCATACTATTTCTACAAAATACAAGTTAGTCATAATAATTTTATGTTGTCATTAATCACCAAGATTAAAGTAGGGACCTAGATGACTTCAATAGGAACCCATTCTACCATAGTAGGTTGCTCTTGTTGACCTAGTTTGTCCTTCCTTTGTGCTCCTATTTTCCCCGAGGAAGTTATATGGCAAGTCACCTCCTACTGTCCGCTGACGCCCGAGTAAGCATTGAGCGCATGACACGTGATAGATCTGCTTTGCCTGGTGTCTTATTAGAAGATTGGATCCACATGCATGCCTCTCTAGGCCTACGATGGACTATAAGGCCTCTGTTAGCACCCAAGGAAGGTTTTACCCTCAAAAACTAACGATACACCTTCCAAAAGATCTACACAGAAGAAGAAAAACTCAAGTGAGGGTCCAATTGATGCTAGCCACATGTCCTATGGGACCCATGTCCTTAGGGGTTTGCTCGGCTCGAGTTAAGGGCCCTGATTTTGAGGGTGGACTTCTAGGGCGCTCTCAGTCTCTCAGGTGCCCATTAGGATGGAAGACAAGAGTTTCAAGTCCTTCTAGACATAGGCATCTAGGGCAATAGGGTTGTCCTAGTCTCCTAGTTCCTCTTGGACCTCTGAGGCCCTAGTCTTGGTTCCCTCTTGGTCTCTAGAGCCCTTGACATGGGAAGCCAAACTCCTCGCTCAGCCAAATACAAGATCACCTATTGTCACACCCGGTTTTAGAAGGTAAACCGAATGCGAACCATGTACGTGCCAGGATCAGCAATTCACGTACACAGCAGTTACATAACATGGACATCATCACACAGTGCTCAAATAGTATTAAAAGGGAAATAATAGTCGATTACATCATACGTCTGAGACGTCCATATAGTCCTTACAATAAATCAAAGTGCGGAAAAGAAACGTAGATAACCGCGGCCTTCACAGGCAGCTGACTGGGGGTTGCCACTAACCCACACCTAGAACTCGTCGTAGTCTTGGAACTCCTGGAAGTCTCCTTCCACAGCTTCATCTTCTCCTGAGCAGTGGTTGCAATGCTGACAACCTGGGGGGGGTTTGGTGTGTAGAGCAAGAGTGAGTACACATCAACATACTCAGCAAGTATCCTGTTTGGCTGTAGTGGACTAGCTTTATGTGGGGGTAAGTCAAGCAGTTGCTTTTAGTTGGTCAGTTTATTATTTACTAGTAGAAAGCCAGGTTTTAGCATTAACCCAAGTTATTAACCCAAAGTACCCTTTCCAAACGGAAAGAATACCACTTACCATTACCATAAGCATAATCATAACCATCCTCATTGCCACCTGTAAACCAAAATGTCTCTGATCAAGTACCACTAATCACTGGAGCTCCCTTGGCCGCTCATAACCGCGAGCACGGCTGATATATCAGTTTTCAAACACTCTGCAGAGGTTGTGCACTTTACCCACAAGCCGTGATTCCCTTTCTGCCCGGAGAGAGCTACTCCCCATTGACCACTACCTAGGTGGTCCAGCAGGGCATCACTACGTAGCCTTTACAAAGATTCCCCGAGGCTGTAGCCGCCCGTTAGGTTTCCTAAATGTACCGCACTCCTCCCCAAGGGACAAATCAACCTTGGCAGAGCGAGCCGCATACACCGAGCCCCATTGACGGCACGACGGCGAAGCGAACTACACCCCGGTTCCTCTAATTACTCAGCTAAGGGCGTCCCATTCCACCCTCATGGTTGCACTGTTTTCCCGGGCGGTCATCCATAGAACAGGTCCTTACGGAGAGGCACTCGAGAAACCGCTCGAGCCCCCTTAAAAGCTACAAGTATAATATCATAATAAGAGAGGGGAAAACAGCGTATCATATATAATCTCATCATGTTCATTGATTAGAGTTTGAGCAATAGCATGAAGCTAAACAATAATAAACCGACCCAAATAGGTAAACAAGGACATGGATAACAAAAGCTAGTCAATCCTTAGGTATAAATGTGTAATGCGGGAGGTGAATTAAAGAATGAATAGGACAGAGATAGGTCAAAGGACACTTGCCTCCACCAACCGACTGCTGCTCAGGGGCTTCTCCTGCGGGTTCTTCGGGTTCTCCGACCGAATCGTTCTCTATGCGAGCGCAAACATACATATATCCACATATTTAATACAAAAGAACAGTACACCATACAATAGAATGCAATAAGTAAACTGACGTTCCACGCGGGCTCGCAGTTATAGTTAAGAGAGAAAGAGAACAAGACAGTCGGGAAACGGTCACGTTACATGATTATAAATTAACTACTCGCTTAATGGAAGGAAATTTAATGTAGACACTATGTTTAGCGTAAAGTAAAGTCATGTTTCATGTCTAATCATTATAAGCAGGTGGAGATAAATAAAAAGAATGGTCGCGCGGCGAGACACGCGACATAGCACTCTAAAACAAATTAAGAAGTTAACGACTCGTCGCGCGACCGAGCACGCAACGAGACACTTCGCCTTAGTTATGAGGAGACGTTAAGCGTCGCGCGACGAAACGCACGACGGCATACGTCGACTAAACTGAGTCTAAAGTGGAACGTCGCGTGAATACACACGCGGCGTTACACCTTAAACAACCTGAAATTAAAATGGATCGTCGCGCGACGAAGCGCACGACGCAACACATAGATAGAATCTGAAATTAGACAAATCCGTCGCGCGGCGAAGCGCGCGACGCAGCACGCTAACTAACGGAGTTTGACGTTAACTACCGACTAAAAATAATCACCGCGAGCGCGGACGAGCGGGGACACGGTCGGGCGAGGCCGGGACGGGGGCGGGGCGACCGGGCCGGGGCCGGGGCGGTTGAACCGGCCAGGGGGGGCGGTTGAACCGGCCAGAGGCGGCCGAGCTCGCCGGGAGGCGGGCGGCCGAGCCGGGGGCGGGCGCGCGCGGGCGAGCGGGGCTCGTCGCGCCGCGGGAGGGCGCCGGGCCACCACGGCCGGCCGAGCCGAGGGGCGGGGCGGGCGAGCGCCACGCGCAGGGGCCGGGGCAGGGGCGGGCGCCGCCGCCGCAAGGGGAGGCCGGGCGGGGGCCGAGCGCCGCCGGGGAGGGAGGGGGAGGGGCCGAGCGGGGGGGGGGGGGCGAGCGGGGGGCCGAGCGCCGCCGGGGAGGCCGGGGCGGGGCCGAGCGCCGCCGCGCGGGACCGGGGAGGGGCGGGCAGGGGCGCCGCCGCGGGCCGGGGTGGGGGCCGCGCCGCCGCGCGCAGGGGGAAGGGCGGGGGCGCGCGCGGGTAGGGGGAGAGGGAGGGCGCGCGCGGAGGGAAGAAGAGGAGGGAGAGGGAGAGGGAGAAGGGAAGGGGAGGGGAGCTCACCTCGGGGTCCAAAATCCGGTGATCGTCGTCTCTAAATCCTAGGGCACCACGGGGAGAGAGAGGTGGAAGAAGGAGAGGAGAGGTTGTTGCGCAGGAGATCCAAATGAGAGAGAGAGGGAGAAGGGGGGCGCATGGGGGGTTTGGGCGCCAGGGGCGCGCAGGGCCGGGCCAGACCGGGCTGGGCAGGGCTGGGCTGGGCTGGGCTAGGCTGGGCCGGGCCACTTCGCGGATCGAAAACCCACAACGAGCACGGACCACTAAATGGAATTAAATCGCGAATCGAAATCCGGAACGGAACGAGACGAACACTCAACATCAGACAAAGAAATGTGCTTCGGCATGATGCAACACCCAAAATAAAGTATTTTAAGGTTTTGCTTTACACGGGGTCTAAAGCCAAAACCCGCTATAACTTTGGAAAAGATCAAGGTTTAGCGAGGGAACGAGAAAAAAGAAAAGGGTAACGCCTGAATTTGGTGAGAGAAAAGAAGAAAAATTCTACCCCCAAATTCAGGGCGTTACAAACCTATCCCCCTTAAAAGAATCTCGCCCTCGAGATTCAGGGTTGGCTAGCAAAGAGCTCAGGGTATTTAGCCATCAGATCATCTTCACGCTCCCAGGTTGCTTCTTCCTCAGAGTGGTGATTCCATCTAACTTTGCACATCCTGATGGTCTTCCTTCGGGTGACTCTATCTGCAACCTCAAGGATTTGCGCTGGCTTCTCTGTGTAGGTCAAGTCCTCTTGGACTTCAAGACCTTCCACTGGCAACTGCTCTTCTGGCACACGCAAGCACTTCTTCAACTGAGACACATGAAAGACATCATGCACAGCTGACAAATTCTCTGGCAGACTGAGCTGATAGGCCACTTCTCCACGCTTTGAGAGGATCTGGTACGGACCAATGTAGCGGGGTGCTAGCTTGCCTTTCACTCCGAACCTTCTGACTCCTCTGATCGGTGACACTTTCAGATAGACAAAGTCTCCGACTTCAAAACTCAGCTCTCTTCTTCTTGTGTCTGCATAGCTTCGCTGCCTCGATTGCGCTATCTTCAGATTCTCTCGGACCATCTTGATGTTCTCTTCGGCTTCAAGCAGAATGTCTGGCCCAAACACTTGCTTCTCTCCAGGCTGATCCCATTGCAACGGAGTTCTACAACTCCTTCCATAAAGCGCTTGAAATGGTGACATCTTCAAACTGGCCTGGTAACTGTTGTTATAGGAAAACTCTGCATAGGGCAATCGCTTATCCCATCCGGACTGATCTTGCAACGCACAGGCTCTCAACATGTCTTCAAGAATTTGATTGGTCCTTTCGATCTGGCCATCTGTCTGCGGGTGATAAGCTGAACTGAAATTCCGATGTGTGCCCAAAGCTTCATGCAACTGCTGCCAGAAATGAGAGGTGAACTGCGTTCCTCTGTCTGACACTATCTTCTTTGGCACACCATGAAGACAAACGATCCGAGACATATACAGTTCTGCCAATACTGCACTGTTGTAGTTGGTCTTGACAGGTATGAAGTGGGCTGACTTGGTCAAACGGTCCACCACTACCCAAATGGAATCGTAGCCAACCCGAGTGCGAGGCAATCCGACTATGAAATCCATGCCGATTTCATCCCATTTCCACTGAGGGATCTGCAACGGTTGCAACAATCCAGCAGGTCTCTGGTGCTCTGCCTTAATTCTTCGACAACTATCGCACATAGCCACATGCTCTGCGATTTCCCTCTTCATTCCGTACCACCAGAATTTCTTCTTCAGATCCTGATACATCTTCTCACTACCAGGGTGAATCGAATAGGCTGTCTCATGAGCTTCCTTGAGAATCAACTCCCGAATGGACTGGACATTGGGAACACACAAGCGGTCTTTGAACCATATCACTCCTTCTGCATCTTCTCGAAAATCTTTGCCTCTGCCATCTAGAATCAGTCGCCGAATCTCACTGATCTTCTCATCATTCTTCTGCGCTTCTTTGATTTCGCGCTCTAAGGTAGGTTCCAACTCAACTGTGACTCCTCGCAAATTGTTCAGAAATCCGAGACTCAACCTGTCGAACTCCTTGGCCAACTCATAAGGCATCGGACGAGCGACCATCAGATTGACTTGACTCTTTCTGCTCAAAGCATCTGCCACTACGTTGGCTTTGCCCGGATGGTAATGAATCTCCAACTCATAGTCTTTGATCAACTCTAACCATCTTCGTTGCCTCATGTTCAACTCTGACTGAGTGAATATGTACTTCAGACTCTTGTGGTCTGTGTAAACATCGCATTTCTGTCCATACAGATAGTGCCTCCATGTCTTCAGTGCGTGAACCACTGCTGCCAACTCTAGGTCATGGATTGGGTAATTCTTCTCATGAACCTTCAGCTGTCGGGACGAGTAAGCCACAACTCTTCCCTCTTGCATCAATACGCATCCCAAACCTGTGTAACAAGCATCACAGTACACAGAGAAGGGCTTGTGCACATCAGGCAAGACTAGGACGGGCGCTGTTGTCAACTTCTCTTTCAGCGCTTCAAAGGCCTCTTGGCATTTCTGGGTCCACTTGAACTCAACCTTGTTGCCTAGCAACGCTGTCATTGGTTTCGCAATCTTCGAAAACCCTTCAATGAATCGCCGATAATATCCGGCCATTCCAATGAAGCTCTTGATTCCTCGAGCATCCGTTGGCGCTTTCCAGTTCAGAATGTCTGCCACTTTCTTCGGATCCACAGCCAATCCTTCTTTGTTGATTATGTGACCCAAGAACAGGACTTCACTGATCCAGAACTCACACTTGCTCAACTTTGCATACAACTGGTGCTCTCGCAATCTCTGCAATACCATCCTCAAATGATCTGCATGCTCTTCTTTGCTTTGAGAATAAACCAGAATGTCATCAATGAATACCACCACAAACTTATCGAGATAATCCATGAATACACTGTTCATCAAGTTCATGAAGAACGCTGGTGCATTGGTCCAACCAAAAGACATCACTGTGAACTCATACAAACCATACTTGGTAATGAATGCCGTCTTCGGAATGTCCGAAGGTCGGATCCTGAGCTGATGATAACCTGACCTCAGATCAATCTTGGAGAACACACTGGCTCCTCTCAACTGGTCGAACAGATCTTCTATTCTGGGCAAAGGGTACTTGTTCTTGATCGTGACTTCATTCAAAGCTCGATAATCGATACACATCCTTTTGGTGCCATCTTTCTTCTCCACAAACAGGACAGGGGCGACCCAAGGCGAGGTGCTTGGCCGGATGTAACCTTTCTCTGACAGCTCATCAATCTGCTTCTTAAGCTCAACCAACTCTGGTCCGGATATTCTGTAAGCTCTCTTAAAGATGGGGGCGGTTCCAGGAAGAAGCTCTATGGCAAACTCAACTTTCCGCTCTGGTGGCATACCCGGTAAATCCTTTGGAAACACATCTGGAAATTCAGACACCACCTTGATACTCTCAATTGGGTCTGCTTCACTGCTATCGACAGCCATCTGATAACAACTTCCTTTCTTTGGCTCAGGCGGGACTAACTCGGTCACCACTTCCTCTCCTAGTGGGGACACCAACTTGATTATCCTTTTATCACAACTGATAACTGCCTGATACTTATCTAGCCAATTCATCCCTAGGATGACATCTATTCCTTGAGTACCCATTACTATAAGGTTAGCGGGAAACGCTATCCCCCTTATTTCCACACTTACATTCAAACAAATGCTATCAGCTCGAATTCTACCACCGGCTGAGTCAATTTGAATGGGGGTCGACATGGTAGTAATTGGAAGATTATGTGCTTCTACCCATGATGCAGTAATGAAAGAATGTGTTGCTCCAGTATCAAATAACACTTCTGCAATATGGGATTCGACTGGGAACATACCTACTATCATGTCGGGGGTCTCCTGAACTGCTTCAGCCTCCAAGTGGTTCAGTCTTCCATGATTGTAACGCGGCTGAGAGCGGTTGCCTGCTCCAGGCTGAGACACATTCTGCTTTGCTGGGGCATTGGGGCCTGACTGCTGCTGGGCTGCCTTCTTCGGACATTGCATCACCCAGTGGCCTTGCTCTCCACAGTGGAAACATGCTCTGTTTCCAACCTGAGCTGGTGCTGCCTGATTGTTCTGCTGGTTTGCTGGGGCAGGAAGACGAGGTGTCTGCTGATTCTGCCTCTAAAACTGACCTCCTGACTGATTGCTCTGACGGTTCTGGTACTGGTGCTGAGGATACTGCCTTTGGAACTGCTGATGCTGCTGAGGTGGACGCTGGTTCTGCCTGAACTGCTGAGGTTGATTGCCTGAGAAACGAGGGCGGCTGCTGCTTCCAGGCTGGGGTCCACTGATCTTGCGCTTACGATCCTCCATCTCCTTACGCTTCCTTTCTGTCATGATTGCTCTGTCAATCAGGTGCTGGAATGTCAGGAAGGTATGATTCATCAGTTGGTAGTGCAGAGGGTCAACCAAGCCTATCAAGAAACGGTATTGTCGCTTGGCGTCGGTGTTGACATCTTCAGGAGCATAGCGAGACAACTGCAGAAACCTGTCTCGATACTCACTGACAGATGATGACCCTTGCTTAAGGGCCAGGAACTCCTCCTTCTTCACTGTCATCAGACCTGCAGGCACATGGTACTGACGAAAGCTACCTCTGAACTCTTCCCAGGTGATGGCATCGGGGTTGGCATGGGTGGCGAGGTAAGACTCCCACCATGATTGGGCTGCTCCTCTCAACAGACGGGGACCATACAAGACTTTCTCCCTGTCATCACACTGAGCGGTATGCAACTCCCGCTCCATAGTGCGCAGCCAATCTTCAGCATCCATGGGGTCAGAAGAGTGAGCGAACGTTGGGGGATGACCTCTCATGAATTCAGCACGCTTGTCTCTGGGCATCTGAGGCATCTGAGGCTGGGGTGGAGCCTGCTGCTGTTGCTGCTGCTGCTGCTGAATGGCGGCCAGAGTCTGACCGATGGCCTGAACCGCTTGAGTCTGCATCAGAAACATCTGCTCGATCGACATCGGGGGCGGGGGTGGCAGGTGCTGCTGCTGGGGCACCTCATCCTGCGGAGCGGCTCGCTCCTGCTGAGCACGCCTTCCTCCTCTGCGCCTGTTCTCTGACATCTGCAGAATGCAACCACACATCAGAACTGATCTGGCAAATCTTGCAGCATAAGAAAAGAGTATAGAATTCTCCAACAGCACTGAACAGATGAGCATCTTCACTGATCTCCATCGCAGACCACACAGCTTCTCAGATAAAGAGGAAAGTAGAATAAAGGGTTTCCCAACTATATAACTAACTCCATTAACATAATAGGTAAACCAAAATGCAGGGGATACCCACACTCTGGTGACAGTCATTACAAAGATCCAAACCAAACATAGTTCATCATGACAAACATAAATGCACAGGATATAGCAAACTACCCTGTCTAACTAAGACTAACTAAAACCGAGACTAACGCTAAGACTGAAGCTTCTATGTATATATTTTGTATTAATTACAGGATCCAACTCTAACGATCTATGGTTCTAGATTTATCTTGGTCTTGCAGTCGGGATTGCCATAAGACTGGAGTCCACACCGAGGTGAGCGGTACGGGTGCTGAGTCCCAACGGGAGCGGGGGAACCATCATCCAAGTGACGACGTTCCGCGCGCTCAGCCCGCAGCAGGGCGATCTCAGCACGAGCCCTACTCAGCTCGTCTAATGCATGGTCCAGCTCCGTGTTTGGCACGGCGGCTAGGTTGACTGTGCTGCTCAACCTAGGATTGTCCTCACCAGTAGGTGAAACAATCACGCCTCCTGTGCTGCCAGATGGACGGCGGGGGTAATACTTCAGGTCGAGACCGTCAGCTACCCCACCGAGAATCGAGCAGTAGTGCGAAAGCGCACGCCGTGCAGCATCCTGCATGGCTGCCTCAGCCGAGTCCCGCTCAGAGATAGAATAGTGCTCTGAGCAAGCCTCCGCGCCCTGGAGACTGTTCTCCGGACGGCGCACCAAGCAGGTCGCCTCCCAGCGGTCCGGGTAGACCCCGCGACTATGCTGGTAGACCACACAGCGATACTCGATGGACCAAGTACGTCGGTTAAGTGCCCGACGTAGCAGGGTATCAAGCGCATCATGGAAGTGACATCCGCGAGCAGCGTCGCGAGTGATGGGTCGAGCAACCCATCCTTCCGGCTCATGGTCAGTAGGGAGGTCGGTGTCGTGGCTCGGGCTGTCGTTGCCACCTCCGTCGTCTGGGTCTCCTCCAGCAGCTACTCCAGAAGCTGGGGCGCCCAGTGGTGGTGCAGGGGGCGCCTCCAGAGGAAGCACAGGAGAGCAGCTCCTCACAGACTCTATTTCCTGCTGGAGCGAGAAAGAAGAGCCCTGCTGCTCCTGTCGTCGACGTTCCTGCTCCTCATGCAGGCGGTGGTGCAGTCTCTCCAAGTGGCTGGACTGTCCGGCCACGGGATGGCGAAGCGGACGCTCAGCAAGGCAGGAGGGTAAGAAGGGAATGACGGACTTTCGTGCAGTGTGTCTAAGTCGAGCCATCTACAAAAGACATCGCAAGCAAAAGGGTGAAAACAGAATTAATATGACCAGCAAATAATGAATCATAGATAAATGAAGGATTAGAATAAAACATAATTTTCAGCAAGGTATAATATATAGTAGAACATAGGTTTGGTCGGTATGACCAACTTTTGAAGGGATACCAAAGTCAAGGCAGTGACAGAGGTCTATAATCCTTAGAACGACCATTCTACTCTAGGTTAGCGGTCCTACAGTCAACACGGCTTTGATACCACTTATGTCACACCCGGTTTTAGAAGGTAAACCGAATGCGAACCATGTACGTGCCAGGATCAGCAATTCACGTACACAGCAGTTACATAACATGGACATCATCACACAGTGCTCAAATAGTATTAAAAGGGAAATAATAGTCGATTACATCATACGTCTGAGACATCCATATAGTCCTTACAATAAATCAAAGTGCGGAAAAGAAATGTAGATAACCGCAGCCTTCACAGGCAGCCGACTGGGGGTTGCCGCTAACCCACACCTAGAACTCGTCGTAGTCTTGGAACTCCTGGAAGTCTCCTTCCACAGCTTCATCTTCTCCTGAGCAGTGGTTGCAATGCTGACAACCTGGGGGGGGGGGGGGGGTTTGGTGTGTAGAGCAAGAGTGAGTACACATCAACATACTCAGCAAGTATCCTGTTTGGCTGTAGTGGACTAGCTTTATGTGGGGGTAAGTCAAGCAGTTGCTTTTAGTTGGTCAGTTTATTATTTACTAGTAGAAAGCCAGGTTTTAGCATTAACCCAAGTTATTAACCCAAAGTACCCTTTCCAAACGGAAAGAATACCACTTACCATTACCATAAGCATAATCGTAACCATCCTCATTGCCACCTGTAAACCAAAATGTCTCTGATCAAGTACCACTAATCACTGGAGCTCCCTTGGCCGCTCATAACCGCGAGCACGGCTGATATATCAGTTTTCAAACACTCTGCAGAGGTTGTGCACTTTACCCACAAGCTGTGATTCCATTTCTGCCCGGAGAGAGCTACTCCCCATTGACCACTACCTAAGTGGTCCAGCAGGGCATCACTACGTAGCCTTTACAAAGATTCCCCGAGGCTGTAGCCGCCCGTTAGGTTTCCTAAATGTACCGCACTCCTCCCCAAGGGACAAATCAACCTTGGCAGAGCGAGCCGCATACACCGAGCCCCATTGACGGCACGACGGCGAAGCGAACTACACCCCGGTTCCTCTAATTACTCAGCTAAGGGCGTCCCATTCCACCCTCATGGTTGCACTGTTTTCCCGGGCGGTCATCCATAGAACAGGTCCTTACGGAGAGGCACTCGAGAAACCGCTCGAGCCCCCTTAAAAGCCACAAGTATAATATCATAATAAGAGAGGGGAAAACAGCGTATCATATATAATCTCATCATGTTCATTGATTAGAGTTTGAGCAATAGCATGAAGCTAAACAATAATAAACCGACCCAAATAGGTAAACAAGGACATGGATAACAAAAGCTAGTCAATCCTTAGGTATAAATGTGTAATGCGGGAGGTGAATTAAAGAATGAATAGGACAGATATAGGTCAAAGGACACTTGCCTCCACCAACCGACTGCTGCTTAGGGGCTTCTCCTGCGGGTTCTTCGGGTTCTCCGACCGGATCGTTCTCTATGCGAGCGCAAACATACATACATCCACATATTTAATACAAAAGAACAGTACACCATACAATAGAATGCAATAAGTAAACTGACGTTCCACGCGGGCTCGCAGTTATAGTTAAGAGAGAAAGAGAACAAGACAGTCGGGAAACGGTCACGTTACATGATTATAAATTAACTACTCGCTTAATGGAAGGAAATTTAATGTAGACACTATGTTTAGCGTAAAGTAAAATCATGTTTCATGTCTAATCATTATAAGCAGGTGGAGATAAATAAAAAGAATGGTCGCGCGGCGAGACACGCGACATAGCACTCTAAAACAAATTAAGAAGTTAACGACTCGTCGCGCGACCGAGCACGCAACGAGACACTTCGCCTTAGTTATGAGGAGACGTTAAGCGTCGCGCGACGAAACGCACGACGGCATACGTCGACTAAATTGAGTCCAAAGTGGAACGTCGCGTGAATACACATGCGGCGTTACACCTTAAACAACCTGAAATTAAAATGGATCGTCGCGCGACGAAGCGCACGACGCAACACATAGATAGAATCTGAAATTAGACAAATCCGTCGCGCGGCGAAGCGTGCGACGCAGCACGCTAACTAACGGAGTTTGACGTTAACTACCGACTAAAAATAATCACCACGAGCGCGGACGAGCGGGGACACGGTCGGGCGAGGCCGGGACGGGGGCGGGGCGACCGGGCCGGGGCCGGGGCGGTTGAACCGGCCAGGGGGGCGGTTGAACCGGCCAGAGGCGGCCGAGCTCGCCGGGAGGCGGGCGGCCGAGCCGGGGGCGGGCGCGCGCGGGCGAGCGGGGCTCGCCGCGCCGCGGGAGGGCGCCGGGCCACCACGGCCGGCCGAGCCGAGGGGCGGGGCGGGCGAGCGCCACGCGCAGGGGCCGGGGCAGGGGCGGGCGCCGCCGCCGCAAGGGGAGGCCGGGCGGGGGCCGAGCGCCGCCGGGGAGGGAGGGGGAGGGGCCGAGCGGGGGGGGGGGCGAGCGGGGAGCCGAGCGCCGCCGGGGAGGCCGGGGCGGGGCCGAGCGCCGCCGCGCGGGACCGGGGAGGGGCGGGCAGGGGCGCCGCCGCGGGCCGGGGTGGGGGGCCGCGCCGCCGCGCGCAGGGGGAAGGGCGGGGGCGCGCGCGGGCAGGGGGAGAGGGAGGGCACGCGCGGAGGGAAGAAGAGGAGGGAGAGGGAGAGGGAGAAGGGAAGGGGAGGGGAGCTCACCTCGGGGTCCAAAATCCGGTGATCGCCGTCTCCAAATCCTAGGGCACCACGGGGAGAGAGAGGTGGAAGAAGGAGAGGAGAGGTTGTTGCGCGGGAGATCCAAATGAGAGAGAGAGGGAGAAGGGGGGCGCATGGGGGGTTTGGGCGCCAGGGGCGCGCAGGGCCGGGCCGGACCGGGCCGGGCAGGGCTGGGCTGGGCTGGGCTAGGCTGGGCCGGGCCACTTCGCGGATCGAAAACCCACGACGAGCGCGGACCACTAAATGGAATTAAATCGCGAATCGAAATCCGGAACGGAACGAGACGAACACTCAACATCAGACAAAGAAATGTGCTTCGGCATGATGCAACACCCAAAATAAAGTATTTTAAGGTTTTGCTTTACACGGGGTCTAAAGCCAAAACCCGCTATAACTTTGGAAAAGATCAAGGTTTAGCGAGGGAACGAGAAAAAAGAAAAGGGTAACGCCTGAATTTGGTGAGAGAAAAGAAGAAAAATTCTACCCCCAAATTCAGGGCGTTACACCTATAGACTACGGTATACAACTAGGACTAGCCATGGAGACTCAATCGCCCTAGGGAGTACGACCCCTAAGCCATGTTCATCTCTACTCAAGACAACCACATGATACTAATGGCTAGGATATGACTTTCGTCCATCATATTAAATGTGATGGACAATATTATGGTCAAGAAGGTGCATTATAGCCACAACAAAGGGCAACAGGCTTACCCGAGATCATTATGTGGTGTCTAGCATTATCTCTATAGCAATGCCTAAATGTGTTAATGTACTTGCAAACATTATAAGGTACAAAATGCTACACTCTTTACCAACTACATCGTACCCAACAGTGTGGACTCTGGAATCTGCCACTACAGCATGATGTGCCACCAGTATGACTCAACATCTATGACAAGATAGAGGTAGTTGAGCCTCTGTTGGATAAGGCCCACTACCCAGTAGGCATGTGTCAACTTAGGTTGCCTCCAATAGCTCCCCTATTACATCCCCTATTTCAAACTTCACTCTGCAAATAGTGTCAAACTATGTCATCTATAGTGTCGCGTCCGCTATTTTACATGATCCACCAAAGACAGCCTTATCCTCCCTATGCTATAAAGGGAGGGTAGAGCAAAGTAGAAAGGACCGTTTCACTTTCAAGCTTCATTCTGGCTTCTAGATTAAAGGATACACAAAGGCGAACTGAACACTAATTAGGCTAGAACTCTCACTAGAACCAAAAGGAACGAGAGAAATAGGCAGCCATCTGCTCAGCTGATACATGAGCTTATAGTCTTCTTCCCTTTGGTGTTCATCACACAAAGAGGATGTAGGGTATTACACATTTGTGACCTAAATATCTATAAATTACTCATGTGCTGGTAGCTAGGTAGTACCCAGGATTAGTGTGCCTCTAGCCTATGTCCCTTGCGCTATCTTCCAACTCTCTCGGGTACATACAATATCTTGGTGCCATTACGAGACGATAAATATCATCTTTATAGTTCGAGACACTATGCATATGCTACAAATTACATGTTAAAAGAGCTATTAAACATAATATGTGAGAGCACCTAGAGGGGGGGTGAATAGGTGATCCTGTAAAACTTGAAACTTAATGCCACAAAACTTGATTAGGAGTTAGCACAAGAACGCCAAGTGGCTAGAGAAGAGTCTTTGCAAGACACGATAACCACAAGAAGATCAATCACAGATAGACACAGTGGTTTATCCTATGGTTCGGCCAAGTTCAACACTTGCCTAGTCCACGTTGTGGCGTCCAACGGACGAGGGTTGCAATCAACCCCTCTCAAGTGGTCCAAAGACCCACTTGAATACCACAGTGTTTTGCTTTGCCTTACTATATCCCGTTTGCGAGGAATCTCCACAACTTGGAGCCTCTCGCCCTTACACTTTGAAGTTCACAAAGAAGCACGGAGTAAGGGAGGGATGAGCAACACACACAAGACACGAAATCAGAGTACCAACACGCACACAAATCGCAACAAGAGCTCACAACACAATTTAGCGAGTTCACAACTCAAATGGTGCTCTAATTGCTATCGCAAGGAAACAAATGCGCGGAATCGAAGTCTTGGTGCTTAGGAATGCTTAAAGAATGCTTGGTATGCTCCTCCATGCGCCTAGGGGTCCCTTTTATAGCCCCAAGGCAGCTAGGAGCCGTTGAGAGCATTCCAGGAAGGCAATTCTTGCCTTCTGTCGCCTGGCGCACCGGACAGTCCGGTGCACCACCGGACACTGTCCGGTGCGGATCTCCTTCCTTATTTGGCGAAGCCGACCGTTGGCGCTTTGGAGCCGTTGGCGCACCGGACACTGTCCGGTGCACACCGGACAGTCCGGTGCCCCCTTCCGACCGTTGGCTCGGCCACGTGTCTCGCGCGGATCGCGCGGCCGACCGTTGGCTTACCGGACAGTCCGGTGAATTATAGCCGTACGTCGTTAATCACTTTCCCGAGAGCAGCAAGTTCGCCTGAGCCAGCCTGGCACACCGGACACTGTCCGGTGCACCACCGGACAGTCCGGTGCACCCAGATAGAGCTGACTTTGGCTGAACAAAGCCATCTTTAATTTCAACTTGGTTTCTCCTGTTTCCAGCACTTAGACATAATACATTAGTCTCTAAAACAATGTACTAAGTCTGAGAAACATACCTTTATACTTGATTTGTACTTTGTCCACCATTTAACACTTAGGCACTTGTGTTGGACACTAAATCACCAAAATACTTAGAAATGGCCCAAGGGCACATTTCCCTTTCAATCTCCCCCTTTTTGGTGATTTATGCCAACACAACATAAAGCAAGTAGAACAAGTGCAAAATCACTTCAAATAAGAACTCAAAATTGTTTTGATTCAAATTTGACATATATGGATCATTCTTTTCCACCACTTGGTTTGTTTTTGCAAAACACACTCAATTTCCTATCTCTAAGTCAAACACACATGTTGAAACATAAAGAGAGATATTTCACGAGAAATTGATCAAGGATTCAAAAAACTCCCCCTCTTTCCCATAATTAAACCTTCTCCCCACAAGAGACCAACTTTTGACAATACGAGGCAAATAAGAGTATTTTGACAAACAAAAACTCTAACTCTACTATTTTAAAAAATTCACAAGTGGTAGCTGATCCATTTATTGCTTTGGCCTTATTTTCTCCCCCTTTGGCATCAAGCACCAAAACGAGATCAATTTTGGCCCTTTAACCTCATTGCCTCACCAAAATCTTCAACTAAGAGTAAAAAGGCAATAAGAGTACAAGGATGAACTTGGAATAAGTTACTCTTTCATCGGAGTGCAGTGGAAGTCTTGCATGGTCCAAGTCCACCTTTTCCCTTTCAAACCTCCTTTGAGACTAAATTAAGCAAACTCAAGCACACAGTTAGTCTCAAAGGGTCAAGTTGTAGCACGTCTCCCCCTAAATATGTGCATCACTTGCAAGTGGACTTGTGAGGTCCGGGGAGTGTTTGTACAACTTGAGCACCATAAATAAACAACAAAATGCTTAAGGAACATGATCAAGGCATACAACACATGTATGCTATAAATCAATCCAAGTTCCGCGAATCTAAGACATTTAGCTCACTACGCAACTTGCAAAAGGTCTGCTCATCTAAAGGCTTGGTAAAGATATCGGCTAGCTGGTTCTCGGAGCTAACATGAAACACTTCGATATCTCCCTTTTGCTGGTGGTCTCTCAAAAAGTGATGCCGGATGTCTATGTGCTTTGTGCGGCTGTGTTCAACAGGATTATCCGCCATGCGGATAGCACTCTCATTATCACATAGGAGTGAGACTTTGCTCAGATTGTAGCCAAAGTCCCGGAGGGTTTGCCTCATCCAAAGTAATTGCGCACAACACTGTCCTGCAGCAACGTACTCGGCCTCAGCGGTGGATAGGGCAACAGAAGTTTGTTTCTTAGAGCTCCATGACACCAGGGACCTTCCTAAGAATTGGCACGTCCCCGATGTACTCTTCCTATCGACCTTACATCCAGCATAGTTGGAGTCTGAATATCCAATCAAGTCAAAGGTAGACCCCTTTGGATACCAGATCCCGAAGCAAGGCGTAGCGACTAAATATCTAAGAATTCGCTTCACCGCCACTAGGTGACATTCTCTCGGATCGGATTGAAATCTAGCACACATGCATACGCTAAGCATAATATCCGGTCTACTAGCACATAAATAAAGTAAAGACCCTATCATAGACTGGTATGCCTTTTGATCAACGGACTTACCTCCTTTGTTGAGGTCGGTGTGTCCGTCGGTTCCCATTGGAGTCTTTGCGGGCTTGGCGTCCTTCATCCCAAACCGCTTGATCAAGTCTTGCGTGTACTTCGTTTGGGAGATAAAGGTCCCATCCTTGAGTTGCCTCACTTGGAACCCAAGGAAGTAGCTTAACTCGCCCATCATTGACATCTCAAACTTTTGAGTCATCACCCTGCTAAACTCTTCACAAGACTTTTGATTAGTAGAACCAAATATTATGTCATCGACATAAATTTGGCACACAAATAAATCGCCATCACATGTCTTAGTGAAAAGAGTTGGATCGGCTTTCCCAACCTTGAAAGCATTAGCAATTAAAAAGTCTCTAAGGCATTCATACCATGCTCTTGGGGCTTGCTTAAGTCCATAGAGCGCCTTAGAGAGCTTACACACGTGGTCGGGGTATCGTTCATCCTCGAAGCCAGGGGGTTGCTCCACGTACACCTCCTCCTTGATTGGACCGTTGAGGAAAGCGCTCTTCACATCCATTTGGAACAACCTGAAAGAATGGTGAGCGGCATATGCTAGCAATATACGAATGGACTCTAGCCTAGCCACAGGAGCAAAAGTCTCCTCAAAGTCCAAACCTGCGACTTGGGCATACCCTTTTGCCACAAGTCGTGCCTTGTTCCTTGTCACCACCCCGTGCTCGTCTTGTTTGTTGCGGAACACCCACTTGGTTCCCACAACATTTTTCTTGGGACGAGGCACCAGTGTCCAAACTTCATTTCTCTTGAAGTTGTTGAGCTCCTCTTGCATGGCCAACACCCAGTCCGGATCTAGCAAGGCCTCCTCTACCCTGAAAGGCTCAATAGAAGAGACAAAGGAGTAATGTTCACAAAAATTAACTAATCGAGACCGAGTAGTTACTCCCTTGCTAATGTCGCCCAAAATCTGGTCGACGGGATGATCCGTTTGAATCATCGCTCGGACTTGAGTTGGAGGTGCCTGTTGTGCTTCTTCCTCTATTGCATGATCACTTTGTGCTTCCCCTTGATCACACTTCTCCTCTTGATGAACCTGTTCATCGTCTTGAGTTGGGGGATGCACCATTGTTGAGGAAGAAGGTTGATCTCTCTCATTTTGTTCCTGTGGCCGCACATCTCCAATCGCCATGGTGCGTATTGCGACCGTTGGAACGTCTTCTTCATCTACATCATCAAGATCAACAACTTGCTCTCTTGGAGAGCCATTAGTCTCATCAAATGCAACGTCGCTAGAGACTTCAACCAAACCCGATGATTTGTTGAAGACCCTATACACCTTTATATTTGAGTCATAACCTAACAAAAACCCTTCTACAGCTTTGGGAGCAAACTTAGAATTTCTACCCTTCTTCACTAGAATATAACATTTGCTCCCAAATACACGAAAGTAAGATACATTGGGTTTGTTACCGGTTAGAAGCTCATACGAAGTCTTCTTGAGGAGGCGATGAAGGTAGACCCGGTTGATGGCGTGGCAAGCCGTGTTCACGGCTTCCGACCAAAAGCGCTCGGGGGTCTTGAACTCTCCAAGCATAGTCCTCGCCATGTCTATTAGCGTCCTGTTCTTCCTCTCTACCACACCATTTTGCTGTGGTGTGTAGGGAGCGGAGAACTCGTGCTTGATTCCTTCCTCCTCAAGATATTCCTCCACTTGAAGGTTCTTGAACTCGGACCCATTGTCGCTTCTTATTTTCTTCACCTTGAGCTCAAACTCGTTTTGAGCTCTCCTTAGGAAGCGCTTGAGGGTCCCTTGGGTTTCAGTTTTATCCTGCAAAAAGAATACCCAAGTGAAGCAGGAAAAATCATCAACTATAACAAGACCATACTTACTTCCTTCTATGCTCAAATAGGCGACGGGTCCGAAGAGATCCATATGAAGTAACTTCAGGGGGTCTTGATGTTGTCATCACATTTTTGGCCTGATGAGAGCTTCCCACCTGTTTCCCTGCTTGACAAGCTGCACAAGGTCTATCTTTTTCGAAAGTAACATTTGTTAGACCTATCACGTGTTCTCCCTTTAGAAGCTTGTGTAGGTTCTTCATCCCCACATGTGCTAAGCGGCGATGCCACAGCCAGCCCATGCTAGTCTTAGCAATTAAGCATGCATCTAGACTGCCCTCCTCTTTTGCAAAATCAACTAAATAGAGTTTGTCGTCTAATACACCCTTAAAAGCTAATGAACCATCACTTCTTCTAAAGACAGACACATCTACATTAGTGAATAGACAATTATATCCCATGTTGCATAATTGACTAACAGACAACAAGTTATATCCAAGCGATTCAACTAAAAACACATTAGAAATAGAGTGCTCAGAAGAAATAGCAATTTTTCCTAACCCTTTCACTTTGCCTTGGTCCCCATCACCGAATATGATTGAATCTTGGGGATCCTTGTTCTTGACGTAGGAAGAGAACATCCTCTCTTCCCCCGTCATGTGGTTTGTGCATCCGCTGTCGATAATCCAGCTTGAGCCCTCAGATGCATAAACCTTCTTCTCCTTTGCCATGAGGCATGTGTGATGCTCGTTGGGGAAGAGGGATGACTTGTTGAAGGCAGTGGCGGCGAGTCCTTCGTTGTCGGAGTCGGATGACGAACAATCTGAGTCCCACTCCTTTCCAAGGTGTGCCTCGCCCTTAGCCTTTTTGTATGCCTTCTTCTTTTCCCTCTTGTTCCCTTGTTCATGGTCACTATCATTATCGGGACAGTTAGCGATAAAATGACCAATCTTACCACATTTGAAGCATGAGTGCTTCCCCTTCGTCTTGGTCTTGTTTGGATGCTCCTTGCGACCCCTTAGCGCCGTCTTGAAGCGCTTGATGATGAGGGCCATTTCTTCATCATTAAGTCTAGCCGCCTCAATTTGTGCCACCTTGCTAGGTAGCGCCTCCTTGCTCCTTGTTGCTTTGAGAGCAATGGTTTGAGACTCTTGGATTGGGCCATTCAACGCATCGTCAACGTACCTTGCTTCCTTGATCATCATACGCCCTCTTACAAACTTTCCAAGTATCTCCTCGGGCGTCATCTTTGTGTACCTGGGATTTTCACGAATATTGTTCACAAGATGAGGATCAAGGATAGTAAAGGACCTTAGCATTAGGCGGACGACGTCGTGGTCCGTCCATCGCGTGCTTCCATAGCTCCTTATTTTGTTGACGAGGGTCTTTAGCCGGTTGTATGTTTGAGTTGGCTCCTCGCCCCTGATCATCGCGAATCTACCAAGTTCGCCCTCCACCAACTCCATCTTGGTGAGCATGGTAACGTCATTCCCCTCATGTGAGATCTTGAGGGTGTCCCAAATCTTCTTGGCGTTATCCAAGCCGCTCACTTTATGGTATTCATCCCTGCACAATGATGCTAGAAGAACAGTAGTAGCTTGTGCATTTTTGTGAATTTGCTCATTGATAAACATGGGACTATCACTACTATCAAAATGCATTCCATTCTCAACTATCTCCCATATGCTTGGATGGAGAGAGAACAAATGACTACGCATTTTGTGACTCCAAAATCCGTAGTCCTCTCCATCAAAGTGAGGAGGTTTACCAAGTGGAATGGAGAGTAAATGAGCATTTGTGCTTTGCGGAATACGAGAATAATCAAAAGAAAAGTTTGAATTGACCGTTTTCTTTTTCTCGTAGTCGTCATCGTCCTTTTGGGAAGAAGTGGACTCGTCGTTGTCGTCGTAGTAGATGATCTCCTTGATGCGCCTTGTCTTCTTCTTCTTCCCGTCTCTTCTTTTGTGGCTTGAGCCCGAGTCCGTAGGCTTGTCATCTTTCGGCTCATTGAAGATAGACTCCCTCTCGTTGTTGTTGACCACCATCCCCTTTCCCTTAGGATCCATCTCTTCGGGCGATTAGTCCCTTCTTGAAGAGAACGGCTCCGATACCAATTGAGAGCACCTAGAGGGGGGTGAATAGGTGATCCTGTAAAACTTGAAACTTAATGCCACAAAACTTGATTAGGAGTTAGCACAAGAACGCCAAGTGGCTAGAAAAGAGTCTTTGCAAGACACGATAACCACAAGAAGATCAATCACAGATAGACACAGTGGTTTATCCCGTGGTTCGGCCAAGTTCAACACTTGCCTAGTCCACGTTGTGGCGTCCCAACGGACGAGGGTTGCAATCAACCCCTCTCAAGCGGTCCAAAGACCCACTTGAATACCACAGTGTTTTGCTTTGCCTTACTATATCCCGTTTGCGAGGAATCTCCACAACTTGGAGCCTCTCGCCCTTACACTTTGAAGTTCACAAAGAAGCACGAAGTAAGGGAGGGATGAGCAACACACACAAGACACGAAATCAGAGTACCAACACGCACACAAATCGCAACAAGAGCTCACAACACAACTTAGCGAGTTCACAACTCAAATGGTGCTCTAATTGCTATCGCAAGGAAACAAATGCGCGGAATCGAAGTCTTGGTGCTTAGGAATGCTTAGAGAATGCTTGGTATGCTCCTCCATGCGCCTAGGGGCCCCTTTTATAGCCCCAAGGCAGCTAGGAGCCGTTGAGAGCATTCCAGGAAGGCAATTCTTGCCTTCTGTCGCCTGGCGCACCGGACAGTCCGGTGCACCACCGGACACTGTCCGGTGCGGATCTCCTTCCTTATTTGGCGAAGCCGACCGTTGGCGCTTTGGAGCCGTTGGCGCATCGGACACTGTCCGGTGCACACCGGACAGTTCGGTGCCCCCTTCCGACCGTTGGCTCGGCCACGTGTCTCGCGCGGATCGCGCGGCCGACCGTTGGCCCGGCCGACCGTTGGCTCACCGGACAGTCCGGTGAATTATAGTCGTACGTCGTTAATCACTTTCCCGAGAGCAGCAAGTTCGCCTGAGCCAGCCTGGCACACCGGACACTGTCCGGTGCACCACCGGACAGTCCGGTGCACCCAGACAGAGCTGACTTTGGCTGAACAAAGCCATCTTTAATTTCAACTTGGTTTTTCCTGTTTCCAGCACTTAGACATAATACATTAGTCTCTAAAACAATGTACTAAGTCTGAGAAACATACCTTTATACTTGATTTGTACTTTGTCCACCATTTAACACTTAGGCACTTGTGTTGGACACTAAATCACCAAAATACTTAGAAATGGCCCAAGGGCACATTTCCCTTTCAATATGCATATAAGATAGGTGACATATGTTCATATATATTATCAAATTACAGGTACCCGTTGGATACCCGTTGATAAAATTTGATAATCGGCCTTCGTTGTGTCTTTGTAGTTGTAGGTGACCGACCCTAGCACTACCTGCGGGTGAGTTTTCATACTTATGCCTACACCTATCACATATGGAAACCACATGAAAGATTATCATTGAAAGGGAAATGGTATCAAACCATTTCCTATATTAATTTTTGTGTTTGATGACCATCACAACCATATGTACTAACTAGTTTGACAATTCTTTGGTTCACATGTTCATAAGATCAATCTTAAAGTTTCTAAGTCAGAAATAGCTCAAATCCAGCCAAAAAGGGGTAGATCTTAGAATATATGAACTAGCAATAGTTATATACTTTGGATAAGTTCTAAGTACCCCTAGAAACATATTTGATACACCTAAAGTGGTTGGATAGCTCAGTTTCAACAAATCACTCTTCCGGAGATAGTTTGAGCAAAAATAGAAATATGAGTTAGAGAGATTAAAATGTCCAAGTGTGGTGACTTAGACTAGTTAGACTGCCATTGGATATGTTTGTCTAAGTCATAGGAACATCCTCAAGACTAGCCAAATTCATTTGAATAAGAATTAGACAAGTTTGCAAAATTTAGTATGTGGTCTAGCGCACTGGACCGGTCTGGTGCTGCACCGGATCGCGTACACAGAGAAGGTCGAAACTTGGTTTTAACCAATGGGCATATCCGACTGGTCTGATGGTGCACTAGACCATCTATGTAGAGAAGATGTAATCTAGACAATCGGGTGGCGAAGGACTGGACCGCTCCAAGTTTCAACGGCCATCTGCTGATGTAGCACTGACATGGAGGGTCTGGTGTGCCACCGGACCAGTTACTGTGCCAACCACCCGTTAGAACGGTAACCTGCCAAGTCAGGCGTCAAAGGGTCTGGTGGTTCATCGGACCAGTACTGTAGGGGTCCGGTGCACCATAAATACACACCAACCAGCACAGTAAAGACACAAAAGGTACACCAAACATCCATACATTCATTGCAACATCTCCTAAGCATTCAAAGCCTCACAAGCGCCGCATTTGATCAATTTGAGTTAGAGGGACTTAATGCCCCGTGTTTCTTGAGTGTTGCAAGTTCTTGTGTTCTTGTTTTTTGTTTTCATTCTCTCTCGCATCCCCATTCTCACACTTGTAAAGCTAGCAAGAGACACTTAAGTGTGTGGTGATCCTTGCGGGGTCTAAGTGATCCTCAAGATTGATAAGAACACTCAACCGGTTTAAGTGACCATTTGGGGGAGAGAATTGGTCGACAGAGACTCGTCCTTAGTGGACTCCTCAATTGGGAGTAGGTTCTTCGGAACCGAAACTCGGGAAACAAATCGCTCCTCTCTCTCTCTCTCTCTAGTTCTCTTGCTTGCGCTTGATTCTATATCAACTAAGTTGCTCTCAAAATAATTCCGTAATCATTTCAGAAACATGTGCAAGAACTCTCTCTCTCTCTCTCACTCACTTTGATTGTCCTTATTCCCGTTCTAACGCTCTAACCGAGGTTAAAGTTTGTGTTTAAAGTCATAAATTTTAGATTTTGCCTATTCACCCTCTCTAGGCGACTTTCAGCCATCCCTAGGTAGGTAGTACCAAATAAGAGAGAAGAATTTGAAACAATTTTAGAGAATTAAGTGTGTAGGTTGAGAGAACCAAGTGTGCAATTTAGGTGACTACAAAACTCATAGTAAGTTTAGAAAGTTGTGTTTACAACTTATAGAACAAGTTCAATACCACCAAATACAATTGACAAATTATTCAATGCAAATTCTTTAAAATATATATTTAAAGATTTTCAAAAAATGAAACTATACATATCCATAGTACATAGTCATATATAAAGATGTACACTTGGTTCAAACATGTTTTTATAAAATTTCATATAGAAACACGACTTCCCCATGCATGACTTTTTTAGCCCAAGCCTTTATTTATTGAGGGGAGGACAAAATTCCTAGGATTTTGTCCTCTAGTGCATATGCACTACAAATTTGCCATTTTATATATAATTTTTTAGATTGGATTTCAATCTTAAAATTTAAGATTATATACATCCATAGGTACAT
Source organism: Zea luxurians (assembly GCA_029449295.1). Classification (NCBI taxonomy): domain Eukaryota; kingdom Viridiplantae; phylum Streptophyta; class Magnoliopsida; order Poales; family Poaceae; genus Zea; species Zea luxurians. Next base: position 25,824,126 of record JAOPSE010000023.1, on the reverse strand, counting down.
TATAAATGTGCACAATTTTATTTTTTTAGAAACTTATAAGTATACTAGGTGAGTACCTGTGCGTTGCAACGGGAACATATAATACCATGATAACTTATATACAAAATGTGTCTTATATTGTTATAAGAAAATATTTCATAATCCATTTGTGATCCTAGCCATACATAAATTTTGTTATTTTAATTTAGTTGTTTCACTACTACATTGCAACCATCAGTATCATGCAGACTTCGATATATGTCATGATTTGCATGGTCTCATCATTGGAGAGCATGTGCCACACCGGTAGAAGTTCCGTCGTACATCGTTAGTCATCAGGCACGCACCACCATACACGTTTGCTTAAACAAAAAATGCAAGTGTGTGTTTGCGAAGAGAATTAAAGGCATGCCGGCACAAAAGCTACCCCGACGATGGCGAGTGGTCATTGTTGTCGGTCCTCCTCTGCTCACCTCCGGCGCCGAGATGACGCCACAATCCTTGATATAGTAGTCGTCGAACGCGCGCGATATGGTGAGTACCGATGACTCTTGGCTGAGCTACCAAATGAAGTGCACCCCGGGCTCATCAGCGAGGTAGTACACCTGGTCGTTGCACCACCGGATGTGCTACTCCTCTACATATATCTTGTTCGAGGACACTCATACAACAACAACGATGGTCGTCACCCAGCGCACAAGAATTCATGGCCGGTCAGTAGCGACTTACGTGGGAATGAGCTTTGTGGGGCCCTGAGAGTGAGAAAGAAAAAAAGTAGTAGAGATTTGTATACGGTTTTCACCATTCCAGTGAGTAGATAATTTGCACTAAATATTTTTCTAGTAAAATTTACTCTTATCTTCAAAGGCACAAAGAAATCGAGCCTACGGAGGTACCAAATTTGGTACCACTCCACCTCAAAAGGAGTAACGCTATCTCCGTCTCAAAAAAGTGATATTATAGGATTCGTGATAGTCAATCTTTTTTAAAAGATAAATAGATTTATAGAAAATATTAACAACATTTGTATCTTTCAATAAATTTATTATAAAAATATATTCAACAACTCATCTAATATTATTAATTATATGGCATAAGTTAATATTTTTATACATATCTTATTATACTTAGAAATATTTTGACTTATGAAGCCATAGAATGACACCCTTAGTTGAGGTTATCTCAAGCAGCTAGCCTATCTTATCTTCTATTTCAAATTTCACTTTACAAACAAACCCCTATTTTATGCGATGGTAGCTCTCTAGATATTGTATAACTTGGTAACTCGGTAACTCCCAAGGACCTTAAAGAGACTTGTCAGTAATAGTGCTGAAGTGGTGTAGGACATTACTCGCATTTTTGGGAAAGAAAGGTGAAACGGTAATCAGCCAAAATTATGGCAATGTACATTTATATTGTTCCATTCATTTCCCATCGTTATCTAAATCCGCTGCCTTAGCCCGCTGCAACTCGGATTCAACAGCAGCTACAATTCTGGAGACCATTGGTTCAAACTGGACAAGATGCCGACCCATGCCAAGCACCTCAAGGAGCTCATCCTCACAAAGAATTTTCGGAGACTTGTGTTTCTGCATCAGAAGAACGCCCTCCCCCGCCGCCTCATCACTGCCAATCTCTTCTGACAAACCTGTACCATAAATCAGGTTCCGCTTGTGCAGGCTACGTTTACCTTGCTCCACAGCACAGCTTGTAATGAACCTTTCTGTAGCACTCATTTTAAGGTTCTGGGTTGTCGGAATGGAGACGGATTCATTATTCCCTGGGTAGTAGCAAGGCATCCCCAATTCAGATTCGATCCTCTCCTTAAGAAAAGCCATCTGAGGCTTTTCACCATGAACGAGAATTACATGTTTGGGTGACAGGAATTCTGTCAGATCCATAATCCCTTTGGAGTCTGTATGAGGACTGAATGCTAGCTGATGGATCTGGTAAAATAAGGGGGGCAAAAAAACTCAGTATGAGGGGGCAAAAAATATCAAAAATGAAAAGTGCAATGGTTGGAGTAAATCTAGGGTGTGTTTAGTTGCAATGATGGGATGGAACGATCCCTTATATAAGGTTGTTTGGTTCAAGGTCAGGGTTGAAATAGAACCATTCCAATGCCGTCGTCCTCAGCTGCCTGTCAGAACTAGACAGAGAGAGGGGATGCCTGGAGCCCTGGAGACATGGCTGTCCAAGTTGTCCCGCAATCAAACACACCCCTAGAGTGCCAAAAGGGACAACCGAAGTGTAATATATTAGACACTGACAGCAGCATTCTGTCAGGAACTTCAAACATCATGATTAACCTCACAGAAAGCTCCAATTCCTAGACTACATGTTTCATATGGAGCGCTATTGTGTTGAGTGCAAACATTCATATATGCATCATGAATGGTAATGAGTAGATTAAGATAAAGTATAAAATGTGTAAAACAGGGAGGGGACTAGGAAAGCTCTTCAACACATACAGACATACTACTCAGAAAAAAACTGAGAGAGAGAAACAAAAACGACCACAGCCAGCCAACTGCAATAGACAACTAAGGGCCTCGAGCCCTCGAGTAAGCACCCATGCAGAACGATAAGTGGGGATTGATATGGATCGAATTTAAAAGCCAGACTTCAACAGTGTTTAAAACACTAGTGATTTACATGGCTTCCCCCTGGTTGACCATGTTCTTGTCATTATTATTTAAAGTTGTACATTTTTTGCAAGATATGAAATGAGGTGAAAATCGACCTGACATCTGACATCAATATGAGTGTCCTCGTAATCAACCCTTGTAGGTTTCCCACACATCAACTTATGACCAATGGTTCCAGAAACACAATATCTGTGCGGGAAAAATAGAAAGGTGGCATCAGAATAATTGTGGAGTAAAAGGTTTGGTAAAGCTTGTCTACATGCAAGTAATTTAAAAGATTGAAAAATGGAAAAACAAGAAAGATAAAGAATATACCCTGGAAGTGTAACCAGATTCTTCTCTGATGGTGCCCATTTTTTAAACGCCTCAAGGGAAAATCCCCCAGTAATCATACCAGGTGTTGCAAAAAGTACACAGGGACCAGGGTTGTTAATGAAGGAACGTTCAAAGTGGCAAACTGAAATGTGAAAAATGTTGTCTCTGTTATTTCAATATTTGCAAATAAAAGACAGAACACCTCATACCTCAACTGTGGTTACCCATAAAAAGTGAAATAGCAACAATTATTATCAAAATTATGATTAAATAAACAAATATTTCAATAATAAAGAAACAAAAAATTCAATTGGTGACATACAGTTACAAATAATAGGGAAAAAGGGATAACTTGGAGGGTTGGTTAGTTAAAAATCTACAGAATATTTAGATTTTCAACTCAATCATATGAAATTTATCTTCATTCAAAGTAGGATTGGACAATTAGCTTTTAAAGAACTGAACCATACCATGCTTGAAGTCAAATGGATTATGCACTGTATGGCTGTCCTTGATCTTTTGACTAGTCCACCCAATCAACATTTTGTAGTACACATTAGCTTGAATGGTTAAACCTATAGCACAAATAATCAAAGATAACTTCACATGCAGCAGAAAGTACAAGGTTTCAACTTTCAAGAGACCACGCATACCAGCTGAAAAATAAATAGGAACTTTCAAGCCCATCCTCTCCCAATAGTCATCCAGTAACATACATAGTTCCTGAAATACAAGCGTCACAAATAGATACTCAAATTATGAAACCTTTGAACAGTGTGCCCTCGGAATGGTACTTCTCAGGGAAACTTGCTCATTTAAGTCATATATAGTTATCACACTTAACCATCACTTTGTCTCATAAAGTAGAATTAAGAGAACTACAATACCTGAGCTCTTCCCAGAGCAAACGTTGGAATTAGGACTTTACCTCCACCAGAAACACATTTATGTACCTAGAGGAAACATATACTCAGTTATGCTTTGGAAGTAAAATCAACTGTGTACACTTCAGAAGATTGGTTTAATACAGTCAGAGTGCATCTTCTTGGACGAAAACATCAGGAATAAAAAATATAGATACACTTAGTGAACTGTGTTGTGTGCCCAAATAATATTAAGCACATACGATCCAAAACCTAGAAAATAGAGTAGTACACCATCGGAAAAGCATTGATTACGAAAATCTACAAATATATACACTGCAGGCTGCAGCAAAGTTCAGATTTTCATACCGCTTTTAAAAACTCCCTCTCTCGGGCAGGCTTTGAGTCACGTATAGATTTAGCATATGTGGACCTGAATAAAAAATAGTTAATTGGTTATGTATGCAGGGAAAAAATCATTTGCAACAATTGATGCTCTTAATTCAAATATAACAGTGAAAAGTTAGGAAGCCACTACAACTATGGCACTATGCAACAAAGGCAGGTTGGTTGATTATCGCAGCATTATAAACTAGTAGATTCAACTGAGTAGCAAGTGTAATAACAAATTATATAGGTAATTTACAACCATAACTCAAACAATATTCAGGAGAACAGATTGGCTAACAACAGGAGCTGAGCAATGGTCCACAGGTGGTCAGGAAAATATTCCCAAAATCTGATATCAACGAAGACGATCACACAATGATAAGTCAAATAGGTAAAACATACCCTTTAGTCCCTGCTGTTATGCAGAGCAAGCACTACAGCAGGCTCTCCAAGAAGAGCAGTGCAGGCATGGCATGAGCACAGCAGTAACACGCCTGAGACTGCAGCAAGCCGGCAACAGCTGCTTGACAAGTGGCAAGGTCTTCCGTTTCAGTTGGTTTGGAGTTTTGGTCAGTTTATTAGTCAGTTCCATGATTGCTTTGACTTGTTAGTGGTTGATTTGTTAGTGCTTGGAAGCAGGAGATTGTTGAACTTGGTGTTTATCAACTGAGCAGATGTAATCGGTGGGACTTAGGCAACAAAATAATATCTCTCCCTCCCTCACTATTCCCAAATATAGGGTGCCAAGGTGAATATGATTGACCCTCTACAGAATGACTATTGACTGCCATATACATAGCCGGGGTCCTCCTCTGCCCCATAAAACCTGTGCTGCGAAACCATAAGAAATAACCTATGGATATAATGTGGCATAAATCACAACAACACTAGATTGAAAATCCAAGTAAAGGCAACCGCAAAACAGAAATGTTTATAGTTTGAGGTTAGACCATACTCTGTTATCAATACATCCAACTTCAGACGATCAATCTGTGCGGCCCCAAGATGTCTATCTGGTGTCATATTGTAATCCCCAGTGTATACCATAGCAGCATCCCCAACTTTTGCATAAATCATGGCAGCCCCTATAACCTTGAGATTGACAATGGTTTTACTAGATTAGAAAGTAGAGAGCTAAATCAATACTTTACTGCAAAGTATTTAAAGAACACTGAGCAGAATGTTGAATGAAAATTGAAAAACAGTGTAAGAAACTTACATGTCCAGCATAATAGGCACGGATCACAAGGTCTTTATCTACTTGAACAGTCTGCTTCAAGTCCATTGGTGTGACTGAAAGATCAAGTATTACAAGAGGATTATGATACAAACTTACTTTTGCACCAGCATCAGTGTCTAAGTAGACAGGTACTAGAAGTTTCAAACTGAACTAACATTACCTTTCTTCATACACCTAAGAATATCTTCGTAGCTATATTGCTTTTCCTCACCTCTCTGACCCATCGTTACTTTCCGATAATCCTCGAGCATAAATGGAGCTAAAGCCTTTGTTGGATACTGCTTGAGGTAACATGACATAAGTTATGGAATGACCATCAATCATCAGACATATAGATGCTTCATATAAGAAGTGGGGAGACCAAGGAAGATAGCAGCACAAGCATATAAGCTAATAATGCAAGACCATTCCGCCCAAGCATACTTCTTGGATCAGAAGCAGGACAATCCCAACTTTAAACAACCCAATCAATCCAGGATTTACTTGAAGCCAAGTTTAGATAACAATAAGCACATTCTATATATCTCTACTACTTCAAAAGTATGCAGTAACTCAGATCCTACCCCACTTCGCTCACCCTCTACTTTATTGTCCCAGCGATCGTGAGTTCGCGACCACCTGCTCTGTTTTTTTTCTCAGCATCCAATTTTTTACCACCTATACCTCTCTCTCCCGTGCCCCAACCCCCAATCTGCCAGCCTGCCATCCTGAGCCGCCATTCTAGCTGATTTGTCTGCATCACACTGCCACCAAACAGACTGTCCATGCAGCCGATCCATCCACAGCATCTTCTCATTCGACAATTACTGCATTGTGTCAACCCCACTGGACCACCACCGCACACATCCTCCTCCGCAAGCATTAAGGTGCTTGTTGCATATGACTTCCATGCAACAGATCCACTACCCATCTACCCATGGTTTTAAAGGCGGGAAGGTGGAACTAGGCGTTCAGCCACCGCCTGGACGCCTAGGCAACACCATACAAGCCAACTAATATTGAAGAGACCAGGAGAGAATTAAAGCAGGGACCGGGGGATTGAAGCAGGGACCAAGGGGAGATTGAAGCAGGGGCCAGCGGAGATTGAAGCAGGGGAGGACGACCTCGAAGGCAGGACCACACTCGCAATGGTGATTGGTGACGCGCCCACTCCGGGTGCCTGTTGTCGTGCCTGCGCCCGCCACCATTTGTTGTGCTCGCGTTGGCACCCTATGTCGTGGCCGCGCCGGCCACACTATGCCACGCCTGTGTCCGATGCCGCACACGCGCCCGCCTTGACATCGTGCCATGCCCGTCTGGATGCCGTGCCCACACCGTTCCCTCCCTCCCTCCCTCCTCCCTCCCTCCCTCTCTCTCTCTCTCTCCCTCCCTCCCTCTCTCTCTCTCTCTCTCTCTCTCTCTCTCTCTCTCTCTCTCTTCTCCTCCCTAATCTATCCCTTCCTTGTCTATTCCTTCCTTTCTCTTCCCACGCGCATGCAAGGCAACACGCGCCAAAAGGGGCAGGCCCCTCGCCCAGATTTTTGGGGCTTCAGGCGCCCGCCACGCGGTCAAATGCGACGCCCTGCACGCCTAGAGCGCCAAGGTGGATGCCCTATCAATCTGGGGCAAGGCGACGTCGACTCTCAGTCTTTTTTGGTGTCTGGACGCCTGGGCGATGCTTTTTACCACTGCCTCTACCACACAGCTGTCATCCCTCCCTTCATGCTCCGATAAGGCACAGCCATGTACGCAAACAAGTGCTGCCCTGCTCACCAACCCTTTCATTGAGTTGTACCACTCTGCGGACCTGATCAACCACCCCCTGTTCACAGCCCTGCCTCCCACTATTCCACTCAATCTCCTCATGTTAATCACCTAATGCAGAAACCCTGACCTCTTGATGGCCCAATACAGAATGAAGGGGCATGAATAGGAAGGGAAGTGTTGTGATGGGCATTCACAGAAGTAAGGCAGGCCTGCAATCCTCCGCATTCATTTCATACATTATTCTCTCCATATTGAGTGTCATTTGATTTAATTATTGCCTTCAATCAAGTTATAGTTTCTTGCTCCTCGATGGATAAATGAAGAGTAATAAGGCAGGATCTAGCACTTGCTGCCAAGACGGTTAAGAGACCACCATTTTCCCTGCGAAGGAAGGCCATATATGTGTTTTCTTCTTTGTTTTCCTGGCCCACTCCTAATAGTTTGCTTCCCATCAGACCATAGAAGAGTCATGCTACGTGATTTGAATTTGAGGCCTTAGTGATTGATGCGAATCTGTTTGTCTAATTTAGATGCAGCCAAGAGCCCAAGAGTTAGTTTTTCAGAGTTAGTTTCTCGCTATAGATATTGTGCCTTTAATTAGAGTTGGTTTGATATGTTTTTACAAATTTATCTGCCTTTAAATGATTTCAAATGTTGTGCAGAGCATGTTTAGCCAATTTAGAAGACAATCAGGTGCAAAAAAAATAGTTTTTTTCTATGGATTAAATTCAACTGCATCAAAACTGCTTCATTATATTCATGGTTATGGAATATTTGGTTCTTCATATATCCGTATATGTAGATGCAGATAAATACCATAGTTCTTGAAAATACACGGTTCTGGACATAGTCTTAGATATGTAGATGGAGTTGTACACATACATACGATTCCCAAGCTTCTCTTCCTAAAAGTATGTATCAGTTGCTTGGTCAGAGAAATATAGTCGTGGTGCCAGGGGGTTGATGCATTCTTCCTTGACAGATTTATAGTGCAGTCAGTTCTATGCAATTGGTAATAACAAAAATACAGCACTTCCCAGATACTAGGGCTGTACTCTACCCTTACTATCCAGCCCAAATGATGTATACCCATTGATATGGCAATGTTGGCCATATGATTTCGCAGGTGATTTTGTAACTGGGTTTTGATATCACACATTTGTAAGTTTTGAGTGATTGTTTGAATGTACCATTCTAGCTTCTAGGTTAACAATAAAGTCAATGCAATTGAATGCCATGAAGGAGATGTGAGTTTGGAAGGTTAGGTAGTGCCAGAAAGGATATCTTTCGTATTTATGATCAATGTTACAGAGAGACGGAAAAATTGATGAAGATATCAGCCATAGAATCAAAGCAGGTGGATGAAGTGGTAACAAGCATTTGGCGTTCTATATGACAAGAGGGTACCACCGAAGCTAGAAGACAAGTTTTATAGGACGGCAATTAGACTTGCTATGTTGTATGCTGTAGAACGTTGGCCTAAAAAGACAATATATTCAACGGATAAGTGTTGCAAAAAATATGTATATTGCGTTGGATTTATGGCTATATAAGAAGGGATCGAGTCCAAGACAATGATATACGTGATAGGCTAGGGGTGGCACCAATTGAATAAAAGTTTGTCCAACATCGGTTGAGATGGTTTGGATATGTCCAACGAAAACCTCCAGAAACACCAGTACATAGGCGAAAGGGCCTCTAGCTGAGTTGGCTAGGTGGTCTGAGTAGCACTCCTCAGATCCTGGGTTCGACTCCCCGTGGGAGCGAATTTCAGGCTGTGGTTAAAAAAATCCCCTCGTCTGTCCCATGCCAAAGCACAGGTCTAAGGCTCAGCCCCGGTCGTGGTCGTTCTCACATGGGCTTTGATGCCGTTGTGTATGGGTGGGGCAGGGGTTCGGGGGTTTTCTCGACCTGTGTGAGAAGGTCTTCTTCTTAATTCAATGCCCGGGGGCTGTCTTACCCCTCGCAGGTCGAGTTTTTTTTTTTAACACCAGTACATAGTAGGATTCTAAGGCACGATAGCAATGGAAAGATAGGTAGGAGAAGGCCAAAGTTGATATGGGAGGAGACAGCAAAATGAGACTTGAAAAAATGAAATATACCAAAGATTTAACCTTGAATAGGAGTGCATGGAAAACGGCTATCTATGTATCTAAACCTTGACTTGTGGTTTATGTTGAATTTCAACTCTAGCCTACCACAACTTGCTTAGGACTAAAATACTTTGTTGTTGTTGTTAAATTGAACACCATCCAGACTCAACTGGAGCACAAAACTTCAGCATGCCTTGATCCGAAACTAGCTTGGTGCCTTAGTTTCATGCCCGAGTATGGCTCAGTCAATTTCAATGTGCTCCAGGAAGTTACTCAGATATTGCAAAGGGTGACTATGCTTGCATATTGCATTTTTACACTTACAGCTGATTTGATCTAAGAGACATGTCTTTGCGTTTGCTAAACCCAAGATTCATTCTACTATAATGGGCTTTAAATTAACCTGGATTTATGGTTTCTATGTCTTACAACGCTTTCTGGATCAATTTTGAACTCAACATGCTACTAGATTTTGTGCTTCACCATTAATTGTAATTTCCTATTGGCAAGTAACTTATGATTTTGTGACCATGAAAATAATTATTAAGATTTTATATACGCAAGGTTATAAAGAATTTGCAATTGGGGGTTAAATTTTCGTGAAGCAACTTTTGTTAATACAATTTTCGTTGGTCATAGTAACACAAACAATAATCATGTGTTCATAGCTCACCGTCATGTAGATGGGGCCGTGGTAGCCGCAAACCTCGGTGAAGTAGGGCAGTGCCCCGATATGATCCATGTGGCTGCACAGCACAAGCTTCCTCAGCCCCCAACCAAACGCGAGAATCTGAAGAAAATTGCCAGCATAAAAAGAAAAAGGATGAAAAGCTAAAATGTTTATCTGCAACGCACAAATGCGTGATGACCACGCAGGAGATAGCGGTGGTGAAGTCGGGCGCCCCCCAGGCAGCGAGCGCGCGCGCAAAGTCCGGGTAGTGGCGGTCGTCGTGGTAGCCCATGTGCATGCCGCAGTCGAACATTACGCGCTTCCCGCCGATGGTCACCACCACGCAGCTCTTCCCCACCTCCTGCCCCGCCCCTGCAATCACCAGCGTTAGCGTGGCGAGCAGTGCGTTCGAAAAAGGGTGAAAAGAGGAGCGCGCTGCCGCGTACCTAGCACGAGGCACTCGATTGTCATTGGTGAAAATCCACGCCTAGAGCCACACTCTAAACGCTTTAGCAACCCATAAAGAGCTCCAACCCATACCGGAGCCGAGGTAATTTGACCACGCTTCAATTGGGAGTCAACAACTCAGGCACACACAACGCCGGAGGAAAGCTCAGCGCCGGAGGGGCCTGAGCCGCTCAGAGACGCTCCGCGCCGCCTTATCCTCCCTCAAAGAAGCTCTCTCGGGCGCCGCCACCTTCCTCGAGAGGAGGAACCGGTGGCAGGCGTCGGACCGCACGAGCCGGCGACGGAAAAGATGGACGAGGGCCGCGTGGGGCGCAAGACGGAGAGGGCGGGGGCAGGGCGGCTAGGACGGCGGCGGGCCCGCGAGACAGCGGCGACGGAGAATGGCGGCGCACAAGTCGACTCGAGGATGAAGTAGGGTGGCAGGCCGGGGTTTTTTTCCCAAACCAAGATCAAGATCGAAGGAATTTAAGTTTTCAAACCAGTGAAAAATTTAGGATTGTATCATTAACAAAGTAGGTTTCGTTACTTTGGCACCGATCGAAAGGGCCTCACTCAAATGTCATTATAAAACTTGGTACAAAAGCTACAATGTCATTTCATCTTTTAATAAAATCAAAAAATGAATAAGAGATAATGAGAGACTATTTGCTCGTAGCCTTCTTCTATGACGCTGCCATATATGAAAACGAACGGAAAAAACTCTCTCATATTTATGTTTCCGTATTTTATCATCGGAAATAGTCGCAACAGAAATGGAAGGGGTAAACGGAATGGGAGTAGAATTAGAAATATTAAGTGGAAACTCGTAATTTATTACAAGCACACATGATATTGATAACTGGCTAGTAGTGCAATAACATGAAACAAATAGATATAGACAGACAACATTTCATTGTTATTTAGGTGTTAATGGTGTATATATATCTACGGTCGATGTTGTTTGAGCCTTTAGACTACTTGCCATTGAGAAGAACTCGTGGCTAGAATGATCACTCACTTAAGAATATGAGGATTTAGTTTGTGCACTAATACATATTAGGCTCATTCTAGATTTCTTAAATACGGGACAAATATGGATTAAATCCGGGAAAAACGAGGGAGATAAAGGATCTCCTTATCTTACCCCTTATGGGTTGAGAAGATGGAACCAATTAAGCTATTAGTCCTAATGGCGAGTCTCCCCACTTCTCATCAAATCCTTTCAACTCAAGCATTTATATAAGAAATGCCAATTGACTTTGTCATACACCTTTTCGAAATCGATTTTCAAAATGATCACATCTTGTTTTTTTCTTTTTTACTTCATGAACAATCTCATGGAGGGCCACAACTCCATCCAGGATATATCTTCCTTCAATAAAGCCAAACTGGTTATCACTAATCACCTTAGTGATATTGTTTGTCAACCTATTGTTAAGGTCTTTTGTAATCATTTTATAGCACACATTCAAAAGACAAATGGGTTTAAAGTTCTTCATTTCCATAGCCTTGTCTAGTTTAGGAAATAAAGTGACAACACCGTAATTTAAGCTTTTAATGTCTAGTTTTCCTTTGAAAAAGTCTTCGGAAAGCTTCATGATGTCCTTTTTTATGTTGTCCCAGAAGTCCTAAAAAATCTGCAGGGAGACCATCAGGCCCTGGGGCACTATTGTTTAAAGTTGACAACTACCTATTTAATCTCAGTCTCTGTAAAAGGGACAGTGAGGAAATATCTGTCCTCCTCACTAATATTTTCCATGTTTCTATCTTCCATGCAAATTGAGGAGATAGAGGAGGTGAAAGGGAAATGTGCCCTTGGGCCATTTCTAAGTATTTTGGTGATTTAGTGCCCAACACAGGTGCCTAATTGTAAAATGGTGGACAAAGTACAAATCAAGGATAAAGGTATGTTTCTAAGCTTTAGTACATTGGTTTTGAGTACTAATATACTTGTCTAAGTGTTAGAAACAGAAAGTCGAAGAAAAGAAAAGAGGAGACAAAGACTTGGCTGTGTGCAGCCAAGACTCAGTTCGGTCTGGAGCACCGGACTGTCCGGTGTGCACCAGACAGTGTCCGGTGCGCCAGGCTGACTCGGCGCGAAGTGACCGCTCTCGGGAATTCGCCGACGGCGTACGGCTAAAATTCACCGGACTGTCCGGTGTGCACCGGACTGTCCGGTGAGCCAACGGTCGGCCGGGCCAACGGTCGGCCGCGCAATCTGCGCGGGACACGTGGCCGAGCCAACGGTCGGAAGACGGCACCGGACTGTCCGGTGTGCACCGGACATGTCCGGTGCGCCAACGGCTCCAGATCTGCCAACGGTCTGCAACGGTCGGCTTCGCTGTTTAAGGAAACAAATCGGGCACCGGACAGTGTCCGGTGTGCACCGGACTGTCCGGTGCCCCCGACGACAGAAGGCAGGGATAGCCTTCTAGATTTGCTCTCAACGGCTCCTAGCTGCCTTGGGGCTATAAAAGGGGCCCCTAGGCGCATGGAGGAAAAACAAAAAAAGCAACCTTTGAGCATTCTTGATCATCCACACTCAGTCTTTGCGCATTCGTTTGTCATTCTAAGTGATTCGAGCTCCGTTCTAGTGAGAACTTTGTGATACTCTTGTGAGCTCGAGTCTTGGCCGTGTGTGTGCGCGTTTCGCTGTGGATTTGTGTGTGTTGCTTCCCTCCCTTACTCTGTGCTTCGTTGTGATCATATACTTGTAAGGGCAAGAGACTCCAATTTGTGGAGATTCCTTGCAAACGGGATAGTGAAAGGAAAAACAAAACACCGTGGTATTCAAGTGGGTCTTTGGACCGCTTGAGAGGGGTTGATTGCAACCCTCGTCCGTTGGGACGCCACAACGTGGAATAGGCAAGCGTTGGTCTTGGCCGAACCACGGGATAAACCACTGTGTCACCTCTGTGCTTGATCTCTTGTGGTATTGTGTTTTGTTGAGACTTCTCTTTAGCCACTTGGCAATTATTGTGCTAACACTTAACAAGTTTTTGTGGCTTAAGTTTTAAGTTTCACAGGATCACCTATTCACCCCCCCTCTAGGTGCTCTCAATTGGTATCAGAGCCGTTCTCTTCACAAAGGGACTAACCGCCCGAAGAGATGGATCCTAAGGGGAAGGGTATCGTGATCAACGACAAAGAGAAGGAATCTGTTGGGGACTTGTTCTCAAATGCTAAGAGTTAAGAACAAGGCAACATAGAAGATGTTAAACATTAAGGTCCTTCGTCCTTCGAAACATTACACCCCTTCGGGAAATAATGCTTTAGGACGAAGGTCACAAGAGACATACCTTCGTAAATATAATAAATAATGCCGAAGGATTCATATAAAGCGTGAAATATAAATATCAACATAGGATCATTTCTATTTTATTAACTTGGAGAAATAGAAATGATTTCAAATTACAAATGTACCTTCGGTCCTGAGAGAAGGTAGAAGTACAAACGTGACGCAAAAGCCAATGCCAAGTCAGCGTGAACAGTACGGGAGTACTGTTCATCTATTTATAGACGCGGGACGCAGCCCACGTAAAATTACATCCATGTCCATTACATTTGTTAACGGTTTATGGAAATCTGTCGAGGCCCCCGAAGTCTTTTCATCTTTAAGTCGGTTCCCCCTTATGCCATCGCGCCGAAGCTTCCCTGCGCACAGCTTCGGCTGCCCTCGACCTTCGTCTGGTTCAGGCTTCGTCCTGGTCGTGCTCCATATCCATAATTCTGAATCCGAAAATACCTGTTCATATAATCCACTTGGAAAACATTGTGAAATCATGTTTTTGAGGACCTTCGGAGGACGAAGGCCCCCAACAGTAGCCCCTCGCAATATTAATTTGTAAATAATAAATTCAGATTGCGATATGGACGAAGGCCTTGAGCCGAAGGTCCGAAAAAACACCTTCCCTTTGCTAGAATAGCAACATTCACTGACAAGCGGGGCCTTTCAATTTTCAACGCCCTAGGCGTATAAATAAGATCACATCGCGAACTCATTTGGTACGCACACTTGCCTTTTGCTTCGGCCCACTAAAATTTTTAGCTCTTGTTCGTTAAGATTTGCTGGTCTTTTTGATTTCGAAGCTTCGGCCTCGGGAACAATTTTTTAGCGTTCCCGAAGATGTCTGAAGGCAAGAAGATCCCTGCCGAGACGAAGCTGAAGATCCCTGCTGAGACGAAGCTGAGTCTCGAGGAGGAGAAGAATCTGGGGTTCCTGATAGCGATGGCAGAGACCAATACAGAGAAAATCACGAAGGAGATTCTCGAAGGTTTGTCCGAAGATACTGATGATAGCGACAGCTATGATGTGGAAAGTGGTGGGGAAGAGGCCGAAGATCGACCGTGGCGACCAAGCCACACAGTTTTTGGGAAAACGACCATCAAGCAGAGTCACATTGATAATATGAGGGGGCGATATTTCCGAGACATATCTATTGTGAGAGCTGATGCCGGGGAAAAAACTTCTCCCACCCCCGAAGAAGATGAAGTTGTGATTTTCCGAAGCTTCCTCAAGGCTGGGCTTCGATTCCCCCTGAGCAACTTTGTTGTTGAGGTACTAAAGACATTTCAAGTCTATCTGCATCAAATCACTCCCGAAGCCATCATAAGAATGGGAGTGTTTGTCTGGGCTGCGAGGAGCCAAGGTTTGGAACCGAACGCTAAAAGCTTCTGCAACATTCATGAGTTATTATACGAGACGAAGCCCTGGGGAAAGGAGCAATATCACAACAACTTTGGGTGCTACAGCTTCGGCGCCCGCTCCGGGTCAAGCTGCCCTGTGCCGACCTTTCGGAAGAGGTGGCCCGGAGCCTGGATGACTGAATGGTTTTATGTAAAGAATGATCTAACAGCTCAAGAGAATGTGAAGAGTATCATTATGCACCCAATCTGGCAACGCTTCGGTCTCCGAAGGCCGAAGGTCGAAATGGACGAAGCCGCCGAAGAATGCCAAAGAGCCTTCGGGGTAGTCTGCTCATTTATTGGAACAAGGGACTTGGTACAAGAACACATTGCCTTCAGGGTATGGCCACTTGCAGAAAAGTGGGAAATGCCGAAGGAAACCATCAAAGAGTCCGATGAAGGCGGACTAGTCAGATTAAAGTACACATTCAAATATGCAGATAAATTTATTGAACCTGATGATGACTGGCTGAAAAGCATTGAAACATTAAGTGATGAATTACTTGGGGCATATTCGAAGGCTGAAAATACTGCACTATCAGCAGCCTTCGGAGGCCGAAAAAAGAAGAGACTCAACCGAGTGTTTGATGCAGTCGGGTTTTTCTACCCTGATTATCGTTATCCCATCCGAAGGCAAAAAAGGAAAAATATAACCTCTGAAAAAGAAGAAGCTGCAACTGCTCCTAGCGAGCCAGAACCGAAGGGAAAAAGGTTGAAGGTCCTGACACACCGACCACGCCATATTGAACCAGCTTCGGTGCCTGAGTTCACCGGAGAAACTTCTTCGGCCGCCGAAGCTGAACAGCCAACCTTGCTGCCAGAAATTGCAGAGATGGCCGAAGCGCCATCCACAGAAAAAATGGAAGAAACGAAAAATCCGACAAAGGAAAAAGCATCAGAAATTTTGAGTCCTGTAGCAAATGTCGAAGTGGCAAAAATCCAAAAGGGTACAATGGTGACCCCAAAAAGGAAGAGAATGGTAAATGTACTAGATGTCTTGGAGACAATTAAGTCTTCAAGCACAACTCCAAAAAAGAGTATTGAAATTGCTGAAACTTCTTCTGAAGCTCCGACGCAACAAGCTGAAGCCGAAGCTGGGCCTTCAGAGCCCTTCAAGGAGCAAACTTTGGAAGCCGAAGCAATAAAAATACCAGAACCAATTTTAGTTGAAGAAACTGACACTGCCATCCCCGAAGCGCCTGCCAGCATGTGTGATTACATCATACGACATGCTTCGGGGAAAAAACTATCTGAAGAAGAAACACATGAAGCTAACCATTATGCAAAGGAGCTAAAATATCCAAAGGGGGCAGTAATATTCAATGGAACAAATGAAGATGATTTCTTATACTGCCTGCCTGACAACAAAGAGCTATCTGTCTGCCGAGAGATGGCCAGGAGTATTGGTTTCCCGAAGCTTGAATCTGGATTAAGCGCCATGACGAAAGAAGATCTCGCAGACAGTCTTGCGTACAACAGCCTGAAGGTACGAGAATTAAACGCTTGAAAAAACCCCCTTATTATTATTTATTTTTTTTTTACGCAACTCATTCCTTTTTTCTTATATGAATTTTTTTTGTATAGGGCCTGATCCTAAGCAACGCGCTAAGGGCGCAAAAGAGCGCCGAAGATGAAAGTTATGAAATTGCGTTTAATAATTTACGCTCCGAAGTTATCAAACTGAGAAACGAAGCTTTGGAAAAAGATAAAATTCTGCTTACACTGGTAGATAAAGTGAAAAGAGACGAAGCTGCTTCAAAGGCCCAAACCGAAGCTCAAAAACGCGAAATTAAAGATCTTCAGAAACAGCTGGCTAGAGCTAAAGAGGAGCGCGCGCTTGAGGAAACGAAACGAGAACTTAGTGATTTTATGGTCAGCAAATTGGAATCAAGAGTTAAGGAGCTTCGCACATCTCAGGGGAAATGCTATGTTAAGTCTATAGAATGCGTGAATAAAATTAAAACCAGCTTTGCTAGCGTCGGCGCCTTTTCCAGCGAAGAGAATTTTTCTCGAGGCAATCCCGAAGATCCGCTGGAATGGATTAGCCACGAAGCAGAGGCCTTCGAAGAGATTCTGAACAGTCGTGGCGACATATGCGCTTTTTCGGGCGCCAGAGGAATTGCTTCTATCTTAGAGAAGAAAGGTTGCGGGCATATAAAATTTTTAGCTCAGTCCGAAGCTACCTTATCTTCCGAAGATATCAAGGACCCCTCGGCCGAAGCAAGCGTGGTTGGTGGCAAATTTTTTACTGATATTTGGAACGACGGCGGCCGAGGAATGGCGCAAGAGATCATCCAAAGAAGCGAAAAAGGCATTCATGATGCTAGAAAAGTAGCAGAAGCTGCCGAAAGGAGTACGGAGCCCGAAAGACAATTAGGTACCAATTAGTCGTTCTTGTTGCGTTGTAATTTTCATTTTAAACTTTGCTCGCGATTTGTAAAAGTAATGAAGAAGTGTTCTCTTTGCTCAGAAACTGTTGAACCAACTGCCGATCCCCACACAAAAGGGGATGAAGAAATTAAACAGATGGCCGAAACTATCATGGACAAGGTTGTTGACCAACTTCTGAATGAAGCCGCCGAAGCAGTATTAAGAGAAGATTAGATACTATTTGGAAAAAACATTTAAAGTGTAATCTATACAACACTTTGTACATTTGAATGTAATATACAAGTCTCTTTTCATTATTGAATTCTTTACGATGCATGAAACTTTAAATACATACCATTTTTGAGCCTTCGGCGAAAAAACACCTTCCCTTCTTTTCATGCTTCGTGAAGAAGACATTCTTCGTTAAAATTACTTTGATGAATGATATCCATGCTTCGTGAAAACATTCTCCGAAGCTATATCCCGAAGCTATACAACTTTGATATTGATTTGATAAAATTCGCCCATGTTTCGTAAAAATATTCTTCGAAACTGTATTCCGAAGCTATACGATTTCGATGTCACTTTCTCAAAGCATCCTTTCGAAGGTTGAGAGTATCCCCTTCTCTTGCCAAATGCAATATGATGTATGATGCTTATGCTATGCAAAATGATGTGATGATGTTATGTTATGCATGTGTCATTTGTTCCGAAGATACACATAAAATATATTCGTAAGCTCTGCATTCCCTTAGGAACGTCTTTGGAGCTTCTTCGTCTTTTACTTAGACGGTTTCAGCGTTGACTTTTCGCTGTAAGCCTCCCTTAGGAGCTTCTTCGCCTTTTACTTAGGCGGTATCAGCGTTGACTTTTCGCTGTAGGCTCTGCATTCCTTTAGGAACGACTTCTGAGCAGAAAACTTACACTGCGCTCCCTTTGGAACGACTTTTTGTGACTTCATAAACTTACTATGCGTTCCTTAGAACGACTTTCTGCTACTCCGAAGGATTTTTGATCCGAAGGTCCTCCTTGGTAACGGAAAAAGTTTTAGGCTTCAGCAACTTAGGCTTGTGGAGCAAATAGACTTTCCTCGTAAGAAACAACGGAATTATTACATGAAAACTATCAATGTTTTTTTTTGCTTCACAGAAAATAAAACTGAATAAAAAAGACTGCTATCAAAGGTAGGATATGTCAATAAATGTGCTTCGACTCTGGCACAGTGCTGTTGACTGTGCGAGCTTCGGACTGTTCTCTGAAGTCCCTCTGATGTGGAGCGTATTGACTCCCTTCTGGCTGTTGACCTTGCTGCAATGGAGGTGGAGGCGGAAGCTGCTGCCAGGAAGCTTGAGGTTGACTTGCCGAAGCTACAGAAGCTGCAGGGTGGTTGTCTATGTATTGTGGGATATAAGGCGGATGATACGAAGCAGTATGCATGACCTGCTTCGGCTGAGCTTGTTGAGATGCAGCTTCGGCTATTTCCTTTTGCTTCTGGATTGTAACATGGCAGGTCCTAGTGGTATGGCCCTTGCCTTCTCCACAGAACAAGCAAAACAGTCTCCTTGGCTGATCTCCGAATCTTCCGCTGAAGCCCCTGGCGCCTCTGCCTCTTGGAGCTGGTGGCCGGAAGGAGGTTTGTTGTTGCCCCGAAGCCTGTGAGGAGCACTGCGGCCTGTTTTGCTGACTCCCCTTATCATCATTCTGAGTGTTGTGGATGGAACGAACATGCCTCGGGTAGTATCTTCCTCCGAAGCCCCTGGTCATTTCAGAAAATCTGAAGGCCTCCTCCCTTCTTTGGCGAAAGTCATTGTCAGCACGAATGTACTCATCCATCTTTTGGAGCAATTTCTCCAGGGTCTGAGGAGGCTTCCGAGCAAAGTATTGAGCTGCAGGTCCAGGACGAAGCCCCTTGATCATGGCTTCGATAACGATTTCATTGGGCACCGTTGGTGCCTGCGCCCTCAATCGTAAGAACCTTCGGACATACGCCTGAAGGTATTCTTCGTGATCCTGAATACACTGGAAGAGGGCTTGAGCTGTGACCGGCTTCGTTTGAAATCCTTGAAAGCTGGTCAGTAACATATCCTTCAGCTTCTGCCATGAAGTGATTGTTCCTGGCCGAAGAGAGGAATACCAAGTCTGAGCAACATTCCTGACGGCCATAACGAAAGACTTCGCCATGACTGCAGCATTGCCCCCGTACGAAGACACTGTTGCTTCGTAGCTCATCAAGAATTGCTTCGGGTCGGAGTGGCCGTCAAACATGGGAAGCTGGGGTGGCTTATAGGATGGAGGCCAAGGTGTAGCCTGCAGCTCAGCAGACAGAGGAGAAGCATCATCGAAAACAAAATTTCCCTGATGGAAATTATCATACCAGTCATCTTCGTTGACGAAGCCCTCCTGATGAAGGTCTTTCTGATGAGGCCTTCTGTTCTGCTCATCGTGAGTGAGATGGCGAACCTCCTCAGAGGCTTCGTCTATTTGCCTTTGCAACTCAGCTAGGCGGGCCATCTTCTCCTTTTTCCTCTGTACTTGTTGATGTAGCATCTCCATCTCTCTGATTTCTTGGTCTAGCTCTTCTTCCTCAAGCGTCGGGCTGACGGCTTTTCTCTTCTGGCTTCGGGCCTCCCGAAGAGAGACGGTCTCCTGGTTGTGGTCCAGCGGTTGTAGTGCTCCTGCCCCAGTCGCTGAAGCTTTCTTCGGCGCCATAGCGAAGGTCTATAGCTTCCGAAGGTGTTCACAAGAACTCGAAGTGGAAGTGAGTTCACCGGAGGTGGGCGCCAATGTTGGGGACTTGTTCTCAAATGCTAAGAGTTAAGAACAAGGCAACATAGAAGATGTTAAACATTAAGGTCCTTCGTCCTTCGAAACATTACACCCCTTCGGGAAATAATGCTTTAGGACGAAGGTCACAAGAGACATACCTTCGTAAATATAATAAATAATGCCGAAGGATTCATATAAAGCGTGAAATATAAATATCAACATAGGATCATTTCTATTTTATTAACTTGGAGAAATAGAAATGATTTCAAATTACAAATGTACCTTCGGTCCTGAGAGAAGGTAGAAGTACAAACGTGACGCAAAAGCCAATGCCAAGTCAGCGTGAACAGTACGGGAGTACTGTTCATCTATTTATAGACGCGGGACGCAGCCCACGTAAAATTACATCCATGTCCATTACATTTGTTAACGGTTTATGGAAATCTGTCGAGGCCCCCGAAGTCTTTTCATCTTTAAGTCGGTTCCCCCTTATGCCATCGCGCCGAAGCTTCCCTGCGCACAGCTTCGGCTGCCCTCGACCTTCGTCTGGTTCAGGCTTCGTCCTGGTCGTGCTCCATATCCATAATTCTGAATCCGAAAATACCTGTTCATATAATCCACTTGGAAAACATTGTGAAATCATGTTTTTGAGGACCTTCGGAGGACGAAGGCCCCCAACAGAATCCTTCATCAACGAGCCGAAGGACGATAAGCCTACCGACTCCGGCTCGGGCCACAGACGGAAGGAAGGGAAGAAGAAGAAGACAAGGCGCATCAAGGAGATCGTCTACTACGACAGCGATGAGTCTACTTCTTCCCAAAAGGACGACGACCACAACGACTACGAGAGAAGGAAACCGGTTAATTCGAACTTTTCCTTTGACTACTCTCGTATTCCGCAAAGTTCAAATTCACATTTGCTCTCCATTCCACTCGGCAAGCCCCCACACTTTGATGGAGAGGACTACGGATTTTGGAGCCACAAAATGCGTAGTCACCTATTCTCTCTCCATCCTAGTATATGGGAGATTGTAGAGAGTGGAATGCACTTTGATAGTTCGGATAGTCCCATGTTCATTAATGAACAAATTCATAAGAATGCACAAGCTACTACTGTTCTTCTAGCTTCCTTGTGCAGGGACGAATACCATAAAGTAAGCGGCTTGGACAACGCCAAGCAGATCTGGGACACCCTCAAGATTTCTCATGAGGGGAACGACGTCACCTTGCTCACCAAGATGGAGTTGGTGGAGGGAGAGCTTGGACGGTTCGCAATGATAAGGGGCGAGGAGCCGACGCAAACATACAATCGGCTCAAGACCCTTATCAACAAGATAAGGAGCTACGGGAGCACGCGATGGACGGACCATGACGTCGTCCGCCTAATGCTAAGGTCATTTACCGTTCTTGATCCTCATTTGGTGAACAATATACGTGAAAATCCCAGGTACACCAAAATGTCGCCCGAGGAAGTCCTAGGAAAATTCGTCAGCGGGCGGATGATGATCAAGGAGGCGAGGTATGTGGACGACGCCTTGAATGGACCAATCAACGAACCGCAACCTCTTTCTCTCAAGGCAACAAGGAGCAAGGAGGCACTACCGAGCAAGGTGGCGCAAGTTGAGGCGGCCGGGCTGAATAATGAGGAGATGGCCCTCATCATTAAGCGCTTCAAGACGGCGCTTAAGAGTCGCAAGGGACAGCCAAGCAAGACCAAGACAAAGGAGAAGCGCTCGTGCTTCAAATGTGGTAAGATTGGTCATTTCATTGCTAACTGTCCCGATAATGAAAGTGACCAGGAAAAGGGGAACAAGAGGGAGAAGAAGAAGGCATACAAGAAGGCAAAGGGCGAGGCACATCTAGGAAAGGAGTGGGATTCGGATTGCTCCTCCTCTGACTCTGACAATGAAGGACTCGCTGCCACCGCCTTCAACAAGTCATCCCTCTTCCCCAACGAGCGTCTCACATGCCTTATGGCAAGGGAGAAGAAGGTATGTACTCGAGACTCTACGTATACTTCTTCAAGTGAGGATGATTCTAGCGATGAGGAAATAGATTACTCTAGCTTGTTTAAGGGATTGGATAGAAATAAAATTGATAAAATCAATGAATTGATTGATGCCTTGAATGAAAAGGATAGGCTTTTAGAAAAACAAGAGGATTTGTTATATGATGAACATGATAAATTTGTAGAGGCACAAAAATCCTATGCTTTAGAAGTTAAGAGAAATGAAATGCTTTCTTATGAACTATCTACTTGTCATGAAACCATTTCTACTTTACAAGGTGTTAACAATGATTTAAATGCTAAATTAGAAGTAGCAAATAAATCTAATTCGTGTGTAGAACATGTTATAATTTGCACTAGGTGTAAGGATTTTGATGTTAATGCTTGTAGTGAACACTTAGTTTCAATTTCAAAACTAAATGATGAAGTGGCTAGTCTTAATGCCCAACTTAAGACTAGCAAGAGTGAAGTTGATAAAATAAAATTTGCAAGGGATGCCTACACGATTGGTAGACACCCCTCAATTAAGGATGGTCTTGGCTTCAAGAGAGAGGCCAAGAACTTAACAAGCCATAAGGCTCCCATTCCCGCCAAGGAGAAAGGGAAGGCCCCTATGGCTAGTAGCGCTAAAAAGAACCATGCTTTTATGTATAATGATAGGAGACATGCTAGAAGTGCTTATAATGATTTTGATTCACATGTCTATGATTCTCATGCCATGTTTGCTTCTAGTTCTTCCTATAAGCATGGTAGAAATATGTCTAGGAGAAATGCTATTCATCATGTGCCTAGAAAGAATGTTATTCATGCTCCTAGGAAAGTAGTGAATGAACCTTCTACAATTTATCATGCTTTAAATGCTTCCTTTGCTATTTGTAGAAAGGATAGAAAAATAGTTGCTAGGAAGTTAGGGGCAAGATGCAAGGGAGATAAAACTTGCATTTGGGTCCCTAAGGATATATGTGCTAACCTTGTAGGACCCAACATGAGTTGGGTACCTAAGACCCAAGCCTAAATTTGCCTTGCAGGTTTATGCATCCGGGGGGTTCAAGCTGGATTATCGACAGCGGATGCACAAACCATATGACGGGGGAAAAGAAGATGTTCACCTCCTACGTCAAAAATAAGGATTCCCAAGATTCAATTATATTCGGTGATGGGAATCAAGGCAAGGTAAAAGGGTTAGGTAAAATTGCAATTTCCAATGAGCACTCAATTTCCAATGTGTTTTTAGTTGAGTCTCTTGGTTACAATTTGCTATCTGTTAGTCAATTATGCAATATGGGATATAATTGTCTGTTTACAAATGTAGATGTATCTGTCTTTAGAAGATGTGATGGTTCACTAGCTTTTAAGGGTGTACTAGACGGCAAGCTTTACTTAGTTGATTTTGCAAAAGAAGAGGCCGGTCTAGATGCATGCTTAATGGCTAAGACTTGCATGGGCTGGCTGTGGCATCGCCGCTTAGCACATGTGGGGATGAAGAACCTCCACAAGCTTCTAAAGGGAGAACACGTAATAGGTCTAACCAATGTTTATTTCGAAAAAGATAGACCTTGTGCAGCTTGTCAAGCAGGTAAACAAGTGGGAGGAACACATCACAGCAAGAATGTGATGACCACGTCAAGACCTCTGGAGCTGCTGCATATGGACCTCTTCGGACCCGTCGCCTATCTGAGCATAGGAGGAAGTAAGTATGGTCTAGTTATTGTTGATGACTTTTCCCGCTTCACTTGGGTGTTCTTTTTGCAGGATAAGTCTGAAACCCAAGGGATCCTCAAGCGCTTCCTCAGGAGAGCTCAAAATGAGTTTGAGCTCAAGGTGAAGAAGATAAGGAGCGACAACGGGTCCGAGTTCAAGAACCTTCAAGTGGAGGAGTTCCTTGAGGAGGAAGGGATCAAGCATGAGTTCTCCGCTCCCTACACACCACAACAAAATGGTGTGGTAGAGAGGAAGAACAGGACGCTGATCGATATGGCGAGGACTATGCTTGGAGAATTCAAGACCCCCGAGTGCTTTTGGTCGGAAGCCGTGAACACGGCTTGCCACGCCATCAACAGGGTCTACCTTCACCGCCTCCTCAAGAAGACGTCGTATGAGCTACTAACCGGTAACAAACCCAATGTATCGTACTTTCGTGTATTTGGGAGCAAATGCTACATTCTAGTGAAGAAGGGTAGAAATTCTAAGTTTGCTCCCAAAGCTGTAGAAGGATTTTTATTAGGTTATGATTCAAATACAAAGGCGTATAGGGTCTTCAACAAATCATCGGGTTTGGTTGAAGTCTCTAGCGACGTTGTATTTGATGAGACTAATGGCTCTCCAAGAGGGCAAGTTGTTGATTGTGATGATGTAGATGAAGAAGATGTTCCAACGGCCGCGATACGAACCATGGCGATTGGAGACGTTCGGCCACAGGAACAAGATGAACGAGATCAACCTTCTTCCTCAACAACAGTGCATCCCCCAACTCAAGACGATGAACAGGTTCATCAAAAGGAGGCGTGTGATCAAGGGGGAGCACAAGATGATCACGTGATGGAGGAAGAAGCGCAACCGGCACCTCCAACCCAAGTTCGAGCGGTGATTCAAAGGGATCATCCCGTCGACCAAATTCTGGGTGACATTAGCAAGGGAGTAACTACTCGGTCTCGACTAGTTAATTTTTGTGAACATTACTCCTTTGTCTCTTCTATTGAGCCTTTCAGGGTAGAGGAGGCCTTGCTAGATCCGGACTGGGTGTTGGCCATGCAGGAGGAACTCAACAACTTCAAGCGCAACGAAGTTTGGACACTGGTGCCTCGTCCCAAGCAAAATGTTGTGGGAACCAAGTGGGTGTTCCGCAACAAACAAGACGAGCACGGAGTGGTGACAAGGAACAAGGCTCGACTTGTGGCAAAAGGTTATGCCCAAGTCGCAGGTTTGGACTTTGAGGAGACTTTTGCTCCTGTGGCTAGGCTAGAGTCCATTCGTATCTTGCTAGCATATGCCGCTCACCATTCTTTCAGGTTGTACCAAATGGATGTGAAGAGCGCTTTCCTCAACGGGCCAATAAAGGAGGAGGTGTACGTGGAGCAACCCCCTGGCTTCGAGGATGAGCGGTACCCCGACCACGTGTGTAAGCTCTCTAAGGCGCTCTATGGACTTAAACAAGCCCCAAGAGCATGGTATGAATGCCTTAGAGATTTCTTAATTGCTAATGCTTTCAAGGTTGGGAAAGCCGATCCAACTCTTTTCACTAAGACTTGTGATGGTGATTTGTTTGTGTGCCAAATTTATGTCGATGACATAATATTTGGTTCTACTAACCAAAAGTCTTGTGAAGAGTTTAGCAGGGTGATGACGCAGAAATTCGAGATGTCGATGATGGGCGAGTTGAACTACTTCCTTGGGTTCCAAGTGAAGCAACTCAAGGACGGTACCTTCATCTCCCAAACGAAGTACACGCAAGATCTGCTAAAGCGGTTTGGGATGAAGGACGCCAAGCCCGCAAAGACTCCGATGGGAACCGACGGACACACCGACCTCAACAAAGGAGGTAAGTCCGTTGATCAAAAAGCATACCGGTCAATGATAGGGTCTTTACTTTATTTATGTGCTAGTAGACCGGATATTATGCTTAGCGTATGCATGTGTGCTAGATTTCAATCCGATCCTAAGGAGTGTCACTTAGTGGCGGTGAAGCGAATTCTTAGATATTTGGTTGCTACGCCTTGCTTCGGGATCTGGTATCCAAAGGGGTCTAACTTTGACTTGATTGGGTACTCAGATTCCGACTATGCTGGATGTAAGGTCGATAGGAAGAGTACATCGGGGACGTGCCAATTCTTAGGAAGGTCCCTGGTGTCATGGAACTCTAAGAAACAAACCTCCGTTGCCCTATCCACCGCTGAGGCCGAGTACGTTGCTGCAGGACAGTGTTGTGCGCAACTACTTTGGATGAGGCAAACCCTCAGGGACTTTGGCTACAATCTGAGCAAAGTCCCACTCCTATGTGATAATGAGAGTTCTATCCGAATAGCGGAAAATCCTGTTGAGCACAGCCGCACAAAGCACATTGACATCCGGCATCACTTTTTGAGAGACCACCAGCAAAAGGGAGATATCGAAGTGTTTTATGTTAGCACCGAGAACCAGCTAGCCGATATCTTTACCAAGCCTTTAGATGAGAAGACCTTTTGCAGGCTGCGTAGTGAGCTAAATGTCTTAGATTCGCGGAACTTGGATTGAATTATAGCATACATGTGCTTATGCCTTTGATCATGTTCATTCTGCATTTTGTTGCTTATTATGGTGCTCAAGTTGTACAAACACTCCCTGGACCTCACAAGTCCGTTGCAAAGTGATGCACAGATTTAGGGGGAGATGTGTTACAACTTGATCCCTTGAGACTAACCATATGCTTGAGTTTGTTTGATTTAGTCTCAAAGGAGAATTGAAAGGGAAAAGGTGGACTTGGATCATGCAAGACTTCCACTGCACTCCGATGAGAGGGTAACTTATTCCAAGTCCATCTCATGAACTCTTATTGCCATTTGCTCTAAATTGAAGATTTTGGTGAGGCAATGGGGTTAAAGGGCCAAGATTGATCCCGTTTTGGTGCTTGATGCCAAAGGGGGAGAAAATAAAGGCCAAAGCGATAAATGGATCAGCTACCACTTGAGAGATTTTGAAAATAGTAGAGTAGAGTTTTTGGTTTGTCAAAACTCTTTTATTGTCTCTTTTGGCTTCCTGTGGGGAGAAGTAGTAATTATGGGAAAAAGGGGGAGTTTTTGAAATCCTTGATCAATCTCTTTTGAAATGACTCTCTTTATGCTTTAACATGTGTGTTTGACTTAGAGATAGAGATTTGAGTTTGATTTGCAAAAACAAACCAAGTGGTGGCATAGAGTGATCCATATATGTCAAAATTGAATCAAAATAATTTGAGTTCTTATTTGAAGTGTTTTTGTACTTGTTCTACTTGCTTTATGTTGTGTTGGCATAAATCACCAAAAAGGGGGAGATTGAAAGGGAAATGTGCCCTTGGGCCATTTCTAAGTATTTTGGTGATTTAGTGCCCAACACAGGTGCCTAATTGTAAAATGGTGGACAAAGTACAAATCAAGGATAAAGGTATGTTTCTAAGCTTTAGTACATTGGTTTTGAGTACTAATATACTTGTCTAAGTGTTAGAAACAGAAAGTCGAAGAAAAGAAAAGAGGAGACAAAGACTTGGCTGTGTGCAGCCAAGACTCAGTTCGGTCTGGAGCACCGGACTGTCCGGTGTGCACCGGACAGTGTCCGGTGCGCCAGGCTGACTCGGCGCGAAGTGACCGCTCTCGGGAATTCGCCGACGGCGTACGGCTAAAATTCACCGGACTGTCCGGTGTGCACCGGACTGTCCGGTGAGCCAACGGTCGGCCGGGCCAACGGTCGGCCGCGCAATCTGCGCGGGACACGTGGCCGAGCCAACGGTCGGAAGACGGCACCGGACTGTCCGGTGTGCACCGGACATGTCCGGTGCGCCAACGGCTCCAGATCTGCCAACGGTCTGCAACGGTCGGCTTCGCTGTTTAAGGAAACAAATCGGGCACCGGACAGTGTCCGGTGTGCACCGGACTGTCCGGTGCCCCCGACGACAGAAGGCAGGGATAGCCTTCTAGATTTGCTCTCAACGGCTCCTAGCTGCCTTGGGGCTATAAAAGGGGCCCCTAGGCGCATGGAGGAAAAACAAAAAAAGCAACCTTTGAGCATTCTTGATCATCCACACTCAGTCTTTGCGCATTCGTTTGTCATTCTAAGTGATTCGAGCTCCGTTCTAGTGAGAACTTTGTGATACTCTTGTGAGCTCGAGTCTTGGCCGTGTGTGTGCGCGTTTCGCTGTGGATTTGTGTGTGTTGCTTCCCTCCCTTACTCTGTGCTTCGTTGTGATCATATACTTGTAAGGGCAAGAGACTCCAATTTGTGGAGATTCCTTGCAAACGGGATAGTGAAAGGAAAAACAAAACACCGTGGTATTCAAGTGGGTCTTTGGACCGCTTGAGAGGGGTTGATTGCAACCCTCGTCCGTTGGGACGCCACAACGTGGAATAGGCAAGCGTTGGTCTTGGCCGAACCACGGGATAAACCACTGTGTCACCTCTGTGCTTGATCTCTTGTGGTATTGTGTTTTGTTGAGACTTCTCTTTAGCCACTTGGCAATTATTGTGCTAACACTTAACAAGTTTTTGTGGCTTAAGTTTTAAGTTTCACAGGATCACCTATTCACCCCCCCTCTAGGTGCTCTCAGGAGGGACCAAACATGTTTTTTATATAAGTTAGTAGCTATTCGATCTTCCCTTCTCCCTCTTCAACAATGTTCCCTTTATCTATCAAAGCATGGATTCTGATTCTCCTTCTATTGAGGTTGGCTTTAAGGCGAAAATAATTTGTATTTTATCTCCTTCTTTGATGAACCTCTCGAGCTCTCTAATTCATTTTCATCTCTTCCTTGAAGAGAAGTTTATTAAGCGAAAGCTCATGGTCTTTTTTAGTTTTTTTCACTATCCGACAACTCGCCTTCTTCATTCTTAATGTCTAACTCATTGATTTTCTTCAAAAGATCTTCTCTCCTTCTCATGTTTTGGCCTTCTTCATTGAAATTCCAACCCTTAAGACATTTTTTTGAGTCTCTTAACTTTCTCTTTCCAGATGTTAAGACTTCCTTTACTCCTTATTGGTAACCCCCAACTCCTACTTACCAACTCTCTGGAATCAGATTTTTTATGCCAGAGCAACTCATATCTAAAAGTAGTGCCAGGTTTTGTCGTATCCTCTGTTTATCCCTCTAACCAGAATTGATGTACAATAAATCCCAATCAGGGCTCACTAGAAATTTGTCAAGTTTTTCAAAAGTGGGAGGATTTCTGTTATTGGATCACGTAACTTCTTGTCAGTCAGATCTAACTCAATCAGACCATGATGGTCAATGATGGCATTAAAAAGAAATGACCATCTATTGGCAACATAAGGCTTGTTTTTTTCATCAGTATTTCTCAAGGTGTTAAAGTCGCCACCTAGCAAAATGGGACCCTTACAGTGGGAGCAAGTGGGAGCTAACTCGCTTAGGAAATTATCTTTGTTAACCGCTTGAGCTGCACCATAAACATTAACAAAGGTCCAAGAAATATTTTTAATCTTGTGATGGACCACACACACTATCATGAAATCTTTGGTTTGAATATCGGAAACTTCAAAAGTGTCATAATTAAAACCCACCAGCAAGCCCCCTGATCTACCGTTAGGGGGAGAAGAGACCCACTTGAACATATTACTACCCAAAGTCTTTCTTATTGGTTTCTTGAAGACTAATGAAGTCAATTTTTTCTTTATTTATGAGTTCATGAATGAACTCAAATTTCCTGGGTTTGGCAAGCCCTTGGCAGTTCAATACTACCCCTTTTATTCAGATAATTGACTATCCTAATGATATTGATTTAGGTACCTCCTTTTATTAGATGTGCATCTAATTTTAGGAGAACCTTCATTTTTTCCTCAGAGAATATTTTTTCACTTTTTGTATCATTTTCTTCTTCTTCGGAGTTTTGTGTTTTCCCCTTCCGATTCGCTATCTACCATCTCTTGAACAATTTTATCCGTAATCAAAGGAACCTCATTCTCCAAAAGGATTATTAGCGGGTTTATCACTAATATCTGGCATAATAGCCCTAGCATGTTCTTCTTCTAAGCACTTGATGGTCTCTAAGTTACCTATTATTTCATTATCGTCTTTTCCTAAATTCACTCCAAGTTTGTTAGCTATTTCAATCAACAAGCTATTTTCAGAATTTAAGATAGAGGAGGGGTTGGGATCATTACCCTTGTTCAATAAGGCATCCTTTGCTCAGCTTTGTTGATGCCTTTGTCCGTAATCATGATATCTTCATTTGCCTCCGGTCTACTACTTTTCCTTGTGCCTTCAGCTTGATCCACCCATCTAGCTTTACCTTTGTTATCCTTAACAGTTTTTTGTTCATCTTGATCTTTAAGAATCTCACCCTCATCCATCTCCAATTCCTGATCATTAGCTATCTCCACACCCATTTCTTTCACAAAGTTATTAAGCTCCTGAGAACATAGGAGGTCTTCGTCATTGTCTTCAAAGTCTAACTCCTCATTGATTCTGTCCCCCAAATTTTACCCCTCTTCATTGCGATTGTTAATTTCATTGGTAGGGAGATCTATAGAGATCATTATTTCTTTAAAATAAGAGTCAGGTTCTTTCTGATTTTTAGGAATCGGATGTCTTTCTCACTTTTTTGGATGTCACTTTTGGGTTTTTCCTCCCTACCCAAATCAAACTCATTCAATTGTAAGTCCACCGAGGATCTCTTTCTCATACTAGCTTCTTCCTCATTCCAACCTTCAGTTTCCACCTTGAAATAAATGTCATATGAGAGGTGCTTGACCCCTATCTCGATGACAGGCAGAATCCTTATGACGCTCTTCACATGCACTTTAAATTTAACCATGTCATTAGTTTTCAGAGAGGCCAGATCAACCTCTTCCACGGCTCCTATTATTGATCCCATCTCACATATGGCTTGATAATTCAACAGTTCTTCGGGCACATTTTTAGCCTTAATCCAAACTAAATGTAATATGGATTTAACCATAGCCTATGAGGTCAACGAAGCTACTACAATTTTAACCCCTGAAATCTTCATCTTCAATTTAGTAAAGTTGGTCAACTCATCAAGCCTATCCTGTGATGGGAATTGCATCAGGAACCCAAGATGACACTTAGTAGTTTTCTATGGGCGCCCCCATGGGAAATGGAAGCTAAAGTCACTCTCCAAATCACCTGTAGACACCGTCCCCTCTACAATTTTGACTAAACCCAGCAGACTCCTTCGATTTTTTGGAAATGTTCTTTCCAAACTGAGAAGAATAGAACCCTAATCCATACGCTGCCAATCCCACTAATGGCATAATAGGTTTGTTCTGTTTTTCGCAGTTACATGGGTCTCTTTCATATAGATGTCACGCCATAGAGCCCTAGAATAGTCTCTGGTATGATGACCTTCATCTCCACATTTTTGACAAAACAAACGACGACCTCCCTCAACCTCAAGCATCCCGAGCAGGATCAGGGATTTAGGGTTACCTGGGGTACTCCTGTCGCCAGATGATGACCCAGTCATCTTTCCCACAGATTTCGCCAGCTCATATTGCAGTGTCTCCCCCAAGAGTTGGGTGAATTCCTCGCCTCCATATGGTTCCACTGATCCCACTGAGTAAGTTTGAGAGCACCTAAAGGGGGGGTGAATAGGTGATCCTAAGGAAATCAAGACTAAACAACACAAACTTGGTTTATAATAAATGTTGGTGAGATCAAAACCAATATGTTGTGGATAGAGAGGAGAGAACTATTCACTTGATTGTTCCTTTAAAATATGTATTGAACTTAGGAACAATAGCGCAAGTGAATATTTGAGAACTCGAGGAAAGAAAACAATCACAAAGAAGGATGCACAAGTGACACAGTGATTTTATCCCGTGGTTCGACCAATGCCTACTCCACGTTGTGGTGACCTCCTTCGGTCAAGGATTGCACTCAATCCCTCTCAAGTACCACAATTTTCTTCCTTTTATCAAGTGTTTCCTTTGTGAGGAATCTCCACAAGTTGGAGCCTCTCACCCTTACAAAATTGATCACAATTAAACCACAAGAGTAAGGGAGGGAATAGAAACACACGCAAGAGCTAGAGTCGCAGCAATGACACGCACACAAGTCAATAGACGAGCACACAAATAAGCGCAGCAGAGTCACAACTCAGAAAAGTGCTCAAATCTCAAACACAATGAACCGAATGTGTGTTTGCAGAGTCTAGGCATCTTAGGATGTTCAATGGAGGCTTGGTGTACTGCTTCATGCGCCTAACGGTCCCTTTTATAGCCCCATGGTAGCTGGGAGCCGTTTGAACTCCATTTGGAAGGCTTTGGTTGCCTTCTGGCCATGGGCGCACCGGACATTGATCAGTGCATGATTTCCTTCCTTTTATGGCGAAGCCGACCATTGCAACTGTTGGGGGTATGCTTCGTATCCGAAGATCCTAAAGAAAGAGAACACCTTCGAAGGATCCTCTCAGGAGCAAGCGCCGAAGCTACTACCTATAGAGCTTCGGCATAATGATAAATCTCAAGACGAAGGGCCGAACTGACTTAAAGATGGATTGACTTAAAGACCCATGATGTTTTGTGTCATTATTGTAGTCGATTGTAAAGGACATAAATGTAATTTTACACAGGCTGCACCCTGTGCCTATAAATAGGTGAACAGTACCCCAGCACTGTTCACGAAATCCTGTAATTGCTATCACATTGTGCTAGAATTATTGCTTCCTGCCAAGACGAAGGTATAAATGTATCTAATTACTATGTTTTAATATTTAAGTTCATATAATAAAATATGTGAATAATGTAATCCATATTCGATTGTAAAGAAGGGAGAAGGATGCTTCGGCTGATCAGCCGAAGCTCATGCTTTTATGTGAAGATATAGCAGAGCAGAAGGTGTTGCTGGGGTCTCAATTGTCTGAGGAGCAGGAGAAAACCTTGAGAAGGTTTCTATTCAACAATAAAGATGTCTTCGCATGGTCGGCCAATGATCTCTGTGGTGTGAACAGGGATGTCATTGAGCACTCGCTCAATGTTGATCCATCCTTCAGACCCAGGAAGCAGAGACTTCGGAAGATGTCTGATGACAAAGCCGAAGGTGCTCGGAACGAAGTGAAAAGACTTCTTAGTGCCGGCGTCATTAGAGAAGTAAAGTACCCAGAATGTTTAGCCAACACTGTCATGGTGAAGAAGGCCAATGGTAAATGGAGAATGTGCATTGACTTTACTGATCTCAATAAGGCTTGTCTGAAGGATGAATTCCCATTACCAAGAATAGATTCTCTAGTAGACGCAGCAGCTTCGTCAGAGCTCATGAGTCTACTAGATTGTTATTCAGGCTACCATCAAATCTGGATGAAGAAAGAAGATGAGCCAAAAACCAGCTTCATAACCCCCAGTGGTACATATTGTTATCTTCGGATGCCTGAGGGGCTCAAGAACGCTGGAGGAAGCTTCAGCAGAATGACAGCGAAGGTCCTTCATTCTCAGATAGGCAGAAACGTGCTAACATATGTTGATGATATCATAGTAAAAAGCACGAAGCAAGAAAATCACATTGTTGATCTGCAGGAGACATTCGCTAATTTTAGGCAAGCTGGTCTGAAGCTGAATCCAGAAAAATGTGTCTTCGGAGTAAAGAAGGGGAAATTCCTTGGTTGTTTGGTTTCAACAAAAGGGATCGAAGCTAATCCAAATAAAATTGAAGCTATCCTTTGGATGGAGCCGCCAAGCACAAAGAAAGGGGCTCAACGGCTAACAGGAAGACTGACATCTTTGAATTGACTTATATCCAGATCAGCAGAGAGAAATTTACCATTCTTTGAAGTGTTGAAGTCAGCCGAAGTTTTTCAATGGGGATCAGCTCAGCAAAAAGCCTTCGAAGAGCTGAAGCAGTATCTGATAGATTTAACAACCCTAACTCCACCAGCGCAAGGGGCTCCTCTGCTGTTGTATGTGGCAGCTTCGCACTCTGCAGTAAGTGCGGCGCTTGTCCAGGAGAAGCTTGAAGGACAATTAAAAAAGCAGGCTCCAGTATACTTCATCTTCGAAGTTCTCAGTTTATCAAAGAAAAACTATACAGAATTGGAGAAGGTGATGTATACCGTCTTAATGGCCTCCAGGAAGCTTCGACATTATTTTCAAGCATACCATATAATTGTTCCTTCATCACAGCCTTTGAAGGATATTATGAGAAACAAAGAAGCTACTGGAAGGATTGGAAAGTGGGCTGCGGAACTCAACGAGTTCAGCATTGATTATGTGCATAGATCTTCGATTCAGTCCCAGGCGCTAGCAGATTCATCGCTGACTGGACGCCAGGGGCTCAGGAAGAAGAAGCAAGTAAAGATGCTGAAGCTTGGACAGTGTTCTCCGATGGCTCCTAGGGAACTTTCGAGGCAGGTGCAGCTGTTGTTTTAATTGCACCTTCCAAAGTTAGAACATGCTATGCAGTGAAACTTGATTTCAGCTGCACAAATAATATTGCTGAATACGAAGCTTTGCTTTTGGGGCTTCGGAAGTTGAAGGCAATGGGGATAAGAAGGGTGGTTCTCAAAACTGATTCCTACGTTATTTCTGGTCATGTTGACAAAAGTTGCAAAGCAAGAGATCCAAAGCTTGAGAAATATTTGGATACAGTTCGAAGGCTTGAAGCTTCCTTCGAAGGGTTTTCTGTCAAGAATATTCCACGAGGAGAAAATGAGCACGCTGATCTGCTAGCCAAGTCAGCGGCACAGGGGCTACCTTTACCTTCGGAAGTATTCTTTGAAACAATAAAAGCACCTTCGGTCGACCTTCTTGAAAGAGCAGTGCTCAATATATCCCCTGTTTATAGCGAAGATTGGAGAACTGATATCATGTCTTTTCTCCAGGGCAATTTCCTTTCAGATGACGAAGCTTATCATAAGAGAATAGCGGCAAGAGCCCGTCCATATGTAATAATAGAAGGGGAGTTATACAAGCATGGAGTCTGTTCTCCATTACTCAAATGTTTATCCAGAGCTGATGAAAGAAATACATGCAGGGCTGTGTGGATCTCACATCAGATCTAGGCCCTTGTTGGGTAAAGTTTTTCGTCAAGGATTTTATTGGCCGAAGGCAGCTTCGGATGCAGCAGAATTAGTCCAAAAATGCGAAGGTTGTCAAAAATGTGCAAGAGATCAGAGACAACCTTCGTCTCTAACCCAATTAATACAGCCCACTTGGCCATTGCAAAGGTGGGGCCTTGATTTGCTAGGCCCACTTCCACCAGCACAAGGGAATTTAAGATATGTTGTGGTGGCAGTAGAATATTTTTCTAAGTGGATTGAGGTGAAGCCCTTAGCCACAATAACTTCGGTCACTGTTCAAAAGTTTTTCTGGCAAAATATTGTGTGTCGCTTCGGAGTGCCGAAGGCTATCACTGTGGACAACGGAACATAGTTTGATGCCGAAGCTTTCAAAGAGTTTTGTGAACAAATTGGCACAAAGATCCATTTTCCATCGGTTCGGCATCCGGAGTCAAATGGACTTGTCAAAAGAGCTAATGGCATTATAATGACAGGAATAATGAAGTTAATCTTCAACCAGCCCAGGGGGAAGTGGCCAGACGAATTAATCAAAGTGGTGTGGAGCCACAACACAACAATGTCAAGGTCAATAGGTTTTACACCATTCAAATTGTTGTTTGGTGACGAAGCAATAACCCCAGAAGAAGCTAAAGCGGGATCAATAAGAACATTGGCTTCGGTAGAGGACGAAGCTGATTATTCTGTGGCAAAAGATGCTATAGAAGGGATCAGGCTTCAGGCTGTGGAGAATATCAATAAATATCAAGCCGAAACAATAAAATGGCGTGACAGAAAAGTTCGGTTAAAAAATATTAAGCCAGGACACTTGGTACTTTGGAGAGTTGCCAACCCAGATACAGTAGGCAAACTATAGTTGAAGTGGGAAGGACCTTTTCTGGTAGTATCTTCGTCAAGACCCGGTTCCTACAGGTTGAAGGATATGGACGGCAACGACATTCCTAGATCTTGGAATGCGGATGAGCTTCGGCGGTATTATGTGTAGATTGATGTAATCTTTTTTATTCTTTCCTATGGCACCCTTTTCCTTTCCAAAGGGGGAGAAAGGTTTTTAATGGGGCCATAGCATGTAATTTCTCTTTTTCTTATATCAGCTCTACAAGAGCAATATCCCCCAAAGATGTAAATGTAAAAACCGAGCGTGCACCATCGAGTGCAAAGAGAAAAGGAAAAACAGGGAGAAGCTCGAAAGACGTCCCTAAGGGGATACAGAGCACGACGAAGCTACAAAAAGATGTTCCTAAGGGAGCACAGCGTAAGTTTTCTGCTCAAAAGTCGTTCCTACGGGAATGCAGAGCTTACAACGAAAAGTCAACGCTGATTCCGCCGAAGTATAAGGCGAAGCGCGAAAAGTCAACGCGATACCGCCGAAAGTAAAAGGCGAAGAAGTTCAAAAGACGTTCCTAAGGGAATGCAAAACTTACAGCGAAAAGTCAGCGCTGATACACCGAAAAATAAGCGGTGAAGCCGAAAAATAAACGACAAAGATTTGTTATTCCTAAGGGAATAATGAAGCGCCCCAATCCTCTGGGACTCAAATGTGATACAATTACTAGTTTTAGGAGGCTAGTAAACACATTTATACATCAGATGATTACAGATCTGCTTAAACGAGACAAACCTATAAAGGTGGCGATCAACTTTAAGAGTTGGTCCACAACTCGGGACATATCATCAGAGTGGGGCCGAAGCAGCCCGATATACGTAGTGAAGCAAATCAGCGGTCCAACAGCCACAGGCAAGGTTGGGAACAGCCGTAACTCTTACCCGATCTCCTTTTTTCTGAAAAAAATAAATAAGCAAGGGTGAGTACAAACGTACTCAGCAGCCCACCTTCACCCGCGGAATGGGGAAATCAGATATAATGCATGGAATATCTGGAGCTCAGGGTATTTTGCAGAAACAAAAATATTTTATGCAGGGTTGTTTTGTAAAACATTTTGTATTTTGCAAAGCGCATCCTCTCCCAAAGGAGCAGGAAGTTTTTCAGTATTATAACAAAATCCCCTGGACTAAACCATCCAGGTATCTCAGCAGTTTCCCACTGGTTTTCCTTTTCAAAAACAGCTACTGGACTTCCCGTCCACCATAGCTCACGGCTCAACCGCCGAACCTTTTAAAAACCATTTTTCTCAAACACAACCTTTTATGAAAACAAAACATTAATTGCCATACCATACCAGACTCGTCCATTCCTGTGGACACGGACTATTCGAATAGGTTTTCAAACTCTGCGCAAAGGTGTACACTTTACCCACTAGTCCGGTTTCTACGATCTCACCGTCGTGAGACCCGAATGCCGAATCTCTTTCTTTCCTCGCACGTCCTAACCTTAACTGTTATACCGGAAGGAGTCAGGCCACCACCATGTCCAAACCGGACAAAACATTCCCCCTCCTTATCCTCCCGGTGCTCCCCAGCCTTCATAACCCTGGGGTTGGACCGTACGAGTTCAGATTGAGTGACTGCCCACACAGTCTCGAGTGGTTGTACTTATCATGAGTACAGGTAGTGAAAGATGACAAACCGGTCCTTATATGAGGGGACAATCCTTCTGCTCACGCCTAAACCAGCTGAGCCATCACCTTAGGCCCTCCCCTAAACCAGGGAGTCCTTGATTATCCCTACTCAAAGGTGATAAGGGTGAAAACCCTTCATCATACACATTTTGAAAAGCATTTTCCTTTGAAAACTCACACCTTTTCTCAAATCATTTGTAACAAATATATCAAGTATTGATTGCGGCAAGCGGCTGGGTGGCCATAATAACTTGTCTCAAAATCATATCATGCATAAAATAGCAGGCTGAGGGTTGTGGTTGTAAAAGCATAGGTAATTTATGCATCAAAGGGATCCAGTGAGCTTGTCGTGCTTATCCGGCGAAGCGGGAAGAAGAGCTCGCGGAACTGGCTTCTGGCTCCTGGCGTAGACTTGTAGATCTGGCCTCCACGAGACAGTACGAACGCTCCGATAACTATGCAACATGAACAAGCAAACATACAAACAAGCAAGTATACCAACAAATATTTAGTATAGTGGTCAGAATAGAGATATATGGATGGGTAGAGTCTTGAGTAGAATCTGTGTCATGTGGTGTTGAGATACTGCTGGTGGTGGAGCGAAGGTGCTTACCAGGAGGGTGGACTGGAGACGAAGCGACACTATGCGTGTAGCTGGCAGAGCGGAGTAACTGAGTGAGTGGGGTGTTTGCCTTGGCTGAGGGTGTTGCGTGTGTGTGGAGAGGGAGAGGGTAGCTGGGTGTATTTATAGCTGGGTGTATGTGGTGTAGCTCAGTGAAGTTCACTATTGGTGAGAATAGTGACGAAAGAATCGTCTGACTTAATATGAACAGGAGAGTTATAGGCAGAATATGGGACGAGAGTATTTTGGGATTTTTCTGGAACATGAACCATGCTTATGGGATGACATGGTTGGATAGGGAATAATTCGATAAGAATTTAGAAACGAGAATTATTGGAATCTGAGTTTGGAAGCCTGGTTCGAAGGAATCTCAAGTTAAGCGTGCTCAACTTGGAGAAACCTAGGATGGGTGACCAGATGGAAAGTTCCCACTGGAAGGAAAATCACAGCCACCGGAGTTTGTATAACTGGGATATGGGTCTGGCTGGTCTTAGGTGGACTGGACAGCATGATGGATGAGTAGTTGAAATTTGGGGTGATCGGATGATCGATGAATAGTAACGGTGAATAGTAACGGTAAAAAGTAACGGTAAAAAGTAACGGTAAATAGTAACGGTAAAAAGTAATGGTAAATAGTAACGGTAAAAAGTAACGGTAAAAAGTAACGGTAAATAGTAACGGTAAAAAGTAACGGTAAAAAGTAACGGTAAATAGTAACGGTAAAAAGTAACGGTAAAAAGTAATGGTAAATAGTAACGGTAAAAAGTAACGGTAAAAAGTAACGGTAAAAAGTAACGGTAAAAAGTAACGGTAAATAGTAACGGTAAATAGTAACGGTGAATAGTTCGTATGAACGAACGATGGATAGGAACTATGAACGAACGATGAACGATCGAATGATCGAACGATCGAAATTTCGGCAGCATAACGGCAGGAAAAAGATTATTTGGACGAACGAACGGATGAACGATCGAACGATCGGACGAACGGACGAACGAACCATGAACGATCGGACGAACGATCAAACGATCGGACGAACGAACGATCGGAATTTCGGCAGCATAACGGCAGGAAAAAGATTATTTGGACGAACGAACGGACGAACGATCGAACGATCGGACGAACGGACGAACGAACCATGAACGATCGGACGAACGATCGAACGATCGGACGAACGAACGAACAAACTAAGAACAGGGGGACGAACGATCGAAGAACGACCGAACGATCCTTGTGCTAGTGTGTGCTTGTGTGGAACATGGAGTGGGTGTGTGGGTGTGGGGGGGAGGGAGTTGCCATGAAATGGCTTGGGGTGGGATGAGAGGAGGCCCTTGCCCCTCTATTTATAGCCATGGTGGGGGATTAGGGGGAGGGATGAGGGGATTAGTGGGAGATTAGCATGGATTTGTCTTATATGAGTGTAATTAGCTTGTAGAGCTCACCGTATGACACCGGAGGCATACGTATACGTATGAGCATGAAGAAAGTTATGAAGAAAATATTTGTAGGGACTTGAAAAATGATTCTGAAGGTATTTCTCAAGAGGAAAATACTTGGACATATATCGGTGGAATATTTGGGCAGTATTTCTGAAAGAGTTTGAGGGTGATCACTGGGGAAATATTTGTAGGATATTTTGAGGAGGATTTTAGAGAGAATATAGACCACTATATTTTATTTGTTGATATCAACTTGCAAACAAACATTTTGAAACGAAATTTGAAATTCTTTTTGAATTTAGGGCAAGTTTGAGAAAATTTCAGAATTTGAATTTTGGGATGCTACAAATCTACCCCACTTAAAAGGAATCTCGTCCTCGAGATTCGGCTTAGAAGGGTTATGGGTATAGCTTTACTTCAGCTACATATCTTCACTTTGCAAACTCTTCGAGGAGATAGAGCTTCAACAAAATCTGGCCTTTGAGGAGCATCTGGTTGCCGATTGCAAACGCTGATTCTGGCTACTCAAGGATCATCTTCAGGCTTCTCGGTTTCGCTTGGCAGCTAACTTATTGAAGAAGCATTGATGCCAACACGCAAACCTTCCTCTTGCGATCTTCCACATGGATTCCTTCTTCGATTGGTCTTCTGGTGCTTCATCAACAAAACTTGGGTGACCACTTCTTATCCAGAAACTCATACTTTGATGATCTGGTCCTCCATAGGCTTGCTACAGGCCTTCTTCTTTTTTTTCTCCATAGCAGGAACCTTACTGGAATACTACCCCACTTAAAAAGAATGAGGGTAGAACTCTTGAATCTTGGGGATTTGAACTCCTTGAAGTACCTCATAACAAGGGTGTTACGGGGCCTTCTTCTGCTGTTGCTGCTTGAGCAGGCTGCGGAGAGATGACTGACACAGGGTTGATTTGGGGAGAACCTTCTTCTCATCTTCTCTTCGCTATCTTCTTTTCACTGACCCTTTCTTTCTCTTTGCTCTTCCCACTGGAGGATTCTATCAAAGAGTATTACTATCATACACTGGAGGAAACCAAAGACTATGAACCATGTGCAACAGTCTTTAACCCAAGAATCACCAAGCATTGTGATCTTAGGGGCGAGTGAGTGGAAAAATGGAGTTGCTTGCGATTTGGCAGAGGGGATTTTATTGGGACTGTTTTGCTTTGAGCGAGATGGGGATTGAGGGAGATGGTGGGGGGAATTTTATAGGCGAGCGGTATGCAAGGGTGTGGAGTGGTGGTGATGGAGCAGGTGCTATGAGGCAGTGGGTGCGATGGAGGGGGGCCTGTTGCCGGCGACAATGGCGGCGGTGGGTGCGCTGCAAAGGGGTGTGGGGAGGTGGTAGTGCGCATGGAGGCGGGCACGCGTGCGGGGGGCACGGGTGGGTGGTGGGGTCGATGACCCTGATGTTTGTGGACTCTTGTTCCAAGAATCTTTGCCTCTCTGTATGGTAATAACTCCTTCTATCATCTTTTCCTGTTTACTTTGACTCGGGGGCAGTGCTTTGATTCTCACGGTCAGTCCTTTTGACTGAGCGGCTAGACTGGTTTCTTCTATAGCTTGTTCCAGGCTTCAAGGGTAAGCTTCCCGATATCCTCTTGGGTAAGGCACTTTTCTCTTGAGATGGGTTAAGATGAGAATGGAAGCATAAGGTGAGGATTAGCTCTAATTTGTTATCTATGTTTTTAGAGAAAACCTTTCTTAAAAAGAAAGAAAACACACAAGCTAAGCAATGATCAGCACAAACAAATCAAATGTTTTGAATAGGGGAAGAATAGAGTTTTTCCAAAACACGAACTACTCAGATTCGGGGGCTAAGCATAACTACTATTGCTTGGCTCCTGAATTGAGAACTATGCTAAATGCAACTTATGAGCACTAACGTTTAAAGCATCACATATGCACTCAAAAGGGGAGAAAATCAAGCAAAATTCATTTTGAAATGCCCTAGGGGGCCACACAATTAGAGTTTTGCAAAACACGAGTCTACACGATTACCTCTCATACATGCAGGGCTCTAGCCAAAGTGAAGAAAAAACTTCACTACCCAATGCATGCAGAGGACTGGGCATAACTAACTCAGACCTGGCAGCTTCTCTTCTAGCGAGGCTAGCGCAACTTCAATCTGATCATTAATAACAACTGTGCCCCGAGAAGCTACCAGGGCACAGAAGTCACCATGCCCAGCTATAACTTCGTCAAGATCATTAATTTCACCTTCAATATGATCGAAGGCACCAGGCAGGTCTTCAGCCGAAGGAGTAAACTTCTCGCTGCTGGCTCCAACAAAATAGAACACCTGCTTGAGCCATTGAACGCATCGATTACTAAACTCCAGACATTTATTCTGAAGGCTTGTCAAAGATTCTTTCAGCTCTGAACTTTTTTGGACTTCGGACTCAAGTTTTGCATCAAGCTTCAGCTTTTCTTGTTTGAAGTTATTTGATTGAGAAAGAAGCTTCAAATTTAATTCTGTTATTTTGGCTTCAGCATCCGCTAATAAGCCTTCGGTTGTTTGAAGCTCGAAGTCTTTCTTTTCGATAGCAACTGATTGCTCTTTTATCTTGTTCTCTAAGTTCTCAATTATAACTTCGTGTTTTTTATCCTCTAAGTCCTGCTGCATTTTTAAAACCTTGCTCAACAGCATACTCTGCGGACAAATAACCTTCGTTAGAAAACATTTATGTTATTACAAATAATAAAAGTTAGACAAAAGTTGTTTACCTTAAAATTGGAATAAAATAAACTACCGACAATGTGTTGTCGTCGGTAGCGGCTGATATCTGTTTTGAGCTTTGGGAAACCGATACTCTTTGATAGAGTACTGATAACCTTCGCGCCGGTCTGATCTCGTACGCAACCCAACCTTTCATCATCAATGCCACCGAAGAGAAGCGCTCCCGGCCGGTACCCGCAAGATATAACATATTCTTTTAGTTCTTCTTTTTCAGCTTTTGTCAGCTCTTGGCCAACTAAGTTTTGAAAGTTAAATGCTTCATCTTCCGAAGTATCTTCGGTCATTTCTTCCTTCTCGAGGTTTGCGGCCGTAGTCTCCTCGGTGGCTGCGGCAGCCTCTTCTGCGGCAGCTTCTTCCGCGGCCATGTTTAGTAGCATTTTGTCTATATCAGCAACCATGCTTTATAAATTAATATCTTCGGATTTGGCATCTTCGGCTCTGGCCTCTTCTGCGGTAGCCTCCGAAGGTACAGCTTCAGTAGCTGTCATGCTTTCAATAGCCGACATCTTCGGAGCTGAAGCTCCTGGTGGTGTTGCTTCAATGACTTCTGTCACAGTAACAATTCTTTGCCTCTTTGGCCTAGGTGCCTTCGTTTTTGTGGGCTCCTTTTCCTTCTGAAAAAGCTTCGTCAGATGTAGTCCCAGTGGACTTAGTTTGACAGGCAAAGTTTCAGTCATTACCTTTAAAATTTCCTCTACTTCGGTAGCAGAGGATGTCGCAGAAGTCCTTTCTTTTTCATCAATTGATTTTTGCTTCGGAGTCGAAGCCTTTCTTTTCTTCGGTGCAACTGTTTTCGCCTCAGACTCTTGTTTTTTCTTCTTCAACTAATCTTCATCGTCCTTATTCAGAGCACTAGCTACTCTCTTCCTTTTTTGGCCTTCGACACCCTTGTCCAGCCGCTCATAGTCAGGATATTCAAAACCTATAGCATCCATCACTCGGTTTAGCCTTCGTTTCGGACGGGTGCCGAAGGCCGCAGTCATCAATTGGTCTTCTTTTTTAGAAAAATTTCCAAGTATTTCGTTGCACATTACTTCGATTGTATCCAGCCATTCTTGGCAAGGCACTTTGAAATGTCTCTTGAATTTGTAATGGTAGGGCAGCCGGATAAGTTCTCCTTCCTTCTTTTTTCCTTCAAGCTTCGGCATGGCCCACTCTTTCATAGTTGGAAACACTTTGAAAGCCAAAAATTCCTGCACTAAGTCCCTAGTGCCGATGTGCTCTGCGATAACCCTAAATTCAGCCAACGCAATTTGGGTTGGACCCTCTGGTGTCATATTGCACGAGGGTCTGGTCTCTCCGAAGATCAACTCTAATGGACTCTGGACCAGCTTCTCCTTATCATCGTCAACTTTGACATAGAACCATTCAGATTTCAAGCCAGCTGGCCACTTGCTTCGGTAACTGATCACTGGAAATTTTGTAGTCTTGCGGTAGGCAAAGTTATAGC
Source organism: Zea luxurians (assembly GCA_029449295.1). Taxonomy (NCBI): domain Eukaryota; kingdom Viridiplantae; phylum Streptophyta; class Magnoliopsida; order Poales; family Poaceae; genus Zea; species Zea luxurians. The sequence continues at coordinate 25,780,411 of JAOPSE010000023.1, read as the reverse complement.
AGACGAAGTTTTCATGTAACCCATCTCCTCTAGCCTTGGTCTGATAATGCAGCTCGTGCACTCGGCAGAAACCTTCGGCAAATGGTTCCACCCCTTGGCTTCGGAGAGCCCAAACGTAAACGCTAAGCCTAACGATAGTGTTAGGAGTTAGCTGATGAAGGTGGATCCCAAACTTCTTCAGCACATCAGCAATCATCTTATTCAAAGAGAATCTCAAACCAGCTTTAAAGAAACTTTTAAAAACTACTACTTCATCTTTTCCTGGCTTCGGAGTAGTTTCTTCCCCACCGAAGCGAACCAACTCTTTCTTTTCTTCATTAAAATAACCCAATTTCAACATCTTAGGTAGGTCAATTTCGGAGATGGTGGATTTTCCGAAATCCAGATGGCTGGGTTTGCTCGGCACCGCGCTGCTATAGTCATCTTCAGACTCGGTCTCCTCAACATCAGCTTGCTCTGCTTCAGCGGCAGGGATGTCCTCCGATGTTACCAGCCCAGACCGCTTCATTGCTTCGGAAATCGGAACAGTCTAAGTAGCTTCGGTCTCATCTCCCTCACGATCAACCCTAGCAGTAGAGCGAACTCTGGCCACTTGATTATGACTTTCTTGAAATTTTTGTTGTTGACTTTTTTTATTGTCCCGAAGCTCTTCCTCTTGTGACGAAGCAGAATCAAAAGCGAACTTTCGTCTGAGCACGATGATTAAGCTTCGGCTATGACTAAAATTTTGGCAGCAAAACAGTGCAATAGCAATGAATTTTGTGGTAACTTCACACCAACCCGTCTGTTTATATAGTGTCGCAGGTGGGAAGGTGAATCGTCAAGGTCTCCCGCACCGAACAAACAGTCATCCGCACTCGCTGAACGGTGGGCCATAGGGTCCGAGAAGGTGAATCGCTGGGGCGCGCGTAACTGCTGCAAGATGGGGCCACCGCGCATGCGTCGATTATTTTAATCGTTTCTCGCCAACGAGCTCGGGGAAGGTGTTTTTCGGATCTTCGGCGTCCCGAAGCCTAGAAGATTTTTCACGGACCAAGCTCGTTACAAAAAACGATCTAGCACCGCGAAGGGGCTACTGTTGGGGGTATGATTCGTAGCCGAAGATCCTAAAGAAAGAGAACACCTTCGAAGGATCCTCTCAGGAGCAAGCGCCGAAGCTACTACCTATAGAGCTTCGGCATAATGATAAATCTCAAGACGAAGGGCCGAACCGACTTAAAGATGGATTGACTTAAAGACCCATGATGTTTTGTGTCATTATTGTAGTCGATTGTAAAGGACATAAATGTAATTTTACACAGGCTGCACCCTGTGCCTATAAATAGGTGAACAGTACCCCGACACTGTTCACGAAATCCTGTAATTGTTGTCACATTGTGCTGGAATTATTGCTTTCTGCCAAGACGAAGGTATAAATGTATCTAATTACTATGTTTTAATATTTAAGTTCATATAATAAAATATGTGAATAATGTAATCCATATTTGATATGTCTTTCTATAATGTCTCATGTTTTATATTTTATTTCATATTGTCTCTTAAGATTGATCACGAAGATATGACCTTCGTGATATTTTTGCTCATGGCCTTCGTCCAAAGCTCATTAAATCCTTGGGGAGATAATGCTTCAGCGGACGAAGGGCATTAATATTTAACATTTTATGTTGTCTTGTTCTTAATTCATAACATTTGAGAACAAGTCCCCAACAGCAGCCACTGGCCCCCGTGGCACACCGGACAGTCCGGTGGCATACCAGACAGTCCGGTGCGACCTGGTGACCATTGGTGAAGTCCACGTGTCGCTTGCTGATCGCGCGGCTGACCGTTGGAGTTGGCGCGGCTGGCTCACTAGACTGTCACACCCGGTTTTTAGAAGGCAAACCGAATGCGAACCATGTACGTGCCAGGATCAGTTATTCACGTACACAACAGTTACATAACATGGACATCATCACACAGTGCTCAAATAGTATTAAAAGGGAAATAATAGTCGATTACATCATACGTCTGAGACGTCCATATAGTTCTTACAATAAATCAAAGTGCGGAAAAGAAACGTAGATAACGTGGCCTTCACAGGCAGCCGACTGGGGTTGCCGCTAACCCACGCCTAGAACTCGTCGTAGTCTTGGAACTCCTGGAAGTCTCCTTCCACAGCTTCATCTTCTCCTGAGCAGTGGTTGCAATGCTGACAACCTGGGGGGGGATTGGTGTGTAGAGCAAGGGTGAGTACACATCAACATACTCAGCAAGCATCCCGTTTGGCTGTAGTGGACTAGCTTTATGTGGGGATAAGTCAAGCAGTTGTTTTTAGTTGGTCAGGTTATTACTTACTAGTAGGAAGCCAGGTTTTAACATTAACCCAAGTTATTAGCCTAATGTATCCTTTCCAAACGGAAAGAATACCACTTACCAGCACCATAATCATAATCAGAACCATCAATCTCATTGCCACCTGTAAACCAAAATGTCTCTGATCAAGTATCACTAATCTCTGGAGCTCCCTTGGCCGCTCATAACCGCGAGCACGGCTGATATATCAGTTTCATAACACTCTGCAGAGGTTGTGCACTTTACCCACAAGCCGTGATTCCCTCTTGCCTCGGGCCGATCAAACCCTTAAACACTAGCAAGGTGAATAGGCAGGGTCTCACTATGTAGCCTTTACAAAGATTCCCCGGGACTGTAGCCACCCGTTAGGTTTCCTAAATGTACCGCACTCCTCCCCAAGGGACAAATCAACCTTGGCAGAGCGAGCCGCATACACCGAGCCCCATTGACGGCACAACGGCTAAGCGAACTACACCCCGGTTCCTCTAATTATTCAGCTAAGGGCGTCCCATTCCACCCTCATGGTTGCACTGTTTTCCCGGGCGGTCATCCATTGAACAGGTCCTTACGGAGAGGCACTCGAGAAACCGCTCGAGTCCCCTTGAAGGTCACACATATAATCATAAATAAGAAGGGAAAACAACGTATCATAGATAATCACATCATGTTCATTGATTAGAGTTGAGCAATAGCATCAGACTAAGCAGTAATAATCCGAACCAAATAGGTAAACAAGGACATGAATAACAAAAGCTAGTCAATCCTTAGGTATAAATGTGTAATGCGGGAGGTGAATTAAAGAATGAATAGGACAGAAATAGGTCAAAGGACACTTGCCTCCACCAACCGACTGCTGCTCAGGGGCTTCTCCTGCGAATTCCTCGGGCTCTTCGACCGGATCGTTCTCTATGCGAGCGCAAACATACATACATCCACATATTTAATACAAAAGAACAGTACACCATACAAGGGAACAAATAAAGTGAATATGCATCAAATATGACATTCGATATCGCATTCATTATAATTAGAAAGAAACGGGAAAGGGTCTCGCAGGGGGTTAAAGCTTATGCACTAATGATTAGTTACAATTGGTTCTAACAAAAGAATTCTGTTATATGCACTAATGGAAACCTAGTCAGTTTTAGTTGATCAACATTGAATGAAATAAACAATTAATTACGTGAATCAACTAGCGCAGCGAAGTTCTAAATTAAACTTCCTATTTCAATAACATAAACAATGATTAGCCTACCTAAAATAAAATAGCTATGATAACAGAAAGTAAAACAAAATGAAATAAAATAAAATAAAAAAAAATAAAAAACAGGGGGGGGGGGCGGTTGAACCGGCCCTAGGGCGGTTGAACCGGCCGGGGCAGGGCGCGCAGGGGCGGCCGAGCCGGGGCGGCTGAGCCGGCCGAGCGGCCAGGGGGCGCGGCTGGGGGGGCGCGTGGCCAGGGGGCCAGGCGGCCGGGCGGGCGCGCGGCCAGGCGGGCACGCGGCCAGGCGGGCACGCGGCCAGGCGGGCACGCGGCCAGGCGGCCGGGCGGCTGGGCGGCCAGGGGGGGGGGCGCGCGCAGCCAGGCGGCCGGGCGGCTGGGCGGCTGGGCGGTTGGGCCGGGGAGGGAGAGGAGGGGAGAGGGAGGGAGGAGGGAGGAGAGAGGAGGGGAGAGGGGAGGCTCACCGGGGACGGGGAGCGACGGCGAGGGGCGGCGGTTGGGCCGGCGGCCAGGGGGCGGCCGAGCAGGGGGTAGGGGCGGCGGCTAGGGAGAGAATGGGAGAGAGGGAGGGAGAGGGAGTTGGGGAAAAGGGGAGGGGGTGGGGGCGGCTGGGCCTACCAGGGCCCAAGAGGGGGCGCGCAGGGGGCGGCTGGGCCGGCCAGGGACGGCCCACGGCGCGGGAGAGAGAGAAAAAGAGGAGAGAGAAAGAGAAAGAAAAAGAAAGAAAAGATTTTCTCCTTATTTTCGAAATCCGATCCTCCTAGATGAATGCATTTGCACTTTCAAACAATCAAAGAATGCATAGTTCGGCATGGTGCATCAAACAACATAAAACAGTTTTATGGTTTTCTTTACACGGGAATTCCAAACCGAATCCCGCTAGCTTTGGAAAAGGTCAAGGTTTAGCGAGGGGAAAAAGAAAAAGAAAAGGTAACGCCCGAATTTGGCGAGTAAAGAAAAGAAAAAAAATTCAACTGCAAAATTCGGGGCGTTACAAACCTATCCCCCTTAAAAGAATCTCGCCCTCGAGATTCAGGGCTGGCTAGCAAAGAGCTCTGGGTATTTGGCCATCAAATCATCTTCACGCTCCCAGGTTGCTTCTTCCTCAGAGTGGTGATTCCATCTGACTTTGCACATTCTGATGGTCTTCCTTCGGGTGACTCTGTCTGCAACCTCAAGGATCTGAGCTGGCTTCTCAACATAGGTCAAGTCCTCCTGGACTTCCAGACCTTCCACTGGCAACTGCTCTTCTGGCACACGCAAGCACTTCTTCAACTGAGACACATGAAAGACATCATGCACAGCAGACAAATTCTCGGGCAGACTGAGCTGATAGGCCACTTCTCCACGCTTTGAGAGGATCTGGTACGGACCAATGTAGCGGGGTGCTAGCTTGCCTTTGATTCCGAACCTTCTGACTCCTCTGATTGGTGACACTTTCAGATAGACAAAGTCTCCGACTTCAAAACTCAGCTCTCTTCTTCTTGTGTCTGCATAGCTTCGCTGCCTCGATTGCGCTATCTTCAGATTCTCCCGGACCATCTTGATGTTCTCTTCGGCTTCAAGCAGAATGTCTGGCCCAAACACTTGCTTCTCTCCAGGCTGATCCCATTGCAACGGAGTTCTACAACTCCTTCCATAGAGCGCTTGAAACGGTGACATCTTCAAACTGGCCTGGTAACTGTTGTTATAGGAAAACTCTACATAAGGCAATCGCTTATCCCATCCGGACTGATCTTGCAACGCACAGGCTCTCAACATATCTTCAAGAATTTGATTGGTTCTTTCAGTCTGACCATCTGTCTGCGGGTGATAAGCTGAACTGAAATTCAGATGTGTGCCCAAGGCTTCATGCAATTGCTGCCAGAAATGAGAGGTGAACTGCGTTCCTCTGTCTGACACTATCTTCTTTGGCACACCATGAAGACAAACGATCCGAGACATATACAGCTCTGCTAATACTGCACTGCTGTAGGTGGTCTTGACAGGTATGAAGTGGGCTGACTTGGTCAAACAGTCCACTACTACCCAAATGGAATCGTAGCCGGCTCGAGTGCGAGGCAATCCGACTATGAAATCCATACCGATTTCATCCCATTTCCACTGAGGGATCTGCAACGGTTGCAACAATCCAGCAGGTCTCTGGTGCTCTGCCTTAATTCTTCGACAACTATCGCACATAGCCACATGCTCTGCGATTTCCCTCTTCATTCCGTACCACCAGAATTTCTTCTTCAGATCCTGATACATCTTCTCACTGGCAGGGTGAATCGAATAGGCTGTCTCATGAGCTTCCTTGAGAATCAACTCCCGAATGGACTAGACATTGGGAACACACAAGCGGTCTTTGAACCATATCACGCCTTCTGCATCTTCTCGAAAATCTTTGCCTCTGCCATCTAGAATCAGTCGCCGGATCTCACTGATCTTCTCATCATTCTTCTGCGCTTCTTTGATTTCTCGCTCCAAGGTAGGTTCCAATTCAACTGTGACTCCTCGCGAATTGTTCAGAAATCCGAGACTCAACCTGTCGAACTCCTTGGCCAACTCATAAGGCATCGGACAAGCGACCATCAGATTGACTTGACTCTTTCTGCTCAAAGCATCTGCCACTACGTTTGCTTTGCCTGGATGGTAATGAATCTCCAACTCATAGTCTTTGATCAACTCTAACCATCTTCGCTGCCTCATGTTCAATTCTGACTGAGTGAATATGTACTTCAGACTCTTGTGATCTGTGTAAACATCGCATTTCTGTCCATACAGATAGTGCCTCCATGTCTTCAGTGCGTGAACCACTGCTGCCAACTCTAGATCATGGATTGGGTAATTCTTCTCATGAACCTTCAGCTGTCGGGACGAGTAAGCCACAACTCTTCCCTCTTGCATCAACACGCATCCCAAACCTGTGTAACAAGCATCACAGTACACAGAGAAGGGCTTGTGCACATCAGGCAAGACTAGGACAGGCGCTGTTGTCAACTTCTCTTTCAGCGCTTCGAAGGCCTCTTGACATTTCTGGGTCCACTTGAACTCAACCTTGTTGCCTAGCAACGCTGTCATTGGTTTCGCAATCTTCGAAAACCCTTCAATGAATCGCCGATAATATCCGGCCATTCCAATGAAACTCTTGATTCCTCGAGCATCCGTTGGCGCTTTCTAGTTCAGAATGTCTGCCACTTTCTTCGGATCCACAGCCAATCCTTCTTTGTTGATTATGTGACCCAAGAACAGGACTTCACTGATCCAGAACTCACACTTGCTCAACTTTGCATACAACTGGTGCTCTCGCAATCTCTGCAATACCATCCTCAAATGATCTGCATGTTCTTCTTCGCTTTGAGAATAAACCAGAATGTCATCAATAAATACCACCACAAACTTATCGAGATAATCCATGAATACACTGTTCATCAAATTCATAAAGAAGGCTGGTGCATTGGTCAAACCAAAAGACATCACTGTGAACTCATACAAACCATACTTTGTAATGAATGCCGTCTTCGGAATGTCTGAAGGTCGAATCCTGAGCTGATGATAACCTGACCTCAGATCTATCTTGGAGAACACACTGGCTCCTCTTAACTGGTCGAACAGATCTTCTATTCGGGGCAAGGGATACTTGTTCTTGATCGTGACTTCATTCAAAGCTCGATAATCGATACACATCCTTTTGGTGCCATCTTTCTTCTCCACAAACAAGACAGGGGTGGCCCAAGGCGAGGTGCTTGGCCGGATGTAGCCTTTCTCCGACAGCTCATCAATCTGCTTCTTAAGCTCAACCAACTCTGGTCCAGATATTCTGTAAGCTCTCTTAAAGATAGGGGCGGTTCCAGGAATAAGCTCTATGGCAAACTCAACTTTCCGCTCTGGTGGCATACCCGGTAAGTCCTTTGGAAACACATCTGGGAATTCAGACACAACCTTGATACTCTCAATTGGGTCTGCTTCACTGCTATCGACAGCCATCTGATAACAACTTCCTTTCTTCGGCTCAGGCGGGACTAACTCGGTCACCACTTCCTCTCCTAGTGGGGACACCAACTTGATTGTCCTTTTATCACAACTGATAACTGCCTGATACTTATCTAGCCAATTCATCCCTAGGATGACATCTATTCCCTGAGTACCCATTACTATAAGGTTAGCGGGAAACGCTATCCCCCTTATTTCCACACTTACATTCAAACAAATGCTATCAGCTCGAATTCTACCACCAGCTGAGTCAATTTGAATGGGGGTTGACATGGTAGTAATTGGAAGATTATGTGCTCCTACCCATGATGCAGTAATAAAAGAATGCGTTGCTCCAGTATCAAATAACACTTCTGCAATATGGGAATCGACTGGGAACATACCTACTGTCATGCCGGGGGCCTCCTGAACTGCTTCAGCCTCCAAGTGATTCAATCTTCCGTGATTATAGCGCTGCTGAGGGCGGTTGCCTGCTCCAGACTGAGACGCATTCTGCTTTGCTGGGGCATTGGGGCCTGACTGCTGCTGGGCTGCCTTCTTCGGACATTGCATCACCCAATGGCCTTGCTCCCCACAGTGGAAACATGCTCTGTTTCCAACCTGAGCTGGTGCTGCCTGACTGTTCTGCTGAGTTGCGGGGGCAGGAAGACGAGGTGTCTGCTGATTCTGCCTCTGAAACTGACCTCCTGATTGATTGCTCTGACGGTTCTGGTACTGGTGCTGAGGATACTGCCTTTGGAACTGCTGATACTACTGACGCTGCTGAGGTGGACGCTGGTTCTGCCTGAACTGCTGAGGTTGATTGCCTGAAAAACGAGGACGGCTGCTGCTTCCAGGCTGGGGTCCACTGATCTTGCGCTTACGATCCTCCATCTCCTTATGCTTCCTTTCTGTCATGATTGCTCTGTCAATCAGGTGCTGGAATGTCGGGAAGGTGTGATTCATCAGTTGGTACTGAAGAGGGTCGACCAGGCCTCTCAAGAAACGGTACTGTCGCTTGGCATCGGTGTTGACATCTTCAGGAGCATAGCGATACAACTGCAGAAACCTGTCTCGATACTCACTGACAGATGATGACCCTTGCTTAAGGGCCAGGAACTCCTCCTTCTTCACTGTCATCAGACCTGCGGGCACATGGTACTGACGAAAGCTACCTCTGAACTCTTCCCAGGTGATGGCATCGGGGTTGGCATGGGTGGCGAGGTAGGACTCCCACCATGATTGGGCTGCTCCTCTCAACAGACGGGGACCATACAAGACTTTCTCCCTGTCATCACACTGAGCGGTATGCAACTCCCGCTCCACAGTGCGCAGCCAATCTTCAGCATCCATGGGGTCAGAAGAGTGAGCGAACGTTGGGGGATGACCTCTCATGAATTCAGCACGCTTGTCTCTGGGCATCTGAGGCATCTGAGGCTGGGGTGGAGCCTGCTGCTGTTGCTGCTGCTGCTGCTGCTGAATGGCGGCCAGAGTCTGACCGATGGCCTGAACTGCCTGAGTCTGCATCAGAAACATCTGCTCGATCGACATCGGGGGCGGGGGTGGCAGGTGCTGCTGCTGAGGCACCTCATCCGGCTGAGCGGCTTGCTCCTGCTGAGCACGCCTTCCTCCTCTGCGCCTGTTCTCTGACATCTGCAGAACGCAACCACACATCAGAACTGATCTGGCAAATCTTGCAGCATAAGAAAAGAGTATAGAATTCTCCAACAGCACTGAACAGATGAGCATCTTCACTGATCTCCATCGCAGACCACACAGCTTCTCAGATAAAGAGGAAAGTAGAATAAAGGTTTTTTTCCCAACTATATAACTAATTCCATTAACATAATAGGTAAGCCAAAATGCAGGGGATACCCACACTCTGGTGACAATCATTACAAAGATCCAAACCAAACATAGTTCATCATGACAAGCATAAATGCACAGGATATAGCAAACTACCCTGTCTAACTAAGACTAACTAAGACCGAGATTAACGCTAAGACTGAAGCTTCTATGTATATATATTTTGTATTAATTACAAGATCCAACTCTAACGAGCTATGGTTCTAGATTTATCTTGGTCTTGCAGTCGGGATTGCCATAAGACTGGAGTCCACGCCGAGGTGAGCGATACGGGTGCTGAGTCCCGACGGGAGCGGGGGAACCATCATCCAAGTGACGACGTTCCGCGCGCTCAGCCCGCAGCAGGGCGATCTCAGCACGAGCCCTACTCAGCTCGTCTAATGCATGGTCCAGCTCCGTGTTTAGCACGGCGGCTAGGTTGACTGTGCTGCTCAACCTAGGATTGTCCTCACCGGCAGGTGAAACAATCACGCCTCCTGTGCTGCCAGATGGACGGCGGGGGTAGTACTTCAGGTCGAGACCGTCAGCTATCCCACCGAGAACCGAGCAGTAGTGCGAAAGCGCACGCCGTGCAGCATCCTGCATGGCTGCCTCAGCTGAGTCCCGCTCAGAGATAGAATAGTGCTCTGAGCAAGCCTCCGCGCCCTGGAGACTGTTCTCCGGACGGCGCACCAAACAGGTCGCCTCCCAGCGGTCCGGGTAGACCCCGCGACTATGCTGGTAGACCACACAGCGATACTCGATGGACCAAGTACGCCGGTCAAGTGCCTGACGTAGCAGGGTGTCGAGCGCGTCGTGGAAGTGACACCCGCGAGCAGCGTCGCGAGTGATGGGTCGAGCAACCCATCCTTCCGGCTCATGGTTAGCAGAGAGGTCGATGTCGTGGCTCAAGCTGTCGTCGCCACCTCCATCGTCTGGGTCTCCTCCAGCAGCTACTCCAGAAGCTGGGGCGCCCAGTGGTGATGCAGGGGGCGCCTCCAGGGGAAGCACAGGGGAGCAGCTCCTCACAGACTCTATCTCCTGCTGGAGCGAGAAAGAAGAGCCCTGCTGCTCCTGTCGTCGACGTTCCTGCTCCTCATGCAGGCGGTGGTGCAGTCTCTCCAAGTGGCTGGACTGTCCGGCCATGGGACGGCGAAGCGGACGCTCAGCAAGGCGGGAGGGTAAGAATGGGATGACGGACTTTCGTGCAGTGTGTCTAAGACGAGCCATCTAAAAAAGACATCGCAAGCAAAAGGGTGAGAACAGAATTAATATGACCAGCAAATAATGAATCATAAATAAATGAAGGATCAGAATAAAACAAAATTTTCAGCAAGGCGTAATATATAGTAGAACATAGGTTTGGTCAGTAGGACCAACTTTTGAAGGGATACCAAAGTCAAGGCAGGGACAGAGGTCTATAGTCCTTAGAACGACCATTCTACTCTAGGTTAGCGGTCCTACAGTCAGCACGGCTTTGATACCACTTATGTCACACCCGGTTTTTAGAAGGCAAACCGAATGCGAACCATGTACGTGCCAGGATCAGTTATTCACGTACACAGCAGTTACATAACATGGACATCATCACACAGTGCTCAAATAGTATTAAAAGGGAAATAATAGTCGATTACATCATACGTCTGAGACGTCCATATAGTTCTTACAATAAATCAAAGTGCGGAAAAGAAACGTAGATAACGTGGCCTTCACAGGCAGCCGACTGGGGTTGCCGCTAACCCACGCCTAGAACTCGTCGTAGTCTTGGAACTCCTGGAAGTCTCCTTCCACAGCTTCATCTTCTCCTGAGCAGTGGTTGCAATGCTGACAACCTGGGGGGGATTGGTGTGTAGAGCAAGGGTGAGTACACATCAACATACTCAGCAAGCATCCCGTTTGGCTGTAGTGGACTAGCTTTATGTGGGGATAAGTCAAGCAGTTGTTTTTAGTTGGTCAGGTTATTACTTACTAGTAGGAAGCCAGGTTTTAACATTAACCCAAGTTATTAGCCCAATGTATCCTTTCCAAACGGAAAGAATACCACTTACCAGCACCATAATCATAATCAGAACCATCAATCTCATTGCCACCTGTAAACCAAAATGTCTCTGATCAAGTATCACTAATCTCTGGAGCTCCCTTGGCCGCTCATAACCGCGAGCACGGCTGATATATCAGTTTCATAACACTCTGCAGAGGTTGTGCACTTTACCCACAAGCCGTGATTCCCTCTTGCCTCGGGCCGATCAAACCCTTAAACACTACCAAGGTGAATAGGCAGGGTCTCACTACGTAGCCTTTACAAAGATTCCCCGGGACTGTAGCCACCCGTTAGGTTTCCTAAATGTACCGCACTCCTCCCCAAGGGACAAATCAACCTTGGCAGAGCGAGCCGCATACACCGAGCCCCATTGACGGCACAACGGCTAAGCGAACTACACCCCGGTTCCTCTAATTATTCAGCTAAGGGCGTCCCATTCCACCCTCATGGTTGCACTGTTTTCCCGGGCGGTCATCCATTGAACAGGTCCTTACGGAGAGGCACTCGAGAAACCGCTCGAGTCCCCTTGAAGGTCACACATATAATCATAAATAAGAAGGGAAAACAGCGTATCATAGATAATCACATCATGTTCATTGATTAGAGTTGAGCAATAGCATCAGACTAAGCAGTAATAATCCGACCCAAATAGGTAAACAAGGACATGAATAACAAAAGCTAGTCAATCCTTAGGTATAAATGTGTAATGCGGGAGGTGAATTAAAGAATGAATAGGACAGAAATAGGTCAAAGGACACTTGCCTCCACCAACCGACTGCTGCTCAGGGGCTTCTCCTGCGAATTCCTCGGGCTCTTCGACCGGATCGTTCTCTATGCGAGCGCAAACATACATACATCCACATATTTAATACAAAAGAACAGTACACCATACAAGGGAACAAATAAAGTGAATATGCATCAAATATGACATTCGATATCGCATTCATTATAATTAGAAAGAAACGGGAAAGGGTCTCGCAGGGGGTTAAAGCTTATGCACTAATGATTAGTTACAATTGGTTCTAACAAAAGAATTCTGTTATATGCACTAATGGAAACCTAGTCAGTTTTAGTTGATCAACATTGAATGAAATAAACAATTAATTACGTGAATCAACTAGCGCAGCGAAGTTCTAAATTAAACTTCCTATTTCAATAGCATAAACAATGATTAGCCTACCTAAAATAAAATAGCTATGATAACAGAAAGTAAAACAAAATGAAATAAAATAAAATAAAAAAAATAAAAAACAGGGGGGGGGGCGGTTGAACCGGCCCTAGGGCGGTTGAACCGGCCGGGGCAGGGCGCGCAGGGGCGGCCGAGCTGGGGCGGCTGAGCCGGCCGAGCGGCCAGGGGGCGCGGCTGGGGGGGCGCGCGGCCAGGGGGCCAGGCGGCCAGGCGGCCGGGCGGGCGCGCGGCCAGGCGGGCACGCGGCCAGGCGGCCAGGCGGCCAGGCGGGCACGCGGCCAGGCGGGCACGCGGCCAGGCGGCCGGGCGGCTGGGCGGCCAGGGGGGGCGCGCGCGGCCAGGGGGCCAGGCGGCCAGGCGGCCGGGCGGCTGGGCGGTTGGGCCGGGGAGGGAGAGGAGGGGAGAGGGAGGGAGGAGGGAGGAGAGAGGAGGGGAGAGGGGAGGCTCACCGGGGACGGGGAGCGACGGCGAGGGGCGGCGGTTGGGCCGGCGGCCAGGGGGCGGCCGAGCAGGGGGTAGGGGCGGCGGCTAGGGAGAGAATGGGAGAGAGGGAGGGAGAGGGAGAGGGAGTTGGGGAAAAGGGGAGGGTGGTGGGGGCGGCTGGGCCTACCAGGGCCCAAGAGGGGGCGCGCAGGGGGGCGGCTGGGCCGGCCAGGGACGGCCCACGGCGCGGGAGAGAGAGAAAAAGAGGAGAGAGAAAGAGAAAGAAAAAGAAAGAAAAGATTTTCTCCTTATTTTCGAAATCCGATCCTCCTAGATGAATGCATTTGCACTTTCAAACAATCAAAGAATGCATAGTTCGGCATGGTGCATCAAACAACATAAAACAGTTTTATGGTTTTCTTTACACGGGAATTCCAAACCGAATCCCGCTAGCTTTGGAAAAGGTCAAGATTTAGCGAGGGGAAAAAGAAAAAGAAAAGGTAACGCCCGAATTTGGCGAGTAAAGAAAAGAAAAAAATTCAACTGCAAAATTCGGGGCGTTACACAGACAGTCTGGTGAATTATAGCCACGACGCCCTCAGCTTCTCCCGATAGCGGCCAGTTCACCAGGGCGCCAGCCTGGGCACCGGACACTGTCCAGTGCACATAGGACAGTCCGGTGCACCGCAGGCTGGTGCAAGTTTGGCTAGACTTAGCCAAACTTCTCCAATCCGATTTCTCTTAATTTGACAAGGTTCCTAGCACTTAGTAGAATAATGTTAGTACCAAAAACAATTTACTAAGGCTAGTATCATACCTTGCCTTTTCATTTGCATCTCTTTGACACAGCTTATATCAACCAAAACAATATTTATCGGGCATCTAATCACCAAAACATTCATAGAAATGGCCCAAGGGATCATTTCCCTTTCAATCTCCCCATTTTTGGTGATTTATGCCAACACATTAAAAGAAACTAAAAATGCAACAACATTTTCAAAGATAAGCTAAAGAGTGCAAATTGAAGACCAATTAATCTCACATACGATTTGGCATATTTGGATCACTTTTGCCACCGCTTGGTTTATTTTCACAAAACAAATTTGTTTTCCTATCTTTATGTCAAAGACACTTGTTTTGGCAAATCAAAGGATCTTTCAAGAGTAGTTTTGATCAAATACCGAAAACTCCCCCCTTTTCCCATAATCGAATTTCTCCCCCCACAAGAGAACTGTTTTTGCAATAAGAGGATTTTGATCAAACACAAAGAATTCTAACACTAAAATTTTGAAATTCACAAGTTGTTGGCTGGTCCAGTTGCTTTGGCCTTAATTTCTCCCCTTTGGCATCAAGCACCAAAACAGAAGAACTATTAGGCCCTTTAACCCCATTGCCTCACAAAAATGTCAAATAAGATCAAAAGACAATGAGAAAACACAGAGAGGGACTTGGAACAAGATACATTGATACAGGAATGCAGTGGAAGCCTATTCTTTGTACAAGTCCACATGTTCCCTTTCAATCCATCTTTGAGACTATATCAAAAGTACTCAAGCAAACACATTAGTCTCAAAGGATAAAGTTGTAGTACATCCTCCCCCTAAACATGTGCATCATGTGCATAGGGACTTGTGAGGTCTGAGGATGACTTGTACAACTTGAGCACCAAAAATAAGCAAATAAAGACAGTAATGCTTAAAGTAAAATGATCAAAGGCATAAAACACATGTATGCTATAGATCAATCCAAGTTCTGTGAATCTAAGACATTTAGCTCACTACGCAACCTACAAAACATTTTCTCATCTAAAGGCTTGGTGAAGATATCGGCTAGCTGGTTCTTGGTGCTAATATGATAAATATCGATATCTCCCCTTTGCTGGTGGTCTCTCAAAAAGTGATGTCGAATGTCTATGTGCTTAGTGCGGTTGTGTTGAACAGGATTATCCGCTAAACGGATTGCACTCTCATTATCACATAGGAGTGGGACTTTGCTCAGATTGTAGCCAAAGTCGCGTAGGATTTGCCTCATCCAAAGTAGTTGTGCGCATCACTAGCCTGCGGCAACATACTCAGCCTCAGCGGTGGATAGGGCAACAGATGTTTGTTTCTTAGAGCTCTAGGACACCACGGACCTTCCTAGAAACTCACATGTCGCTGATGTTCTCTTCCTATTAACCTTGCACCCGGTATAGTCGGAATCTGAATATCCGATTAAGTCAAAGGTAGACCCCTTTGGATATCAAATCCCGAAGCAAGGCATAGAAACTAAATATCTAAGAATTCGCTTCACGGCCACAAGATGACATTCCTTAGGGTCGGATTGAAATCTAGCACACATGCATACGCTAAGCATAATATCTGGTCTACTAGCACAAAGATAAAATAAAGAAAATATCATAGTCCGGTATGCCTTTTGATCAACAGACTTACCTTCTTTGTTGAGGTCCAAGTGTCCGTCCGTTCCCATCGGTGTCTTTGCGGGCTTTGCATCCTTCATCCCAAACCTTTTGAGTAAGTCTTGAGTGTACTTCATTTGGGAGTGAAGGTTCCTTCCTTGAGTTGCTTCACTTGGAATCCAAGGAAGTAGTTCAACTCGCCCATCATAAACATCTCGAATTTCTGCATCATCACCCTGCTAAACTCCTCACAAGACTTTTGATTAGTAGAACCAAATATTATGTCATCGACATATATTTGGCATACAAACAAATCACCATTAAAGTCTCAGTAAAGAGAGTAGGACCAGCTTTCCCAACCTTGAAAGCATTAGAAATAAGAAAATCTCTAAGGAATTCATACCATGCTCTTAGGGCTTGCTTAAGTCCATAGAGTGCCTTAGAGAGCATGTAGACGTGGTTGGGACACCTGTCATCCTCGAAGCCAGGGGTTGTTCCACGTATACTTCCTCCTTGATTGGTCCATTGAGGAAGGCGCTTTTCACGTCCATTTGAAACAATCTAAACGAGTGGTGAGCAGCATAGGCCAATAATATGTGTATTGACTCGAGCCTAGCTACAAGAGCAAAAGTCTCCTCAAAATCCAAACATGCGACTTGGGCATAACCTTTTGCCACAAGTCGAGCCTTGTTCCTTGTCACCACACCATGTTCATCTTGCTTGTTGCGTAACACCCACTTGGTTCCCATGACGTTTTGCTTTGAACGTGGCACCAGGCTCCATACTTCATTTCTCTTGAAGTTATTGAGCTCTTTCTGCATGGCCAACACCCAGTCTGGATCCTACAAGGCTTCTTCTACCCTGAAAGGCTCAATAGAAGAAACAAACAAGTAATGCTAACAAAAGTTAGCTAAATGTGAGCGAGTAGTTACTCCCTTGCTAATGTCACCCAGAATCTGATCCACTGGATGATTCCTTTGAATGGTTGCCCGGACTTGAGTTGGAGGTGCTTGTTGTGCTTCTTCCTCCTTATTCTTTTCTCCATGTGCTCCCCCTTGATCCATGCCTTCATCTTGAGGTACATGTTCCTCATCTTGAGTTGGGGGATGCACCGATGTTGAGGAAGATGGTTGATCTTGTTCTTGTTGTTCCTGCGGTCGCACATCACCTATTCCCATAGTTTGCATTGCGTCCGTCGGAACTTTCATCCTCATCTACATCATCAAGATCAACTTGCTCTCTTGGAGAGCCATTACTCTCATCAAATACAACTTTGCTAGCGACTTCAACTAATCCTGATGATTTGTTGAAGACCTTATACGCCTTTGTATTTGAATCATAACCTAGTAAAAACCCTTCTACAACTTTGGGGGAAAATTTCGAATGTCTACCTTTCTTTACCAAGATGTAGCATTTGCTCACAAATACACAAAAAGTAAGAACATTGGGTTTGTTACCCGTCAGGAGCTCGTAAGATGTCTTCTTGAGAAGGCTATGAAGATAGAGTCGGTTTATGGCGTGGCAATCTATATTTACAACTTCCGACCAAAACCGCTTAGGCGTCTTGTATTCACCAAGCATTGTTCTCGCCATATCGATGAGCGTCCTATTCTTCCTCTCTACTACACCATTTTATTGCGGTGTGTAGGGAGCGGAGAACTCATTCATGATGTCTTTCTCCTCAAGATACTCTTCCACTTGAAGATTCTTGAATTCAGATCCATTATCGCTTCTGATTTTCTTTACCTTGAGCTCAAACTCATTTTGAGCTCTCCTTAGGAAGCGCTTTAAAGTACCTTGGGTTCCAGATTTATCCTGCAAAAAGAACACCCAAGTGAAGCGGGAAAAGTCATCAACAATAACAAGACCATACTTACTTCCCCTGATGCTAAGATAAGCAACGGGCCCAAAGAGATCCATGTGGAGGAGTTCCAATGGTCTTGATGTTGTCATCACGTTCTTGCTTTGATAAGTAGTTCCCACTTGCTTACCTGCCTGGCACGCTACACAAGGTTTGTCTTTCTCAAAACAGACATTGGTTAGTCCTAACACATGTTCTCCCTTTAGAAGCTTATGAAGATTCTTCATCCCAACAAGTGCTAGACAGCGGTGCCAGAGCCAGCCTATATTAGTCTTAGCCATTAAACATGCATCTAGATCGGCATTCTCTTTAGAAAAATCAACTAAATAGAGCTTGTCATCTAATACACCTTTAAAAGCTAATGAACCATCACTTCTTCTAAAGACAGATACACCAATATTTGTAAATAAACAACTGTATCCCATATGACACAATTGACTTACAGAAAGCAAATTGTAACCAAGCGATTCTACTAGAAACACATTAGAAATTGAATGCTCGGTAGTGATGGCTATTTTACCCAAACCTTTGACCTTGCCTTGATTCCCATCTCCAAATATGATCATGTCTTGAAAATCTTTGCTCTTGACGTAGGAGGTGAACATTTTCTTCTCCCTCGTCATGTGGTTTGTGCATCCACTATCAATAATCTAGCTTGTGCCCCCGGATGCATAAACCTGCAAGGTAATTTAAGCTTGGGTTTTAGGTACCCAACTCTTGTTGGGTCCTACAAGGTTAGTCACATAAGACTTTGGAACCCATCTGCAAGTTTTGTCTCTCTTGCACTTAGGCCCCAAATTTCTAGCCACTACTTTATCATTTTTACACAAAAGAACAAATGAAGCATCATAAGTTTGATAAAGCATGGTTGGTCCATTTGATGCATTCCTAGGTGCATGAGAAGCAACATGGTGAACATGACGCTTAGGTCTATTCCTACCATGAGCATAAGAAGAGCTGGATGCAAACATGGCATGAGAATTAAAAGCAACATCATGACGTACAGGTAAAACAACATGATTATAACACCTATCATGATGAGCAACACTAGAAACATTCTTAACATAAGCATAAAGATAGCCATGACTCTTTTTGTCATGTGAGGAATGAGAGCTACTAGCCATAGGAGCCTTCCATTTCTCCTTGTTGAGATTAGAGGTCCTTTGGCTTGTTAAGTTCTTGGTTCCCTTTTGGAAACCAAGTCCATCCTTAATTGAGGGGTGTCTACCAATGGTGTAGGCATCCCTAGCAAATTTTAGCTTTGCATCATCACTCTTGCAAATTTTAAGTTGAGCATTAAGATTAGCAACATCATTATTCAACTTAAAAATAGTGGAGGCATGTGTATTGCAAGCATCAATATCAAAATCTTTACACCTATTACAAATAGACACATGTTCCACAGAAGAACTAGCCACATTTACTTTTTTCAAAGCTTAGCATTTAAATCAGCATTTAAACTCCTAAGACTATAGTAGAATCTTGGCAAGTAGATAGCTCAGAAGACAATAATTCATTTTTATTAGTTTCTAGAGCAAGAGATTTTTGAACGTTAATAAATTTATCATGTTCCTCATAAAGAATATATTTCTCATTAAGGCCATCAATTAATTCATTGATTTTATCTACCTTAGATCTATCTAGACCCTTAAAGAGATCACTATAATCTACATCATCATCATATTCTTCGTCACTAGAAGAAGTATACTTGGGGATATCTTGTGTACGTACCTTCTTCTCCTTAGCCATGAGGCAAGTGTGATGTTCGTTGGGGAAGAGGGAGGACTTATCGAAGGCAGAGGCAGCTAGTCCTTTATCATCGGAGTTGGATGAAGAACAATCGGAGTCCCATTCCTTGCCAATGTGCGCCTCACCCTTCGCTTTCCCATAGTTCTTCTCCTTCTTCCATTTCTTTTCTTGTCCCTATTCATTTTCATTATCTGGGCATTGTGCAATAAAATGACCGGACTTATCTGAAAGGGAAATGTGCCCATGGGCCATTTCTATAATGTTTTGGTGATTAAGTGTCTAACACATAGTACGTGAGTTGCTATGTGCCAAACAAGCGAGAAGTGCAAATCAAAGAAAAATGTACGTTTCTAGAATTAGTACATTGTTTTGAGCACTAACATATTTTGTCTAAGTGCTAGAAACAGGGAGAAAATAATTAGAAAAAGACTTGGCTCTGTGCAACCAACTCTAGCTCGGCTTGGCACACCGGACTGTCCGGTGGTGCACCGAACAGTGTCCGGTGCGCCAGGCTGTCTCCGGTGAAAAGGCCGCTCTCGGGAAAAGATCAGCGGCGTACGACTATAATTCATTGGACTGTCCGGTGGTGCACCGGACTATCCGGTGAGCCAACGATCGCTAGCGCAACGGTCAGTCGCGCAATCCACGGGCGACGCGTGGCCCGCACCAACGGTCGGCAGGGGGCACCAGACTGTCCGGTGTGCACCGGACAGTGTCCGGTGCGCCAACGGGCCCGAAGCTGCAATGGTCGACTGTGCCTGTTTTGGAAAGCAATCGCGCACCGGACTGTCCGGTGCACCACACGATAGAAGGCAAGATTAGCCTTCCATGATTGTCTTCAACGGCTCCTAGCTACCTTGGGGCTATAAAAGGGGCCCCTAGGCGCATGGAGGAGTCACCCAAGCATTCACTAAGCATCCTAAGGCATCCAGACTCTGTTCCCACGCATTCATTTTGTTGTGTTAGAGATTTGAGCTCTATTCGAGTCGAGGACTCCCTGTGTTGTCATTTGAGCTCAAGTCTTCTCTTGTGTGCGTGGGTGTGCTGCGATTTGTGTCTTGTGAGTGTTGCTCATTCCAACCTTAATCCGTGCTTTCATTGTGATCTTTGTTGTAAGGGCGAGAGACTCCAATCTTGTGGAGATTCCTCGCAAACGGGAATAATCATCTAAAGGAAAAACCATGGTATTCAAGTTGATCATCGGATCACTTGAAAGGGGTTGAGTGCAACCCTCGTCCATTGGGACGCCACACCGTGGAAGTAGGCAAGTGTTACTTGGCCAAACCACGGGATAAAAATCGCGTGTCTTGTGTTGATCTCTCTGTGATTTTTTGTGTTCGCAAGACCTCGCTTCAAGTTATTTAGCCATACTAACACTCATAACTAAGTTTTGTGGCTACTAGTGTTTAAATTTTACAGGATCACCTATTCACCCCCCCTCTAGGTACTCTCAATTGGTATCAGAGCCGTACTCTTCATCTAAGGGACTAATCGCCCGAAGAGATGGATCCTAAGGGAAAGGGGGTGGTGGTCAACGACAAGGAGAAGGAGTCCCTCTTCAACGAGCCAAGGGACGACAAGCCCACTGACTCAGGATCGAGTCACAAGAAAAGGGACGACGACGACGATGACTCCTCTTCTTCACCAAGAGACGACGACGACGATGACTCATCGAAAAAGATAACGGTTAATCAAAACTACTCTTTTGACTATTCTCGCATGCCGTACAATTCGAATGCACATTTACTCTCTATTCCTCTAGAAAAACCCCCATACTTTGATGGAGAGGATTACTCATTTTGGAGTCATAAAATGCGTAGTCATCTATTTTATCTCCATCCTAGCATTTGAGAGATTGTGGAAAATGGAATGCATTTCGATAGTACGGATAACCCAGTAATGATAAATGAACAAATTCATAAGAATGCACAAGCTACCACTGTTTTGCTAGCATCTTTGTGTAGGGATGAATATAACAAGGTTAGCGGCTTGGACAATGCCAAGCAAATTTGGGTGTCGGGGACCATAATTAGGGGTACCCCCAAGGCTCCTAAACTCGGCTGGTAATCACCATCAGCACAAGCTGCAAAGGCCTGATGGGCGCAATTCAGGTCAAGGCTCCGTCCACTCAAGGGACACGATCTCGCCTCGCCCGAGCCCAGCCTCGGGCAGGAACAGTAGACCCAGGTGGATTCATGTCTCGCCCGAAGGCCTCCTCAAGCAACGGGCGCACCTTCGACTCACCCGAGCCCCAGCTTGGGCATGCTTCACGGAGAAGCAACCTTGGCCAGATCGCCTCGCCAACCGACCGTATCGCAGGAGCATTCAATGCAAGGATCGCCTGACACCTTATCCTGACGCGCGTTCCTCAGTCGACAGGGACGAAGTGACCGCAGTCATTTCACCCCTCCACTGACTGACCTGACAGGAAAACAGCGTCGCCTGCCCTGCTCTGACTGCTGTGCCACCCGCCAGGGTGAGGCTGACAGCAGCTGAGTCCAGCCTCAGGCGCCATAGGAAGCTCCGTCTCGCCTGACCCCAGGGCTCGGACTCAACCTCGACCTCGGAAGACGATCTCCGCCTTGCCCGACCCCAGGGCTCGGACTCAGCCTCGACCTCAGACGACGGTCTCCTCCTCGCCCGACCCCAGGGCTCGGACTCAGCCTCGACCTCGGAAGACGGTCTCCGCCTCGCCCGACCCCAGGGCTCGGACTCAGCCTTGACCTCGGAGGAGTCACCGCCTCGCCCGACCTTGGGCTCAGACCAACCACGTTACAGGGGGTACATCATTACCCTACCCCTAGCTAGCTCAGGCTACGGGGAACAAGACCGGCGTCCCATCTGGCTCGCCCCGGTAAACAAGTAATGATGGCACCCCGCGTGCTCCCATGACGACGGCGGTTCTCAGCCCCCTACGGAAGCAAGGAGACGTCAGCAAGGACCCGACAGCCCCGACAGCTGTGCTTCTACAAGGCCCAAGCGCTCCTCCGACGGCCACGACATCACATGAACAGGGCACTAACACCTCTCCGACAGCCACGACAGCATGTACATAGGGCTCTAGCTCCTCTCTGCTAGACACGTTAGCACATTGCTACACTCCCCATTGTACACCTGGACCCTCTCCTTACATCTATAAAAGGAAGGTCCAGGGCCCTCATACGAGAGGGTGGCCGCGCGGGAGGACGGGCTGACAGACAGGCTCTCTCTCTCTCTCTCTCCCTCGCGAACGCTTGTAACCCCCTACTGCAAGCGCATCCGCCCTGGGCGTAGGATAACACGAGTCGCGGTTTTTCCCCCTTGTGTTCCATCTCGCGCCGACCCATCTGGGCTGGGACACGCAGCGACAATTTACTCATCGGTCCAGGGACCCCCCGGGGTCGAAACGCCGACAGTTGGCGCGCCAGGTAGGGGCCTGTTGCGTGTTGACGAATAGCTTCCCGTCAAGCTCCAAATGGGTAGTCTCTAGCAACCTCTCCAGCCCGGGACGCTGCTCCGTTTCGGGAGTCTCGAGTTCATGTCCCTCGACGGTAGCTACGACATGGTACTCCTTCCTCCGCCGCACGACAACGACAACGACGACCGTCAGCCCGCCCGACGGCGGCGGAATCGACGACGTCTTCCCCGCGTGGTGGAAGAATAGCATCCGGGTCTGTCCTGTCGCCTCCCCCGCCGCAGGAGGAGGAGGCGGGGCAACCACGGCCAAGCAGGAGGCGGCACCTCATTGGCTGTCGAGCGAGTCGACAACGCCGGCGCCCCAGCGGGGTACACGTCGGGCGTTGACCTCGCGTCTGAGATGAAGACGAGCATCGTTTTCCCGCAACGCGCCAGCCCCAAGTGGACGGATGATGCCAGCACGCTCGCGAAGGACTTGTTGGGCGTTAGCCTTGTACCTGAGATAACAGTGCAGTCCATTCTCGACGCGACTTCGTCACCATCCGTCGATCAAGAGGCACCGTCCATTTTCCATCCTGTGCCTTTTAGATTCAGCTTCGACCCACCAAGTGAAAGGGAAATGTGCCCTTGGGCCATTTCTAAGTATTTTGGTGATTTAGTGCCCAACACAAGTGCCTAAGTGTTAAATGGTGGACAAAGTATAAATCAAGTATAAAGGTATGTTTCTCAGACTTAGTACATTGTTTTAGAGACAATGTATTGTGTCTAAAGTGCTGGAAACAGGAAAAATCTAGTTGAAATTAAAGATGGCTTTGTTCAGCCATAGTCAGCTCTGTCTCGGTGCACCGGACTGTCCGGTGGTGCATCGGACAGTGTCCGGTGCTCCAGGCTGGCTCAGGCGAACTTGCTGCTCTCGGGAAGTGATTAACGGCGTATGGCTATAATTCACCGGACTATCCGGTGTGCACCGGACTTTCCGGTGAGCCAACGGTCGGCCGGGCCAACGGTCGGCTGCGCGATCCGCGCGAGACACGTGGCCGAGCCAACGGTCGGAAGGGGGCACCGGACTGTCCGGTGTGCACCGGACAGTGTCCGGTGCGCCAACGGCTCCAAAGCGCCAACGGTCGGCTTCGCCAAATAAGGAAGGAGATCCGCACCGGACAGTGTCCGGTGGTGCACCGGACTGTCCGGTGCGCCAGGCGACAGAAGGCAAGAATTGCCTTCCTGGAATGCACTCAACGGCTCCTAGCTGCCTTGGGGTATAAAAGGGACCCCTAGGCGCATGGAGGAGTACACCAAGCATTCTCTAAGCATTCCTAAGCACCAAGACTTCGATTCCGCGCATTTGATTCTTTGCGATAGCAATTAGAGCTCCATTTGAGTTATGAACTCGCTGAGTTGTGTTGTGAGCTCTTGTTGAGACTTGTGTGCGTGTTGGTACTCTGATTTCGTGTCTTATGTGTGTCGCTCATCCCTCCCTTACTCTGTGCTTCTTTGTGAACATCAATGTGTAAGGGCGAGAGGCTCCAAGTTGTGGAGATTCCTCGCAAACGGGATATAGTAAAGCAAAGCAAAAAACACCGTGGTATTCAAGTGGGTCTTTAGACCGCTTGAGAGGGGTTGATTGCAACCCTCGTCTTTTGGGACGCCACAACGTGGACTAGGCAAGTGTTGAACTTGGCCGAACCACGGGATAAACCATTGTGTCTATCTGTGATTGATCTTCTTGTGGTTATCGTTTCTTGCAAAGACTCTTCTCTAGCCCCTTGGCATTCTTGTGCTAACTCCTAATCAAGTTTTGTGGCATTAAGTTTCAAGTTTTACAGGATCATCTATTCACCCCCCTCTAGGTGCTCTCAATTGGTATCGGAGCTGTTCTCTTCAAGAAAGGGACTAATCGCCCGAAGAGATGGATCCTAAGGGCAAGGGGATTGTGATCAATGATAAGGAGAAGGAGTCCTTCGTCAACGAGCCAAAAGATGACAAGCATACCGACTCGGGCTCGGGCCACAAACGAAAAGATGGGAAGAAGAAGAAGACGAGGCGCATCAAGGAGATCGTCTACTACGACGACAGCGACGAGTCCTCTTCTTCCCAAAAGGACGACGATTACAACTACGAGAAAAAGAAGACGGTTAACTCAAACTTCTCTTTTGATTATTCTCGTATTCCGCATAGCTCAAATGCACATTTGCTTTCCATTCCTCTTGGCAAACCTCCTCATTTTGATGGAGAGGACTACGGATTTTGGAGTCACAAAATGCGTAGTCACTTGTTCTCTCTCCATCCTAGTATATGGGAGATAGTAGAGAGTGGAATGAAATTTGATAGCTCGGATAGTCCTTTATTTATCAATGAACAGATTCATAAAAATGCACAAGCTACTACTATGTTGTTAGCCTCTTTGTGCAGGGACGAGTACCATAAGGTGAGCGGCTTGGACAATGCCAAGTAGATCTGGGACACCCTCAAGATCTCACATGAGGGGAACGACGTCACCATGCTCACCAAGATGGAGTTGGTAGAAGGCGAACTCGAGAGATTCGCGATGATAAGAGGGGAGGAGCCAACACAAACGTACAACAGGCTTAAAACCCTCGTCAACAAGATAAGGAGCTATGGAAGCACGTGATGGACGGACCACGACGTTGTCCGACTAATGCTAAGGTCCTTTACCATCCTTGATCCACATATTGTGAACAATATTCGTGAGAATCCTAGGTACACGAATATGACGCCCGAGGAGATCCTTGGAAAGTTCGTAAGCGGGCGGATGATGATCAAGGAGGCTAGATACGTCGATGATGCATTAAATGGTCCAATCCAAGAGCCTCAAACTATTGCTCTCAAGGCAACAAGGAGCAAGGAGGCGCTACCTAGCAAGGTGGCACAAGTTGAGGCGGCCGAGCTTAATGATGAAGAGATGGCCCTCATCATCAAGCGCTTCAAAACGGCGCTAAAAGGTCGCAAGGAGCACCCCAACAAGAACAAGATGAAGGGGAAGCGCTCCTGCTTCAAATGTGGTAAGATTGGTCATTTTATCGCTAATTGTCCCGATAATGATAGTGACCAGGAAAAGAAGAGTGGAAAGTGGGAAAAGAAGAAGAACTACAAGAAGGCGAAGGGCGATGCACATCTTGGAAAGGAGTGGGATTCGGATTGCTCCTCGTCCGACTCCGACAACGAAGGACTCGCCGCCACTGCCTTCAACAAGTCATCCCTCTTCCCCAACGAGCATCACACTTGCCTCATGGCAAGGGAAAAGAAAGTAAGCACTCGTAATACTAGTACTTATGCTTCTTCAAGTGAGGATGAGTCTAGCGATGATGATGAAATAGATTATTCATGTTTATTCAAGGGCCTAGATAGAACCAAGGTTGATAAAATTAATGAATTAATTGATGCCTTAAATGATAAGAATAGGTTATGTTGGGGACTTGTTCTCAAAGGCTATGAATTAAGAACAAGGCAACACAGAAGGAAGTTAATGGTTAATGTCCTTCGTCCTCTGAAACGTTATTTCCCTTAGGATATAACGACTTTGGACGAAGGTTAAGAAGGACATACCTTCTTCATCACAGTTAATATCAATGAAAGGAAAAGCATGTGAAACATGAAAGAATACATGATTAACCATATAACATTATTAAGTGTTCCCATTATATAATTATGAAAGAATAAGAACAATATTGAATTACATTTGTACCTTCAGTTTGGAAGGCCAAGGTTCAAGGATGACGGAAAGTAAATGCCAAGTCCGCGTGAACAGTACGGGGGTACTGTTCATCTATTTATAGACACAGGACACAGCCTGTGAAGAATTACAATTATGCCCCTCATAACAATTTACAACATTGACTCGGACCTTTATGGACTAAAAGGTCATTCTATCTTTAAGTCGGTTTGTAATACCGAAGCTTCATGAAGAGGGACCTTCGGTCATCTTCTGCGGACAGCTTCAGCCGAAGCTGCTTCTTCCTACAAGACCTTCGGCGCGACGAAGCATAGTCCCAACAGTAGCCCCTTTCGCGGCGCTAGGTCGTTTTTCGTAACAAGCTTGATCCGTGAAAAAAGTCTCTTAGGCTTCGGGAAGCCGAAGGTCCAAAAAACACCTTCCCTGAGCTCGTTGTCGAGAAACGATCCAGTTTCCGAGCGCGCGGCAGTCCCACCTTGCAGAGTTACTGTTTGGTTTCTGCGGTCCACCGCGCAGCGAGTGCAAGTGACTGTCCGCCTGGTGTAAAAATCCTGGCGTTTCGCCTTCTTACCTGCAACACTATATAAACAGATGGGTAGGTGTGAAGTTACCACAGCATTCATTGCTATTTGCACTGTTTTGCTGCCAAAATTTTTAACCAGAGCCGAAGCTTGACTCTCGGAATCGAACGAAGGTCCAACTCGAAGACTGCTTCGTGAGAAGGAAAGGCTTCGGGAGAAAAAAGTATTCAATTTCCACAAACTCAGAATTAAATGGCCAGAGTGCGATCTACTGCCAAGGTTGAGCGTGAAGGAGACGAAGCTGAAGGTTCGGAGACTGTTCCCATCTCCGAAGCAATGCAACGATCCGGACTGGTAACTTCGGAGGGAATCCCCACTGTTGAAGCAGAACAAGCAACTGCCGAAGCAGAAGATGAGAACATTGAAGAAACTGATCCCGAAGATGATTATCGCATTGCCATGCCAAGTAAGCCCAGCCACTTGGACTTCGGAAAGTCGACCATTTCGAAGGCTGATCTCTCCAAGATGGTTAAGTCAGGTTATTTCAGTGAAAGTCAGAAGAAGCTACTTCGCTTCGGGGGAGAAGAAACTACCCCGAAGCCAGAGAAAGATGAGATAGTCATTTTCAAGAGCTTTCTAAAGGCTGGGCTGAGATTCCCCCTTCATGGGATTATTGCAGATGTATTGAAGAAGTTTGGTATCTACTTCCATCAGTTGACTCCTAACGCTATCGTTAGGCTTAGTGTTTATATCTGGGCCCTCCGAAGCCAGGCGGTGGAGCCGTTTGCCGACAGCTTTTGTCGAGTCCATGAACTGCATTACCAGACGAAGGCTAGAAAAGATGGGTTACATGGTAACTTTGGTTGCTACAATTTTGCCTATCGGAAAACCACAAAGTTTCCTGTTATTAGCTACCGAAGCAAATGGCCGGCAGACTGGAAGTCAGAGTGGTTTTATGTGAAAGTTGACGAAGACAAAGAGAAGTTGGTACAAAGCCCACTTGAGCTGATCTTTGGAGAAACAAGACCGCGATGCCACATGACACTAGAAGGTCCCACCTGGGCTGCACTGGGTGAGTTTAAAATTATTTCAGAGCATATCAGTACCAGGGACCTGGTTCAAGAGTTCTTGGCCTTCAGGGTTTTCCCTACTTTAAAAGAATGGAAAATGCCGAAGCTGGAAGGGGAGAAGAAAGAAGGGGAACTTGTCCGGCTTCCTTACCATTTCAAGTTCAAGAAATACTTTAAAAAACCTTGCCAAGAGTGGCTGGACACAGTTGAAGTAATGTGCAATGAAATACTTGGTAATATTCCAAAAAAGAAGATCAGCTAATGACTGCAGCCTTCGGCACCCGTCCGAAGCGAAGACTAAACCGAGTGTTTGATGCCCTGGGTTTTGAGTACCCTGACTATGAACAGCTAAATAAGGGTGCTGAGGGCCAAAAAAGGAAAAGGGTGGCCGAAACTTTGAACAAAGATGAGGAAGAACCACCAAAAAAGAAGAATATTCCAAAGAAGAGAAGAATATCATCGCCGAAGCGAAAATTATCCGATGAAGAGAGGACTCCTGCATCGCCCTCTACTACCGACGTGGAGGAAATCTTAAAGGTAATGACTGAACCCCTGCCCGCGAAGCTAAGTCCATTAGGGCCTCAACTGACGAAGCTTTTTCGAAAGGTGGAGGAGCCCGAAAAAACGAAGAAGAAAACCAAAACAAAGAGACAAAGAATTATTGCAGTGACCGAAGTCATTGACAAAACGCCACCGAGGGCTTCAACTCGGAAAGCGCCAGCGGTTGAGGGCACAAAAAATGTCGAAATCGCACCTTCGGAGGTCGCGGCTACCGAAGCCGCTCCGGCCGAAGATTTGAACTTGGAAACTACAATTGAAGACATCGACAAAATACTGCTAGACATGGCCGCGGAAGAAGCTACCACTGCTGCCGAAGAAACCATGGCCACAGTGCCTGGGAAGGGAAAGGAAATAGCCGAAGATACTTCAGAGGACGAAACCTTCATATTTCAAAATTTAGTTGGGCAAGAACTGTCGGAGGCCGAAATAGAAGAACTTAAAGAATATGCCAAATCTTGCGGATATAAGCCAGGAGCTCTTCTTTTCGGAGGAATTGACGATGAAAAAATTAGGCTGCATCCGGGATCAAACTGGAGCTAAGGTCATCGGTACTCTATCAAAGAGTATCGGTTTTCCGAAGCTGGAAACGGATATCAGCCGCTACCGACGACAACATATCGTTGGTAGCTTATTTTATTCTAATTTCAAGGTAAACAACTTTTCTCTGACTTTTATTGTTTTTGATAATGAAAATGTTCCTAACGAAGGTTGTTTTATGTGCAGAGCATGCTACTAAGCAAAGCTTTGAAGATGCAGCAAGATCTAGAGGATAAGAAACACGAAGCTATAATTGAAAATTTAGAGAGCAAAATAAAAGAGCAATCAGCTATTATTGAAAAGAAGGACTTCGAACTCCAAACAACTGAAGGCTTATTGGCAGAAACTGAAGCTAAAGTAGCAGAATTGAATTCGAAGCTTCTCTGCCAATCAAAACAATTTGAACAAGAGAGGCAAGAGCTTAATTCAAAATTTGAGACCGAAGTCCAAGAAAACTCAGATTTGAAAAAATCATTGACAAGCCTTCAAGAAAAATGTTTGAAATTTAGTAGCAACTGTATTCAACAATTAAAAAAGATCTTTTATTCAGTTGGAGCCAGCAGTGGAAAGTTCACCCCTTCAGCTGAAAATTTGCCAAGAACCTTCGAACATATTGAAGCTGAAATTGATGAACTTGACGAAGTTATAGCCGGGCACGGTGACTTCTGTGCCTGGGCAGCGTTTCTGAAGGCCGGCTGTGATCATGGAAAAATCGTCAACAGGCCCAATTTCACACTATCTCCATCAATTCTAGACGATATTCCTGACCTCGCCCGAAGCATTTCAAACAGATTTATAAAAATGATATGGACAAAGGGCGGGCGAGAAAAGGCTGGAGATGAAGCTCGAAGTCATCTTGAACCAGTAAGAAATCATACCTTGTGCTTACCTTCTCCTTCACACTTGATTTTTACTCACAATACCTTGATTCATGTAGGATGACGAAGCTGAAAGTGATGCTTAAAAAATATGCCGCCGAAGCTGAAGCCCGGTGAAGATCAGTAGGAGTACACTTGTAGAAAAAATTCAAGAGACTTTTGTAATAACTTTTGTAAATTCAGCTAAACTGTTCTTAATG
Organism: Zea luxurians; assembly: GCA_029449295.1. NCBI lineage: Eukaryota > Viridiplantae > Streptophyta > Magnoliopsida > Poales > Poaceae > Zea > Zea luxurians. The sequence continues at coordinate 25,750,541 of JAOPSE010000023.1, read as the reverse complement.
AACTTTGTTCATACCTTGTAATATATTCTTACCCTTCCATTGAGGCGCTTTGATGTGGACGAAATTAGTATTTTGAGCCAAAGGCGAAAAAACACCTTCCCTTCTTTTCGTACACAACGAAGCATAAAAGACCGCTTCTTCTTTTTGCCGAAACCTTTCTTTTTTGTACACAACGAAGCATAAAAGACCGCTTCTTCTTTTTGCCGAAACCTTTCTTTTTTGTACACAACGAAGCATAAAAGACCGCTTCTTCTTTTTGCCGAAACCTTTCTTTTTTGTACACAACGAAGCATAAAAGACCGCTTCTTCTTTTTGCCGAAGCAACCACTTATGCCATGATGATGATTATCCTATATATGCCTGAATGTTTATGAATGCAAATGCTATGATGTAATGTGATGTGCGAATGAATGTCAAACACATATCCGAAGCCATACCCTTAGCCATTATTTCCTTAAAAAAACAATCACACATCAGCTCTGCATTCCCTTAGGAACGACTTTGGAGCTTCTTCGCCTTTTACTTTCGGCGGAATCAGCGTTGACTTTTCGCTGTAAGCTCTGCATTCCCTTAGGAACGACTTTGGAGCTTCTTCGCCTTTTACTTTCGGCGGAATCAGCGTTGACTTTTCGCTGTAAGCTCTGCATTCCCTTAGGAACGACTTTGGAGCTTCTTCGCCTTTTCAGTTTTCGGCACTCGATGGTGCGTTCTCAGCTTTTACATTTACATTCTTTGGGGGATTTTACTCTTATAGAACTAAAAAGGAAATTACATATGATGGCCCCATCAAAAACCTTTCTCCCCCTTTAGAAAGGAAAAGGGTGCCATAAAAAAGAAAAGAAAAAAAACATAAAAAGTTACATCAAGTTATACATAATATCGCCGAAGCTCATCCGCGTTCCAAGATCTTGGAATGTCGTTGCCGTCCATGTCCTTCAATCTGTATGAACCAGGTATTGACGAAGATACTACTAAGAAAGGTCCCTCCCATTTCAGCTGTAACTTGCCCACTGTGTCTGGGTTGGCCACTCTCCGAAGCACCAAGTGTCCCGGCTCAATATTCTTTAGCCGAACTTTTCTATCTCGCCATTTGACTGTTTCGGCCTGGTATTTATTGATATTCTCCACAGCTTGAAGCCTGATCCCTTCTAAAGCATCTTTTTCCACAAAACAAGCATCTTCAGGACCTGATTCTGTCGAAGCTACTACTCTTACTGATCCAGTTTTAGCTTCTTCCGGAGTTATTGCTTCGTCACCGAATAATAACTTGAATGGAGTAAAGCCTGTAGACCTTGATGTTGTTGTATTGTGGCTCCACACCACTTTGGTTAACTGATCTAGCCACTTTCCCCTGGGTTGATTGAAGATTAACTTCATTATTCCAGTCATTATAATGCCGTTGGCTCTTTCAACGAGCCCATTTGACTCCGGATGCCTGACTGATGCAAAATGGATCTTCGTACCAATTTGATCACAGAAATTTCTGAAAGCTTCGGAGTCGAACTGTGTTCCATTATCTACAGTGATGGCCTTCGGTACCCCGACACGACAAACAATATTCTGCCAGAAAAACTTTTGGACAGTGGCCGAAGTTATTGTGGCTAATGGCTTTGCCTCAATCCATTTAGAAAAATACTCCACAGCCACTATAACATATCTTAAATTCCCTTGAGCCGGTGGTAATGGACCTAACAAGTCAAGGCCCCACCTTTGCAATGGCCAGATGGGTTGTATCAGCTATGTTAAAGACGAAGGTTGTTTTTGATCTCTTGCACATTTCTGACAACCTTCGCACTTTTGAACCAATTCCGCTGCATCCGAAGCTGCCTTCGGCCAATAAAACCCTTGACGGAAAACTTTTCCAAGTAACGGCCTAGATCCAATGTGAGATCCACACAGGCCTGCATGTATTTCTTTCATCAACTCTATACCTTCGGTTCTAGATAAACACTTGAGCAGCGGAGCGCAAACTCCATGCTTGTATAACTCTCCTCCTATCATGACATATGGACGAGTTCTTGCCTCTATCCTTCTGTTATAAGCTTCATCATCTGAAAGGAACTTACCCTGAAGGTAAGAGATGATCTCAGTTCTCTAATCTTCGCTATGAACAGGAGATATGTTGAGGACTGCTCTTTCAAGGAGCTCCACTGAAGGTGCCTTTATTGTTTCGAAGAACACATCCGAAGGTAACGGCAGCCCCTGTGCTGCTGACTTAGCTAGCAAATCAGCATGCTCATTTTGTCCTCGAGGGATATTTTTGACAGAAAATCCTTCGAAGGAAGCTTCGATTCTTCGGACCGTGTCCAGATATTTTTCAAGCTTCGGATCTTTAACCTTGCAACTTTTGTCGATATGCCCCGAAACAACCTGGGAATCAGTTTTAAGAATCGCCCTTCTGATTCCCATTGCCTTTAATTTCCGAAGGCCCAGGAGCAGGGCTTCGTACTCAGTAATATTGTTTGTACAGCTGAAATCAAGTCTTGCCGCATAACAAGTTTTAACCTTGGATGGTGAGATCAACACAGCGGCTGCTCCTGCTCCGAAGGTTCCCCAAGAGCCATCACAAAACACTGTCCACACTTCAGCATTCTTATTTGTTTCTTCATCCTGAGCCCCTGGCGTCCAATCGGCAATGAAATCTGCCAACGCTTGAGACTGAATCGAGGATCTATGCACATAATCAATGCAAAATTCATTGAGCTCTGCAGCCCACTTTCCAATCCGTCCAGTAGCTTCTCTATTTCTCATAATATCCTTCAACGGCTGCGAAGAAGGAACAACAATATTGTATGCTTGAAAATAATGCCGAAGCTTCCTGGATGCCATCAGAACGGCATATAATACCTTCTCCAGTTCTGTATAGTTTTTCTTTGATACACTAAGGACTTCAGATACAAAATACACTGGAACTTGCCTTTTGACTTGGCCATCAAGCTTCTCCTGGACAAGTGCTGCACTTACTGCTGAGTGCGAAGCTGCCACATATAACAACAAAGGAACCCCTGGCGTTGGTGGAGTTAATGTTGTTAAATCTATCAAATATTGCTTCAGCTCTTCAAAGGCTTTTTGTTGACTTGGTCCCCATTGGAAGACTTCAGCTGACTTCAGCACTTCGAAGAATGGTAAATTTCTTTCTGCTGATCTGGATATGAATCTATTGAGAGATGCCAACCTCCCTGTCAACCTTTGAGCCCCCTTTCTTGTAGTTGGTGGCTCCATTCGAAGTATAGCTTCAATTTTACTTGGATTAGCTTCAATTCCCTTTGTTGAAACCAAGCATCCAAGAAATTTCCCCTTCTTTACTCCGAAGACACATTTTTCTGGATTCAGCTTTAAGCCAGCTTGTCTGAAACTGGCGAAGGTCTCCTGCAAATCAGCAATATGATTTTCCTGTTTTGTGCTTTTTACAATGATGTCATCAACATAAGTTAGCACATTTCTGCCTATCTGAGACTGGAGGACCTTCGCAGTCATTCTGCTGAAACTTCCTCCAGCGTTTTTGAGCCCCTCAGGCATCCGAAAGTAGCAATATGTGCCACTTGGGGTTATGAAGCTAGTCTTCGGCTCGTCTTCCTTCTTCATCCAGATTTGGTGATAGCCTGAGTAACAATCTAGCAGACTCATGAGCTCTGAAGAAGCTGCTGCATCAACTAAAGAGTTTATCCTTGGCAATGGGAATTCGTCCTTCGGACAAGCCTTGTTGAGATCTGTGAAATCGATACACATTCTCCACTTGCCATTGGCCTTCTTTACCATAACAGTGTTGGCTAGCCATTCTGGATACTTTACTTCTCTGATAACTCCTGCACTGAGGAGTCTTTTTACTTCATTGCGAGCACCTTCGGCCTTATCATCAGACATTTTCCGAAGCCTCTGCTTTCGGGGTCTGAAGGATGGGTCAACATTGAGCGAGTGTTCAATAACATCCCGATTTACTCCGCAGAGGTCATTAGCTGACCATGCAAAAACATCTTTGTTGTTGAACAAAAACCTTATCAAGGTTTTCTCCTGGTCTTCGGATAATTGAGAGCCCAACAGCACCTTCTGCTCTGCTATGTCCTCACATAAGAGCATGAGCTTTGGCTGATCTGCTGAAGCTGCTTTCTCCCTTCTGAATTTGTACTGCTCACAAGCTTCAGCTCCATCTATGTTATGGATTGCTTTGGAGTCAGTCCAGCTTCCTTCGGCCCTTCTGGCAGCTTCCTGACTTCCATGAATAGCGATGGGTCCTTGATCCGAAGGTATCTTCATGCAAAGATAGGCAGGATGAAGAATTGCTTCGAAAGCATTGAGGGTGCCACGACCGATAATTGCATTGTAAGGGTATTCCATGTCAACAATGTCAAACACAACTTGCTCAGTTCTAGTGTTGTTAACAAATCCGAAGGTTACTGGCATGGTAATCTTCCCAAGTGCTACAATCTGTCGTCCTCCGAAGCCACAAAGAGGGTGCGTAGCATCATGGATCTTGTCTTCGGGCTCTTGCATTTGTCTGAAGGCCTTAGCAAATATGATATCAGCTGCACTGCCTGTATCAACTAAGACATTATGGACCAGAAATCCTTTGATCACACAAGAGATAACCATAGCATCGTTGTGTGGATAATCCTTGAGTTGAAGGTCCTCTTGGGAGAAGGTAATAGGAATGTGAGACCATCTCGACTTGATGAAGGGTCCTTGCACCCCAACATGCTGTACCCTTCTCTGCGCTTCCTTCTTCTGCTTCTTGTTAGCTGGCTCTGAACATGAACCGCCTGTTATCGGGAACAGCAGCTTTGGAGCCGAAGCAGCTCCAACTTGATCGTTGAACGAAGCCATCAGCTCAAAAAAGTGGAAGTGAGTTCACCGGAGGTGGGCGCCAATGTTGGGGACTTGTTCTCAAAGGCTATGAATTAAGAACAAGGCAACACAGAAGGAAGTTAATGGTTAATGTCCTTCGTCCTCTGAAACGTTATTTCCCTTAGGATATAACGACTTTGGACGAAGGTTAAGAAGGACACACCTTCTTCATCACAGTTAATATCAATGAAAGGAAAAGCATGTGAAACATGAAAGAATACATGATTAACCATATAACATTATTAAGTGTTCCCATTATATAATTATGAAAGAATAAGAACAATATTGAATTACATTTGTACCTTCAGTTTGCAAGGCCAAGGTTCAAGGATGACGGAAAGTAAATGCCAAGTCCGCGTGAACAGTACAGGGGTACTGTTCATCTATTTATAGACACAGGACACAGCCTGTGAAGAATTACAATTATGCCCCTCATAACAATTTACAACATTGACTCGGACCTTTATGGACTAAAAGGTCATTCTATCTTTAAGTCGGTTTGTAATACCGAAGCTTCATGAAGAGGGACCTTCGGTCATCTTCTGCGGACAGCTTCAGCCGAAGCTGCTTCTTCCTACAAGACCTTCGGCGTGACGAAGCATAGTCCCAACAGGTTATTAGAAAAGCAAGAGGATCTTTTGTATGAAGAGCATGATAAATTTGTTAGTGCACAAAATTCTCTTGCTCTAGAAGTTAAAAGGAATGAAATGCTTTCTTGTGAACTATCTACTTGTCATGAAACCATTTCTACTTTAAAAGGTGTTAATGATGATTTAAATGCTAAACTAGAAGTAGCAAATAAATCTAACTCTTGTGTAGAACGTGTTATGATTTGCAATAGGTGCAAAGATTTTAATGTTGATGCTTGTAGTGAACACCTAGCTTGCATTTCTAAATTAAATAATGAAGTGGCTAGTCTTAATGCCCAACTTAAGACTAGCAAGAGTGAATTTGACAAGCTAAAATTTGCAAGGGATGCCTACACGATTGGTAGACACCCCTCAATTAAGGATGGTCTTGGCTTCAAGAGCGAAGTCAAGAACTTAACAAGCCATAAGGCTTCCGTCTCCGCCAAGGAGAAAGGGAAGGCCCCTATGGCTAGTAGTGCTCAAAAGAACCATGCCTTCGTTTATCATAATAGGAGACATTCTAGAAATGTTTATAGAAGTTATGATGCTTATGATTCTCATGCTATGGTTGCTTCTAGTTCCTCTATTATGCATGATAGAAATTTAGCTAGGAGAAATGCTATTAATCACATGCCTAGAAGAAATGTTGTTCATGTGCCTAGGAAAACAAATAGTGAACCTTCTACAATTTATCATGCTTTAAATTCTTCCTTTGCTATTTGTAGAAAGGATAGGAAGATAGTTGCTAGAAAATTAGGGACAAAATGTAAGGGAGACAAGACTTGCATTTGGGTCCCTAAGACTATTGTGACTAACCTTGTAGGACCCAACATGAGTTGGGTACCTAAGACCCAAGCCTAAACATGCCTTGCAGGTTTATGCATCCGGGGGCTCAAGCTGGATTATCAACAGCGGATGCACAAACCACATGACGGGGGAGGAGAGGATGTTCTCTTCCTACGTCAAGAACAAGGATCCCCAAGATTCAATCATATTCGGTGATGGGAACCAAGGCAAGGTGAAAGGGTTAGGAAAAATTGCTATTTCTTCCGAGCACTCTATTTCGAATGTTTTCTTAGTAGAATCACTTGGATACAATTTGTTATCCGTAAGTCAATTATGTAATATGGGATATAATTGTCTATTCACAAATGTAGATGTGTCTGTCTTTAGAAGAAGTGATGGTTCACTAGCTTTTAAGGGTGTATTAGACGGCAAACTCTATTTAGTTGATTTTGCAAAAGAGGAGGCCGGTCTAGATGCATGCTTAATTGCTAAGAGCAAAGCTAAGCATAAGAAAAACTTTTTTATAAAACAGGGGATAAAGGAAAGGTAATCAAATTCTCAAGGAAGGAATGCATCAATTTGTTTGGCAAGCAACTCCTATTACCTAATGCATCAAGCAAGTGAGAGAGATTTTAAAATAGCAAGGAGGTGGCAGATGCATCGGGCTTGCCTTGTGTTATAGGTGAGTCAGGCTCTGTTCCACAGATGTCAAAATAAAAACAGTTCCCGGCCTGGGGTTCTTCAGGTGGTGGTGGTGATGTAGCTCTTGCTTCTTCAACTTCAATTTCTTCTTCGTTCTCTATATATAGCCATATATAATCATGAATGCTCATGTAATGCTCATGAAAATGCAAAGATAATAAAAGTATATTATCTTAGGTCTTGAATATAATTTTCCTTCACGAATCTCCTGGAAACTAGGGTTTTTCGAGTCTATAGTGAAGTTCATAGGGTAGGAGACTAGGGTTTTGGGTTCTAGGTACCAAACATGGTCCAAATCATACCAAACTTTACCCAAGGCTTCTAAATAATATTTAAAGCTTATCTAAAAAAGTTTGGTGATTTTTGGAATTATTAATTAATTTCTAAAATTCTAGGGGTATATGTTTTGGCTAATTTAAATACTCCATAATTCCTTATTTGAACTAAAAATCATGAAACTATTTTTATTAAATACTATAGGAAATCAGGAGTCTAGCAAAATTGGTCTCGTATTTTTATCATTTTTCTGTAGTTTCTTCTGGATTTCTAAAGTTTGGTAGAAAAGAAAAAGGAGAAAACTGTGAAGAGTTCTGGGCTGAAACTGGCCCAATACAGCCCACGCCCAGGCGAAATGCGCTGCGCGCGCCCGCGGTGGCGGTTTTACACGGAAGCCCTCAGCTTTTTGAATAAGTAGTAAATAACCCAGAGCACTATTTGTTTGTCTCTCTGACGTTTGCACCAAGACCCCCAAAGTTCTATTCCTTCGCAACACCAGGTCCGCGATGGTGGTCGCCGACGAGCACGTCTCTGGTGAGCCTATACTGGCCGGAATATGCCAAGACTAGACCCCTAACTTAGCCGGCACTAAATTATACCCTCGGCGACACAAACCCCTCAATCAATTGCACTAATCCAGGCCGGAGCACGCCTGTCCATGACGACGACAAAACTCGAGAAGAAGCTACGGTGTTTCGGGCAATTCGGTACGGTCTAGGTCAATCAATCGAGCCTACAAGAAACAGGAGATCCTAGAGATGCTAGAACATTCAACAGAGGGTTATGAATCAACCTGGAGCAGGCTGGCCACAGTGAGCTCACACCGCACGGTGTTCTTGGTTGATTTGGGGGAAATCCCAAATTGGGGCTCGCTGGTGAGCAATTGGAGGCACGTTTGGTGGCTTGGGTGCTTGACTACCTTACGGACCCGACGGCACACTCAATTTATAGGCTCCGGGGGCGGTGGCCAGTGAATTTGGAGTTGGCGCGGTGGCGGTCGGAGAGAAGAGTTGCACTAGCGCAAGGATTAGTGGCTTTCACCGTGGCGGGCTCACCGGCGATCACCGGATATGCATAACACGAGTGACTGCGATGTGGTAAATGCCGAGGCACGTGGCGCAAGACCGCGAGGTGGCTAACTCCGACGAACCTATCCAAAGCGGCCATGACACGCTCGGGTACGGCGGCCGGAGTAAAATAGTGGCCGGAGTTCATCCACGGCGCGATATTTACTTACCCCACGACGTTATCTAACTGAGCCGAGCACGAATCATCGCGGCGAGCGTGAATCGAGACACACGGTCGCCGGCGGCGAAGGGGGGGGGGGAGAACCTGCGATCTTATTCAGTCACGGTTCAATCAGAATACCATTTAGTCTATCTGACAGGGCCATTTGCAGGGCATTAACCTCCGTTTTTTGTGTGGCAACTGGTTAATCTCTCTATAACAAAGTTCTAGCCCTATAATCCAGCTACAAATCGACTATGGCAACTATCCTCAATCGAGCAATAGATCTTACTCAAAATCAAGCCCTAAGTTCATCCAACTTCACTGTCACTGAAAGTTCAGACTTAAGGTTGCCTGACAGCCCGACTTTGGATCCAATTTTCTCACAAAATTTCATGGCACCAAGGCTTAATCCCTATAGCAAAGTTGTTCTCCAATAGTAGCTCTACAACTTTGCTATATTGACTTTGAGCAAAAACTTCAAGAATCCTGAGATGTAGGGCTCCAAAGTCAGCCTCAATCAACTGTATTTCAGACTTAACCATATGATCACTAGAGTGGCCTTTTTGCATTTAGGCCCAAATCTCATGGTTTCTTTTGTAAATCTTCAAATATGTGAACCACATGACTTAAGGTACCCTAATTCCATGGTTTTTGCACTTAGGTCCAAAAGTGAGCAACATTTGCATATAACCCCCTAGGATTTTAGTCCAGGGTTTTCTAGGGGTCTGTTTAGGGTTTCTGGCACTTCTAGGGTTTGGATGCCACTTAAGTCCATTAATGGTGACATTTTATGACCATTACTAATGAGTTTTGAAGTTTTCTCTTATTTAGGCTTTGTTTACTCTTTTAAGCCCAGTTTAGGGTTAAGTACCCTACTCTAGGGTTTTACCCATGACCAGTCACTTCAATACAACTTGTTTAAAATTTTTGCCTAGTGAATGCACTATAAGTATAACAATCACATGATATGCTGATGCTCATGATGTTATGCTCAAATTTTAGTGGCAGTAACACCAGGGATGTTACATTCCTGAGGGCCAGCACCGGACATGTCCGGTGGTGCCCAGTCTGGCCCAACTTCTCCTCCTTTGTGCCAAATTTCTATGTCTTCTTTTGGCTCGACTTGAGAAGTTCCCTAGCACTCAGATGAACATAGTTAGCAACTAAGTGCACACCAGATTGTCCGGTAGTGCCCAGTCTGGCCCAACTCCTCCTTTGTGCCAAACTTCTTTGTCTTATTTTGGCTCGACTTGAGAAGTTCCCTAGCACTCAGATGAACATAGTTAGCAACTAAAACAAATGACTAAGTGTTAGATTCTTGCCTTTGCCACTTTACTTCAATAGGATTCGTAGTATGTGCAAACATAAGTCCCAGATGTGATTTTCTCTACAAAATGTATTATAGCCCAAACACAAGTACTAGAAACATTATAAAGGGCCTATGTAACATATTTAAAAGTATATACCTCACACTTATACCATTTTCCACAAAGTTGCACATTTTGGGTCCATGTTTGTGCTCTTTTGGACTTGACATCTTCAATCTGCTTTTTATGCACCTATGCACATGCTCATATGAAGAGAGTTAGTTCAAAGTGGTGTGTTGGGCAGTTAATCAACAAAATACTTAGAAATGGCCCAAAGGCACATGTCCCTTTCATGCTTCTTCCTCTATTGCCATAACTTCCATGTCCACGTCCACATCCACACATGGCTGAGTTTACAGATATAGATAATTGTCGTTTTTCATCGAGAAACATATCTTGACAACTCTCATATGCTTTCATGGAGTGAGGTTAGATGGTGCCTCATTTTATTACTCTACATACAATAATCTTCACCATCAAAATATGATGGTTTGCCTAGGGGTACGGAAAGTAGAGGAGTGCGTTTAGGAATACGAGGATAGCGAAGAGGCATCTTATTATACTTTTTATGCTCTTGGCGCTTCGAAGTGGTAGACTCGGTGCCGGAGGTGGAAGGTGATGAAGAGTCAGTCTCGTAGTAGACCACCTTCTTCATTTTCTTTTTCTTCTTATCACCCTTCCTATGTGACTTGATGGAGCCGGTGGATTCATCCTTGTGCTCCTTGTGTTTGTCGCCGGTCTCCTTCGATGGAGTCCGTTCATCGTTCTTCTTTCCCGAGGCTTCGGGCTTTCCGCCGGTGACCATCTCCCTCTTGGCGTGTTCTCCCGACATCACTTCGAGTTGTTAGACTCTAATGAAGCATCAGGCTCTGATACCAATTGAAAGTCGCCTAGAGGGGTGGTGGTGAATAGGCAAACCCTGAAAATTATAAACTTTGAACACACACTTTACCTGGGGTTAGTGTTAGAAATAATTCGGAGTGCGGAAGATAGTTTCTCTTGCTATGAGTTGCTCAATCAATGCGGATAACTTTGGGAGCAAACTCAAAATGATGTGAGCAAGATAACTTTAGAGAGAGGATAGGGAAGAAACAAATCGAGTGATGAAGATCACACAAATGAACACGGTGATTTGTTTCCCAAGGTTTGTGTTGGAGACTTGTTCTCAAATGCTATGAATTAAGAACAAGACAACACAGAAAGAAGTTAATGGTTAATGCCCTTCGTCCTTCGAAGCATTATCTCCCTTAGGATATAACGATCTCCAGATGAAGGTCATGAAGGACATATCTTCATCATCACAGTTTATATTGATAAAAGGAGAAGCATATGAAACATGAGAGAATAACATGAATGATCACATAACTCTATTACATGTCATTATTATGTAATCATGGAAGAATAAGAACAATATTGAATTACATTTGTACCTTCGGCTTGATAGAAGGCAAAAATACAAGCGTGACGCACGAGCGAGTACAAGTCAGCGTGAATAGTACAGGGGTACTGTTCATCTATTTATAGACACAGGACACAGCCTGTGAAGAATTACAATTATGCCCCTCATAAAAGTTTACAACATTGACTCAGACCTTTATGGACTAAAAGGTCATTCTATCTTTAAGTCGGTTTGTAATACCGAAGCTTCATGAAGAGGAACCTTCGGTCATCTCCTGCGGACAGCTTCAGCCGAAGCTGCTTCTTCCTACAAGACCTTCGGCGCGACGAAGCATAGCCCCAACAGTAGCCCCTTTCGCGGCGCTAGATCGTTTTTCGTAACGAGCTTGATCCGTGAAAAAAGTCTCTTAAGCTTCGGGAAGCCGAAGGTCCAAAAAACACCTTCCCTGAGCTCGTTGTCGAGAAACGATTCAGTTTTCAAGCGCGTAGCAGTCCCACCTTGCAGAGTTACTGTTTGGTCTCTGCGGTCCACCGCGCAGCGAGTGCAAGCGGCTGTCCGCCTGGTGTAAAAATTCTGGCGTTTCGCCTTCTTACCTGCAGCACTATATAAACAGACAAGTAGGTGTGAAGTTACCACAGCATTCATTGCTATTTGCACTGTTTTGCTGCCAAAATTTTTAGCCATAGCCGAAGCTTGACTCTCGGAATCAAACGAAGCTCCAGCTTGAAGCCTACTTCGTCAGAAGAAAAAAAACTTCAGAAGAAAAAGTATTTAATTCCCGCAAATTCAGAATTAAATGGCCAGAGTGCGTTCTATCGCTAGGGTTGAGCGTGAAGGAGGCGAAGCTGAAGGCTCGGAGACTATTCCCATCTCCGAAGCAATGCAACGATCCGGACTGGTAACTTCGGAAGGAATCCCCACTGTTGAAGCAGAACAAGCAACTGCCGAAGCAGAAGAAGAGAACGTTGAAGAAACTGATCCCGAAGATGATTATCGTATTGCCATGCCAAGTAAGCCCAGCCACTTGGACTTCGGAAAGTCTACTGTTTCGAAGGTTGATCTCTCCAAAATGGTAAAGTCGGGCTTTTTCAATGAGAATCAGAAGAAGCTATTACGCTTCGGGGGAGAAGAGACTACCCCAAAGCCGGAGAAGGATGAAATTGTCATTTTCAAGAGCTTTCTAAAGGCTGGATTAAGATCCCCCCTACATGAGATTATTGCAGAGGTACTGAAGAGGTTTGGTATCTACTTTCATCAGTTAACTCCTAACGCTATCGTTAGGCTTAGCGTTTATATCTGGGCCCTCCGAAGCCAAGCGGTGGAGCCGTTTGCAGACAGCTTTTATCGAGTTCACGAACTGCACTATCAGACGAAGGCTAGAAAAGATGGATTGCATGACAATTTTGGTTGCTATAATTTTGCTTATCAGAAAACCACAAAGTTTCCTGTAATTAGCTACCGAAGCAAATGGCCGGCAGGCTGGAAATCGGAGTGGTTCTATGTCAAGGTTGATGACGACAAGGAGAAGCTTGTGCAAAGTCCACTCGAACTAATCTTCGGAGAAACCCGACCTCGCTGCAACATGACACCAGAAGGTCCAACACAACAGGCAATGGATGAATTCAGAATTATTGCAGAGCATATCAGTACAAGAGACCTGGTTCAGGAGTTTTTGGCTTTCAAGGTTTTTCCTAGTTTAAAAGAATGGGAAATGCCGAAGCTAAAGGAGGAGAAGAAAGAAGGTGAACTTGTGCGTTTACCTTACTATTTCAAGTTTAAGAAATACTTTAAAACACCTTGTCAAGAGTGGCTGGATACAATTGAAGTAATGTGCAATGAAATACTTGGCAATTACTCCAAAAAAGAAGATCAATTGATGACTGCGGCCTTCGGCACCCGTCCGAAGCGAAGACTGAATCGAGTGCTGGACGCCCTGGGTTTTGAATACCCTGACTATGAAAATCTGAACAAAGGTGCCGGGGGCCAGAAAAGGAAAAGGACAACTGAAGCCTTAAATGAAGATGATAAAGAACCATCAAAGAAGAGAATTCCGAAGAAGAGGAAAGCGTCTTCTCCGAAGCAAAAAATATCTGACGAAGAAGAAACCCCCGCATCACCCTCCGCCACTGACGTGGAGGAAATTTTGAAGGTAATGACTGAATCCCTGCCTGCGAAGCTAGGTCCATTGGGGCCTCAACTGACAAAGTTTTTTCAGAAGGAAAAGGAGCCCGAAAAAACGAAGAAGACGACTAAAGCAAAGAGACAAAGAATTATCACTGTGACAGAGGTCATTGACAAGACACCACCAAGAGCTTCAGCTCAGAAGACACCAGCGACTGAGGAAAGAACAGATATTGAAATCACACCTTCGGAGGTCGCAGCTGCCGAAGCTGTCTCAACTGAAGATGTGAACCTGGAAAGCACAATCGAACACATCAACAAAATACTGCTAGACATGGCTACAGAAGAAGCTACCGCTGCCGCCGAAGAGGCCGCGGCCGCAGCGTCGGGGAAAGGAAAGGAAATTGCTGACGAAGCTTCAGAGAACGAAGCCTTCATGTTTCAAAATTTAGTTGGAGAAAAATTGTCAAAACCCGAAATAGAAGAGCTTAAAGAGTATGCCAAATCTTGCGGGTACAAACCAGGAGCACTCCTCTTCGGAGGTATTGATGATGAAAAATTAGATTGTATCCGAAACCAAACTGGAGCCAAAGTTATCAGTACTCTGTCAAAGAATATCGGTTTTCCGAAGCTAGAAACGGACATTAGCCGCTACCGACGACAACATATCGTTGGTAGTTTATTTTATTCCAATTTCAAGGTGAACTACTTTTCCCTTAACTTATATTGTTTTTAATAATGAAAACATGTCTAACGAAGGTTGTTTTCGTGCAGAGTATGCTGTTGAGCAAAGCCTTGAAAATGCAGCAAGATTTTGAAGACAAGAAACACGAAGTTATAATTGAAAATTTAGAAAACAAAATAAAGGAGCAATCAGCTGCTATTGAGAAGAAAAACTTTGAGCTCCAGGCAACTGAAGGTTTATTGGCGGAAGCCGAAGCAAAAATAACAGAACTGAACACGAAGCTTCTCTGCCAATCTAAGCAGTTTGAACAAGAAAAGCAAGAACTTAAGGCAAAACTTGAAGCCGAAGCTCAACAAAATTCAGATTTGAAAAAACTACTGGCGGACCTTCAAGAAAAATGTTTGGAATTTAGCAACAAATGCATTCAACGACTAAGAAAATTTTTTCACTCAGTTGGAGCCAGCAGTGATAAATTCACCCCCTCAGTTGAAGATTTACCGAAGACCTTCGAACATATTGAGGGTGAAATTGACGAGCTCGACGAAGTTATAGCTGGGCATGGTGACTTCTGTGCCTGGGTAGCTTCTTGGGGCACTGCTGCAGCTTTCCTAAAAGCTGGCTGCGACCATGGAAAGATTGTCAATAGGCCCAATTTCACTTTATCACCATCAATCCTAGATAACATCCCTGATCTCGCCCGAAGTATTTCTAATAGTTTTGTAAAGATGATATGGACAAAAGGCGGGCGAGAAAAGGCTGGAGACGAAGCTCGGAGTCATCTTGAACCAGTAAGAAATCATACCTTGTGCTTACCTCTTCCTTCAAGCTCGATTTTGACTTACAACAACTTAATTCATGTAGGATGACGAAGCCGAAGTCGATGATTAAAAGAGTGACGCCGAAGATAAAATCCCTCGAAGATTAAGTAGGAGTAGACTGTAGACAGACTCAGGAAACTTTTGAGATAACTTGTGTAAATGTAACTAAACTTGTCTTTAATGAGTTCTGTTCATACCTTGCATTATGCTCTTACCCTTCTATTAATGTATGTGAAGTGCTTTGTTGTGGACGAAATTATCTTTTTTGAGCCGAAGGCGAAAAAACACCTTCCCTTCTTTTCGTACACAGCAAAGCATAGAAAACAACATTTCCCTTTCTTCCGAAGCTCTCCTTTTTGTACGCGAAGAAGCTCTTCTCTTATGCCGAAGCAACCACTTATGCCATGATGATGATTATCCTATATATGCCTGAATGAATGTTTATGAATGCAAATGCTATGATGTAATGTGATGTGCGAATGAATGTCCAAACACATATCCGAAGCCATACCCTCAGCCATTATTTCCTTAGAAACAATCACACATCAGCTCTGCATTCCCTTAGGAACGACTTTGGAGCTTCTTCGCCTTTTACTTTTGGCGGAATCAGCGTTGACTTTTCGCTGTAAGCTCTACATTCCCTTAGGAACGACTTTGGAGCTTCTTCGCCTTTTACTTTCGGCGGAATCAGCGTTGACTTTTCGCTGTAAGCTCTGCATTCCCTTAGGAACGACTTTGGAGCTTCTTCGCCTTTTACTTTTCGGCACTCAATGGTGCGTTCTCAGCTTTTACATTTACATTCCTTAGGGGATTTTGCTCTTATAGAACTAAAAAAGGAAATTACATATGATGGCCCCATTAAAAACCTTTCTCCCCCTTTAGAAAGGAAAAGGGTGCCATGAAAAAGAAAGGACATAAAAAGTTACATCAAGTTACACATAATATCGCCGAAGCTCATCCGCATTCCAAGATCTAGGAATGTCGTTGCCGTCCATATCCTTCAATCTGTATGAACCGGGTCTTGACGAAGATGCTACTAAGAAAGGTCCCTCCCATTTCAACTGCAACTTGCCCACTGTATCTGGGTTAGCGACTCTCCGAAGCACCAAATGTCCTGGCTCAATATTCTTCAGCCGAACCTTTCTATCACGCCACTTGATTGTTTCGGCTTGATATTTATTGATATTCTCCACAGCTTGAAGCCTGATCCCTTCTAAAGCATCTTTTTCCACAGAACAAGCATCTTCAGAACCTGATTCTGCCGAAGCTACTACTCTTATTGATCCAGTTTTAGCTTCTTCCGGAGTTATTGCTTCGTCACCGAATAATAACTTGAATGGAGTAAAGCCTGTAGACCTTGATGTTGTTGTATTGTGGCTCCACACCACTTTGGTTAACTGATCTGGCCACTTTCCCTTGGGTTGATTGAAGATTAACTTCATTATTCCCGTCATTATAATGCCATTGGCTCTTTCAACGAGCCCATTTGACTCCGGATGCCTGACTGATGCAAAATGGATCTTCATACCAATTTGATCACAGAAATCTCTGAAAGCTTCGGAGTCGAATTGTGTTCCATTATCTACAGTGATGGCCTTTGGTACCCCGAAACGACAAACAATATTCTGCCAGAAAAACTTTTGGACAGTGGCCGAAGTTATTGTGGCTAAAGGCTTTGCCTCAATCCATTTAGAAAAATATTCCACAGCCACTACAACATATCTTAAATTCCCTTGGGCCAGTGGTAATGGACCTAACAAGTCAAGGCCCCACCTTTGCAATGGCCAAATGGGTTGTATGAGCTGTGTTAAGGACGAAGGTTGTTTTTGTTCTCTTGCACATTTCTGACAGCCTTCGCACTTTTGAACTAATTCCGCTGCATCCGAAGCTGCCTTCGGCCAATAAAACCCTTGGCGGAAAACTTTTCCAAGTAACGGCCTAGATCCAATGTGAGATCCACACAGGCCTGCATGTATTTCTTTCATCAACTCTATACCTTCGGTTCTAGATAAACACTTGAGTAGCGGAGCGCAAACTCCATGCTTATACAACTCCCCTTCTATCATGACATATGGACGAGCTCTTGCCTCTATCCTCCTGTTATAAGCTTCGTCATCTGAAAGGAATTTACCCTGAAGATAAGAGATGATCTCAGTTCTCCAATCTTTGCTATAAACAGGAGATATATTGAGGACTGCTCTTTCAAGGAGTTCCACTGAAGGTGCCTTTATTGTTTCGAAGAACACATCCGAAGGTAAAGGCAGCCCCTGTGCTGCTGACTTAGCTTGCAAATCAGCATGCTCATTTTGTCCTCGAGGGATATTTTTGACAGAAAATCCTTCGAAGGAAGCTTCGATTCTTCGGACCGTGTCTAGATATTTTTCAAGCTTCGGATCTTTAGCCTTTCAACTCTTGTCGATATGACCCGAAACAACCTGGGAATCAGTTTTAAGGATGGCCCTTCTGATTCCCATTGCTTTTAATTTCCGAAGGCCCAAAAGCAGGGCTTCGTACTCAGTAATATTGTTTGTACAGCTAAAATCGAGTCTTGCCGCATAACAAGTTTTAACTTTGGATGGTGAGACCAACACAGCGGCTGCTCCTGCTCCGAAGGTTCCCCAAGACCCATCGCAAAACACTGTCCACACTTCGGCATCTTTATTTGTTTCTTCATCCTGAGCCCCTGGCGTCCAATCGGCAATGAAATCTGCCAACGCTTGAGACTGGATCGAGGATCTATGCACATAATCAATGCAAAATTCATTGAGCTCTGCAGCCCATTTTCCAATCCGTCCAGTAGCTTCTCTATTTCTCATAATATCCTTCAACGGCTGCGAAGAAGGAACAATAATATTGTATGCTTGAAAATAATGCCGAAGCTTCCTGGATGCCATCAAAACAGCATATAATACCTTCTCCAATTCTGTATAGTTTTTCTTTGATACACTAAGAACTTCAGATACAAAATACACTGGAACCTGCTTCTTGACTTGGCCATCAAGCTTCTCCTGGACAAGTGCTGCACTTACCGCTGAGTGCGAAGCTGCCACGTATAACAACAAAGGAGCCCCTGGCGTTGGTGGAGTTAATGTTGTTAAATCTATCAAATATTGCTTCAGCTCTTCAAAGGCTTTTTGTTGGCTTGGTCCCCATTGAAAGACTTCGGCTGATTTCAGCACTTCGAAGAATGGTAAATTTCTTTCTGCTGATCTGGATATAAATCTATTAAGAGATGCCAACCTCCCTGTTAATCTTTGGGCCCCCTTTTTTGTAGTTGGTGGCTCCATTCGAAGTATAGCTTCAATTTTACTTGGATTAGCTTCAATTCCCTTTGTTGAAACCAAGCATCCAAGAAATTTCCCCTTCTTTACTCCGAAGACACATTTTTCTGGATTCAACTTTAAGCCAGCTTGTCTGAAACTGGCGAAGGTCTCCTGCAAATCAGCAATATGATTTTCCTGTTTCGTGCTTTTTACAATGATGTCATCAACATAAGTTAGCACATTTCTGCCTATCTGATACTGGAGAACCTTCGCAGTCATTCTGCTGAAACTTCCTCCAGCGTTTTTGAGCCCCTCAGGCATCCGAAGATAGCAATATGTGCCACTTGGGGTTATGAAGCTAGTCTTCGGCTCATCTTCCTTCTTCATCCAGATTTGGTGATAGCCTGAGTAACAGTCTAGCAGACTCATGAGCTCTGAAGAAGCTGCTGCATCAACTAAAGAGTCTATCCTTGGCAATGGGAATTCGTCCTTCGGACAAGCCTTGTTGAGATCTGTAAAATCGATACACATTCGCCACTTGCCATTGGCCTTTTTTACCATAACAGTGTTAGCTAGCCATTCTGGGTACTTTACTTCTCTGATAACTCCTGCACTGAGGAGTCTTTTGACTTCATTACGAGCACCTTCGGCCTTATCATCAGACATTTTCCAAAGCCTCTGCTTTCTGGGTCTGAAGGATGGGTCAACATTGAGCGAGTGTTTAATAACATCCCTATTTACTCCGCAGAGGTCATTGGCTGACCATGCAAAAACATCTTTGTTGTTGAACAAAAACCTTATCAAGGTTTTCTCCTGCTCTTCGGATAATTGAGAGCCCAACAGCACCTTCTGCTCTGCTATGTCCTCACATAAGAGCATGGGCTTCGGCTGATCTGCTGAAGCTGCTTTCTCCCTTCTGAATTTGTACTGTTCACAAACTTCAGCTCCATCTATGTTATGGATTGCTTTTGAGTCAGTCCAGTTTCCTTCGGCCCTTCTGGCAGCTTCCTGACTTCCATGAATAGCGATGGGTCCTTGATCCGAAGGTATCTTCATGCAAAGATAGGCATGATGAAGAATTGCTTCGAAAGCATTGAGGGTGCCACGACCAATAATTGCATTGTAAGGGTATTCCATGTCAAAAATGTCAAACACAACTTGCTCAGTTCTAGTGTTGTTGATGAACCCGAAGGTCACTGACATGGTGATCTTGCCCAGTGCTACAATCTGTCTTCCTCCGAAGCCACAGAGAGGGTGCGTAGCATCATGAATCTTGTCTTCTGGCTCTTGCATTTGCCTGAAGGCCTTAGCAAATATGATATCAGCTGCACTGCCTGTATCAACCAAGACATTATGGACCAGAAATCCTTTGATAACACAAGAGATAACCATGGCATCGTTGTGTGGGTAATCCTTGAGTTGAAGGTCCTCTTGGGAGAAGGTAATAGGAATGTGAGACCATCTCGACTTGATGAAGGGTCCTTGCACCCCAACATGTTGTACCCTTCTCTGTGCTTCCTTCTTCTGCTTCTTGTTGGCTGGCTCTGAACATGAACCGCCTGTTATCGGGAGTAGCAGCTTCGGAGCCGAAGCAGCTCCAGCTTGATCGTTGAACGAAGCCATCAGCTCAAAAAAGTGGAAGTGAGTTCACCGGAGGTGGGCGCCAATGTTGGAGACTTGTTCTCAAATGCTATGAATTAAGAACAAGACAACACAGAAAGAAGTTAATGGTTAATGCCCTTCGTCCTTCGAAGCATTATCTCCCTTAGGATATAACGATCTCCAGACGAAGGTCATGAAGGACATATCTTCATCATCACAGTTTATATTGATAAAAGGAGAAGCATATGAAACATGAGAGAATAACATGAATGATCACATAACTCTATTACATGTCATTATTATGTAATCATGGAAGAATAAGAACAATATTGAATTACATTTGTACCTTCGGCTTGATAGAAGGCAAAAATACAAGTGTGACGCACGAGCGAGTACAAGTCAGCGTGAATAGTACGGGGGTACTGTTCATCTATTTATAGACACAGGACACAGCCTGTGAAGAATTACAATTATGCCCCTCATAAAAGTTTACAACATTGACTCAGACCTTTATGGACTAAAAGGTCATTCTATCTTTAAGTCGGTTTGTAATACCGAAGCTTCATGAAGAGGAACCTTCGGTCATCTCCTGCGGACAGCTTCAGCCGAAGCTGCTTCTTCCTACAAGACCTTCGGCGCGACGAAGCATAGCCCCAACAGTTTGGTTCCAAAGAACCTACTTCCCATTGAGGAGGCCACAAAGACCGAGTTTATTCCAACCCTTTCCCTCTCTCAATCGGTCGAGCGCTTCTTCTTAATCACACGGGTCACTAATACCTCGCAAGAATCACCACACAAATAGGTGTCTCTTGCGATCTTTACAAAAACACTTGAGAAGATTAGAGTGAAAAGAAGAAAGCAATCCAAGCAACAAGAGTAACAAAAGAAACACAAAACACCCTCTCTCAAGTCACTAAACACTTGATTTGATTTTGGAGCTTGGAGGGGATTGAATGCTTTTGATTGTGTCTTGGGAGTGTATTCTTTGCTCTTGTATTGAATGAGAAGAGTGAGAAGGTTGGATGGCTTGAATGGAGGTGGTTGGGGGTATTTATAGCCTCCAACCACTTCCTAGCCGTTGGCTGACTTTGCTATCGATGGGCGCACCGGATAGTCCGGTGGTGCATGTTGGGGCGAAGGCGAAGATGCCACCCTTCGCTCGATGCCTTCGCCAGCCTCGCTGCACCAACGGAGACAAGACGACTGGCAGACTTTACCCTTCGTCCCACGCGTCGCAGGACGAAGGCCTACGACGAGGTCGCCTTATCCCGCGGTCTCGTCCAACGTGGAAGCCCACGTGTGATCCGACCCATTGTAACAGGCCCTGCGTGGCCGCTGCGCAATACGGGCCTAATTTGTAAAGGTTTCCCCGTAATTACGGTCTGCAACCCTGCTTTATGGGAATATTCCGGGGATAACCTGGGCGCCTGAGGGCACATGCGTCCTTAACTCAAGATGCTGGGCACTCAGGCACATATAAATACCCCCGTGCAGTGCCCTTGAGAGGCTAGATTAACAGAGCTATTGCCATCTCGAATTGAAACCTTGTTTACGTTGCTTTCACTCCCCCGTTGGATCAACTTGCCCAGGAGAGCAAGTCCCAACATTTGGCGCCCACCATTCGTGCTACAAAAAAACCACCCGCGATGGCACCCAAGAGAGCTAGCTCGAAGGCTGACGAGGCTGCGAAGGCAGCACTGCTGGCCGAGAAAAAGGGCAAGGCCCTTGTCGACACCACTCACCAAGAGGCATGCGAAGACGACGCACTCAGCAAGAGGCAGCGCAACGAACAACCCACTCTCGAAGGCAGTCTCCGCACCTGCAGCTCCGGAGGACAGCCACAACTTCCCCCAGGCTTCGCTCCACCGGAGGGCGCGGACGCCACCGAGGACGGCGAAGTCATCGGCGTTTTAGCAGAAGAGCAGCTACAGCTGCGTGCCTTGCGCATCAAGAACTGCAACCTCCAGAAGCAAAAAGAGATCCTCGAGGCCAAGCGCCAACGTGTGTCCGCACAAGCCAAGGTGCGACAGATGATACGCGACGAGGAGCAGAAGGCTTAGGAGCTTGAACAAGAGATCGCGCTCATGCAGCGCGAAGGCCATCTCGGCCTGCAACACGGCCCACCCCTCCAACAGCGCGCACAAATCGAAGACCTGTTCGTCCCTCAGCGCGGACACGCTATCCCACACACCGCGACATTCCAAGGTGTCAACTACCTTGACGAGCGAAGTCCCCTGGCACCACACCTGCAAGTGTCACCATGGCCCGCCAACTTCAGGGCAGGGACCTACCCCAAGTACAACGGCAGCACTGACCCAACACAGTACATCATGAGCTATCAGGTCGCCGTTGCATCATCCGGAGGGGACGACGCCACGATGGCCAAGTCATTCATCATCGCCCTCGAAGGCCCAGCCCTCACCTGGTACACCAGGTTGCCCCCATTGTCCATCGACTCCTGGAGAAGTCTCCGGGACAAATTCTTGCTCAACTTCCAAGGGTACCGCCCAGACACCGACGCCTTGGCTGAACTTTCACTCTGGAAAGAGAGACTCTTCGGGAGTACTACCGCAAGTTTCTAACCCTCAAGTCACAACTGCCTTCGGTCGATGACCAAATCACCATCCACTACGCCATCAGTGGCCTTCGGGCCGGCGTCCTTTACAGCCACTACATCAGGGATCCACCCAGGAACCTCCAGGAGCTGTATCAGCTATTTGAAAAATACGCCAGATCCGAAGAGCTCCACCAGCGCAAAGTTGAGTCTCAGAGGAAACCCAAAGACCCTTCGCAGTCCAGCCGCACGTGGACGAGGCCCTCGCAGGCAAACTCCGGTCGGGACGGCCGCAATCAGCAGCAGGTGCACAACATCGCCAACCAGCACCCCGCTGGCAAGGCCCCTCACCGCCAGGTGTATCCCCCCCAGGGCTGTGGAAACGAAACTCGCGGTCGGGGCCGGGGACGTGCGCAGCAGCCGCATAGATTTTACTGCTTGTTCCACGGCGAAGACTGTGTGCACCCTACAAGAGACTGCCTAGAGACGAAGGCCACCAGAGACAGGATGGCACGGGCACAACCAGCCGACAACCCTAGAGTTGTCGCACACACATATCAGCAACCCCCCAACCATACAACCACGGCCCCGCTCCGCATCCACCGCACCACGCATACCAACACCACTAGGAGGTACAAATCGTACCTCCCCCACACCCACCTCCACACCAGCAACAACAAAACATCCACCACCCCCAAGCCCCAAAGCAAGAAGACTTCGCCGATCAGCCGTATCGCGGAGTCATTCACATGATCACAGGGGGGTCCAGCGCCGACTTTGACAGAAAGCGGCAGAAGAGGGACCATTACCGCAGCATCAACCACATCGCCGTCACCGGCCCAGTCGTGCAGACAAAGTGGTCCCATGTGCCATTGACCTTCGACGCCCGAGACGTCGATCTGCGCAGTGCACCCCACATCGACGCCATGGTTATCAACTGCAGCGTAGCAGGCTGGGACCTGCACAAAGTCTTAGTCGACAATGGCAGCCAGGCGGATATCATCTTCCTCCATGCCTTCGATTGCATGGGCATAAGTCACAGCCTGCTCAAGCCTTCGGATAACCCGCTGTACGGCTTCGGCGGTAAGGGCACCTTTCGTGTCGGCAAAATAGAGTTACCTCTCTCCTTCGGTGTAGCACCCAATGCCCGAAGTGAGCAAGTCACATTCGACATCGTCGACATGGTGTACCCGTACAACACCATAATGGGTCGGGGCTCCATCAACAAGTTTGAGGCAGCCATTCATGGACTTTACCTGTGCATGAAGATCCCAGGTCCGCAAAGCGCCATCACAGTCTACGACAACCAGCAGGCTGCACGTAACATAGAGAGAGACTTCGTTCCCGGGCAAAGAAACATACACTGCCTCACAGCTCAGCGCGAGGTCCCCAAGTCTGCCAGCCCAACCGCCAAAGAACATGACAAAGCACAGCTGCAGAGCAACGACGGGACCAAGACTGTTCCCCTCGACCAGGCAACGCCCAAGCAGACGGTTACCATCAGCTAAGACCTCACTTCGCATGACGAGGAGAGGCTCCTCTGCTGTCTGTCCAAGAATAAAGACGTCTTCGCCTGGTTCGCCCAGGTCAGTCGCTCCATCATCGAGCACAGCTTAGGAATCAACCCTTCGGTGAGGCCGAAGAAACAGCGGCTGCGTAAGATGTCTGATGAGAAGATAGAAGCTGCCAAGGCCGAGGTACATCGCCTGCTTGAGGCCAAATTTATCGAGCCAATTGCCTACCCAACATGGCTCGCCAACATAGTGATGGTGCAGAAGAAGAACGACAAATGGCGGATGTGCATCGATTTCACCAGTCTTAACAAGGCCTGCCCCAAGGACAACTTCCCGCTGCCTCGGATCGACAAAATCGTCGATAGTGCGGTCAGGTGCGAGGTCATGTCACTCCTTGATTGCTTCTCCGGCTACCATCAAATATATATGAAGGAGGAGGACAAGGCAAGCACCAGCTTCATAACACCCTTCGGCATGTATTGCTTCATCAGAATGCCGGAGGGACTCAAGAACGCCGGGTCCACTTTCTCTCGGCTCACCAAAACGGTGCTCGAGGGCCAAGTCGGCAGAAACATATTTACGTATGTGGATGACATCGTCGTCGCCAGCAGAAGCAAGGAAGACCATATGGCTGACCTCGCCGAAACATTTGCGAACATGTGGGACGCATGACTTCGCCTAAACCTCGAAAAGTGCGTCTTCGGCGTTCGCCAGGGGAAAATATTAGGCTACCTGGTGCCGCACCGCGGGATCGAGGCCAATCCAACCAAAATTCAGGCCATCATCAACATGACGCCCCTGCAGTCAGCCAGAGACGTCCAACGACTGACAGGCAGATTGGCCGCCCTCAACAGATTCATCTCCAAATCCGCAGAGCGAAGTCTCCCTTTCCTCAAAACACTCCGCAGCGCAAAAGACTTCACATGGGGACCAGAGCAGGCGGCGGCCTTCGCCTCTTTGAAACAGTACCTGTCAGAATTGGCGATTCTTACAAGCCCAGACCCCTCGCTATCACTGTTACTCTACATCGCAGCTTCGTCGCATGCGGTCAGTGCAGCACTGGTCCAAGAGCAGAACAGAGAGGGCTCATTCAGGCAATGTCCAGTTTATTACGTCTCCGAAGTACTCACGCCATCAAAATGCAATATGACGGAACTGGAAAAAGTCGCCTACGCAGTTGTTATGGCTTCGCGCAAATTGTGCCATTATTTCGAAGCGTTCAAGGTCCGGGTCACCTCAGATAGGGGACTCGGCAAATTATTTAGAAACCCGGAGGCATCAGTCCGGATTGCCAAATTGACGGCCGTACTCTCTGGCTACCACATCACATTCGAACCCAGGACAGCCATCAAGTCACAAATCCTAGCAGACTTCGTCGTCGACTGGACTGGGCCAATAACACAGCCGGACACGTCCGCAGAGAGGGTATGGACAATCCATTGCGACGGCGCATGGTGCCATGCGGGGGCAGGCGCCGCTGCAGTCATTACGTCACCCACAGGGGTCAAGCACATATACACAACACGCCTCAGCTTCGCTTTGGAGTCTGACAGATGCACTAACAATATAGCAGAATACGAAGCTGTCATTCTCGGCCTTCGCAAGCTAAGGGCACTTGGTGTCACCACCTGCATCATCAGGACAGACTCCAAGGTAGTCGCCGGCCAAGTCGAGAAAGACTACACAGCGAAGGACCCCGCACTTATGCAGTATCTCGCGGCTATCCGCAGTCTCGAAAGACAATTCAAAGGTTTTACCTTACAGCATGTAGACCGAGCCAAGAATGAGGAGGCCGACGCATTGGCCAAGGCAGCTGCCAGAGGCGAGGCCCTGCCTTCCGATGTATTCTACCATGTCATCGGCACGCCAGCCGTCCGCAGCCCAGAGGGGCTCCAAATAACCAATGACAACGAGGGCCACCGCATAGTCAACCTCATCATGACCGAAGATTGGCGGGCACCAATAACCCTGTTCCTGCAGGGGTACTATCATCCAACCGATATCAATGAGGCCAAGCGCCTCAAACATCGAAGTCGGGACTTCGCACTAATCGAAGGCCACCTTTACAAGAAGGGGTCAGTCAACCCATGCTTAAATGTGTCACCGAGACCGAAGGCGTCCAAATTCTGCGCGAAGTCCACAGCGGGACTTGCGTCTCTCACGCAGGGCCCAGGGCCCTAGCCGCAAAGGTGATCCGTCAAGGTTTCTACTGGCCCGCCATGATCTGCGCTGCAAATCGGGTCACAAGGTCCTGCAAAGCCTGCCAGAAATTTTCTCCACGCTCGGGAAGCCCTTCGCAATTCACAAAGCTAATCGCCCACACGTGGCCTCTTCAGCGCTGGGGCTGGACATTGTCGGGCCCCTACCCACGGCCCAGAGGAACCTCAAGTTCACCTTCGTCGCCGTCAAGTATTTTACCAAATGGATCGAGGCGAGGGCTGTATCCACGATAACATCGAAGACTACCCAGAAATTCTTCTGGCAAAACATTGTTTGCCGCTTCGGAGTCCCGACCGAACTCACAATTGACAATGGCAAGCAATTTGACAGCCAAGACTTCAAGGATTTCTGCTTCTCCATCGGCACCAAGCTTGCCTTCGCCTCAGTATACCACCCGCAATCCAACGGAGTTGTGGAACGCGCCAACGGTAAAATTTTCACAGCCGTCAAGAAAATGCTCCTCGACGACAAAAAAGGCAAGTGGGCAGACCTGTTACCTGAAGCGATCTGGGCGCTGAACACGACTGAGTGCAGGGCGACTGGGTTCGCCCCTTTCCGCCTTCTATATGGATCGGAGGCCATGACTCCGCAAGAAATAAAACATGGGTCACCGCGGACAGTCGCGTCAGCCATCCCCGACGTAGACGAGCCTACTTCAAAGGACCTCATCGACAGAGACTGCGTCTTCGCCCTACAGGCTCTAAACAAATACCAAGCTCAAACAAAAGCATGGCGCAACCACACAGTCATCCCCAGGGAATTCAGCGAAGGAGACCTCGTACTCGTCCGGACAGCTCGGACAGAGTCCCGGGGCAAGCTAGAGCCAAAATGGGAGGGCCCTTTCATCGTCAAGACGAAGGCGTCCCCCAGCGCGTATAGGCTCACAACGCCATCCGGCGAAGACTTAGAACATTCTTGGAACATTGACAATCTTCGCAAGTTTTATGTTTGACTCCTCAGGGCCAGCTCGCCCTTGTAATTCGTAAGACAATTTTCATTCCGGCCTGCACTCTTTTCCTCCCGGGGGGTGAGGTTTTTAATGAGGCGGAGCCATGTAATATACACGCAAAAAATCCCCCGCAAAAAAAAATTACAACATCGAAAAAAGACCGCGTCGACAGTCTTCGGCATTCGACAAACACAAAGTCACCACGTGGGGCAACGCTGGCTACCCTCGCGTGCGACAGTCCGCGCACAAGTTGCCTAAGGGTGCAGCCGGACTAGCACAACAAGTGCGCAAAATCGAAGTCTTCTCCAAAAGACTATCCGTGCAAAAGTCGCCTAAGGGTGCAGCCGGACTAGCACAACAAGTGCACAAAATCGAAGTCTTCTCCAAAAGACCATCCGTGCAAAAGTCGCCTAAGGGTGCAGCCAGATTTGCACAGCAAGTACGCAAAATCGAAGTCTTCTCCAAAAGACTAACCGTGCAAAAGTCGCCTAAGGGTGCAGCCGGACTAGCACAGCAGGTGCGCAAAATCGAAGTCTTCTCCAAAAGACTATCCGTGCAAAAGTCGCCTAAGGGTGCAGCCGGACTAGCACAACAAGTGTGAAAAATCGAAGTCTTCCTCCCAAGACTATCCGTGCCAAAGTCGCCTGAGGGTGCAGCTGGACCGACATAATAAACGCGCTAGACCTAGCGCACAAGTCCCCTACGGGCACGGCCGTATCAGCTAAGGCACATAGCCTCATCATACAAATTATAGTTACATACGTACAGCGAGGGCATCACACCTTACAATGGTTCAACCTTCGGGATGATACCCATCTCCCTATAGTTAAACAGCATTATCCTCAGCTCCTCACCCTCAAACAGACTTCGCAACTCCCCCTCACCTATACTCGCCCCAGCCGGCGAGGACAACAATTCCCGCCTACCAGCCCTGTCCACACAAATACGACCACCCTCCACCTCACTCACTCTGCGCTTCGCCACCGCCCTTCGCCGCCTACGCCTGGCGCTCAGACCGGGAACCTCAGCACCCATCACACACGGCGAAGCCTCCGCCGCAGCCACATCCAATGCCGCAAAATAATCCAAGTCCTCATCCGAAGACTCTTCAGTCCACACCACCGAACTCCCAGAATCATCAGACTCAAAAAACTTAGACACAGAATCACCCGAATTATTTTCCACAACCACGGTCGAAGCCGCCACAAAATTAACACTTTCAGTAGCGGTTGCGTGCGCAGGCCCAAAATCCTGAATCTGCGCAGCAATCGAGGTTCAGTAACACATAGACAAAATTTACAACCCCCCCTGAACCTATTCAACTACTTAGCCACCTGCGCGGGCGTGTCCGCGGGCGTAGGGCCTTCGACCGCCGGTTCCGCCACCACCTTCTGAGCGCCTTCGACTGTCGGCACAGGGGCCGACATAGGGTCTTCGCCGGCAGCAGCAGGCACGAGCACGTCCGATGGGCCTTCACCAGCATCCGAGGGCAACACTAGTTTGCCCTCCGCAGACTCGGGCGGCGCACTGTTCAGACCTCCAAGGTCTTCGACACCCTCAGCATGCGCCATCTGCAGCAACAGCACACTCATTCAGCAAACCCACACGTACCCACATTCAATCACACGAAACAACAGATAAGACTTACCTGCTCTCTCGCCCGTTCAGACCGCTCCCTGACTGCCTCCCGGCCATGAGGACCCCACATCCGATCGAAGAGGGCCCCCGCGGAATCCTTCACCACAGGGTCTACGACCTTAAAGATTTCGTGCCCAAAGTCATCATCAGACCAGTCGAAGCCCTCATAGTGATTGCACCCCTCGCGGGACAGCGCATTCATGGCCCCTTTGCAGGTGACAAGGGAGGCAAAAGACATGAATCCCTCCACAATGGTCGGGAGCGCCAGCAACTCCTCTTGCAGCCACTCGAGGAAGCGAAGGCCCGCCTCTCGGTCGGGCACCTCTGAAAGTCGCCTAGAGGGGGGGGTGAATAGGCGAAACCTGAAAATTAAAACTTTATCCCCCAACTAGATCCCTTGATTAGTAGTTAGAACAAGATATACAAATATCGGAGAATATAAACTAAGTTCTTGCTTGAGAAAAGTATTGCTAAATAATGCGGAAGAGATAAATCAATGCAATTAGTAAGTTATAAAATAACAAAGTAAGAAGCCTTAGATGAGAAGAGTACTAGGACAAGTTCTTCCTTGCAACGTGTTGCTTTACTAAATGGGAATTTAACTTGAAGCAACACCAAATGATATTAGCAAATAAAGGTGCAAGAAAACTTAGAGCAAGGGAAAGCAAACAAATCACAAGCAATAAACACAATGGACACGGGTGATTTGTTTTACCGAGGTTCGGCCCTCGAAGGCCTAGTCCCCGTTGAGGAGTCCACTTAAGGACGGGTCTTTTTCAACCCTTTCCCTCTCTCCCCCGATCACACAAGGATCGGTGAGCTCTTCTTCTTCTCAAGGATCACTCTCGATCCCACAAGGACCACCACAATCTTTGGTGTCTCTTGCTAGCTTTTACAAGCCTCCAAAACTTTGGAGGAAGTTCGAATGGGAGTCAAAACTCCACGCGCAAATGAACACAAAGATGAAGCACACACTATCTCTCGATGAATCTCACAAGGCACTAGTGCTAAACTCAAATGAGTAGCTCTCTTTTGCTTGCTCTCTCTTTTGTGGCACTTGTGTGGGTTGTAGTGGTCTAAATCTTGTGTATAGGATGGATCAATGAATATATGTGGTTGGGAGGGCTTGAGTATGTCAACTAGATGACTTGGAATGTTGCTTGGGCTCCCACACCTTGAAGTGGCCGGTTGGGGTGGTATTTATAGCCACCAACCAAAATCTAGCCGTTGGTGAAGGTTGTCTGTTCGATGGTGCACCGGACAGTCCGGTGCACACCGGACATGTTCGGTGCGACAGCCACGTCACCAAATAGCCGTTGGGGTTGGAGCTGGTCGACCGTTGGAGGCTTTGTCCTCATGCGGCACCGGACAGTCCGGTGCACACCGGACAGTCCGGTGCCTCTCTGATCCTCTGCTCTGACACTGCCGCGTGTACTGTTTACTGTCAGAGTCGACCGTTGGCGCCGAAGTAGCCGTTGCTCCGCTGGCACACCGGACAGTCCGGTGCACACCGGACAGTCCGGTGAATTTTAGCGGAGCGGCTTCCGCGCGAACCCGAGGCTGGTGAGTTTTTAGAGACTGCGCTTCCTTGGAGCACCGGACATGTCCGGTGCACACCGGACAGTCCGGTGAATTATAGCGCGCCGTCTACAGAGAATTCCCGAGAGCGAAGAGTTGGAGTTGGAGTCCTCTGGGCGCACCGGACACTGTCCGGTGCACACCGGACAGTCCGGTGCCTCCAGCCAGAAGTGCCCTCGGTTGCCTCGTTGCTCCTTTGTTGAATCCAACACTTGGTCTTTTTATTGACTGAATGTGAACCTTTTGCACCTGTATAACTTATGCACTAGAGTAAACTAGTTAGTCCAATATTTGTGTTGGGCAATTCAACCACCAAAATTATTTAGGAACTAGGTGTAAGCCTAATTCCCTTTCAATCTCCCCCTTTTTGGTGATTGATGCCAACACAAACCAAAGCAAATATAGAAGTGCATAATTGAACTAGTTTACATAATGTAAGTGCAAAGGTTGCTTGGAATTGAGCCAATATATACTTATATGATGTGCATGGATTGTTTCTTTATTTTTAAACATTTTGGACCACGCTTGCACCACAAGTTATGTTTTTGCAAACTCTTTTGTAAATTCTTTTCAAAGTCCTTTTGCAAGATAGTCAAAGGTAAATGAATAAGATTTTTCAAAGCATTTTCAAGTTTGAAATTTTCTCTCCTTGTTCAAATGCTTTTCCTTTGACTAAACAAAACTCCCCCTAAATGAGATCCTCCTCTTAGTGTTCAAGAGGGTTTTGATTTATCATTTTGAAATACTATTTCCTCCCCCTTTAGAACATAAAGAGATACCAATTTTTAAAATTCATCAAATTTATAAAATTAGGTGGTGGTGCGGTCCTTTTGCTTTGGGCTCATATTTTCTCCCCCTTTGGCATGAATCGCCAAAAACGGAATCATTAGAGCCCAATGAAGTACGTTCTCCCCCTTTGGTCATGAAATGAATGAGTGAAGATTATACCAACGTTGGAGAGATGATGCGGAGCGACGGCGAAGGATGAGTAGTAGAGTGGAGTGGAAGCCTTGTCTTCGCCGAGGACTCCTATTCCCTTTCAATATTCCTATGACTTGGTTTGAAATCCACTTGAAAACACATTAGTCATAGCATATATAGAAAAGAGATATGATCAAGAGGATATATTAATTTAAGCATGATCATAGTTTTATATAACATAGATTGCTCCCCCTAAGTATGTGCATGGAGAAGAACACATATTTTGGCCTTAAATGCCAATTGCACATAATTAGGTTAATGAGAACATATCTATATCATACAGATTGTGAAGTGCATTGTGTCATAGTATAAGTGTGATGCTCATGACAATTTATGCACTTGCGAAAGCATGTTGTAAACCATTTAAGCATTTTCCCTTAAAGATTTCAAAGAGACTTAAGGACCATCCACCTTTGAAACAAAGGCAGCTTATCCTCGTTACAAGGTTAAGCTTTAAGTCCTTTGACAATAAAAGTACTTCATCTAGTTTTACCAAAGATGCACTAAAGCAGGAATGAATTTTGGAGAATTAAACTAGGTATGAAGCAGGGATAATACATGGACATGCTTTCTCTTCCTTTTATACAAGGTATGCAAAGAATGTATAGAAAAGGAAGATTTAGGTACAAGTTTAAAATGAAAGGAGATAGTTTTACTTTTTTTTGTACCTTTACATAGGGACGCTCTCTTCATTGTGCTTGTCCTTAGTATTAGTTGCTTAAGACCTATACTTATTGACAATATATGGAAATATTTTGCGCAAGAGAGAGTTCTACAACTAGTGATCTTTTCAAGATATTGTTAGCACATATCAAAAAGGATCACAAGTTGCATAAAAGTATCATGAATTCTCCTTTAACTTAGTGCATATCAAGATATCAAATTGAAAGTATATACGACACTAAGAAGCATGATTGTTGATTGAAGTTATTCAATGATCAAACAAATAACAGATGTGATCAAAAGAACAACATACACATTAGATTATCAATTAAGCTTAGGATAGGAGAATCCAACAAATACTTCATGAGAAACTCATTCTCATGCAAGAGACTATATGGAATTTCTAAGATAAAGCAATAGTCTCAACATAATCAAGATATAAAAAGAGGCTCCCCCTAAAGATATGCATCGAGTATTTGAATGAATTGAATGGATATTGAAAATACTCAAGAAGGATGTTAGTAATACAAGGGAGTATATAATGATGGATGATTTCTTTTAGATAGGAAATAAGCATAATTCATCATCCATGAAGTAAATTCCTTAACATTAGTGCACTTTTATTTAAAAGGAGGATCATGTACTATTAAACAAATTTCACACTCATAGAAATTTACTTCTTCATATTGAACTTTATTATCATGACTTAGAAGTGCATCAATATGAGAATGGATATAGCAAAGGCATGAATTAGATTCCAATGGACAAACACATTTATGAAAATAATATTGAATGCACACTTAGTTAATTTAGGTCCAATAAAGAATCTATTCCTCACAAGGGTAGAATATGATAATTTAGATTATATACCCATTGAGATGGGAACCAAACTTAATTAAGAAGATGAGTTTCCATACCTTTGCTTTTACCTTTCTTCCTTTGGGTGAAGATCAACCCATGAGGCTTGTGCACTTTCTCTCTTGTAGATTTTCATAATTGAACTCAAGAGAAATGTTAGTAGCAACACAAGCACTAGTTTCCATTTTTGTAATCATTTTGATAAGAAATGAGAAGCTAGATTATCAAAACATGGAAACTTCATAGCATGAACTAGATTATCCATAGATGATGTTATGCTCAATTTTAACTCATAAAACAAGCATAAATAATCCTTTGAGATTATAGGAATAAATCTAATTCATGATTTGGAAAGCGATTAATGTGAAAGAATCATATCCAATTTTGAGCAAGTAGAAATTCATCATAAAACATTGGATTGATTTTTCTTTTCATGTTAGATTACACGCTTCCAAAAAGGAACTTATTTTCTACAAGTGAGACTACTTTGGGTTACTTAAATAAAATCAATAGTCTCACTATTCTAGTTATAGAGAGAGTTTTCCTTTTACAAGTGTCCTAGGGATTTGAATTCCTTACATGACACCTTATTCTTTTAAGAACATGAAATATCTCTCTATATCTAGAATCATGGCAATAACAAGATAATTAGAGAAAGAATATGCCATGACATACTTGCA
Source organism: Zea luxurians (assembly GCA_029449295.1). Lineage (NCBI taxonomy): Eukaryota > Viridiplantae > Streptophyta > Magnoliopsida > Poales > Poaceae > Zea > Zea luxurians. The sequence goes on along the minus strand of JAOPSE010000023.1, from coordinate 25,717,186 downwards.
ATAAATTAAACCATGTAGATTGCCATAGAATGGAAATGATGAATGTGCAATCTACCATATGAGAGGAAATTCTTCAAAGAATGGTAATATCAATTTAAAGACATTTGAAGTGCTTCAATTTTTCTATGTGACTACATAAGACACATAAGAAATGATATTCTAAAATACTTGCACTTAAAAGCATAGAAGTTACCATCCTTTGACTTTCCTCCATGTTGTAGGCCTTGATTTTTGCACATGATATCTCTTCCTACAACATATAATATCTTCCTCGAGATGATATGAGTTTAAGACATAGCAATTTGAAAAATAACCTTGGGTCAATCATGTATGTAGATCATTGACGATTGATAGCTTGAGTGGACTCTCTCAAGCACACCAAGGCTTCATATCATCTCCTTCCCCTACAAAGCTTGTCAAGTATATTTTGGTACCCATCGCTTGATGGGTCCATCACGGTTAGTCAACAAAGATCTAGGAACCCAAAAGTCCTTTGTGTTAGCATTAGGTAAACTCATTACCTTTCTAGCACAAGTTGCAATTTTGGGTTGTCTAGTTACATGAGAAGTAATTGACAAGCTAGGAGTGGAATTGTTACCAATGGGACAATCCTTGCATTTATGTCCCTTCTTTCGGCAAGTGTAGCATAGACGTTTTTCCTTTTTGTTGCTTGCTACATGGTTAGTAAAAACTTTATTTTCTAACCCTATGCCTTTTTGTTTTAAATGGGGACAAGATCTAAGCAAGTGTCCCTTCTTGGAGCATCTAAAACAAAGTCTATCATCCTTGTTAATAACCAAGCTATTTTTAATGTAGGGACATGACCTAATCAAGTGCCCCTCTTCAAAGCATTCACTACACCTCTTAATGTGAAGTGTGGCTTGATCATTACCTTGGATGTTACCTTTTGTGGAGGCGTGGTTGAGGCTTTTGGAGGTGGTGTTGAATCTCATCTTTTGTTTCTTCCTCTTGGCAATCCTCAAATCCTTGACATTTTCTTCAAGGGATGTAGTGCATGCCACGGTTGTTCCCGTCTCAAGCTTCTTCACCATGTGATCACGGTTATCTTGAGAAGGTTGGGCAATGCATTTCCCTTTTAGTTGTGTCAAGCTCCTTTTTAGCCTCTCATTTTCTTCTTTGAGCTTTTGATATGAATCATCACTTGTTCCTGCAAATTCTAGCTCAAAGGAAGATTTGCTTGTCGACAAACAACAAGCATTAGCACATGGTAATATAGTATCAATTTGAATACATGTGCACGAGTGAGGTTGTTGGGATTTTAAGTTTTCTATCACAACCTCATGAGCAATATTTAATATGATATGATCATCCATAAGATTATCATGACAACATAGAAGCATATCATATTTTTCTTGAAAAGCTAGATTTTCAACTTTTAGCTTTTCTACTTGGTCCTTAAGCAAGGTATTCCTATTTACTAATTGAGCAATACAATGTAAAGCGTTATCATGCTCAATTGAAACAGTTTCATACCTTTGGACCAAATCAACATGAGAGCACTTTAGCTCCTCATGTTCTTTAGTCAACTCGTCAAAGTGTAGCATTTTCATGGAGAGAATATCTTCTAGCCTTTGACGAGCTTCGCTTTGCTCTCTTGCTCTTTCTAGAAGTTTGAGCATGACCGCCTTATCTTCTTGGCTTAGGCGAGCGTAGAGATGCACAAAGCTTCTTTCTTCCTCCTCATCCTCATTTGTGCTTCCGCTATCATTTTCATTAGCCACACAACACATGTGGGAATCGAAATGGGAAGACACACCTTTTGGAGAGGTGGATTCATCGTTTGGTCTCCACCGTTCATTTTCTTCTTCTTCCTTGCAAGGGTTAGCATCACAAAGACTAAAGGAAGTAGAAGCATCAAATGAACTATCATATTTGGACTCATCAAATTTGTTTTTAATTCTAGTCCAAATATCATGCGCATCATAGAAAGATTCGTCATAGTTTGATATGAAAGCATGATAATCTTCTCTACTAAGAGAATTAGTTAAGATGTCAAAAGCTAGATAGTTTAAGCGATAACATCTTTGATCCTCCTCGGAATTAATTTTTCCATTGAAATTAGAGGAAAAAATACTCTTGTCTATAATTTGTTCTAATCGTGGATCTATGGTTCTAAAGGCATTTATCACACTAGTAGACCATGAATCATAATTAGAACAATCATCAAGTAATATTTCAAGAGTTACCTCCTTTTGAGTTACGTTCGATGGAGGAGTCTTCTTGTTCTTTTGGGATCTTTTACGAGCCATCACTTCGAGTTGTTAGACTCAAGATGAAGTGCCTAGCTCTGATACCAATTGAAAGTCGCCTAGAGGGGGGGTGAATAGGCGAAACCTGAAAATTAAAACTTTATCCCCCAACTAGATCCCTTGATTAGTAGTTAGAACAAGATATACAAATATCGGAGAATATAAACTAAGTTCTTGCTTGAGAAAAGTATTGCTAAATAATGCGGAAGAGATAAATCAATGCAATTAGTAAGTTATAAAATAACAAAGCAAGAAGCCTTAGATGAGAAGAGTACTAGGACAAGTTCTTCCTTGCAACGTGTTGCTTTACTAAATGGGAATTTAACTTGAAGCAACACCAAATGATATTAGCAAATAAAGGTGCAAGAAAACTTAGAGCAAGGGAAAGCAAACAAATCACAAGCAATAAACACAATGGACACGGGTGATTTGTTTTACCGAGGTTCGGCCCTCGAAGGCCTAGTCCCCGTTGAGGAGTCCACTTAAGGACGGGTCTTTTTCAACCCTTTCCCTCTCTCCCCCGATCACACAAGGATCGGTGAGCTCTTCTTCTTCTCAAGGATCACTCTCGATCCCACAAGGACCACCACAATCTTTGGTGTCTCTTGCTAGCTTTTACAAGCCTCCAAAACTTTGGAGGAAGTTCGAATGGGAGTCAAAACTCCACGCGCAAATGAACACAAAGATGAAGCACACACTATCTCTCGATGAATCTCACAAGGCACTAGTGCTAAACTCAAATGAGTAGCTCTCTTTTGCTTGCTCTCTCTTTTGTGGCACTTGTGTGGGTTGTAGTGGTCTAAATCTTGTGTATAGGATGGATCAATGAATATATGTGGTTGGGAGGGCTTGAGTATGTCAACTAGATGACTTGGAATGTTGCTTGGGCTCCCACACCTTGAAGTGGCCGGTTGGGGTGGTATTTATAGCCACCAACCAAAATCTAGCCGTTGGTGAAGGCTGTCTGTTCGATGGTGCACCGGACAGTCCGGTGCACACCGGACATGTCCGGTGCGACAGCCACGTCACCAAATAGCCGTTGGGGTTGGAGCTGGTCGACCGTTGGAGGCTTTGTCCTCATGCGGCACCGGACAGTCCGGTGCACACCGGACAGTCCGGTGCCTCTCTGATCCTCTGCTCTGACACTGCCGCGTGTACTGTTTACTGTCAGAGTCGACCGTTGGCGCCGAAGTAGCCGTTGCTCCGCTGGCACACCGGACAGTCCGGTGCACATCGGACAGTCCGATGAATTTTAGCGGAGCGGCTTCCGCGCGAACCCGAGGCTGGTGAGTTTTTGGAGACTGCGCTTCCTTGGAGCACCGGACATGTCCGGTGCACACCGGACAGTCCGGTGAATTATAGCGCGCCGTCTACAGAGAATTCCCGAGAGCGAAGAGTTGGAGTTGGAGTCCTCTGGGCGCACCGGACACTGTCCGGTGCACACCGGACAGTCCGGTGCCTCCAGCCAGAAGTGCCCTCGGTTGCCTCGTTGCTCCTTTGTTGAATCCAACACTTGGTCTTTTTATTGACTGAATGTGAACCTTTTGCACCTGTATAACTTATGCACTAGAGTAAACTAGTTAGTCCAATATTTGTGTTGGGCAATTCAACCACCAAAATTATTTAGGAACTAGGTGTAAGCCTAATTCCCTTTCAACCTCGAAGTCAACAGTCCGCGCACCCAGCTCGCGGTATGAGTCCACGAGCTATTTGCGCGTCCGCTCAACTTCCGAGCGCGTAGAGGCCTCGGTCCTCTCCATGCGGGCCTACAGAGCGTTGAACCGCACCTCCCATTCCTTGGCGTGTTGGCTGGCGAGACTCCCCTCCGCCCACGCCAATTTGGCCTCCGCCTGCGCCTTAGCGATGGCCTGGTTGGCCTCCCTCCTTTCCTCCACCAGCTGGCGCCAGAGGTCTGTCCTCTCGCCCTCCAGGGCGGCCACCTTCTCCGCCAGCCTGCGTCTCTTGCTCTCCGCCGCCGACTTCTCCCGGACGGCGTCCATGTGCTGTGCCCGAAGTCTCTCGACTTCGGCAGACACGTCTGCAGTGAGGGCACCTGACGCCACACGGTCAGCGAAGTCGGCCGCCTAACAGACACACATAAGACCACAATCCCCATGAAAGCGGCAAACACCGAAGTCTAGCTCAATTTACTTGACTCAGCTGCTGCGACAGCTGCTGCGATGCCTCCCTCAGCCGGCGGGACATGGTGCCCGCTTCGTCCTTGACAGCAGTGGCCGCCGAAATCTCGCCGCCAGTGCTGAAGGCGCCACCCTTCACCCCATGCACCGCAGTTGACGTCGTGGTTGCCACCGCAGGCGGGACAGCAACCAGTTGCCCCTCGCCCGACCCTGCAACGTATCACCGGTCAAAAAAAGAAGGGGAAATGCTTACCAATGAGATAGTCGTCCACGCTAATCTTCATGCCGAAGTCGGCAACGCGTTTCCCCGGCGAAGGCAGCTCCCGGGCCTTCGCAGCTCCGTCCGGGGCAGACTTGGCTCCGCCGGCACCGACCGCCTTCGCGCTCTCCGACACCTTGCTGGATCCAGGCGCGGCCGGCTGGCTACCGCTGGGGGCGGCATCCTTCGCACTCCCCCGCGCTCTTTTTGCTTCACGCCTAGCATCGGAGAGCCTGATGACCGCCCAGCGCTTCTGTGCAGCATCCTGGCGATCCTTGTTCATCACTGCCGACACAACAACAACAATATTCTGTTCGTAAGGAAACACTCTCAAGTCACGAACCATGCGAGATGTAAAGAAGTCTTCGCCGACCGCGCGGGGGATAGGAACGTTCTTGGGCCAGCAACCCCCGGTAACCTCCAGCATCCGCGCCGAAGACTCCCGGAGCTCGGGCGAAGACATCCTTCCCCCGGGGGCCGCGCATGTCCCCATCAACTCCATAGCAAAACTATCGGAGACCCCCCAGTTCTCCCACCGCAGTACCTAACTTCCTCTTCTTAGTGGCTGGGGCGGACTCCGGTGCGGGGTCGTCTTCAGTCACAGCCGTGCGGGGTCGTCTTCAGTCACAGCCGCTGGTTTTTTCCCACGGCGGTCGACAACGTCTTCCCCGGGATAACCACCATACGGCAAACAATTCAACTCGAAGACCCTATTCAGGCGGTCGTTGGATCCACGTATATCCAAACTCCGCTGGGCCTCCGTCTTCGGCACGTAGCGCCCAACAATTCTCACCGCCCCATCCTTCGCCTCATGCACAACCGCGGTAGGATCCCGCCCTCGCACATCCAAAGCAAAACACGGACTTCGCACCTTCCGCCCACCCAGGGAGGGCATCTCGCGAGGGCATACTTCGCCCAGCGCCCATCCATGCGCCAAGGGCCACACCCCATACCCTATAAATTCCTCAACTAGATCGCGCCCACTACTCGTGCGGGCAGCGATCCGAAGGGCACTTTCATTTTCATCATCCTCCGCCGCTTCAAATGGCGGGTACGCCACATAATAATGAGAGCACATAATGGCGGCAGGGAGCCCTGGGTGATTTTCAACTTCAGCCTCCAAAACATAGAACCAGTAGTCCCACCAGTTGCCCCACTTATTTTGGGCACAGGGGACCAGCTCCACAACTTCCATCGAAGTCTTCCCGGACTTCGGCGTGAATGTGCATGATCCGAATTGCGCAATCTTATGTCCAATTTTTCTTTTCTGCCAGTGCAGACAATATTGCTTGGCGAAGACTTCCACCGAAGGCTGACCGCCATACGACGTCGTTGCCCAGATATACTTCGCCAACGCCACCACGGCGTTCGGTGTCAGCTGATGAACCTGGACTTCGAACTTCTGCAGAACCTCCGACACAAAACGATGTGCAGGCAGGCGAAGGCCGTCGATGAAAAATGCCTCAAAAACAAAAAATTCGCCCTCGGGCTCGGGGACCTCCTCTGCCCCCGGGACTCGACCAACCCCGCCGCCAAAATACCCCAACTGTTGCATATCTTGCACGCGGACCAACGACATCCGCAAAACACCGAATTCAATTGTATCACCCGGTCGCAATTCCGCCGCCGCCACAGTGCCCGAAAGATCTTTGGAAGACGCCTCGGCCGTCGGCGTGGTCGTAGCAGACGAGGAGGAAGACGACATGGCTACGTACCGTCGACAGCGGCGCGCGGTCTGCTTCATGCGGGCCAGTTCTCCGACGAACAGGAGCAAGGAGGGCAGACGAGCAAGCAAGCAGTTTGAAAGGGAGGCTAGGGTTTTCGCGGCACGCAGAAAGGTAAATTTCAATCCGTGCCGCCCCCGCCCCCTTTATATACACAGGGCGCGACGCTTCGGGAAGCCCGCAATCCAACAGTGCGGTGTCCATCAACGGTCATGTCAAAAACCCCCCATGGAACCACTTCGAGCGAGGGCAGCGTCTCCACCATCTAGCGACGCCTTAGGCACCAGATGACTTAGTCGAACTGGTCCCTCGGAGGGCAAATGTTGGGGCAAAGGCGAAGACGCCACCCTTCGCTCGATGCCTTCGTCAGCCTCGCGGCACCAACGGAGACAAGACGACTGGCAGACTTTACCCTTCGTCCCACGTGTCGCAGGACGAAGGCCTACGATGAGGTCGCCTTATCCCGCGGTCTCGTCCAACGTGAAAGCCCACGTGTGATCCGGCCCATTGTAACAGGCCCTGCGTGGCCGCTGCGCATTATGGGCCTAATTTGTAAAGGTTTTCCTGTAATTACGGTCTGTAACCCTGCTTTATGGGAATATTCCGGGGATAACCTGGGCGCCTGAGGGCACATGCGTCCTTAACTCAAGATGTTGGGCACTCAGGCACCTATAAATACCCCCGCGCAGTGCCCTTGAGAGGCTAGATTAACAGAGCTATTGCCATCTCGAATTGAAACCTTGTTTACGTTGCTTTCACTCCCCCGTTGGATCAACTTGCCCAGGAGAGCAAGTCCCAACAGTGCACCGAACATGACACTGTTCACTGTCCGGTGCGTGCCACGTCAGCCGACCGTTGAGGTTTGGATCTGTTGATCGTTGAAGTCCTTTATCCTCTTGCGGCACTGGACAGTCTGGTGGCACACTGGACAGTCCGTTGCGTTCTGACTTTATAGTTATGACTTCTGACTTCTGCTCTGTTCACTGTACAGTCGTTAGCGCAGTCGACCGTTGGCGAAGTTGATCGTTGCTCCGTTGGTGCACCAGACAGTCTGGTGGCTCACCGGACAGTCCAGTGAATTATAGCGGATGAGCTCTGAGAAAACTCGAGAGCGGCCAGTTCGCGAGGGCTGCAGCCTGGGGCATCGGACAGTGTCCGGTGCGCCACAGGCTGCACCAATACTTGTTTTTGCTCCAAACTTTGTAGAGCACCCCAAATCATTTTCTTTGTTGGTTTATGTTGAACTTTATGATCCTGATAAAAATAGCAACTAGGCAAACTAGTTAGTCCATGTGGTTTGTGATGGACGTCTAACACCAAAAACGATTATAGGGAATGTTGAGACCATTTCCCTTTCGGAATGCATAAATAGTGTAAGCAGCAGGCATAAAACATAATCATCGATGACATAAACATGGATCGGATAGTTCGTCGCCAGAGGACGATCCCGAGGCCGCTAGATCAAAGGACGTCGCCGAAGCCACTGGATCGGAGGAGTTAGTCGTCAAAGGACATGAGAGCCACCCACACCTCACGTGGCCGCCATCGCTAGAGACGACCGCGCCTCGCGCGATCGCCGGAGCGGCCCACGTCCCTCGTGGCCACCGTCGCCGCTGCCGACGCCTACCGCGCCTCGCACAACCACCATTTCCACCGGGCGTAGGGTGCATCGTCGCCGCCCATCCGCTTCGGGAGCATCGTCACCTCTTGCCCGCCCGCCTCGGGAGCGTTGCCGTCGCTCGTTCCTGGTGGAGCATCATTGGTCGCTCGCCTCGGGGCGGCACCGTCGTTGGTCTTAAGACCGCCGCCGCTTGCACGCCCGAGGGAACCGCCGCCGCCACTAAAACTTAATCCCTGGCGGTGTGGGGGTGTTTTTATAGCAGCCTGAACTTGGTTCGGCTAAACCAGATGATACTGTTGAACCAGGTCTTCCTCTAGTCACTGGAAGCCTAAGGCTCGTAATATATATATATATATATATATATATATATATATATATATATATATATATATATATATATATATATATGATCGAGGTAATGGTAGCACTGACCTTCGATTAGTAGGGGAAGCCCCAGCCAGGACGCGGATAGACCACCAACCACGTGATTGCGTCAGCATTTATGCTGGTATAACTGAGTTATATAATTTGTATATACCATGCAACGGATCTGTGAAAGCAGTTCACCTATGCATGCATCAGCAATTATACCAGGATAAACAGATTGAATAATGTGCATAAACCATGCAAAAAGAATTTGTTGACGCGCAAATCACGTGGGACGACTTTACAAGTTTGTTCAGTGTTTACGACTACATAGGAACATGAAACATAACATCATAAACCATGCAATGTCGAGACGTCAGACCATTTATGATATTGTATATACGTGACCAGTGTGTGCGTAGATCTGGGCTGGTTTGAGATTAGGAAAGTAGTGTTGTAAAATCGCGATAAATGTGGGACAATTGCTGCTTTATTCTCAACGTTGCGTAAAAGATGCGTAAGATTTGTGGTGGTTGTCGTATATCTTGCTTTGTCCGTTTTAGCGTAAAACTGATACAAAAGAAACGTAAAATTATGTATAATTTAGCGTAAACTACAGTTGACTTTATAATGGGTAAGAGGTCCACTGTTCGGGGCGTAAAAGTCACACACAATTTGGAATAGATGTTATGTATCTCGCTTCACACAAGGTTGTTGTAAAACACATAAAAATATCTTAAATTGGCGTAAAACGCATCAAGAATTTCGTAAATTGACGTAAAACGCATCAAGAATTTCGTAAATTGATGTAAAATGCATCAAGAAGTATTTTGAGGTAATTGTAGCATAAAACACAACTAAATGTGTCGTAACTTTCGTTGGAGTATTTTGTGTAAATTTCATCATTCTCTACAACCTTAATAGCAATCTTGTAGAACAGATGACAAAGTTGCATAACATCCTGAAATGGAAGATTTTGTGTCACTATCAAAATTAAACCCCAATAGTTTCATCCATTACTATGGGTACACCTCCAACATTTGAGATGACTTCTAATGGGAATTCTGGCTCTTCTTCCGCCTTTTCTTTTGACTTAGCTGCAATCTGGGAAAAAACAAAATCTCTTATGCAAGAGAAGCCTTGATCCGGTGACTAATTAAGCATGTGGTCAATGTAGCTTGGACACTAGTAAACTAGACAAAAAAAATAATATTTGTGACACAAGAATCAGTTGACTATTGCAAATTCACATAAAACTGGTCCAAGGTGGACAGAAGCTACTAATATTTTTGTTTTAGGACAAGATAGTGTCCACTGTATGTGTTGATGCATGGTGTTGCAATATTGTGCTGGTATTACATGTGCAATGACTGAGCAGGTTATAGCCAGAACTTAGTATAATCTAGTGACACAAGCTTCAACTCAACTTAACTCGTCGGGAACAACATAATATAGCGAGTAGTGACACCAGATACAATGTCTTAACTATAAACAAGTGCATAATAAAATGAACAAACTACATAAGTGTCGGGGACCATAATTAGGGGTACCCTCAAGACGCCTAATTCTCAGCTGGTAAACCCCATCAGCATAAAGCTGCAGAGGCCTGATGGGTGCGATTAAGTCAGGGATCAGTCCATACGAGCGACTTGATCACGCCTCGCCCGAGCCTAGCCTCGGGCAAGAGCAGCCGACCCTGAGGTGTTTCCGTCTCGCCCGAGGCCCCCTTTTTTACGGCAGACGCATCTCCGGCTCGCCCGAGGCCTTGCCTTCGTTAAGAAGCAACCCTGACTAAATCGCCGCGCCGACCGACCGAGTCACAGGGGCATTTAACGCAAAGAGTGAGACTGACGGGCGGCCAGGCCTCGCCAAAGGCGCCATGGGAAGCTCCGCCCGACCCAGGGCTCGGACTCGGGCTAAGGCCCCGGAAGACGGCGAACTCCGCTCCGCTCGACCCAGGGCTCGGACTCGGGCTGAGGCCCCGGAAGACGGCGAACTCCGCTCCGCCCGACCCAGGGCTCGGACTCGGGCTAAGGCCCCGGAAGACGGCGAACTCCGCTCCGCCCGACCCAGGGCTCGGACTCGGGCTAGGCCCCGGAAGACGGCGAACTCCGCTCCGCCCGACCCAGGGCTCGGACTCGGGCTAGGCCCCGGAAGACGGCGAACTCTGCTCCGCCCGACCCAGGGCTCGGACTCGGGCTAAGGCCCCGAAAGACGACGAACTCCGCTTCGCCCGACCCAGGGCTCGGACTCCGCCCTGGCCTCTGCCGAACGACCTCCGCCTCGCCCGACCCAGGAGCTCGGGCTCGGCCTCGGCCATGGAAGACAGACTCGACCTCAGCCTCGGAGGAGCCTCCACGTCGCCCGACCTAGGGCACAAGACCGCCACGTCGACAGGAAGCGCCATCATCACCCTACCCCGAGCTGACTTGGGCCGCAGAGAACAAGACCGACGTCCCATCTGGCTAGCTCCGCCAGATAGGCAATGATAGCGCCCCGCTAGACCATGACGACGGCGGCTCTCAGCTCCCTTACGGAAGCAGGGGGACGTCAGCAAGGACCCAACAGCTCCGACAGCTGTCCCTCCGCCAGGCTCCGTTGCTCCACCGACAGCCACGACACCACACCAGCTGGGTGCCAAGATCTCTCCGGCTGCCACCTTGGCATGTACTTAGGGCGCTAGCTCTCCCCCGCTAGACACGTAGCACTCGGCTACACCCCCATTGTATACCTGGATCCTCTCCTTGCGCCTATAAAAGGAAGGACCAGGGCCTTCTTAGAGAAGGTTGGCCTCGCGGGAACGAGGGCAGGGGCAGGCGCTCTCTTGGGGCCGCTCGCTCCCCTCACCCGCGCGGACGCTTGTAACCCCCTACTGCAAGCGCACCCGACCTGGGCGCGGGACGAACACGAAGGCCGCGGGATCTCCGCCTCCCTCACGACCCGGCTCCGGCCACCTCGCTCTTCCCCCCTTCGCGCTCGCCCACGCGCTTGACCCATCTGGGCTGGGGCACGCGGCACACTCACTCGTCGGCTCGGGGACCCCCCGGTCTCGAAACGCCGACAGTTGGCGCGCCAGGTAGGGGCCTGCTGCGTGTTGACGAGCAGTTTCCCGTCAAGCTCCAGATGGGCAGTCTCCAACGACCTCTTCAACCCGGGACGGTGCTCCGTTTCGGGAGCCTCGAGTTCATGTCTTTCGACGGCAGCTACGACATGATACTCCTTCCACCGCCGCGCGACGGCGACAATGGTAGCCGACAGCCCGCTCGCCGGCGGCGGAATCGACGACGTCTTTCCCGCGTGGGGGAAGGACAACTTTCGAGCTCGCCCCATCCTCTCCCTCGCCATCGGAGGAGGAGACGGGGCAACCAGGGCCGAGCGGGAGGCTGCGCTCCGTCGGCTGTCGAGCAAGTGGACGACGCCAGCACGCTCACGGAGGGCCTGCAGGACGTCGCCCTCGTACCCAGGACGACGGCACGATCAGCCCCCGAGGTGACTTCGTCGCTCCTCGTCGACCAAAAGGTACCAACTGATTCCCATCTTTCGTCATTTCGACTCGACCTCAACCCGCCTAGCGACCTCGCTCTGGCGGCCGCTCACGTTGAGGCGAGTGCAACCTCTTTGGGGTTTCGTGTGCGGTCGCCTTGGGACCGATTGACGGGCGTCTCGACCTACGGGCCCTCTGGGTCCGAGGAAGATGACGACCCCAGCATCTGCTGGGATTTCTCTGGATCTGGCAACCCCAGTGCCATGCGGGACTTCATGACCGCATGCAACTACTGCCTCTCCGACTGTTCCGACGGCAGCCGCGGCCTTGACGACAAGGACTGCGGCCCGAGCCACGAATGTTTCCACGTCGAGCTAGGGGATCCCTCCGGAGGCAGCTGTCTCGGCATGCCAGAGGATGGTGATCTCCCTAGGCCGGTGCCTCGCGCCGACACCCCGCGGGAGCTAGCTGTGGTCCCCGTTCCGGCGGGGGGTCACGACCCACAGCTCGAGCAAGTCCGCGGGGCGCAGGCCGGGCTCGGTGAGGGAGCAGGAGCGCTCGAGGCAATCCGTCGGGACGTCGGGCAGGTATGGGCGGGCCAGCCCCCGGCCGGAGAAATACGTCGCCTGCCCCAGGGTCTCCAGCACCGCATCGCCAACGATGCCAGGGACAGGCCGCCACCCGCATCCGGCGGAACCGGCCAGGACCTGGCAGCCGCAGCGATGCTCCTCCGCGCGATGCCGGAGTCATCAACCACCAAGGGTCGGCGAATCCAGGGAGAGCTCAAGCATCTCCTGGAAGGTGCTGCGGCCCGGCGGGCCGAGAGCTCCGCCTCCCGAAGGCAGGGGTACCCCTCGGAACCTCGTGCCGCGACTTCCCGACTCATGCGGGAAGCCTCGGTCTACACCGGGCGCACGCACAACACCGCGCCTGCGGCCCCGGGCCACCTCGGCGACGAGCACCCTCCTCGCGGTCGTCGGGCCCGCCTCAACGAAAGGGTGCGCCGAGGCTATCACCCCAGGCGTGGGGGACGCTACGACAGCGGGGAGGATCGGAGTCCCTCGCCCGAACCACCCGGTCCGCAGGTCTTCAGCCGAGCCATTTGGCGGGCGCCGTTCCCGACCCGATTCCGACCCCCGACTACTATCACAAAGTACTCGGGGGAAACAAGACCGGAATTGTGGCTCGCGGACTACCGCCTGGCCTGTCAACTGGGTGGAACGGATGACGACAACCTCATCATCCGCAACCTCCCCCTGTTCCTCTCCGACACTGCTCGCGCTTGATTGGAGCACCTGCCTCCGGGGCAGATTTCCAACTGGGAGGATTTGGTCCAAGCTTTCGCCGGCAACTTCCAGGGCACGTACGTGCGCCCCGGGAACTCCTGGGACCTCCGAAGCTGCCGACAACAGCCGGGAGAGTCTCTTCGGGACTACATCCGGCGATTCTCGAAGCAGCGCACCGAGCTGCCCAACATCACCGACTCCGATGTCATCGGCGCGTTCCTTGCCGGCACCACCTGCCGTGACCTGGTGAGCAAGTTGGGTCGCAAGACCCCCACCAGGGCGAGCGAGCTGATGGACATCGCCACCAAGTTCGCCTCTGGCCAGGAGGCGGTCGAGGCCATCTTCCGAAAGGACAAGCAGCCCCAGGGCCGCCCGTCGGAAGATGCTCCCGAGGCGTCTACTCCGCGCGGCGCCAAGAAGAAAGGCGGGCGGAAGTCGCAAGCGAAACGCGACGCCGCCGACGCAGACCTTGTCGCCGCCGCCGAGTACAAGAACCCTCGGAAGCCCCCCGGAGGTGCCAACCTCTTCGACAAGATGCTCAAGGAGACGTGCCCTTACCATCAGGGGCCCGTCAAGCATACCCTCGAGGAATGCATCATGCTTCGGCGCCACTTCCACAAGGTCGGGCCACCCGCAGAGGGTGGCAGGGCCCGCGACGACGACAAAAAGGAAGATCACCAAGCAGGAGGGTTCCCCGAGGTCCGCGACTGCTTCATGATCTGCGAAGGGCATGCGGCGAATGCCTCGGCTCGGCATCGCAAGCGAGAGCGACGGGAGGTCTGCTCGGTGAAGGTGGCGGCACCAGTCTACCTAGACTGGTCCGACAAGCCCATCACCTTCGACCAAGATGACCATCCCGACCACGTGCCGAGCCCGGGGAAGTACCCGCTCGTCGTCGATCCCATCATCGGCGACGTCAGGCTCACCAAGGTCCTGATGGATGGGGGCAGCTGCCTCAATATCATCTACGCCGAGACCCTCCAGCTCCTGCGCGTCGATCTGTCCTCTGTCCGAGCAGGTGCTGCGCCTTTCCACGGGATCATTCCTGGGAAGCGCGTCCAGCCCCTCGGACGGCTCGACCTTCCTGTCTGCTTCGGAACACCCTCCAACTTCCGAAGGGAGACTTTGACGTTCGAGGTGGTCGGGTTCCGAGGAACCTACCACGCGATGTTGGGAAGGCCATTCTACGCGAAGTTCATGGCCATCCCCAACTACACCTACCTGAAGCTCAAGATGCCGGGCCCCAACGGGGTCATCACCGTCGGCCCCACGTACAAACACGCGTTCGAATGCGATGTGGAGTGCGTGGAGTACGCCGAGGCCCTCGCAGAGTCCGAGGCCCTCATCGCCGACCTGGAAAACCTCTCCCGAGAGGTGCCGGACGTGAAGCGACACGCCGGCAACTTCGAGCCAGCAGAGACGGTTAAGGCCGTCCCTCTCGACCCCAACGGCGACACCTCCAAGCAGACCCGGATCGGTTCCGGGCTCGACCCCAAATAGGAAGCAGTGCTCGTCGACTTTCTCCACGCAAACGCCGACGTCTTTGCGTGGAGTCCCTCGGACATGCCCGGCATACCGAGGGATGTCGCCGAGCACTCGCTGGATATTCGAGCCGGAGCCCGACCGGTCAGACAGCCTCTACGCCGATTCGACGAGGAAAGGCGCAGGGTGATAGGCGAGGAGATCCACAAGCTGATGGCAGCAGGGTTCATCAAAGAGGTATTCCATCCCGAATGGCTTGCCAATCCTGTGCTTGTGAGGAAGAAAGGGGGGAAATGGCGGATGTGTGTAGACTACACTGGTCTCAACAAAGCATGTCCAAAGGTTCCCTACCCTCTACCTCGCATCGATCAAATCGTGGATTCCACTGCTGGGTGCGAAACCCTGTCTTTCCTCGATGCCTACTCAGGGTATCATCAAATCAAGATGAAAGAGTCCGACCAGCTCGCGACTTCTTTCATCACGCCCTTCGGCATGTACTGTTATGTCACCATGCCGTTCGGGTTGAGGAACGCGGGTGCAACGTACCAGCGGTGCATGAACCATGTGTTCGGCGAACACATCGGTCGCACGGTCGAGGCCTACGTCGATGACATCGTAGTCAAGACAAGGAAAGCCTCCGACCTTCTCTCCGACCTTGAAGTGACATTCCGGTGTCTCAAGGCGAAGGGCGTCAAGCTCAATCCCGAGAAGTGCATCTTCGGGGTGCCCCGAGGCATGCTCCTGGGATTCATCGTCTCCGAGCGGGGCATCGAAGCCAACCCGGAGAAGATCGCAGCCATCACCAGCATGGGGCCCATCAAGGACTTAAAAGGCGTACAGAGGGTCATGGGATGTCTCGCGGCCTTGAGCCGTTTCATCTCATGCCTCAGCGAAAGAGGCCTGCCCCTGTACCGTCTCTTAAGGAAGGTCGAGTGCTTCACTTGGACTCCCGAGGCCGAGGAAGCTCTCGGGAACCTGAAGGCGCTCCTCACTCAGGCGCCCGTCTTGGTACCCCCAGCTGATGGAGAAGCCCTCTTAGTCTACGTCGCCGCTACCACTCAGGTGGTTAGCGCCGCGATCGTGGTCGAAAGGCAAGAAGAGGGGCATGCATTGCCCGTTCAGAGGCCAGTCTACTTCGTCAGCGAGGTGCTGTCCGAAACCAAGATCCGCTACCCATAAGTCCAGAAGCTGTTGTATGCAGTGATCCTGACGAGGCGAAAGTTGCGACATTACTTCGAGTCTCATCCGGTAACTGTGGTGTCATCCTTCCCCCTAGGGGAGATCATCCAGTGCCGAGAGGCCTCGGGATGGATCGCAAAGTGGGCGGTGGAAATCATGGGCGAGACAATCTCGTTCGCTCCTCGGAAGGCCATCAAGTCCCAGGTACTGGTGGACTTCGTAGCCGAATGGGTCGACACCCAGTTGCCGACGGCTCCGATCCAACCGGAGCTCTGGACCATGTTTTTCGACGGGTCGCTGATGAAGACGGGAGCCGGCGCGGGCCTGCTCTTCGTCTCGCCCCTCGGGAAACACCTGCGCTACGTGCTACGCCTCCATTTCCCGGCGTCCAACAATGTGGCTGAGTACGAAGCTCTGATCAACGGATTGCGAATCGCCATCGAGCTAGGGGTCCGACGCCTCGACGCTCGCGGCGACTCGCAGCTCGTCATCGACCAAGTCATGAAGAACTCCCACTGCCGCGACCCGAAGATGGAGGCCTACTGTGATGAGGTTCGACGCCTGGAAGACAAGTTCTACGGGCTCGAGCTTAACCACATCGCTCGGCGCTACAACGAGACTGCGGACGAGCTGGCAAAGATAGCCTCGGGGCGAACGATGGTTCCCCCGAACGTCTTCTCCCGAGATCTGCACCAACCCTCCGTCAAGGTCAGCGACACGCCCGAGCCCGAGGCGCCCTCGACCTCGTCCGAGGCACCCTCGGCCCAGCCCGAGCCACCCTCGGTTCAGCCCGAGGAACCCTCGGCCCCCGAGGGCGAGGCGCTGCGCATCGAGGAGGAGCGGGGCGGGGTCCCGCCTGATCAAGATTGGCAGACCCCGTACCTGCAATATCTCCGCCAGGGAGAGCTACCCCTCAACCAAGCCGAGGCACGGCGGGTAGCGCGACGCGCCAAGTCGTTCGTCTTGCTGGGCGATGAGAAGGAGCTTTACCACCGCAGCCCCTCGGGCATCCTCCAGCGGTGCATCTCCATCGCCGAAGGCCAGGAACTCCTGCAAGAGATACACTCGGGGGCTTGCGGCCATCACGCAGCGCCTCGAGCCCTTGTCGGGAACGCTTTCCGGCAAGGCTTTTACTGGCCGACGGCGGTGGCTGACGCCACTAGAATTGTCCGCACCTGCGAAGGGTGTCAATTCTATGCGAAGCAGACCCACCTGCCCGCTCAGGCTCTGCAGACGATACCCATCACCTGGCCCTTCGCTGTGTGGGGTCTGGACCTCGTCGGCCCTCTGCAGAAGGCGCCCGGGGCTACACGCACCTGCTGGTCGCCGTCGACAAATTCTCTAAGTGGATCGAGGTCCGACCCCTGAACAGCATCAGGTCCGAGCAGGCGGTGGCGTTCTTCACCAACATCATCCATCGCTTCGGGGTCCCGAACTCCATCATCACCGACAACGGCACCCAGTTCACCGGCAAAAAATTCTTGGATTTTTGCGAGGATCACAACATCCGGGTGGACTGGGCTGCCGTAGCTCATCCCATGTCGAATGGGCAAGTAGAGCGTGCCAACGGCATGATTCTACAAGGGCTCAAGCCTCGGATTTACAATAACCTCAACAAGTTCGGCAAGCGATGGATGAAGGAACTCCCCTCGGTGGTCTGGAGCCTGAGGACGACGCCGAGCCGAGCCACGGGTTTCACGCCGTTCTTCCTGGTCTACGGGGCCGAGGCCGTCTTGCCCACTGACCTGGAATACGGCTCCCCGAGGACGAGGGCCTACGACGATCAAAGCAACCAAGCTAGCCGAGAAGACTCGCTGGACCAGCTGGAAGAGGCTCGGGACAGGGCCTTACTACACTCGGCGCGGTATCAGCAGTCCCTGCGATGCTACCACGCCCGAGGGGTCCGACCCCGAGACCTCCAGGAGGGCGACCTGGTGCTTCGGCTGCGGCAAGACGCCCGAGGGAGACACAAGCTCACGCCCCCCTGGGAGGGACCATTCGTCATCGCCAAAGTTCTGAAGCCCGGAACGTACAAGCTGGCCAACAGTCAAGGCGAGGTCTACGGCAACGCTTGGAACATCCAACAGCTACGTCGCTTCTACCCTTAAGATGTTTCCAAGTTGTTCATATACCTCGCACCCACGCAAAGTTTAGTCAACAAGGAAGGGTCGGCCTCGCCTCGGCAAAGCCCGACCCTCCCTCGGGGGCTAAAAGGGGGGAAACCCCCTCTGCGTCAAAATTTTCCTCGAAAAAAATCTCTTTTACCAGAATGTCTTTCGTGCTTTTTGACTACTTCGAAAAGTGGGTCCTGGAAACGACGGGGTACGCGTAAGCAGTCAAGGCTGACCGAGCCGAGGGACTCCTACGCCTCCGGGATACGGATACCTCACTCATCACCTTCTGCGATAAGTAACTCGCGTTCGAATAAAGCGGCTCCACGGATCGAACAAGTCTTTACGTTCGGAAGCCCTTCTGCCGAAGCGATCCTTCGAGCCTTCTCGACCAAGTCGGTGACGGGACCCCATGGACGGGTGAAAGTACGCGTAAGCGGCAAGGCCGACCGAGCCGAGGGACTCCCACGCCTCCGGGATACGGATACCTCACTCATCACCTTCCGCGAGAAGCAACTCTCGCTCGCACTAACATCCCTGTTACCGGCAAAAAGTCCAGATACTCGAAACAAAAGGAAAAGAGACGCAGCTTTACAACGCAGCAAGGGTGTGTGTTCTAGCCTCGACGGCCGCACAAGGCACACGCTACAAGACAATCTGATCCTGCAGGCTCGGGTCTTGATGCTGGAAGAAGGCAGCAACGCCCTCGGCATCAACGGCACCTTTGGCGAGGCCCGACCTAGCCTCGGACGGCGACGCGGTCCGAGGGTCTCCGCTCCGAAGGACGACGTCATCACCACGCCCGGGCAATCGCTGTCAGGGACTTCTCCGGGAATCCGGCCCGAGCAGGCGGCTCAGCCGGCCACCTCCGGGGCCTCGGCCAACCTTCTTCCGAGGGCACTAGCCCGGTCTGGAGCCTCGGCTGATCGACTCCGGCGTCGATCCTGCCAACGGACAACCCGGCTAGGCTCCGGCCAACCAGGTTTCATTTTCGAGCCAACTCCGCCTCTGTTCATACTGATATCGCTACCCCTGGCCTCGGCTCGTCGAAGAGCGGCCGAGGGGTCTCTTTAACTAAGCTAGAGGAGCCTCGGACAGCAGGGCCGACCGAGCCGAGGGACTCCTACGCCTCCGGGATACGGATACCTCACTCGTCACCTTGACACGGGGCGACTCATGCTTGGTGAAGCGGTTCAGATAATCAGCAGACGAGTCTTAGCGCTCGAAAAATGAGGAAAAAACACGGCTCCGTGCCGAAATTACATACATGTTCAGGCCCCGAAAGCCGAAATGAACAAAAAACCCGGCACTCGAAGTGCCATTACAAACGGAACTCCAGTTCCGTCTTCACGGGTACGGACAACCTCCCCGCCAGGGAAGCCCGTGGAGCGACAAGCTCTGGGCGAATTACCGGCA
Source organism: Zea luxurians (assembly GCA_029449295.1). Taxonomy (NCBI): domain Eukaryota; kingdom Viridiplantae; phylum Streptophyta; class Magnoliopsida; order Poales; family Poaceae; genus Zea; species Zea luxurians. Next base: position 25,697,850 of record JAOPSE010000023.1, on the reverse strand, counting down.
AAACGCGCGTCGCCCCCAAGCGTCCCGGCAGATCCTCGCAGCCGTCCTCGCCGCGAATGCGAGGAAGGGGACGGAATGTTGCATCCTAGCTGGGCAGCAACAGTTCGCCTTCCCCGGCATGGCTGGAGGATGTCTCCGCCGTAGGGCTAAAGGGCGATTGCCACCACCAGAAGCTGGAAGAAGAGGTGGTCCGCCGACCCGCGCAGGAGGTGTGGCCCCGGCTCGCCTCGCTCCCCGCCCCGGCGAGGATGACGAACACCCTCAACACTGAGGGCGGGGCCGAGACCACAGCCCGGTTTGCCTCCCCCCATCCAGGAGCTGGAGGTCGCCGCCTTGGGTGATCACCAGTGGAGGGAAACAACCGGGCTGTGTGATGAAAATCCTTGAAGCCGAACGATGGCTGAAAGGTACCAACTCCCACGGAGTTGCGTTCCTCCAACGATGGGGCGAAAAGACGGCGGTTTCCCCCATCCGGGGGCTTGAAAGGTGGAAAGACACGACGCATAAGGGAGGAAGAAGACATGGTCGCCTTACGAAAGGGGTCGCCCTCCTTTTAAAGGCGACTCTCCCTGCTTGCGCCCCCAACCGTCACGGGCTGAGTCTTCTCCAACACGCCTCCAAAGCCCTCCCCTGCGGCACGGGGGCTGGGACCCGCATGTCATGCAGACCGGCTCCGAGCAGAAGAAGCCAAACCGCCGCGCACGGCGCACGCAACCACCCAGCGGTTACAAGTGACCCTCCACTTTTGCCCAGACCAACGGGCGAAAGGGGCGGGCAGCCATGCGGGCGGCATGCAACCGCGCCAAGTGGACGCGCCTCTCCGACTCCTGACATGCCAGCACAGAGGCCCAAGCCCACGCGTCGCGCATCCGGCGCGCCGGATGCTGCATGCAAGCCACTGTACCACTTGCGCCACCGCCGCACCTCCTCGATTGCGGAACCGATACCGCGACCCGAGGCGACCCAGCGCGCGACCCAGCAGCGCCAGCCTGACGCAGCGGTCAAACACGATCAAAAGCGGGCCAGCAGTAATGGCGGTGGCAGGCACACGGGAGCAGCGGTCACGCCGTCAGCCAGGCTCACGTCCCATCCGGAGGCAGCGAGAGAACTCCCTCTCACGGCGTGAAGACGACGCGCCCGTGACCCGTCCCTCGAACGGCTCGCGCACGCGCAACGGCAGCCTCGCCAACTACTCGCCCTGGCGCATTAACTCCGCGGCTCGACAGGCGGCACTTCTGGCAGAAGCAGCTGGCGACGCTTCGCCTTCGCCAAAAAGACCACACCAAAAAAGGTACGCCACGTCGTTCAATTTCGTATCCTTTTTTCCTTTTTCCTCTTTCTCTATCTCTTGCAACAGGGACCGGGAAAGGGGATACCCCCAAAGGGATCCTTCCCCGTGAAGGAACTAGGCTCCGAGCCTCCTTACTGATCAGGGGTTCGAAGGCTGGCCCCCCGAAGGGTTCAACAGCCGCCTCAGATCACGTGGGCCCGACACCCACTACTGGTCAGGGGTTCGAAGGTCGGCCTCCCGAAAGGTTCCACGACCGCCTCAGGCTACTCGGGCTCCGCGCCCATTACTGATCAGGGGTTCGAAGGCTGGCCCCCCGAAGGGTTCACAGTCGCCTCAGACGCCGAGCGAGGGATGACCAGGGGTACGTTCGATACATAACCAAGGCTTGGGCTGCGCTCCCGAGGTACCCTAGGACATTTCCGAGACCAGCGGGAACGATCCTGTAACGGAATCCCATCGGAGGGAGGCAACGAGCCCTCGGACCCCGTCGCCAGGGGACCGGGTCCGGCAGATCACCCGCAGGTACTTTTGGGCGTGCCTCCGGGCCCCTAGCCGACCCCCAACGAACGGGGCACGGACGTCCACTCGGATTACCCGATTGCAGCTCACCGGAGACACCATGTTCGGTGCCCATCGAGGGTAACATGGCGCTCTCCCCCCCTCCTCCTTGCGGAAAGGCGACGTAGGGGCATATGTAAAAAAGCCGAGTCTGTCCCTGATCGCCCTCTCGCCCTGTGCGGAGGCTCGGGGGCTGCTCTCGCAAACCCGGCTCCGGCCAAACCGTTGACAGCGTCAACATACCAGCCCGAGAACTTGGGCCCCGACAGTGCACCCGGGCTACGGCCTGTTCGCATGAGGGAACCGCCAGACCAGCCGAAGCATTACGCAAGGCATTAAGACCTCGAAGGAGTGAAACCACTCCTCCGAGGCCTCGGGGGCTACACCCGGCGGGTGCGCTCGCGCGCACCCACCGGAACAAAGTGCAACCGAGAAAGGCTGGTCCCCTTGCAAAAAAGTGCGACGAAAGCCTCCAAGCGAGTGCTAACACTCCCTTCGAGGCTCGGGGGCTACTGTCGGGGACCATAATTAGGGGTACCCTCAAGACGCCTAATTCTCAGCTGGTAAACCCCATCAGCATAAAGCTGCAGAGGCCTGATGGGTGCGATTAAGTCAGGGATCAGTCCATACGAGCGACTTGATCACGCCTTGCCCGAGCCTAGCCTCGGGCAAGAGCAGCCGACCCTAAGGTGTTTCCGTCTCGCCCGAGGCCCCCTTTTTTACGGCAGACGCATCTCCGGCTCGCCCGAGGCCTTGCCTTCATTAAGAAGCAACCCTGACTAAATCGCCGCGCCGACCGACCGAGTCACAGGGGCATTTAACGCAAAGAGTGAGACTGACGGGCGGCCAGGCCTCGCCAAAGGCGCCATGGGAAGCTCCGCCCGACCCAGGGCTCGGACTCGGGCTAAGGCCCCGGAAGACGGCGAACTCCGCTCCGCCCGACCCAGGGCTCGGACTCGGGCTGAGGCCCCGGAAGACGGCGAACTCCGCTCCGCCCGACCCAGGGCTCGGACTCGGGCTAAGGCCCCGGAAGACGGCGAACTCCGCTCCGCCCGACCCAGGGCTCGGACTCGGGCTAGGCCCCGGAAGACGGCGAACTCCGCTCCGCCCGACCCAGGGCTCGGACTCGGGCTAGGCCCCGGAAGACGGTGAACTCTGCTCCGCCCGACCCAGGGCTCGGACTCGGGCTAAGGCCCCGGAAGACGACGAACTCCGCTTCGCCCGACCCAGGGCTCGGACTCCGCCCTGGCCTCTGCCGAACGACCTCCGCCTCGCCCGACCCAGGAGCTCGGGCTCGGCCTCGGCCATGGAAGACAGACTCGACCTCAGCCTCGGAGGAGCCTCCACGTCGCCCGACCTAGGGCACAAGACCGCCACGTCGACAGGAAGCGCCATCATCACCCTACCCCGAGCTGACTTGGGCCGCAGAGAACAAGACCGACGTCCCATCTGGCTAGCTCCGCCAGATAAGCAATGATGGCGCCCCGCTAGACCATGACGACGGCGGCTCTCAGCTCCCTTACGGAAGCAGGGGGACGTCAGCAAGGACCCAACAGCTCCGACAGCTGTCCCTCCGCCAGGCTCCGTTGCTCCACCGACAGCCACGACACCACACCAGCTGGGTGCCAAGATCTCTCCGGCTGCCACCTTGGCATGTACTTAGGGCGCTAGCTCTCCCCCGCTAGACACGTAGCACTCGGCTACACCCCCATTGTATACCTGGATCCTCTCCTTGCGCCTATAAAAGGAAGGACCAGGGCCTTCTTAGAGAAGGTTGGCCTCGCGGGAACGAGGGCAGGGGCAGGCGCTCTCTTGGGGCCGCTCGCTCCCCTCACCCGCGCGGACGCTTGTAACCCCCTACTGCAAGCGCACCCGACCTGGGCGCGGGACGAACACGAAGGCCGCGGGATCTCCGCCTCCCTCACGACCCGGCTCCGGCCACCTCGCTCTTCCCCCCTTCGCGCTCACCCACGCGCTCGACCCATCTGGGCTGGGGCACGCGGCACACTCACTCGTCGGCTCGGGGACCCCCCGGTCTCGAAACGCCGACAATAAGATAGTACAACAACCCATAATGCCCCTTAGCATTCGATTCATGAATTTAGATTATCTCTTGGGTGAAACTTCTGGATTCATGGGACATGGATTGATAATAACAGACATAAAAAATAAATAGTGAATTTATGTTCTTTTTTAACATAATAGTGAATTTATTTTATGCAAACACATAGTCTTATGGACCAAACAGATAAGAGAGTAGGATCAGTCGGTACCAAATAGTGATATTGGCTCTGCATTTCTACATTGGAAAATTCAAATTACCAAATTAGCAGAAATCGGCACATACCACGACAGCATCCAAGATTAGAACTGCACGTCCACTTGTTCCACCTAACAGGGGAGCGGGATGACGAACTCCTGGCCCGAACTGAGCGGTGAGTCAGGGTCGTCGGTGGTGAGTCCATTGGCGGTGTGGATCTGGTCGGTGGAGGGGAGGCCAAGTCGCCGCAAACACAACGGTTGGCACGCGAGGGGCGTCTTCACTGGGACGATGCAGTTGATGGCGCCTGGAGAGTCGAAGTCGAGCGCGTTCCTGCGATCGTCGATTTCATTGTCGCGCCACGGAACACCACCGCCGCTAGGAACAACAGTCATGCAGTCACGCTGGAGAGCAGGTCCGCGCGGAGCAGGGGCAGTCTGGAGATGTAGCACCGGCACTACGAGGAAGATGAAGATGGGGGAAGAAGAAACTGGCGGCGGCTACGTGCGGGGAAAGGAGGTAAGGTTAGGGGAGGGAAGAAAATGAGGGAAACGAAGGGAAGGCACCTCTGGAACGATGACGGGGAGGCGATCCGCCATGGATCTCGTCTATGGGGACGCTTGTCCGCCGCAGTCGTGCTGGCTTCGCCGCGCTCGCTCGTGTCGCGCAACCGCCGCCACTGAAACCCTAGTTTTGGCCATCGCAGAAGGCCAGGTAGAGCACTTGGTTTTATACGATACATGAGCGTAAACCTGTGTATAACTAAGCGTAAACATTATAGTAGGTGGACCGGATGGTGCGCCTGATCAACCGGACGAATGGCCGGGCCTTCTTGTAGTTAAACAGAGCTCAGGGCTCTCTCTCTCTCTCTCTATATATATATATATATATATATATATATATATATATCTTTTCGTGCAACCCGACTCATATAAGCAAGGACAAGCTCAAGAGATGTAACTACTTGTTGTTTAGTTCGGAAATATGACACTCAACTTTTGCAAAATTAAACAACTTGTTTATTTGGATGCTATACAATGACATCGAGATGGACTAGCTATCTGATTCTGTAAACGTTGAGTGACATATTTACAATTATTCCAAAAATAGGTTTAACAAAATGTTTATTTGGTTACCTGCATATGTAAATCAAATTAAATTGAAACGTAAAAAAGTACTAAGATAATATTTCTTTATTTAAATTAACTGTATACTATTTTTTATCATGTGAAACCTTAATCTTCTATAAAATATACCGATACAACTTAAAACATGTTAATTAGTTAATATCGTATTTGCTCAATACTACCTCCGTTTTTTAACGTTTCTCGTTCACTAGTTTATTTTTAACTAAAACGCGATAAATATATAAAAAACTTAGGGATTATATCCTAGGAGCCTTATGGTAAAGAAACATATTCCATTTTCATACACGAGCTCCTTTTGCATCTCTCGAGTTAAAACGCGATAAATATATAAAAAACTTAGGGATTATATCCTAGGAGCCTTATGGTAAAGAAACATATTCCATTTTCATACACGAGCTCCTTTTGCATCTCTCGAGCGAGGCTAAACGAATTACTCGTATCCACGACAAAAAATAACCTTATTGGGTCACCCATATACATTAGTGGGTATAGATTTACCTCCATATCTATACCCATGTGGATATGGGTCACCCGTATCCATAAAAATTAAACGTCTATCAAAATATTATATTATACAAATGTCAAGTATATCCATGTAAATATTATTACAACATTTCTAGCATCATTTAACCATCCATTCAACAACACCAAATATAATTAGATAAAGTAGCAATACTATGATAGTACTACATAGCATATTACATGTTTCATTACATAGCTATCAAATAGTCGTTAAACCTTCTATAACACTACAACCTAAACGGTTGTTAAATAGTGAAAAAGTTGGATGAGTGAAGCCAAGTTCATGCCTTTGGGTATTTTATACGCACGAGTTAACAGATATGCTTGAGGGCGGAACGTTTTAATTGTTTAACCGTTGAGTAAAGATTTTTGCTCAATAAAAAATTCACGCGTAAAATATTTGGTTTATATATATCTTAACGGAGGTATCGAGTTACGTGTATCCATTGCCATCTCAGTTGAACCTGCTTCGCCTTATACGCGGGGGACCATACAGGCTAAGGTGGCAAGTGGCAACAAAGAGAGGAGAAAGCGGCCCAGTAGCGCCGCCGGAGGGGCAAAGCTGTAAACTTGAGCTGGAAGCACTGCGCCCCTGTCTTCACACCAGTTTGCTGTTTCTTTTTCACCCCGAGCGCGAGAACTAGGGCGACCGCAGCACTACGCCCCTGCTGCCCATGTCTTCGTCGGGGCCTTTGCCGGCGACCGGAACCCACCACGGCAGGTATCCGCCCCTTCTCTTCCCTTCCTGTTGTGCAAATTTGAGCACCCGAACCCTAGCTCGAGCTATTTGTATTCGGATCTAATCTAGTTTGAGCTATCTGGTTATCTGTATCCGTGTCTGATCTCATTACAAGTGTATGAATTAATTACGCCTACTAACTTCGTACATGTGTACACCCATCTCTTTTGTTGGGTTCGACCCTGATTAAAATCAAGTGTGATAACCAATGGAATTTTAACATAGATCATCTTGCGTGTTGTTTTGTACAAAATAATTTATGATCACACCTGAAATTTGCTCTAATTAATGTCCCTTCTTTTATCAAGTCAAAGGGCAGAGTGTAAATCCCAGGGTTCCACTTCTGCACGCAAGGTACAAAAGGCTGATCGTGAGAAGATGCGAAGAGATAAATTAAACGAGCAGTTCCAGGACTTGGGAAATGCACTTGGTATGTAGTTTTCAAGGATTTTCTTGGATCTCTTTGCTCCTATGATATACAAATGGAAACATTTAATTTTGAAAGGCTAAATCAGCAAGAATGTTTATCTTAAAGCGCAAACTATGTCTAGGACCTGTCCATCCTATACAACCAACATATGCTCCAGTCCAGTGTCATATATCAACTATATAGCACGTCCACGGTGCCATGCTGTATACCAATCTCTTCAAGTTGACTATGAAAGTTAGCGAGACTATATAGTTATTACCGTAATGCCTTATATTAGAGATATTGTATGGTACTAGTAAAAATTTGTGAGGTATATTAGGCCCTAGCGATGTTGGAAGGTCATGTAGGGCCTGTTTTGGCAATAATGTTTCTCAAAACCATAGTTTTTTAATACTACACTTTGCAATTGTCATGACAATACCGTAGTTTTGGCAGCTCCAAAAATACTATGGTTGAGAAACATTGTTTGGATACAACAACAACAACAACAAAGCCTTTTTGTCCCAAGCACGTTGGGGTAGGCTAGAGATGAAACCCCATATGAAAACCTCAGAGCTCAACCCCAAAGAAAAGAAAAGTGAGACAAAGGCAAAGAGAACCGAAAAACGACGAAACAGGGAAACACATAAAAAGAGATAAAACCCACAAGAACCAACAAGATCTAAAGGGGCACAAGAAAAGGTCAAACGATTAAGGAGGAAAAACGAAACTACAAATCAGGGTTCTGGCACGTGAATTGCACACTTCCACCCCTTCCTATCAACGGCGAGCTCTTTATCAATATTCCACTCCTTCAGGTCCCTCTTCACAATCTCTGTCCACGTCAAGGTTGGTCGACCTCTACCTCTCTTCACATTCTCGGGACACCTAATTATTCCGATATGCACTGGTGCCTCTTCAGGTCTTCGTTGGATATGTTCAAACCATCTCAAACGATGTTGCATAAGCTTCTCCTCAATTGGCGTCACTCCTACTCTCTCTCGTATATCATCATTCCGGACTCGATCTCTCCTTGTGTGGCCACATATCCAGTGCAACATACGCATCTCTGCCACACTTAGTTGTTGGACATGTCGTCTTTTAGTGGGCCAACATTCTACTCCATACAACATAGCCGGTCGGATTGCTGTCCTGTAGAATTTGCCTTTTAGTTTGTGTGGCACCCGGGGGTTGCATAAGACACCCGCAGCTTGCCGCCACTTCAACCATCCAACTTTAATTTTATGACTGACATCCTCATCGATGTCTCCCTTCTTCTGAAGCATTGATCCTAAGTAACGAAAAGTGTCTTTCTTGGGTACCACTTGCCCATCAAGACTAACATCGCCATCCTCATACCCCATGGCACTAAAATCACACTTCATATACTTTGTTTTAGACCTACTAAGCCTAAAACCTTTTGCTTCCAGCGTCTGCCTCCACAATTCCAACTTTTGCGAAACACCACTCCTACTCTCCTCAATAAGTACCACATCATCGGCAAAAAGCATACACCATGGTATATCTCCTTGTATGTCCCTTGTGACCTCATCTATCACCAAAGCGAAAAAATAAGGGCTCAAAGCCGACCCTTGATGTAGTCCTATATTAATTGGAAAGTCATCGGTGTCTCCATCACTTGTTCGGACACTTGTCACAACATTAGTGTACATATCTTTAATAAGGTAGCGTTTGGTTGAAGAGCCAAGTAGAACGGAACCGTTCTGTCCTAGTTTTGTTGTTGTTTGGTTACAAAGTAACTAGAACGGAATGGCTCCAATTAGGGAATATTCTCCTCAGATCCGGAACCATTCTGCTCCAAAAAATCAACCGAACGGAGCCGCTCCGTTCCAATCCCGCTCGCACAGTCACACTCTATTCCGTTCACTCTGCAACCAAACAAAAAACAGAGCCGCTCCGTTCCAGATTACCAAACACAGAACAGAGCGGCTTCATTCCTAAAATCAGGGATGGAACGACTCCGTTCTACTTGACTCCTCAACCAAACACTACCTAAGATTAATGTACTTTGTTGATACTTTGTGTTTTTCCAAGGTCCACCACATTACACTCTTAGGTACTTTGTCATAAGCCTTCTCCAAGTCTATGAAGACCATATGCAGGTCTTTCTTTTGTTCTCTGAATCTCTCCATAAGTTGTCTTAGTAAGAAAATGGCCTCCATAGTTGATCTCCCAGGCATGAAACCAAACTAATAGTTGGTTTGCTTCATCCTTGATGCATTTGACTTGGTTGACATCCCTTGTCTTCCTTTCACGAATCTTGGCCATCCTATAGATATCCTTTTCTCCCTGCTTTGTGTCCAACCGTTGATAAAGGTCGTCATAGGCTTGACCCCGGACTCTACTAACCGCTTGCTTTGCAGACTTTTTCGCTATCCTGTACTTCTCTATGTTGTCTGCACACTTGTCATGATGTAAGCGTTTGTAGCAATCTTTCTTCTCCTTGATAGCCTTTTGGACATCTTCGTTCCACCACCAAGTGTCTTTAACTTCCTTTCTGTTTCCTTGACTCAACCCAAACTCTTCTGAAGCTATCTTTCGGATGCATGTCGCCATCTTCCTCCACATGATGTTTGCGTCTCCCTCTTCTGCCCAAGGGCCCTCCTCGATAATTCTCTCCTTGAAAGTTTGGGCCACATCCCCTTTAAGCTTCCACCACTTTGTTCTAGTGACCTTGTTATGCTTATTCCGTTGTAAACGAATCTTAAAACGGAAGTCAGCTACGACAAGCTTATGTTGGGTTACCACACACTCTCCAGGTATAACCTTGCAATCTAAGCAAGCATGCCTGTCCTCTTTTCTCAAGAGGACGAAATCAATCTGGCTAGTGTGTTGGCCACTACTGAAGGTCACCAGGTGTGATTTCCTCTTCCTAAAGAAAGTGTTTGCTATAAACATGTCATAGGCTAGGGCAAAGTTCAGGATTTCCTCTCCTTGATTCCTAGTCCCAAAGCCGAAGCCTCCATGCACACCCTCGAAACTGGTGCTAGATGTACCCACATGGCCATTGAGATCTCCTCCTATGAAGAGCTTCTCGCCAACTGGCACAATACTAACCATGTCCTCCAGGCCTTCCCAGAACTCCCTCTTTGAGTTCTCATTAAGGCCTACTTGAGGAGCATACGCGCTGATAACATTGAGAACCAAGTCCCCAATGACCAGTTTGACTAGGATGATTCTATCTCCTAGCCTCTTAACATCTACTACCCCATCTTTAAGGCTCTTGTCGATCAAGACACCTACTCCATTCTTGTTTGCTGCAGTCCCCGTGTACCACAACTTGCCTGTACCTTCCACTTCCTTTGCCTTCTGTCCTTTCCACTTGGTCTCTTGAATGCATAAAATATTTACCCGTCTCCTCACCGCAACGTCGACTATTTCTCGTAACTTACCTGTTAAGGAACCTACGTTCCAACTACTTACACGAACCCTAGTTGGCTCGACTAGCTTCCTTACCCTTTGCACCCGCCGAGGAAGATGCAAAGACCCTTGCTCATTTTCCACTACACCCGGGCGCCGATGTAGCGCGCCACTAAGGATGCGACGACCCGATCCTTGCTCACTTATCACCGGCTCCAGATCAAGAGATGACGCGTCACTTAAGGGGTGACGGCCCGGCCCTTGCTCATTTAACACCATACCCGGGTTCCGATATGGCGCGTCGCTAAGAGGGTTACGCCCCAACGATTTTCTTTGTGGTTTCATCTCCATAAGATTTGGCTGGTTTTTACGTTGGTTTGCCGGACCTAACACAACCCTCCTCCTTTACCGGGCTTGGGACCGGCTATGTTGAAACGACTCAAGGAAGTCTTCCAATCAACATAGGCGGAGTTATTGTTTGGATACACCATTGTAAAAAAACTCGGACAGGGAGGGAAAGATCACCCTCCTAGTATTATATTAAGAAGAGACCGAAACATAGTCCCGATCGAGAAAATCCCTGAACCCTAGTCTCCCATCACTAGTGGGCCGTCGCCGCCCATTCTGCAATGGCCCAGCCGGGGGGGTGGCACGCAGGACGTAACCCGGGAGCGAGCGGGGCACAATGAGGAGTTTTTTTTAACCAAGCCCGAAATTTGCCCCCGAGGGGGATCGAATCCGGGACCTGAAGGTGCTACTCGGAAGCCTTAACCATTACGCTAGAGGCCCTTTCACATTGGATACAATATTGTAAACCATGGTATTTGGCAAAAGCTAGCCATCGCTATGAAAACATTAGGTTGGACCGTTGGAGTGGATTTTCCAATACTCCAAAAATACCATGGTATCTAGAATACCATGGTTTTGAAAATATAGTTTTCAGGAATGCAACCAACACCTATCTCTTTCACATTGTACCTTACCAAGGGCATGTTTGGTTCGGACTAATTGGAAAGAGGGAATGGGACTTAGGAGGCAGGACAGGAGTTTAAAAATATTTTGTTTATTTCATGGGAGTGGGAATGGAGGTTAGAGGGTCATTAATCACTCACGCGGGGGGGGGGGGGGAGAGAATTCAAATCACCATCTTTATTCTCTCTATCAACTACATGTGCCCCTTTCCAATACTTGCCAAGCGCACTGCAAGGGTTATAAACTTGTACTATTTTAAGCACTGTTGCATTAGACCACTTTTTTATTAAAAGGATTGTACTGCTCCATCTAATCAAGGCAATTAGGTGTGTTCCCTTTAAATATTACTTACCTTTCTTTGCCAATCTTTTCTTGGTTTATCTGTTTTACTTTTATAATGATCAATATTTTCAAATGATATCGCATATCGATACTGAAATTAAATGGAAACTTTTCCTTATGGGACTGCAAAGTAATACTTCCAAAACTTTAGCCATGGAACTCATATCATGGTAACCTTGTCAAACCTGATGTTCAAACCAAAAAAATGAGTTATCAGGAACTGGTAAACTTCACAAATGGTGTTTGTAACTGCAGATATGTGCATAATAACTGCATAAACAGTACTGCAAGTGCTTTGTGTCTGTGCATGTTTGGTTATTTCCTACATGTCCTACTCAACACATGATTTTTGACATTTATTTGGGATTTCTTTTGTTCTTCTGTCCTACTACTTGAAAGCTCCATGCTTTTTTTTTCTCGAACAAGCAAAAGAATCTGTATCATTTCATCAGTAAGAGATAAGTTCATTTACTACATTTTAGAAATGGTCCTCCATACTAGTCAGTTTTGACTTGTTCAGCATCAGTTTAGGAAGTCCTGGCTTTTGTAGTCTTTTTGCTTCTCCATCCACTAGACCTAACAAAGCTCCTGTGATGAGCCTTGTATGAATCTATTTTCAAATAACCAATAACAAAAATTATGATACAATGCATCCAAAATTTTGGAAAAGGATTGAAGCCTTTTTTTTGAGCTGTTGGAAGGTCTCCACTTCTTGGCTTAGGCTGTGTATAGGTGCTCTTGATTTTTAGGTTTTATTAGTCAGTAATTGTCTACATACAGACTGATGCCATCTGCATTTTAGAAAGCTTATTCACTGCAAACTAGTTTGGGACCTTGTGTTTGATGTCCTGCAGATGAATGTGTTACTTGTCTTGAAATTAATAAATATGTTGTAGCTTTGATAGTTAATGCATAATCAAAACTAAACAATGTTCAGAAGTTGTATGTGCTACTCATACTAGCTCCATCTATTTGATTCTTAAAGTGGTAGAGTTGGCTCTTTAATTTTATCATGCACAAATATCCAGATCCAGACCGTCCCAGGAATGATAAGGCAACTATACTTGGTGACACAATCCAGATGCTGAAAGATTTGACTACTCAGGTGAACAAGCTGAAAGCTGAATACACGTCACTTTCTGAAGAAGCGTGTGAGGTAAATATTAGTACAAAGAAACTGGTCAACCGCAGAAAAGTTCTGACACCTGATACACATTTTTACTGGTGCTTGTAGTTAACACAAGAAAAGAATGAGCTTAGAGATGAGAAAGCTTCACTGAAATCTGAGGTTGATAATTTGAATAATCAGTATCAGCAACGAATGCGGGTGCTATACCCATGGGTTGGAATGGAGCCTTCTGTTGTCATGGGGCCACCTCCTGCATATCCCTACCCAGTCCCAGTTCCAATACCCTCTGGTGCTGTACCCATGCATCCGCAGTTGCAAACATACCACTTCTTCCACAGTCAAGCTTCTGGAACCATCCCAAACACATGCATCCCTTACATGGCATATACACAACCCTGCCATCCTCCCACTGATCAGCCGTCTAACCAACTTAATACTCCAGTTGCCCATTCAAGTAGTCATATGTCTAACTCTCCAGCTCAAGACTGTAGAAGCAAGTCATCTACATTGCAGCAACCAAGCTGTGGAGTGAGAAGCAGTGATGCTGGTGATATTGCAACTGATCTGGAATTGAAGACTCCTGGTTCTTCATGTCAATCACATGCAGAGATTGCTAACAACGTAAGAGTTATTTTTGAGCCAGTAAATCCTTCTGTGCAAATTATGATTAGATAACAAATCAAGCTAAGTTACAATTGATGTTTGTTGTTGTCACAGGATTCCTCTTCGGATTTGAAAACAAAGAAGCATTGCATAAAGCAGATTAATGATTGCACTCTCACTGAAAGCAGTAGTTCAAGCAGATGCTCTTCCAATGGTCCCCCAGATGTTTCTAATAGTGCTATTGATGAATAAGCTGCTTGACGACCGATTAACATACAAAACGTTGACTGGTATAGATTGAGAAAAGATCTCGTTTAACCACCCATAAGTGAGCTCCCCACTCTATATGCAGTGTAATTTGCTATTGTTGCTAGCTTATTTACATAGAAGTGGTCAGATTCTAATGTGATGACTCACAAATTGGGAGGCGTGGACTTGTAGATAATCTCATGATTGTTAGTGGTAAAAGTTTGGTGGAAGGGAAAAAAGGAGAGAACAAAATCATAGACAGCAGCATCTATGGTGGTTCGGTAGGGACTCCAGGACTAGGTATGGTGAGCATTGTCAGTGTTCGGCATGGCAGGTAGATATTCATAATAACTGGATTCTAGTACCATTGCATAGTTCGTCCTAGACTGGCATTTTACATAAATTTCTGTGTCAAATATGTAAATAACTCGAGGGCGGATAACTGGATATATAGTGTCTATGTTGGCCTATTCAACTTGCTGGGTAACGCCTTGTTTGGGAGCAAGTGTATTGGATGGGATTGAGGGGTCTAAAATCCCTTACTATTAGGGGTGTTTCGGTAGTGATCGATTGCATCTGAAACTGCTGCAGCTTCAAGCTTGTTGTGTTGGTGTCTAGTGTCTACATGAGTTTATTCCTTGGCTACGGTAGCTACAGCATGCTTTACTGAACAAGCCCTTGAAGTTTGTACATTGAGCTTTGGTATATATTTGCATTGGACTATAGTTCTTGGTGTAGTCCTATTATTCTCACATTACGTTTAATGGTAAATTCGCTAACTTGTTTGAGTTCGAAGGTAGATATTGTGCTTTGAGGCAACCATGGTTTTATTAGGCCTGTTTGTTTCGTTGGAATTGAATTCCATTCTACAAAATTAATTAAATTAATATATTTGTCTATGTAATATATTTGTATATTATCCTAAATTATATGAGAGAGATAGTTATACACTACATTTATGTTATAGAGAAGCAAGTAAAAGAGTGTGTTATAAATTGTATATTAGAAAAGTAGCATGTAAATGTATAGAATCAATTTTCATCTCTTACTCTATGAATTTGAGATAGACTTATATATACATTTTGGAAAGTTATGGAATATCATATTCTAAAAAAATAACTATTATATTAGTTAGATTCCAATTTCTCAAAATGAAGGGAACCAAACAGACCCCAATGTAAAACCGAAGCTTTGTTATAGCATTGCATTGCAATATATAGTTATTTGTGTATTAGTTTGACTAGACTACCAGTCCTATTCTTACTACATGACATTTCACGGTGGATTCACTCGGCGAGTTCAATGACAGATATTGTGTTTGGAGACACTAATGTTTCTATTCATGTAGCACCGAAATGATTGCATTTGATCTTTGTTACTATATGAATACTAGATAATACTTGGTGCCTTGCTGCTCCAACTCTAAGGGCTAATTTGGAAACATAAATCCTTTTGGAATCCTCCTCATTTCTTAGGGTTTGTAACCCCTTGGAGGGACATTTAAACAAGACATTTAGTTATTGGTGACAGGTTTTTTCTTCTTAGGTTTAGCCAACTTTGCTCCCAAAGTAGCCCTTAGGGCTTGATTGGTGAAAGGAGATTGGGGCTAGTTTGGAAGAAGGGAAGGCAAAACCAAGAAGAAAAAAACCTTCCATAAGAGCTTGTTTGAGAGCGAGGGGATTGGATGGGCTAAAATTCTCTTGCTACTCAATTTGAATAGCAAGGAGTTTTCAGCTCCTTCAATCTCTTTGCTCCCAAACATGCCATAAATAACAAAATATCTTATTTAAATGATATTCCTTGGGATTCCTACCCTAAAAAATGATAGGGATTTTTAAAAGGATTTGAGTTTCCAAACTAGCTCTAAGGAGGCTAAAATCTTTTACTATTTAAAATTGAATACCGAAGGATTTTAACCTTCTCAATTCCCTCCAATACTTAACCTTCTCAATTTCCTCCAATACTCTTAGGCTCTGTTTGTTTCGTTGGAATCGAATTTCGGTCTAATAATTATAATTTAGACATAAACAAATTAAATTAATATATTTGTATACTATACTAAATCATATGAGAGAGATCGTTATATATTACACTTATGCTATAGAGAAGCAAGTAGAAGAGTGCTATAAGTTGTACATTAGGAAAATAGCATGTAAATGCGTTTGGATCCCTTCATTTTTAGTGGAATTGGAATTCACTCAATAAAGTAACTTATTTAGTTTAGAATTTGACATTCCACCACTTTCTAAAGTTCAGATATAAGCCTATCTCAAATTCATAGGGTGGATGGTAGGAAATGATTTTATGCATTAGTAGAATTTGTTTCTACTCTGTAACTTACATGACACTCTTTATTTCACTCATCTATAGTAAAAATGTAGTACATAAATATCTCCGACATTTTACTAATAATAGTATACAAATATATTTTGCATAAAACTAAATTATCTTAATTAATATATGTCTAAATTACTATTATTAAGATGGAATTCAATTCCAATGATCCAAACGGGGCGTTAATCCCAAACAATTAAATAGCCTCAACATTTTGAGGGCCGTGTCATACACTGTTGAGCATTTTTTTAGCGGAATAAAAAACTAGTTACGTAATGATGTATTGATGTGACTCAAATAATGAAGTTACATTTCATTTGTGGACCAACATGATGTTGCAAGCGAGATGAGGTGTGTTATAGATAAAACGCTAGGAGCTCGTTGAATTATCAATCCACCTATCCACATGACCACGACAGGAAGAATGTATACATCCTAATGTACTATTGCCATCAAGACAGTTCTCAAATTGCCTCGCGTTGCTACCTCGAATCGACGAATCCATGTCACGACAACCTTAGGATGAATTCGATAATGAGGAAATTAAAAACGTGCTCAGAATTATTGAACACGCAACGCAGCAAAACAATTATAAATATTTATATTAGTACTAAAAACACTTAATGCGCGGTGGTCTTGGGTATGACAGCGTATCTTTTTTATTTTAATCTTTTTAGAACAATTCCTAAAAATAATACTACAGTGATTTTTATTTTTGAAAGCCACGCAAATTTTTATGGTGTGGCTAAACAACACTAACACGCTAACCAGTCAAACGTGACATGTCTGCTAGTATGGAAGTGATTGACGATATGATAAATGTTGTTGTGCATTCTATCTGACGCGATATGTCTATCAGCATGGCAGGTCAGCCAAACGCTGGTCGATAAACGTTGTTGTGCCACCTTGTCTGACGTGGTATGGAAGATTATAGAGCCCCTGCTCGGTTCTCGCCCTCTCTATCTTTTTTTTCTTTCTTCCTCTTTTTCTTCTTCCTCCCCAACCAACGACATTGGTCTTTCCTGCCACATCGACCACCAGCTCCAGTTGTTGGTTCCCCATGCTCCTCTCGCCTAAGAGGGAAGTAATATTCTTCTTATTTCTTGTTTCTATGGTGGATTTAAAGATTAGCCTTGATTGCTAGCGTTCGAAGGAAAAGTATATTTGGCTAGAGATGTAAAGTATTTTAGGTAGATCGAATGCATCATGAAACTTCGATTGAATGCGGCTCAATGTAGTTGCATGTGCTATATGTTTAAGTCAATTAGCTATAAATTTGAGTTGGTGTGTTTAAGTTTAGGTTAAATTTGGTCAACATATTTATATTTTAGTTTGATAGTTATAATGTTTAGGCTTAATTTTAGTGTATTTAGTTTGTGAGTATAGGTTATATGTCTACATGTACATTAATTTAAAATACTTAGATTGTTGTATAAAGACAAAGAAACTTGTTTTTATAATCTTATATTTAGATAGATGGAGGACATGTGGTGGGAGAAGTGGCGAAAACAGGGCCATCTGATTTATACCCGAATGAATCTTGCGAGGATGAACCTATACCTTTTGAGCTATTGGTGCCTAACTATGACTGTGATGAGCCAGACCACAATCAAGGCATCCAGACAAAGTTGCTCATGCGCCTTCAAGGATGCACTTGTCCCCCTGAGCCGCTGATGTCTAACTAACTGTGACAAGCCAGACCACATGTTTCAATCGAGCATCCATACATAATTGCACATTGCTTCGTTATTTTAATGTAAGTAATTATGTGTAAATATTTAATTTCAAGTTCCTTGATATATGTTATTGAGCTACTTATAAATTGGTGGCATCAACTTATTTAGGACCATGAGAGGTGTCTTTCCTTTTAGTAGATCGATGATCCTAACAAGTCAATCCAAGGTGAAAGCATCTAGGCCCCTGGTTGGTTTTAGTGATTAATGACAACGTAATGTTATATGTGACTAACGTGTGTTTTGCAGAGACAAATGGTAAGTTAGGTCGCATTACAGATAGAAGTACTACAACGGTGAAAACAATCCCAGAGATAAGAACTCGAAGCGATGGCTAAAACAACGAAACAAAAGGTGAAGGACTACGGAGTCCGAGTGTCAAGGAGATGTGGACACTCGTGATTTAATTAGGTCTTTTATTCTTTTTTAGTCGTACTATAAAAATGGGTTGTCGATGAGTAGTTTGACCAAGAGAGTTCTAGTGTAGTGTTGGTGCACATTCACACTCACATATAGTGCTAGGTGTCACTCTAGAACTCACTCACAAGTTAGAACGAAAACGATTTGAAAAACAGCTGAAAACAAGAAATAGGGTTTCTGGCCTTGGGGCACCAGACTGTCCGGTGCACCCTCTGCCAGGTAGGGCCAAGGTGGCCCTGGGGAAGAGTTTTCTCCCACAGGAACCCGAAAGCGCCAGTTTCAGAAATGAATTTTAGTGGCGCACTGGACAGTGCACCGGATAGTGCACCGGACGGATCCGTGTGCACCGGACAGTGACTGTTCACTGTCCGGTGTGCCATCAGCCCAATGGCTAGCTGTCAGAACTAGCCGTTGGAGTCGACCGTTGGCGCACCGGTGGCGCACCAGACTGTCCGGTGCGCCCATGCGCAGAAGAATGCTAATAACGGCTAGTTGGTGGGTCAGGGCTATTTATACCCCCTCCAGCCACCATATTCAATGTCTTGCTGCCCACATTAATTCCAGCACATTGCTAAAGCATTGTAAGCACCAAAAGCCTAGTGAGAAGATTAGAGAATCTTAATCCCGCATTTGTTTCTCATTAGCGCTAGCGAGAGCCACCTAGAGCACACACCACTTGCATTAGGCTTCTCTTGGTCAAACGAAAGTCTACGACTTGTTACTCTTAGTGATCGGCATCACCTAGACGACTTGGTGGCGTTGGGAGCTCGGTGATCACCATGAAGATCTTGTTGGTGACCCGACTCAAGTTTGTAAGCGGTCTTGAGGGATCCACCGCGCCGGAGTGGCAAAGGATCATCTCGTAGTGAGCACTTGGTTCTTGCGAGGACCAAGGGGGAGCGATACCCTTGCGCGGGTGCTCCAACGAGGACTAGTGGAGAGTGCCGACTCTTCGACACCTCGGGAAAAATTGGAGGAGTCTTCTAAACCTTGTTTTACATTCCGCACTTAATTCAAGCACTTTACATTGTGTATTTGTTTAGCAAGTATTTAAAGTATTGTCTTAGCATTGTTGTATTTCTAGTATTATTATCTTAGTGCTAATTGTTGGGGTGAAGTTGGGCTCTTGCTTAGCTCTTGCTTAGGTTTTAATTAGTATTGATTTTTAGAAAAGCCCAATTCACCCCCCCTCTTGGGCATAGTGATCCTTTCAATTGGTATCAGAGCCTTGTTGCTCTTAGATTAGCTTAACCACTAGAGTTACGATGTCCGGTGGGGATGGACCTCCTCCCGTTTTTGATGGTGACGATTTTCCATATTGGAAAATTCGTATGGAAGCATATTTAGAGGCTATAGACATTGATGTCTATAAAGCCGCCACACAAGGATTCCCCGAACCTAGAGATCGCACAAATCTTGTAGGTGATGAGTTTAATTATGAGAAATGGAATGCTAAGGCCAAAAACACCCTTTTTAGAGGCCTTTGCAAAGATGTGTTCAATAGAGTTAGAAATCATAAAAATGCTCATGATTTGTGGATGGACATTTGTGCTCTACATGAAGGAACTAGAAGTGAGTGTGAGGAGAGATATCACATTGCTATGAGAAAGTTAAATTCTTTTGAAATGCTTGCTAATGAAAATGCCAATGCTATGTACTCACGTCTCAATATTCTTGTAGAGGAAGTAAAAGGATTGGGGCTTACTCAAATCTCACAACCGGATGTTGTGAGGAAGATTCTCAGTGTCCTCCCAATAGACAAATATGGACACATTGTCACTGTGCTACATCAAATGGATCTTTCAGTTACCACACCTACACAAATATTGGGAAAGATCAATGCTCATGAGATGTACATGCACATCAATGACAAAGATGAGTCATCTTCCAAGAGAAAGGATTTGGCTCTCAAAGCAAATCAAGAAAGAAAAGGAAAAGCTAAAATACAAATTGAGGAAGAATCCTCAAGTGATGATGACCTTGATGCTAACATTGCCTTGATGGTAAGGAAGACCACCAAGATGTTAAAGAAGCTCAACAGAGAAGGCATCAAATTTGATTCAAGAAAGAAGAAATTCTTTTCCAACAAAAGAAAGCCCATTTCTGAGATGGATTGCTACAACTGTGGAGAGCTTGGTCATCTTGCTCATCAATGTAGCAAGCCCAAGAAGAACAAGTTCAAGGGCAAGAAAGAAGATGACAACGATGATGAGAAGAAGGAAAAGAGATTCTTCAAGAGGAAGGATGGGAAGCAAAAGAGGTTCCACAAAAAGAAAAATGGAAAGACATATATTGTTGGTGACTGGCTCACTAACATTGAGTCATCAAGTGGATCTTATTCAAGTGAAGAAGAGAATGATGAAAAAGTTGCCGCCATCGCCGGGGACTTCTCTTCACCACCACCATCGCCATCATTGACTTCTCACCTATGCCTCATGGCTAGAGGTGAACGGAAGGTACAAAATGATATTGATATTACTGATGATAGTGATAGTGATGAGGAATTTGCTTCACCTTCATATGATGAACTAGCTGACTTGCTTAAAGAATATACTCAAATCATTAGGAAGTCAAAAGCTAAATGTGATAGGTTGAAAAATGAAAATGAATCTTTAAATGCCAAATATGACATAGTTATGAAAGCTAGTGATGAAATGAAAGAAGAGAACAACACTATGTCATCCACTGTAAATGAGCTCACAACCTCCCTAAAAGATGCTAAGGATAAATGTGACAAGTTAAATGAAGCTAATAGGGAGTTGCAAGATAGACTAGTAAAAATCAAGGAAGACTATACTAAGATTAAATTTGATCATGATAATCTTCTTGTTGAAAATGAACTTTTATCTTGCAAAACACATGAGGCTATTAACCCTGTTGTTAAGATTGATGTAGCAACCTCATGTGATGATTTGAGTCAAGGAGAGCAAACTAGTCTACATGATGAATTGACAAAAAAAGTTGAAGTCTTGACTTTAGACAACCAAAAATTGAAGAGATACTTGACTGATGCAACTACTAGAGGAAAGGTTGCTATTGAGAACAATGATTTCAACAATGAGTTGGCAGTGGATAATGAAAGGCTTAAAAATGAGGTCAAGAAACTTAAGAGTGAAAATGAACATCTTGCAACAAGTGTGCAAAAGTTCAACAAGGGCCAATACCTCCAAAATGAGTTGCTTATGAACACTGTCATGAAAAACAACAAGAGTGGTATTGGATACAATGCTTTTGTGCAAAAAAAAGCTACTACTCAATACAAGCCAAAGTAGACTCACAAGCCTATCAAATGCTTTGAGTGTGGAAAAGAAGGTCACTTTGCCCATAACTGCAAAGCCAAACCACCAACTCCCTTGCCCAAGCACTCAAGACTATTTGCTTTCAATGCTCATTATGTTCTAAGAAAAGTTGCAAATGGAAAGGTCAAAGTTACATTCCTAGGTCCACCAAACAAGAGTAGACCTAGACAAATTTGGGTTGCAAAGTCCTTGATTGAGAGAGTCACTGGTCCTATGCAATATAGGGCCCTCAAAACTCAAGCTTGATTTGTCTGTGGATGTAGGTGAACTACAAGACCGGTGGGAGCCATTGGGTTATTGACAGTGGATGCACACAACATATGACAGACAACCCACAGATGTTCACCTCACTTGATGAGAATGTTGATGGACAAGACAAAATCACATTTGGAGACAATTCAAAAGGGAAAGTGCAAGGACTTGGCAAGGTGGCAATTTCAAATGATTTATCAATTTCAAATGTTCTCTTGGTTTCACCTTTGAGCTTCAATTTATTATCAGTGGGTCAACTCTGTGATCTTGGACTTCAATGCTTATTCACTCCAACAGAGGTTATTGTATCAAAGATGGATGATGAATCAATGGTGTTCAAGGGATTTAGATACAACAATCTCTACTTAGTGGATTTCACTTCAGAAGATGCAGACTTAAGAACTTGCCTCTTCACCAAAGCATCACTTGGATGGCTTTGGCATAAGAGGCTTGCACATGTTGGGATGAGCACACTCAAGAAGATATTAAAGGAGGACATGGTTAGAGGATTAAAGGATGTGGTATTTGAAAAGGACAAGCCTTGTAGTGCATGTCAAGTTGGGAAGCAAGTTGCTAATACACATCCTACTAAAGCTTTCATGTCAACATCAAGGCCACTGGAACTACTTCTTATGGATTTATTTGGACCTACAAATTATGTAAGTGCTGGTGGCAACCTCTACTGTCTAGTGATTGTTGATGATTTCTCAAGATACACTTGGGTGTTCTTTCTTCATGACAAATCTGAAGTTGCATCTATATTCAAGAAGTTTGCCAAGAAAGCTCAAAATGAATTTGATTGCAAGATCAAGAAAATTAGAAGTGATAATGGTAAAGAATTTGACAACACCAACATTTATGAGTACTGTGATGAAATTGGGATCAAGCATGAAGTTTCTGCAACATATACACCTCAACAAAATGGAGTTGTTGAAAGGAAAAACAGGACCTTGATCACACTTGCAAGAACAATGATTGATGAGTATAACACACCGGAGAGGTTTTGGGCCAAAGCTGTCAACACTGCATGTTATGCATCATACAGGCTATTTCCTCACCGGCTGCTTGCGAAGACTCCCTATGAACTGCTAAATGGAAAAAGCCAGACGTCTCCTTCTTCCGGGTGTTTGGATGCAAATGCTACATCTACAAGAAACACGATCACCTAGGGAAGTTTCAAAGATGTTATGATATTGGTTTTCTATTGGGTTATTCATTAAAGTCCAAAGCATATCGAGTATTCAACCATGCCACTAGCGTGGTAGAAGAAACATATGATGTGGAATTTGATGAGACTAATGGCTCCCAAGGAGCACTTGAAAATCTTGATGATGTAGGTGATGAGCCACTTAGGGAAGCAATGAAGAACATGCCAATTGGAGCTATCAAACCAAAAGAAGATGAAGAAAATGTGCAAAACATTGACAGGCCTTCTTCATCAAATGTACCACAAGATGATGAAAAAGATGAGAGGCATGCAAATGAAGATACATTTGTCTCTCATGAACAAGCAAGGGTACAAGCCGAAGATGTTGATGCTCCAGGATCTTCTTCCCAAGTGGTTGACAAGAGAAATTCATCACTACTTCAAGCTCATCCTCAAAACCAAATCATTGAGAGTCCTTCACAAGGGGTTATTACTCGATCACATAGACATGCTTCTTTTATTGAACATCACTCCTTTGTTTCTTGTGTTGAGCCTACTTGTATAGATGAGGCGCTACAGGATCCAGACTGGGTGAACGCCATGCATGAAGAACTTAACAACTTCACCCGTAACCAAGTTTGGACCCTGGAAAAGCCCCCACAAGATGCAAGAATCATTGGAACAAAGTGGGTGTTCAGAAACAAACAAGATGATCAAGGTGTGATTGTAAGAAACAAGGCAATACTCGTCGCAAAGGAATTCTCTCAAGTTGAAGGCTTAGATTTTGGAGAGACCTTTGCACCGGTTGCTCGACTGGAAGCCATCCGTATCCTACTCGCATATGCATCATGCTATGATATAAAGCTTTATCAAATGGATGTAAAAAGTGCATTTTTAAATGGCTTCATAAATGAACTTGTATATGTTGAGCAACCACCTGGATTTGAAGACCCTAGATATCCTAACCATGCTTACAGGTTGTCCAAGGCGCTATATGGGCTAAAGCAAGCTCCAAGGGCTTGGTATGAGCGTCTTCGCAACTTCCTCATCGAAAAGGGCTTCAAGACCGGGACCATCAATACAACTCTATTCACAAAGGAACATAACAGTGATATTTTCATTTGTCAAGTATATGTTGATGACATAATATTTGGCTCGACAAATGACTATCATTGCAAGGAATTTGGTGAGTTGATGTCGAAGGAGTTCGAGATGTCAATGATTGGTGAGCTAACGTACTTCCTCGGCTTTCAAGTCAAGCAAATGAAAGATGGTAACTTTCTCTCACAAGAGAAGTATACCAAAGACTTGTTGAAAAGGTTCAACATGGAGAAGTGCAAACCAATCAAGACACCTATGCCAACAAATGGACATCTCGACCTAGATGAGGGAGGTAACCCGGTTAATCAAACTCTCTACCGTTCTATGATTGGTAGTTTATTGTACCTTACCACATCTAGGCCCGATATCATGTTTAGTGTCTGTATATGTGCTAGATTTCAATCTAATCCTAAGAAAGCTCATCTTCGCGCTGTTAAAAGAATTCTTAGGTATCTCAGGCACACCACAAGCGTTGGTCTGTGGTATCCCAAAGGAGCTACTTTTGATTTAATTGGCTATTCCGATTCGGATTATGCCGGTTGCAAAATTGATAGGAAAAGTACTTCTGGGGGATAACATCTGCTTGGTAGATCACTAGTTTCATGGACATCCAAAAAGCAAAATAGTGTTGCCTTGTCAACCGCCGAAGCGGAATACATTGCCGCGGGTGCTTGTTGCACACAAATTTTATATATGAAACAAACTCTTCTAGACTATGGCGTAGTTCTAGAAAAGGTACCTTTGTTGTGTGATAATGAGAGTATTGTTAAAATTGCTAATAATCTTGTACAACACTCCCGCACCAAACACATTGATATCCGTCATCACTTCCTTAGAGATCATGTTGCTAAAGGAGATATCATTTTAGAAGGAGTGAGGTCGGAAGATCAATTAGCGGATATTTTCACTAAGCCACTTGATAAGACCCGCTTTTGCATGTTGAGGAATGAATTAAATATACTTGATCTCAGAAATTTTATTTAAGATGTCAAATGGTGTTGTCAAGCTTGCATTGCATGTTTAAATTTCTTGTATTGCATCTAGGGCTTGTCTAACCTAGTTAAGATAACCGCCAACAAAGCGAGTAAAAAAGCTTAACTCGGATCAAACTTGATAAGTCTTAGTTTTAAGCTTTTAGCATTTGAATTCTTACTTTTAATGCAATTGTTGGTTCTTGAAATATGCATGAGGTACTGCACTTAGGGGGAGTATTCAAAACTCAAATCACTCGTGAAAACCCCTAGTGCAAGGCCAAAATGCAAATTTCACCATTTGCCTATTTTCTTTAAAAATTTAGCCTATCACAAAATATTTTGAAAATTATGAGAAAATATATGAGGGTGCCAATACCTGTCCCAACAAGTGTTATTTTGTGTGATTATAAGTTGGGATTTGGTTTGGTTGAAAATTAGCTAGAAAAATTTAAAAAATCCAAATTTTCCCTCTGTCTGGGCTCACCGAACAGTCCGGTGTGCACCGGACACTGCACAATGTAATGTCCGGTGCACCGGCAGCCGCGCACTGAAATTCCATTTCTCTGTGCGCTGTCCGGTGTGCACCGGACAGGCACTGTAGACTGTCCGGTGCACTCATATCGCGTTTTAAAAAAATTGCCTCCAGCCCGCGACCGAGCCAGAGGCTCTCTTCTCCCTCTAGGCTCTCTGCTCTCTGGCTCTTTGATCTCTCTGGCGATTTACTCCCCCTCGCCGGCGACCTCCCCTCACCAGCGTCCACCGTGCTCCGGCGACACTGTGCTCCTCTCCTGCCCTCGCTCGGTGAGCATCCCCTTCTCCCTCTGTCTTTCCTCCCTCTCTATTTCTTTGAGCAGTAAGCCTCTATTCCACTCCTTGTGCCAAACTCAATTTCCTATCCAATTCTGTGAATCCATGTGGTGAGAGATGTTGCTATGTGTCCCTTGATGATTCCGGCAGGTTTCTAGCTCCTTAGGGAGAGTTTCACAACCTAAATTGACTAAATCTCCAAAAACCTAATTCACCGCACGCCACATGTTCGGTGAAATGCCCAAACCAGCCAAAAATGCTCCGATTGAACCCAAATTTTTCAGGCACCTTCACAACACCTCCAGTAACATATTCGCCAAATTTCACGCCAATCCGATATTCCAGGCTTTAATTTCACCAAAATTCCCCGTTTCGAGCGATCGTTTCCGAGCCAAGTGCCCAAATTCCATTTTCTTCGCCTAAATTCAAACCAAGCACTCACTTCACTCATATTTGCCCATATAAACCTATTCGTGAAGTATCGACTCAATTCCACGTCATTTCGTGCCTTAATTCGAATTCCAAACCTCCTGTGGCACTATTTCTCGTTCAAACGCCGTTTTCACGTCGTTTGACCTCTCGATCGCCATATCTCTCGTTTTTTGTGCCATATTTCTCTGTGTATGTATTTATTCACATTTCATATACTTATGACTATGTGACTAATACGTGCTCACCTCTTCTGTCATTTCAGTGACCTTGCCTACCTGTGAGCCGTCTCCTGTCCTGCCTGGATTTCCACCTCTCGTGTGAGTTTTCCAGGTAGACATCTCTTCTTTTGATATTCTATCGACTATTATCGACTTGTGCTTAGCTTCTCTCTCTCATTTGCAGTCGTTAGGTCAGGATGCCGTGCACGAAGAATGTGTCAGCGCCAGGGGGAAGCGATGATGAGGATCCTCGTCGCCCCTTCAGGCAGGTCAAGGGAAAGACCGTATACTTGGAGCAGCAGGAAGGCCGTAAGAAGCGACGTATGGATAGGGCAGCCCGAGCCGCGGCAGCAGCAGCAGCAGCCACTGAGCAGGCCGAGCTAGGAGATCAGCCTCAGACTCCTTCAGATCAGATTGCGTACCGTGTTCGTCGCCTCGCCTCCCGGCCTCGCTCCTCCACTCCCACCGCTGCTTCCACTCCACCACCCACTTTGCCTGCTCCCGTCACCCTTGCTGCGCCATCCACCACCTCCACTACACTAGCTTCCACTGCTCCTCCTCCCGCTCTCGTTTCCGCTCCACCTATCCCACCTGCTCGCTTCCGGGAGCGTGATGAGACTGAGGTACGACCTCTGGCTGCAGATCCCAGGTTGTTTGACCTTCAGTGTGCTACAGCGGCACAGGTACGTCGGTTCAGATACGTACCCGTGGAGTCTTGGTTACCGGCTCAGAGGGACCCTGCTGCAGTTGACCTCTTCAGCACCCGTATTTAGGAGTCCTTTTTTAGAGCTCAGATGTCTGCACAGATTGCTCTGCGAGTTCACAGGCTTCTGGACCTTCCTGCATTTCTGCTTGCCGCTGGTGCTGACTCTGAGGTACACCTCTCTTATCTGCCTGGTCTTCTCACTCTTTTGACTACCAGCGGTAGATATGTTGAGGAATGGGTCCGGGTTTTCTACGCTATTGTATGGATCGACCCTGATCATCATTGGATGAGATTCCGTTTTGAGCGCTAGGATGTCACTATTCATGCCAGCCAGATTCGCCAGCTTTTTGGATTTCACGAGTCATCGACTCGTCTTCACAGCTTATGCTATGGCACCTCTGACCCTCCCTGTCGCCCTCACGGTGGTGTTGCTCCTGGTACAACTCACATCACGGCTCTATTCCGACCGCCCTTCTCAGATGGGTCGCGACGCTCTCCGACAGACTTCACCACCGCAACAAAGTTTCTATATCAGCTTATGAGACGAACACTTCTGCCGCGGATGGGGTACAGGGAGGCTACCACTCATATCCAGCTCTGGCTCCTTGGTGCCCTGGTCTCTCACTCCGAGTTTGATGTTGTGGATTTCCTTATTTGTGAGATCGAGGACACCGTATTGGATGGTTTGCGTGCTCGTCGTCAGCTGCCATATCACTACAGGAAACGCATAAATTTTCGTGGGCCTGGCTATTTTCGTCGGTCGGCCCACGAAAATACATAGTTATTTTCGTCGGCCCTCGGGACCGACGAAAATTTGGCTTATTTTCGTGGGCCAGTACGTATTTTCGTCGGCCTGCCCACGAAAATAGGAACAATATTTTCGTAGGCCCCGAGGCCGACGAAAATAAGGTGTATTTTCGTCGGTCATAGCCAGGCCGACGAACACAAGTCAATTATTTTCGTCGGCCTTCTCCCGGCCGACGAAAATAAGGCATTAACTGACCACTATTTTCGTCGGCCTCAGTGAGGCCGACGATGAGGCCGACGAAAATAGAGGCCCGTTAATCGTCTGCCTCGGCCTCAGCGCACCTTCTCTCTCGCTCGTCAATCTCTCGCTCGTCTTTGCGCCGCCGCCCGCCCGCCGTCCATCGCCGCGCCGCCGTCGGCGCCCGCCCACCCGTCCTCCCTCGCCGCAACGCCGCCCGCTTTCCACGCGCCGCGCCGCCGTCGGCGCCCGCCCGCACGCCCGTCCTCCCGCCCGCCCACCATAGCCGCGCCGCCGTCCACCATCGCCGCGCCGGCGTCCGTGCCCGCCCGCCCGCCCTCCCTCACCGCACCGCCACCCGCGCCCGCCCGCTCTCCACGCGCCGCCCCGGGGCACGCGCCCGACCGCACGCACGTGGCCCGCGCGCCGCCGCGCCGCCGCACGTGGCCCGCGCGCGCCCTCGCCGCTACGCGCCGCCGCGCGTGGCTCGCCGTTTGTCCACGCCGTTCATAGGAGCAGACTCGTCCACGCCGTGCCCGCCGTCCGTCCACGTCGTCGTCGTTCCCCGCGGTGAGCCTCCCCGTCTCCCTTCTTTCCCGACATATTTGATGCTCATGGTGGCCGTGGCGTGCCGTGCGCGCGGCCGTGGCGGCCGTGGCATGCCATGCGCGTGTCGTGGCGTGCCGGGCGCGCGGCCGTGCGCGTGCGACGTGCCGTGCGCATGCTGCGTGCCGTGGCGGCCGTGAATGTTATTTGTCTTTTGTTTAAGTTATTTATTATGGACGGTGATCGTTAACCGTAGCGAACCGTATGCGTCACCCGTTCGGGAACGGCGAACGTCACATTGGCTTGTGAGGTTCGCCGTTCCGGAATTGTCCACGTATTTTGGACAACCTGAGAGTGTAAGCCGATGCTTGTGATTTGTGACATATGCCCTACGATTGACGCGGAATTTCGGTTGTATAACCCAGTTGTTCTCCAACACCCTGATATGAACTTGCCCGCTTTTCGCCCTCCCTAGGTAACACTATCTGAACACTTCAATTCCATAGCAACTCTTTTTTTATTATCAAAAATGGCTCGCAGGCACAAGGATGGGGACAGTGGCCAGGACAAGCTCCAGCGTCGCAGCCATAGTGGACCGGTGTTGGGTGTACGCAGGCACCTCCAGGCACTTGGACGCCTCCACCACCCCAAGGATCGCAGCCATTTCAAGCATGGATGGCACCGCCACCGACGGGGTGGGTGCCACCACCTCAGGGGTGGCCGGCACAACAGTACCCGTGGATGCATGCACAACCTCCTTATCACCATGGATCACAGGTGACGTTTCATGTTTAGTTTTATGTAAATAGTGACCAAACATAGCTAGTATAGGTATAGGGATAGCAAAACACAACCTTATTTGAATGATTGATGAATTGCAGGGTTCAGCGTCACATGCTCAGGAGGGTGCTGTCAACGTCCTCGTCCATGGTTCTGGAGGGAGTGGCCACCTTCCTGGTGGTGGAGGAGGTGAAAGCTCTCTTGTGAGTTTTGGTGTTTGGATGACAACTCAATTAAAGGACTAACAAGTGTACTAAGTGTTGAACAGGTGCTTAAGATAAAGTCTACAAGGTTCAACACAAGTGAACAAATGTGATGGTCCAAGAACGAACTAGATTATGGATACATAATGGACATCACAAGTAAGATGGACATTGCATAAAGTGAGACTCGGGTGCGTAGCTCGGAGACAACTGATCAAGCCAAGGACGGAGGCAAGAAGAGCTTCGAGGTACCAAGTGCACGGGAGAAGGTCAAGAAGGCTGAGGAACCCAAAGCCAAGGGTGAAGAAGGAGGCTTGCAAAGTCAAGGGTGATCGAGTTGAGAACAGCTATGGCACATCAAGGATCACTACATAAGGACGTGACTTACAACCAATGAGGTAACAGCTGCAGTTATGTGGTGTAAGTCATAAGGCTCAAGATCAAGCTCTAAGGAGGAGATCAAGGTCACTAGAAGGTGAACAAGTGTCAAAACCAGAACTGGAAGCAGCCCAAAAGAGCTAAGTTCACCTTGATCTTTAGTTTGGGTTGTTCCTATGTTTGGAAATGTTCTATGTGACCTTTACAGGATGTTGGAGTCAAGTAATGTCAATCTAGATCAAGTCAAGCCGACTTGATGATTTATGAGTCCAACATCAAAGCTCAAGCATGTGAAATGCTATAGATTTAATGATTAAGAGAAGGTATGTTTCTATACGAAGTACATTGGTTTTGTGGACTAATATACTTGTCTAAGTGTTAGAAACAGAAAGAAGAAGAAAAGAAGAGAGGTGCAAAGGGCTTGGCTATGTATAGCCAAGGCAGCTCAGTCTGGCACACCGGACTGTCCGGTGCGCCAGGCTGAACTCTGCGAACTGGCCGCTCTCGGGAATTCACCGGCGACGTACGACTATAATTCACCGGACTGTCCGGTGTGCACCGGACTGTCCGGTGAGCCAACGGTCGGCCAGGCCAACGGTCGGCCGCGCGATCTGCGCGGGACACGTGGCCGAGCCAACGGCTAGATGGAGGCACCGGACATGTCCGGTGTGCACCGGACATGTCCGGTGCGCCAACGGCTCCAAGACTGCCAACGGTCGACTTCGCCATAAAAGGAAAGAAATCGGGCACCGGACAGTGTCCGGTGTGCACCGGACTGTCCGGTGCGCCACCCGACAGAAAGAAAGTATTGCCTTCCAAATGGGATTCCAACGGCTCCTAGGCCCCTTGTGCCTATAAAATGGACCCCTAGGCGCCTCAAGCAATAGATAAGTGCAGCCAACAAGTGTAGACATCACTCGGATCAATTCTCGCTCTCCCTCTTGTGTGTAACTCTATAGTTTGTGTAGAAGGCACAGCTATAAGCCTTTAGAGAGAGGAGTAGTGCTACTAAGAGCTAGAGCAAGATCTTGAGCGTATCGTTACTCTGCCGGGGTGCTGCCAAGAAGTCTGTAAGCAGCCGCGGTTCTGTTGTAACCCCACTCAATAGTGAAAGGCTCTATCTGTCATACTGACAGATCTGAGCAAACGGAGGAAGGAGTTGAAATAGACTCCAAGCCCAGGTGTGGCTAACTCCAACGAGGACTAGGCAAGCATTTCAGGCTTGGCCGAACCTCGGGATAAATCCTTGCGTCTGTGTGCTCTATTTTGTATTGTATCCTGACTCTCTGTCTTACTCGCCTTTATATCTGCACTTCAATACTTATCTGTGGTATAAGCTTGATTTGAAGTGCAGGACATTTTGAGACAGGATCTTCCATTCCGCTGCGACCTACTCGAAGAGTATTCTCATTCCACTGCGTACTAAGTCTTCGAGTAGAGTAAGAATTTAAGTTTTAAAGTAATAAGTTTTATTCGCCTATTCACCCCCCCCTCTAGGCGACATCCAGATCCTGTTCCCGGGTCAAAGGGAACTTTCAATTGGTATCGGAGCTAGGCCTCTCCAGTGTGGGCTTAGCCGTCCGGAGATAACGATGTCGTCACAAGAGGTAACTGTAGAAATTCTTTTAGGCGATGGCTCTAATTACAAATCTTGGTCTGTCTCTATTTATAATGCTTTCATGAGTGTTGATTCTGATTTGAGACAGATCTTTAGTAGAAGTATTTTTCCATCTGATATTAGTAAAAATCCCTCTAATGATGAACTAAGATGTTTATCTCTCAATCACCGTGCTTGCAACATCTTAGTTGAGTCTCTTTCTAGAAGTGCCTATTTTGCCATCATGAGTAGTGATAATGATTTGTTTGTTGATGCTCATGATTTATGGAATAGAATTAAAGTAAAATATTTTGTGGCAAATTGTACTACTTCTACTCCCTATATTGCTTGTGATACTAACCATTCAAAGGGGGAAGAACAAGAACGATGGCACCCAAACGATGAATCCACCTCATCGACAGGTTTGTCTTCCACTAGTTATAAATGTCTTATTGCTAACAATGATAGTGGAGACTAAAGCGATGATGAGGAGGAATATGAGGATGATAGCGAGGATGAGTCTTCATCACCACTAGGTACATTTTCCTGTATTGCTTCCACTAATAATAATGACAGGGAAAATGAGACCGGTGATGTGGAAGAAGAGGAGATTCGCCGGTTCTACACCCATCTCAACAAAGAAGACAAAGTGCTCTTGGTTAAGTTGTTGAGGAGGAACAAGGAACAAGGCGAGACGCTTCTCAGGCTAGAGGAGACTCTCATCAAAAC
The DNA here is from genome assembly GCA_029449295.1 of Zea luxurians. NCBI lineage: Eukaryota > Viridiplantae > Streptophyta > Magnoliopsida > Poales > Poaceae > Zea > Zea luxurians. The sequence continues at coordinate 25,665,606 of JAOPSE010000023.1, read as the reverse complement.
CAACGACAGCCTGGAGAAGATGACCAAAGAACATGAGGAGCTAAAGTGCTCTCATGATAATTTGGTCCAACGGTATGAATCTATTTTATTTGAGCAAAGGAATAATCATGATGTATTATCTGATGTTGCTCAACTTAAAACTGAGAATTCTATGCTTAAGAGTCAAGTAGAAATGATAAATTTAGAAAAACTTGCTCTAAGTGAAAAATATGATATGCTATCTTATTCTCATAATGAATTAGTTGATGGCCATATCATGCTTAATGTTGCTCATGAGGTTGTAATTTCAAACTTAAATTCATGTGAACCTCATTCTCGCACGTGTGCGCATTTGAATTGTATATCATCATGTGCTAACCCCTGTTGCTCAAAAGAAAGCCAATCATTGATTGAGCAACAAGTTTTAGGGTCACGAAAGAAATTTTGTGGGAATAAGAAGCAACGACAACTGAGGAGAAGACGCTTAGCTCAACTCTCTCAAGATATCCACGGACGCGTGGTGAAGAAGCTTGAGAAAGGAAAAACTGCAGCAATTGTTAAGCTCAATAAGAAGAATGTTCCCAAAGCTATAAATGAAGAAATCAACATGAACGAGGAAAAAGGTAAAAATTCAATTAGTCATGTTGTTTGTACTAATCATCTCTCCATGTCCTTCAAGCACAAAAAGGGAAGAGGAAAAAGGAGGTGTTTCAAATGCAAGGAGATAGGCCACCTCATCGCATCCTGTCCGTACAAAGACAAGGATGAAGGGACAAGAAGTTGCTTTGGATGCAACAATAAGGACCACATTATCACTTCATGTCCGGTCATGAAGAATCAAGGATGTGCATCCTCCAAGATGACCCTCACCAAGGAAAATGACAAACAGCAAGCGTCATGTCAGGTTGAGCGACGCTTCTGCTACAAGTGTGGTGAGCAGGGTCATATATCAAAGGTATGTTATAAAGGTAAGATTCCTAAAGAAGTGAATGTGTGTCAATCTCATTCACTTAGGAGACCCAAATCATACACTTGTGCTAGATCTATAATGAGATCACCTAGAACTAGCACAAAGGCCATTTGGGTACCAAAGGCACATTTAGATGATCATTATGGACCCATCCCGAGATGGGTACCAAACTGTGCTAACTAGACCATGCAGGTGCCTTGAGATGGACTGGAGACCATGGGAGAGATTAAGACGGTTATCTAAAACTCTATGCCTAAGCTGTTAATTGTTTTGGTGTTTATTGACCCAAGGTTGAATTATTGTGAAACACTAATCCCATGTTCATCTCAAGTAAAATAAGGTGTATAGGTCCTGAATCATTATTGGTGAATCAAGTAAAGGACCTTGATGAGAATCTACAACATGCTCTCCAAAGGACGGTACCCCGTGTATTTTAAGTACATAATTACAATTTAGTATTGCTCTTAATTTGGCTTGTTGTGCTACCTATCTTTGGAGTAGTTATACTTTATGATTGTCTGTGTTAAATGAATCATAATGATGTTTGCTTAATCATGACTGGTGCTATATAGGATATATCTTTTGAATCATTCATGGGTAGCTATTTCATTTGTTATATCCACAACGATTAACTCTCTTGGTGTATATGGATAAACCTGTAACTTTTTGTAAGTCATGCTATGTGCAAATATGACATTTTGTTTAGTGCATGTTCACATGATTACCCTAGTTTAGTATTGTGTGAATTTCAAATCCATGTCGTGCCCTTTTGAGCTATGAGGTGTGTGAGCAAAAGGAGTCCTGAATTGGTGATAACAAGTGCTCTCATAAAGGCAAAGGTATGGAAAATGAAGCTATGCAATTTCATTAAATATTCTTGAAATTCCATTCATTGTGATCATAGCTATGTTCTTGTCTTTCAATTGGTAATATCTTGGTTTAGGTAATTTATGCCTTTAAAATGTTGTTTCTTCTGTGCATCTAAGAAACCTTCTTAATCATGACATGCTTAGATATTTCGCCTTATATACATGATTGTGTTGATCTTCAATTGGTATATGCAATGATAGTTAAATATGAAGCATGTACAGGTTGAGTAAATGTTAGACTTCCGTGAGTATTCAATTGGCTTAGGTGTCACTGAAGCGTGCATTGTTGTATTTAGTCAACCTTTCATTTAGCCTTCAATTGGTGTTAAGTGGCGTTTCATTTGATATTCAAATTGGCATCTTTGGGTGATGAAAGTGGTAGAGTATGCCTTGACCAAGGTATGTTGTGATCCTCTAGTTCTAAGGAAGCTAGAATGTGCAAAGTGCAAGTCATTCAAATACTTGATGCACAACTTGAGGGGGAGCACACATAACTTGTGTCTTTTGAGACTAACTGTTTCTTGAGTGATCTTGTATAGTCTCTAGGTGGAAAAGAGAAGATAAGCAAGAAATGGAGCAGTCTGGACTTGGGTACCTCTGTAAGTCAAGAAATTGGTATCTCAAGTTGTGAGTAAGTGCATATCTCTAGATTGCTCATGCTCTATAATATCTGGTGATAATAGATGCTTAAATATCATGGAGCCATGATAATAAATGAACTTTGCAATTGGTATCTTTCAATTGGTAGCCGTAATAGTTCGCTTCAATTGACATCTTTTGATAATCATGAGAATAGAAGTTTCTTCTTGTGCCCAATACTATAACTTGTTCTAAGTTTGATGTCTTAGCAACAAGAAAAAGTAAGGATAAAGAATCAGGCACAAGTGTGAAGAAGCTCTCGAGAGATTAGATACTTTCAAGATGGGAAGTACACTACAACATGGTAAAGGTACAAAGGGAGTATTAATCTTTTTGCATATATGTATCTTGCCTAAATGTTGATCGGGCATATGCTCAGTAAGTAAGGGGGAGTTTTGATAGTCGTTTTCCTCCTTAACACCCTGCTGTCCCTTGACATCATCATATGTTCTTGCTTGAGTATGGTTTTTGGTGTTTGATGTCAAAGGGGGAGAATTTGTGTATTAAAGCTTATCTCAACCTGAGAGGAAAGCTTATCCTAATGGGTGATGTGTTAGTTTGAGCTTTGCCAAGTGTGATATTCATATGTTTCTTGCAATGTTGCTCATATGGACTAGTGTTTCCGCTGCGATGAATTATTTGGCTTCTATAGTGTAATAGATAGCCATGTGGTTAATGGTGCTTTAAGATTGTCTTAAATTAGTGTCTTAGTTTAAATTGGTATTAGTTTGAATTGGTATCTTAATGATGAATAGTGGTAGGTTGATATTCCTGTGATATATCCACTATTTTGAATGGTGTTTAACTCTGATTATGTGCATTTGTGTGTTATAGCATCATGGTTTGAATCTTGTCTCAATGCTTCCTAAAAGGTGCTAAGGTGTAGAAATGTTTCGAACTGCCTAAGTATATGCAAATTGGCGTCTGAGGCCAAAATTAGGTTCTTGAAGTAAGCACATATTTAGGGGGAGCATTCTATAAACTTAGAATTCAAAATTTGTGCTTCAAATCTTATTCTTATGTAAGCTTTAATTGTGTTTCCATCAATCACCAAAAAGGGGGAGATTGAAAGCTCTCTTGTGAGTTTTGGTGTTTGGATGACAACTCAATTAAAGGACTAACAAGTGTACTAAGTGTTGAACAGGTGCTTAAGATAAAGTCTACAAGGTTCAACACAAGTGAACAAATGTGATGGTCCAAGAACGAACTAGATTATGGATACATAATGGACATCACAAGTAAGATGGACATTGCATAAAGTGAGACTCGGGTGCGTAGCTCGGAGACAACTGATCAAGCCAAGGACGGAGGCAAGAAGAGCTTCGAGGTACCAAGTGCACGGGAGAAGGTCAAGAAGGCTGAGGAACCCAAAGCCAAGGGTGAAGAAGGAGGCTTGCAAAGTCAAGGGTGATCGAGTTGAGAACAGCTATGGCACATCAAGGATCACTACATAAGGACGTGACTTACAGCCAATGAGGTAACAGCTGCAGTTATGTGGTGTAAGTCATAAGGCTCAAGATCAAGCTCTAAGGAGGAGATCAAGGTCACTAGAAGGTGAACAAGTGTCAAAACCAGAACTGGAAGCAGCCCAAAAGAGCTAAGTTCACCTTGATCTTTAGTTTGGGTTGTTCCTATGTTTGGAAATGTTCTATGTGACCTTTACAGGATGTTGGAGCCAAGTAATGTCAATCTAGATCAAGTCAAGCCGACTTGATGATTTATGAGTCCAACATCAAAGCTCAAGCATGTGAAATGCTATAGATTTAATGATTAAGAGAAGGTATGTTTCTATACGAAGTACATTGGTTTTGTGGACTAATATACTTGTCTAAGTGTTAGAAACAGAAAGAAGAAGAAAAAAAGAGAGGTGCAAAGGGCTTGGCTATGTATAGCCAAGGCAGCTCAGTCTGGCACACCGGACTGTCCGGTGGTGCACCGGACAGTGTCCGGTGCGCCAGGCTGAACTCTGCGAACTGGCCGCTCTCGGGAATTCACCGGCGACGTACGACTATAATTCACCGGACTGTCCGGTGTGCACCGGACTGTCCGGTGAGCCAACGGTCGGCCGAGCCAACGGTCGGCCGCGCGATCTGCGCGGGACACGTGGCCGAGCCAACGGCTAGATGGAGGCACCGGACTGTCCGGTGTGCACCGGACATGTCCGGTGCGCCAACGGCTCCAAGACTGCCAACGGTCGACTTCGCCGTAAAAGGAAAGAAATCGGGCACCGGACAGTGTCCGGTGTGCACCGGACTGTCCGGTGCGCCACCCGACAGAAAGAAAGTATTGCCTTCCAAATGGGATTCCAACGGCTCCTAGGCCCCTTGTGCCTATAAAAGGGACCCCTAGGCGCCTCAAGCAATAGATAAGTGCAGCCAACAAGTGTAGACATCACTCGGATCAATTCTCGCTCTCCCTCTTGTGTGTAACTCTATAGTTTGTGTAGAAGGCACAGCTATAAGCCTTTAGAGAGAGGAGTAGTGCTACTAAGAGCTAGAGCAAGGTCTTGAGCGTATTGTTACTCTGCCGGGGTGCTGCCAAGAAGTCTGTAAGCAGCCGCGGTTCTGTTGTAACCCCACTCAATAGTGAAAGGCTCTATCTGTCATACTGACAGATCTGAGCAAACGGAGGAAGGAGTTGAAATAGACTCCAAGCCCAGGTGTGGCTAACTCCAACGAGGACTAGGCAAGCATTTCAGGCTTGGCCGAACCTCGGGATAAATCCTTGCGTCTGTGTGCTCTATTCTGTATTGTATCCTGACTCTCTGTCTTACTCGCCTTTATATCTGCACTTCAATACTTATCTGTGGTATAAGCTTGATTTGAAGTGCAGGACATTTTGAGACAGGATCTTCCATTCCGCTGCGACCTACTCGAAGAGTATTCTCATTCCACTGCGTACTAAGTCTTCGAGTAGAGTAAGAATTTAAGTTTTAAAGTAATAAGTTTTATTCGCCTATTCACCCCCCCTCTAGGCGACATCCAGATCCTGTTCCCGGGTCAAAGGGAACTTTCAGGAGGGAGTGGCCAAAACTCCCACAGCCCGCAGGAGTGATTAGTGAGTTTGTTTGAAACTATGGACTTATGGTATTGAAACTATGTATGGACTATAGACTTATGGACTATGGACTATGGACTATTTATGTATATGTGAATGTGTTTTGTGATATGTATATGTCAATGTGTTTTGTGATATGTATATATGAATGTGTTTTGTGAATTATGTATTTTGCTTGTGAATCTATATATGTGAATTGTGATATTGTGTATTTTGCTGTGAATTATTAATAGGTGCAGAAAAATCTGTTTTGGGGGGGCGACCATCAATTTTCGTCGGCCTCGGTGGTGGCCGACGAAAATATCCTGGGAACATATTTTCGTCGGCCATCAGCGGGCCGACGAAAATATCGGGCACGTATTTTCGTCGGCCCCACCTGGCCGACGAAAATAGCCTGGGCACGTATTTTCGTCGGCCACCACCGGGCCGACGAATATAGTCAGTCGACCAACTATTTTCGTCGGCCTTTGGAAAGCCGACGAAAATAGGTATTTTTCGTCGGTACCGACGGAAATAGGTGCCTATTTTCGTCGAACTTATTTTCGGCGGCTATTTCGTCGGTTTAGGCTTATTTTCGTGGGATTTTGGCCCACGAAAATTTAGGTGTTTCCTGTAGTGTATGCTCACTATCTATGTCACATTTTTGCTCAGCTGATTCGGCCTCCACAGTTCCAGGGCACACTTGAGGCCTCACGCCTCGTCTTTGGGTCCTACCGTCCAGCGCCTGAGGATCCTGTGCCAGCACCTGCTCCAGTATTTGACACTCAGGACGAGGATACTGCTCTTCATCAGTTCGAAGCTCGGGACATAGCAGTTGATGATGATGATGATAATGATGATTTTGGGATTCCGCCTCCACCTCCTATGCCTCCACGCTCACATGATCATGAGGCTGGGAGTTCTCGTGCTACCCCTGCTGCCCCTCCTCCCATTGACCCTGCTCTTGCTTCGATTCTCCAGACACTTACTGAAAGTCGCCTAGAGGGGAGGGTGAATAGGGCGAATCTGAAATTTACAAACTTAATCACAACTACAAGTCGGGTTAGCGTTAGTAATATAATCAAGTCCGAGAGAGAGGGTGCAAAACAAATCGCAAGCGAATAAAGAGTGTGACACGCGGATTTGTTTTACCGAGGTTCGGTTCTCGCAAACCTACTCCCCGTTGAGGTGGTCACAAAGACCGGGTCTCTTTCAACCCTTTTCCTCTCTCAAATGGTCCCTCGGACCGAGTGAGCTTCTCTTCTCAATCAAACGGGAACAAAACTTCCCCGCAAGGACCACCACACAATTGGTGTCTCTTGCCTTGGTTACAATTGAGTTGTTCGCAAGAAAGAATGAAAGAAGGAAGCAATCCAAGCGCAAGAGCTCAAAAGAACACAACAAATCTCTCTCACTTATCACTAAAGCTTTGTGTGGAATTGGGAGAGGATTTGATCACTTGGGTGTGTCTAGAATTGAATGCTAGAGCTCTTGTAAGTAGTTGGAAGGTGGAAAACTTGGATGACTTGAATGTGGGGTGGTTGGGGGTATTTATAACCCCAACCACCAAACTAGCCGTTTGGTGAAGGCTGCAGTCGACGGGCGCACCGGACAGTCCGGTGCGCCACCGGACACTGTCCGGTGCACCAGCCACGTCACCAGGCCGTTGGGTTCCGATCGTTGGAGCTCTGTCTTGTGGGCCCGCCTGGCTGTCCGGTGGCGCACCGGACAAGTCCTGTAGACTGTCCGGTGTGCCACCCGCGCGTGCACTGCTTCTCTGCGCGCGCATGTGCACATTTAATGCGTTGCAGACGACCGTTGCGCGCGAAGTAGCCGTTGCTCCGCTGGCTCACCGGACAGTCCGGTGTGCATCGGACATGTCCGGTGAATTATAGCGGAGCGGAAATCCGAAGCTGACGAGTTCAGAGTCGCTCTCCCCTGGGGCACCGGACACTGTCCGGTGGTACACCGGACAGTTCGGTGAATTATAGCGGAGCGCCTCTGCGTTTTCCTGAAGGTGAGGAGTTCAGTCTCGAGTGCCCTGGTGCACCGGACACTGTCCGGTGGCACACCGGACAGTCCGGTGTGCCAGACCAGGGCACACTTCGGTTGTCTCTTGCTCTTTTTGTTGAACCCTTTTCTTGGTCATTTTATTGGCTTTTTGTGAACCTTTGGCACCTGTATAACTTATAGACTAGAGCAAACTAGTTAATCCAATTATTTGTGTTGGGCAATTCAACCACCAAAATCAATTAGGAAAATAGGTGTAAGCCTAATTCCCTTTCAATCTCCCCCTTTTTGGTGATTGATGCCAACACAAACCAAAGCAAGTATAGAAGTATATAATTGAACTAGTTTGCATAATGTAAGTGCAAATGTTACTTAGAATTGAGCCAATATAAATACTTATAAGATACACATGGATTGTTTCTTTAGTTTTAACATTTTGGACCACGCTTGCACCACTTGTTTTGTTTTTGCAAATTCTTTTGTAAATCCTTTTCAAAGTCCTTTTGCAAATAGTCAAAGGTAAATGAATAAGATTTTGCGAAGCATTTTCAAGATTTGAAATTTTCTCCCCCTGTTTCAAATGCTTTTCCTTTGACTAAACAAAACTCCCCCTTAATGAAATCCTCCTCTTAGTTTTCAAGAGGGTTTTGATGTTAATTTTGAAGAGGGTATGCCAATTTGAAATTATATCACACATAAGATACCAATTTGAAATTATATCACACATAAGATACCAATTTGAAAATACTTCTTTAGAACCAAATTGAAAGACTAAAATTTTGAATGGTGGTGGTGCGATCCTTTTACTTTGGGCTCATGCTCTCTCCCCCTTTGGCATAAATCGCCAAAAACGGAATCATTAGAGCCCTTCTAAAACTACTTTCTCCCCTTTGGCAAATAAAAACGTGAGTGAAGATTATACCAAAGTTGAAGAGTGATGTGGAGCGACGGCGAAGGATGAGTTATGGAGTCGAGTGGAAGCCTTTGTCTTCGCCGAAGACTCCAATTCCCTTTCAATACACCTATGACTTGGTTTGAAATTTACTTGAAAACATATTAGACATAACACATGAAAGAGATATGATCAAAGGTATATTTATGAGCTATGTATGCAAGACATCAAAAGAAATTCCTAGAATCAAGGATATTTAGTTCATGCCTAAGTTTGTTAAAAGTTTGTTCATCTAGTGGCTTGGTAAAGATATCGGCTAATTGTTCCTTAGTGTTAATATATGCAATCTCGATATCTCCCTTTTGTTGGTGATCCCTTAGAAAATGATACCGAATGGCTATGTGTTTAGTGCGGCTATGCTCAACGGGATTATCCGCCATGCGGATTGCACTCTCATTATCACATAGAAGAGGGACTTTGGTTAATTTGTAACCGTAGTCCCTAAGGGTTTGCCTCATCCAAAGCAATTGCGCGCAACAATGGCCTGCGGCAACATACTCGGCTTCGACGGTAGAAAGAGCGACGGAATTTTGCTTCTTTGAAGCCCAAGACACCAAGGATCTTCCCAAGAACTGGCAAGTCCCCGATGTGCTTTTTCTATTAATTTTACACCCCGCCCAATCGGCATCCGAATAACCAATCAAATCAAATGTGGATCCCCTAGGATACCAAAGCCCAAACTTAGGAGTATAAACTAAATATCTCAAGATTCGTTTTACGGTCGTAACGTGAGCTTCCTTAGGGTCGGCTTGGAATCTTGCACACATGCATACGGAAAGCATAATATCCGGTCGAGATGCACATAAGTATAGTAAAGAACCTATCATTGACCGGTATACCTTTTGATCTACGGATTTACCTCCCGTGTCGAGGTCAAGATGCCCATTGGTTCCCATGGGTGTCTTGATGGGTTTGGCATCCTTCATTCCAAACTTGTTTAGAATGTCTTGAATATACTTCGTTTGGCTAATGAAGGTGCCCTCTTGGAGTTGCTTCACTTGAAATCCCAAGAAATACTTCAACTCCCCCATCATTGACATCTCGAATTTTTGTGTCATGATCCTACTAAATTCCTCACATGTAGATTCGTTAGTAGACCCAAATATAATATCATCAACGTAAATTTGGCATACAAACAAATCTTTGTCAAGAGTTTTAGTAAATAGAGTAGGATCGGACTTTCCGACTTTGAAGCCATTATCTATAAGGAAATCTCTATGACATTCATACCATGCTCTTGGGGCTTGCTTGAGCCCATAAAGCGCCTTAGAGAGTTTATAAACGTGGTTAGGGTACTTACTATCTTCAAAGCCGGGAGGTTGCTCAACATAGACCTCTTCCTTGATTGGTCCATTGAGGAAGACACTTTTCACGTCCATTTGGTAGAGCTTGAAGCCATGGTAAGTAGCATAGGCTAATAATATACGAATTGACTCAAGCCTAGCTACAGGTGCATAGGTTTCACCGAAATCCAAACCTTCGACTTGTGAATATCCTTTGGCCACAAGTCGTGCTTTGTTCCTTGTCACCACACCATGCTCATCTTGCTTGTTGCGGAAAACCCACTTGGTTCCTACAACATTTTGATTAGGACGTGGAACCAAATGCCACACCTCATTCCTAGTGAAGTTGTTGAGCTCCTCTTGCATCGCCACCACCCAATCCGAATCTTGGAGTGCTTCCTCTACCCTGTGTGGCTCAATAGAGGAAACAAAAGAGTAATGCTCACAAAAATGTGCAACACGAGATTTAGTGGTTACCCCCTTATGGATGTCGCCGAGGATGGTGTCGACGGGGTGATCTCGTTGGATTGCTTGGTGGACTCTTGGGTGTGGCGGCCTTGGTTCTTCATCCTCCTTGTCTTGATCATTTGCATCTCCCCCTTGATCATTGTCGTCATCTTGAGGTGGCTCATCTCTTTGATCTCCTCCTTCATCAACTTGAGCCTCATCCTCATTTTGAGTTGGTGGAGATGCTTGCGTGGAGGAGGATGGTTGATCTTGTGCATTTGGAGGCTCTTCGGATTCTTTAGGACACACATCCCCAATGGACATGTTCCTTAGCGTGATGCATGGAGCCTCTTCATCACCTATCTCATCAAGATCAACTTGCTCTACTTGAAAGCCGTTAGTCTCATCAAACACAACATCACAAGAAACTTCAACTTGTCCAGAGGACTTGTTGAAGACTCTATATGCCCTTGTGTTTGAATCATATCCTAGTAAAAAGCCTTCTACAGTTTTAGGAGCAAATTTAGATTTTCTACCTCTTTTAACAAGAATAAAGCATTTGCTACCAAAGACTAAAATATGAAATATTGGGCTTTTTACCGGTTAGGAGTTCGTATGATGTCTTCTTGAGGATTCGATGTAGATACAACCGGTTGATGGCGTAGCAGGTGGTGTTGACCGCCTCGGCCCAAAACCGATCCGAAGTCTTGTATTCATCAAGCATGGTTCTTGCCATGTCCAATAGTGTTCTATTCTTCCTCTCCACTACACCATTTTGTTGTGGGGTGTAGGGAGAAGAAAACTCATGCTTGATTCCCTCCTCCTCAAGGAAGCCTTCAATTTGAGAGTTCTTGAACTCCGTCCCGTTGTCGCTTCTAATCTTTTTGATCCTTAAGACGAACTCATTTTGAGCCCGTCTCAAGAATCCCTTTAAGGTCTCTTGGGTATGAGATTTTTCCTGCAAAAAGAATACTCAAGTGAAGCGAGAATAATCATCCACAATAACTAGACAGTACTTACTCCCGCCGATGCTTATGTAAGCAATCGGGCCGAATAGGTCCATATGTAGGAGCTCCAGTGGCCTGTCAGTCGTCATGATGTTCTTGTGTGGATGATGAGCACCAACTTGCTTCCCTGCCTGACATGCGCTACAAATCCTGTCTTTCTCAAAATGAACATTTGTTAATCCTAAAATGTGCTCTCCCTTTAGAAGCTTATGAAGATTCTGCATCCCAACATGGGCAAGTCGGCGGTGCCATAGCCAACCCATGTTAGTCTTAGCAATTAAGCAAGTGTCGAGTTCAGCTCTATCAAAATCTACCAAGTATAGCTGACCCTCTAACACTCCCTTAAATGCTATTGAATCATCATTTCTTCTAAAGACAGTGACACCTACATCAGTAAAAAGACAGTTGTAGCCCATTTGACATAATTGCGAAACGGAAAGCAAATTGTAATATAAGGAATCTACAAGAAAAACATTGGAAATTGAATGGTCAGGAGATATAGCAATTTTACCCAATCCTTTGACCAAACCTTGGTTTCCATCCCCGAATGTGATAGCTCGTTGGGGATCTTTGTTTTTCTCATAGGAGGAGAACATCTTCTTCTCTCCTGTCATGTGGTTTGTGCACCCGCTGTCGATGATCCAACTTGAGCCCCCGGATGCATAAACCTACAAAACAATTTTAGTTCTTGACTTTAGGTACCCAAATCCTTTTGGGTCCTTTGGCATTAGACACAAGAACTTTGGGTACCCAAACACAAGTTTTTGACCCCTTGTGCTTGCCCCCAACATATTTGGCAACTACTTTGCCGGATTTGTTAGTTAACACATAGGAAGCATCAAAAGTTTTAAATGAAATGATATGGTCATTTGATGCACTAGGAGTTTTCTTCTTAGGCAACTTAGCACGGGTTGGCTGCCTAGAGCTAGATGTCTCACCCTTATACATAAAAGCATGATTAGGGCCAGAGTGAGGCTCCCTAGAGTGAATTCTCCTAATTTTGCTCTCGGGATAACCGACAGGGTACAAAATATAACCCTCGTTATCCTGAGGCATGGGAGCCTTGCCCTTAACAAAGTTGGACAATTTCTTAGGAGGGGCATTAAGTTTGACATTATCCCCCTTTTGGAAGCCAATGCCATCCTTAATGCCAGGGCGTCTCCCGCTATAGAGCATGCTTCTAGCAAATTTAAATTTTTCATTTTCTAAGTCATGCTCGGAAATTTTAGCATTTAATTTAGCTATATGATCATTTTGTTGTTTAATTAAAGCCATGTGATCATGAATAACATCAATGTTAACATCTCTACATCTAGTGCAAGTAGTAGTATGTTCAACGGTAGATGTAGAGGGTTTGCAAGATTTTAATTCTACAACCTTAGCATGTAATATATCATTCTTACTTCTAAGGTCGGAAATGGAAGCATTGCAAACATCTAATTCTTTAGCCTTAGCAAGCAATTTTTCATTTTCATTCCTAAGGTTAGCAAGAGAAATGTTTAATTCTTCAATCTTAGCAAGTAAATCATCATTATCATTTCTAAGATTGGAAATTGAAACATCACAAGTATTTAAATCAACCTTAGCTAACAAATTAGCATTCTCATTTCTAAGGTTGTCAATAGTCTCATGGCAAGTGCTTAGCTCACTAGATAATTTTTCACATTTTTCAACTTCTAGAGCATAAGCATTTTTAACCTTAACATGCTTTTTGTTTTCCTTGATTAGGAAGTCCTCTTGGGTATCCAAGAGGTCATCCTTCTCATGGATGGCACTAATTAATTCATTTAACTTCTCCTTTTGTTGCATGTTTAGGTTGGCAAAAAGGGTACGCAAATTATCCTCCTCATCACTAGCATTATCATCACTAGAGGACTCATATTTAGTGGAGGATTTGGATTTAACCTTCTTCTTTTTGCCGTCCTTTGCCATGAGGCACTTGTGGCCGACGTTGGGGAAGAGGAGGCCCCTGGTGACGGCGATGTTGGCGGCGTCCTCGTCGGAGGAGGAGTCGGTGGAGCTCTCGTCGGATTCCCACTCCCGGCAAACATGGGCATCGCCGCCCTTCTTCTTGTAGTATATCTTCTTCTCCTTTCTTCTCCCCTTCTTGTCGTCGCCCCTGTCACTATCACTAGATAATGGATATTTTGCAATAAAATGACCGGGCTTACCACATTTGTAGCACACTTTCTTGGAGCGGGGCTTGTAATACTTACCCCTCCTTTGCTTGAGGATTTGACGGAAGCTCTTGATGATGAGCGCCATCTCCTCATTGTCGAGCTTGGAGGCGTCGATGGGTGTTCGGCTTGGAGTAGATTCCTCCTTTTCTTCCGTCGCCTTGAATGCAACCGGTTGTGCTTCGGACGTGGAGGGGCCGTCAAGCTCGTTGATCTTATTTGAGCCTTTGATCATCAATTCAAAGCTCACAAAATTCCCGATTACTTCCTCGGGAGTCATTAGTGTATATCTAGGATTGCCACGAATTAATTGAACTTGAGTAGGGTTAAGGAAAACAAGTGATCTTAGAATAACCTTAACCATTTCGTGGTCATCCCATTTTTTGCTCCCGAGGTTGCGCACTTGGTTCACCAAGGTTTTGAGCCGGTTGTACATGTCTTGTGGCTCCTCCCCTTAGCGAAGTCGGAAGCGACCGAGCTCCCCCTCGATCGTTTCCCGCTTGGTGATTTTGGTCACCTCGTCTCCTTCGTGCGCGGTCTTTAGCGTGTCCCAAATCTCCTTAGCACCTTTCAATCCTTGCACCTTATTATACTCCTCTCGACTTAGAGAGGCGAGGAGTATAGTTGAGGCTTGGGAGTTCAAGTGTTGGATTTGGGCCACTTCGTCCTCATCATAATCTTCATCCCCTACGGATGGTACCTGTACACCAAACTTAACAACATCCCATATACTTTTGTGGAGTGAGGTTAGATGAAATCGCATCAAATCACTCCACCTAGCATAATCTTCACCATCAAACGTTGGTGATTTGCCTAATGGGACGGAAAGTAATGGCGTATGTTTAGAAATGCGAGGGTAGCGTAGGGGGATCTTACTAAACTTCTTGCGCTCATGGCGCTTAGAAGTGACGGACGACGCGTCGGAGCCGGAGGTGGAAGGCGATGAAGTATCGGTCTCGTAGTAGACCACCTTCCTCATCTTCTTTTTCTTGTCGCCACTCCGATGCGACTTGTGGGAAGAGGATTTCTTTTCCTTCCCCTTCCCCTTGTTGCGGGACTCTTCCGATGAAGTCTTCCCGTGGCTTGTAGTGGGCTTGTCGCCGGTCTCCATCTCCTTCTTGGCGTGATCTCCCGACATCACTTCGAGCGGTTAGGCTCTTAATGAAGCACCTGGCTCCGATACCAATTGAAAGTCGCCTAGAGGGGGGTGAATAGGGCGAATCTGAAATTTACAAACTTAATCACAACTACAAGCCGGGTTAGCGTTAGTAATATAATCAAGTCCGAGAGAGAGGGTGCAAAACAAATCGCAAGCGAATAAAGAGTGTGACACACGGATTTATTTTACCGAGGTTCGGTTCTCGCAAACCTACTCCCTGTTGAGGTGGTCACAAAGACCGGGTCTCTTTCAACCCTTTCCCTCTCTCAAACGGTCCCTCGGACCGAGTGAGCTTCTCTTCTCAATCAAACGGGAACAAAACTTCCCCGCAAGGACCACCACACAATTGGTGTCTCTTGCCTTGGTTACAATTGAGTTGTTCGCAAGAAAGAATGAAAGAAGGAAGCAATCTAATCGCAAGAGCTCAAAAGAACACAACAAATCTCTCTCACTTATCACTAAAGCTTTGTGTGGAATTGGGAGAGGATTTGATCACTTGGGTGTGTCTAGAATTGAATGCTAGAGCTCTTGTAAGTTGTTGGAAGGTGGAAAACTTGGATGACTTGAATGTGGGGTGGTTGGGGGTATTTATAACCCCAACCACCAAACTAGCCGTTTGGTGAAGGCTGCAGTCGACGGGCGCACCGGACAGTTGAAAGGGAAATGTGCCCTTGGGCCATTTCTAAGTATTTTGGTGATTGAGTGCCAACACATGTGTTTAATTGTGAATTTATATACATGGATGAACAAGGTGCAAATCATGAGATAAAGGTATGTTTCTAAGCCTTAGTACATTGGTTTTGAATACTAATATATTTGTCTAAGTGTTAGAAACAGAAAGAAGAAGAAGAGAAAAGGGGAGAGAATGACTTGGCTGTGTACAGCCAAGACCCAGCTCGGTCTGGAGCACCGGACTGTCCGGTGTGCACCGGACAGTGTCCGGTGCGCCAGACTGCCTCGACTCGAACTGGCCGCTCTCGGGAAATTGGCCGACGGCGTACGGCTAAAATTCACCGGACTGTCCGGTGTGCACCGGACTGTCCGGTGAGCCAACGGTCGGCCCGGCCAACGGTCGGCCGCGCAATCTGCGCGGGACACGTGGCGGAGCCAACGGTCGGAAGAAGGCACCGGACTGTCCGGTGTTCACCGGACATGTCCGGTGCGCCAACGGCTCTCAGATCTCCAACGGTCTACAACGGTCGGAAGCGCCAGATATGGAAACAAATCGGGCACCGGACAGTGTCCGGTGTGCACCGGACTGTCCGGTGCCCCCGACGACAGAAGGCAAGGATGGCCTTCCGGATTTGCTCTCAACGGCTCCTAGCTGCCTTGGGGCTATAAAAGGAGCCCCTAGGCGCATGGAGGAGACACACAAGCAACTCTTGAGCATTCTTGATCATCCACACTAAGTCTCTGCGCATTCGTTTGTGTTTTTAAGTGATTCGAGCTCTGTTCTAAGTGAGAACTCTGAGATAGTCTTGTGAGCTCGATTCTTGGCTGTGTGTGTGCGCCTTTGCTGTGGATTTGTGTGTGTTGCTTCCCTTCCTTACTCTGTGTTTCTTGAGATCATATACTTGTAAGGGCAAGAGACTCCAATTTGTGGAGATTCCTTGCAAACGGGATAGTGAAAGGCAAAACAAAACACCATGGTATTCAAGTGGGTCTTTGGACCGCTTGAGAGGGGTTGATTGCAACCCTCGTCCGTTGGGACGCCACAACGTGGAAGTAGGCAAGCATTGGCTTGGCCGAACCACGGGATAAACCACCGTGTCACCTCTGTGCTTGATCTCTTGTGGTATTGTGTTTTGTTGAGAATTCACCTTAGCCACTTGGCAATAATTGTGCTAACGCTTAACAAGTTTTTGTGGCTTAAGTTTGAAGTTTTTACAGGATCACCTATTCACCCCCCCCTCTAGGTGCTCTCAATTGGTATCAGAGCCGTTCTCTTCACAAAGGGACTAACCGCCCGAAGAGATGGATCCTAAGGGGAAGGGTATTGTGATCAATGACAAAGAGAAGGAGTCCTTCGTCAACGAGCCGAAGGACGATAAGCCTACCGACTCCGGCTCGGGCCAAAGACGGAAGGAAGGGAAGAAGAAGAAGACAAGGCGCATCAAGGAGATCGTCTACTACGACAGCGACGAGTCTACTTCTTCCCAAAAGGACGAGGACCACAACGACTACGAGAGAAGAAAACCGGTTAATCCGAACTTTTCTTTTGATTACTCTCATATTCCACAAAGTTCACATTCTCATTTGCTCTCCATTCCACTCGGCAAGCCCCCACACTTTGATGGAGAGGACTACGGATTTTGGAGTCACAAAATGCGTAGTCACCTATTTTCTCTCCATCCTAGTATCTGGGAGATTGTGGAGAGTGGAATGCACTTTGATAGTTCGGATAGTCCCATGTTCATTAATGAACAAATTCATAAGAATGCACAAGCTACTACTGTTCTTCTAGCTTCCTTGTGCAGGGATGAATACCATAAGGTGAGCGGCTTGGATAACGCCAAGCAAATCTGGGACACCCTCAAGATTTCTCATGAGGGGAACGACGTCACCTTACTCACCAAGATGGAGTTGGTGGAGGGCGAGCTTGGACGGTTCGCAATGATAAGGGGCGAGGAGCCGACGCAAACATACAATCGGCTCAAGACCCTTATCAACAAGATAAGAAGCTACGGGAGCACGCGATGGACGGACCACGACGTCGTCCGCCTAATGCTAAGGTCATTTACCGTTCTTGATCCTCACTTGGTGAACAATATACGTGAAAATCCCAGGTACACCAAGATGTCACCCGAAGAAGTTCTTGGGAAATTTGTTAGTGGGCGAATGATGATTAAGGAGGCGAGGTATGTGGACGACGCCTTGAATGGTCCGATCAACGAGCCGCAACCCCTTGCTCTCAAGGCAACACGAAGCAAGGAGGCGCTACCCAGCAAGGTGGCACAGATTGAGGCAGCCGGACTCAATGATGAAGAGATGGCTCTCATCATCAAGAGATTCAAGACGGCGCTAAATGGTCGCAAGGGGCAGCCAAGCAAGACCAAGACCAAGGGGAAGCGTTCATGCTTCAAATGCGGTAAGCTTGGTCATTTTATCGCTAACTGTCCCGATAATGAAAGTGACCAGGAAAAGGGGAACAAAAGAGAGAAGAAGAAGCAATACAAGAAGGCAAAGGGTGAGGCGCATCTAGGAAAGGAGTGGGACTCGGATTGCTCCTCCTCCGACTCCGACAATGAAGGACTCGCCGCCACTGCCTTCAACAAATCGGCTCTCTTCCCCAACGAGCATCTCACTTGTCTTATGGCAAGGGAGAAGAAGGTAAGTACTCAAGACTTCACTTATGCTAGTGATAGTGAGTCTAGTGATGATGACATAGATTATTCTTGCTTGTTCAAGGGCTTAGATAGATCTAAGATAGATAAAATCAATGAATTGATTGATGCATTGAATGAAAAGGATAGGCTTTTAGAAAAGCAGGAGGATTTATTGTACGATGAACATGATAAATTTGTAGAGGCACAAAAATCATATGCTTTAGAAGTTAAAAGAAATGAAGTGCTTTCTAGTGAATTATCTTCCTGTCATGAAACCATTTCTGTTTTACAAGGTGTTAATATTGATTTAAGTGCTAAACTAGAAGTAGCTAGTAAATCAAATTCCTGTGTTGAACATGTTGAAATTTGTACTAGGTGTAAGGATTTTGATGTTAATGCTTGTAGTGAACACCTAGTTTTAATTTCCAAATTAAATGAGGAATTGGCTAGTCTTAATGCTCAACTTAAGACTAGCAAGAATGAAGTTGATAAAATAAAATTTGCAAGGGATGCCTACACGGTTGGTAGACACCCCTCAATTAAGGATGGTCTTGGCTTCAAGAGAGAGGCCAAGAACTTAACAAGCCATAAGGCTCCCATCTTCGTCAAGGAGAAAGGGAAGGTCCCTATGGCTAGTAATGCTAAAAAGAACCATGCTTTTATGTATTATGATAGGAGAAATGCTAGAAATGCTTATAATGATTTTGATTCACATGTTTATGATTCTCGTGCTATGTTTGCTTCTAGTTCTTCTTATAAGCATGATAGGGATATGCCTAGGAGAAATATTGCTCATGTGCCTAGAAAGAATGTTATTCATGCTCCTAGGAAAGTAGTGAATGAACCTTCTATCATTTATTATGCTTGTAATGCTCCCTTTGCTATTTGTAGAAAGGGTAAGAAGGTAGTGGCTAGGAAATTAGGGGCTAGATGCAAGGGAGATAAATCTTGCATTTGGGTCCCTAAAGATATTTGTGCTAACCTTGCAGGACCCAACATGAGTTGGGTACCTAAGACCCAAGCCTAAATTTGCCTTGCAGGTTTATGCATCCGGGGGTTCAAGCTGGATTATCGACAGCGGATGCACAAACCATATGACGGGGGAGAAGAAGATGTTCACCTCCTACGTCAAGAATAAGGATTCCCAAGATTCAATTATATTCGGTGATGGGAATCAAGGCAAGGTAAAAGGGTTAGGTAAAATTGCAATTTCTAATGAGCATTCTATCTCAAATGTATTCTTAGTGGAGAGTCTTGGATATAATTTGCTATCTGTTAGTCAATTATGTCAAATGGGGTATAATTGTTTATTTACAAATGTAGATGTGTCTGTCTTTAGAAGATGTGATGGTTCACTAGCTTTTAAGGGTGTACTAGACGGCAAGCTTTATTTAGTTGATTTTGCAAAAGAAGAGGCCGGTCTAGATGCATGCTTAATGGCTAAGACTTGCATGGGCTGGCTGTGGCATCGCCGCTTAGCACATGTGGGGATGAAGAACCTCCACAAGCTTCTAAAGGGAGAACACGTGATAGGTCTAACAAATGTGCATTTCGAAAAAGATAGACCTTGTGCAGCTTGTCAGGCAGGTAAACAGGTGGGAGGAGCGCATCACAGCAAGAATGTGATGACCACGTCAAGACCTCTGGAGCTGCTGCATATGGACCTCTTCGGACCCGTCGCCTATCTAAGCATAGGAGGAAGTAAGTATGGTTTAGTTATTGTTGATGACTTTTCCCGCTTCACTTGGGTGTTCTTTTTGCAGGATAAGTCTGAAACCCAAGGGACCCTCAAGCGCTTCCTCAGGAGAGCTCAAAATGAGTTTGAGCTCAAGGTGAAGAAGATAAGGAGCGACAACGGGTCCGAGTTCAAGAACCTTCAAGTGGAGGAGTTTCTTGAGGAGGAAGGGATCAAGCACGAGTTCTCCGCTCCCTACACACCACAGCAAAATGGTGTGGTAGAGAGGAAGAACAGGACGCTAATCGATATGGCGAGGACGATGCTTGGAGAGTTCAAGACCCCCGAGTGCTTTTGGTCGGAAGCCGTGAACACGGCTTGCCACGCCATCAACAGGGTCTACCTTCACCGCCTCCTCAAGAAGACGTCATATGAGCTACTAACCGGTAACAAACCCAATGTATCTTACTTTCGTGTTTTTGGGAGCAAGTGCTACATTCTAGTGAGGAAGGGTAGAAATTCTAAGTTTGCTCCCAAAGCTGTAGAAGGGTTTTTATTAGGTTATGATTCAAATACAAAGGCGTATAGAGTCTTCAACAAATCGTCGGGTTTGGTTGAAGTCTCTAGCGACGTTGTATTTGATGAGACTAATGGCTCTCCAAGAGAGCAAGTTGTTGATTGTGATGATGTAGATGAAGAAGATGTTCCAACGGCCGCTATACGAACCATGGCGATTGGAGACGTTCGGCCACAGGAACAAGATGAACGAGATCAACCTTCTTCCTCAACGACGGTGCATCCCCCAACTCAAGACGATGAACAGGTTCATCAAAAGGAGGCGTGTGATCAAGGGGGAGCACAAGATGATCATGTGATGGAGGAAGAAGCGCAACCGGCACCTCCAACCCAAGTTCGAGCGATGATTCAAAGGGATCATCCCGTCGACCAAATTCTGGGTGACATTAGCAAGGGAGTAACTACTCGATCTCGATTAGTTAATTTTTGTGAGCATTACTCTTTTGTCTCCTCTATTGAGCCTTTCAGGGTAGAAGAGGCCTTGCTAGATCCGGATTGGGTGTTGGCCATGCAGGAGGAACTCAATAACTTCAAGCGCAATGAAGTTTGGACGCTGGTGCCTCGTCCCAAGCAAAATGTTGTGGGAACCAAGTGGGTGTTCCGCAACAAACAGGACGAGCACGGGGTGGTGACGAGGAACAAGGCTCGACTTGTGGCAAAAGGTTATGCCCAAGTCGCAGGTTTGGACTTTGAGGAGACTTTTGCTCCTGTGGCTAGGCTAGAGTCCATTCGTATCTTGCTAGCATATGCCACTCACCATTCTTTCAGGTTGTACCAAATGGATGTGAAGAGCGCTTTCCTCAACGGGCCAATAAAGGAGGAGGTGTACGTGGAGCAACCCCCTGGCTTCGAGGATGAGCGGTTCCCCGACCACGTGTGTAAGCTCTCTAAGGCGCTCTATGGACTTAAACAAGCCCCAAGAGCATGGTATGAATGCCTTAGAGATTTCTTACTTGCTAATGCTTTCAAGGTTGGGAAAGCCGATCCAACTCTTTTTACAAAGACATGTGATGGTGATTTGTTTGTATGTCAAATTTATGTCGATGACATAATATTTGGTTCTACTAATCAAAAGTCTTGTGAAGAGTTTAGCAGGGTGATGACGTAGAAATTCGAGATGTCGATGATGGGCGAGTTGAACTACTTCCTTGGGTTCCAAGTGAAGCAACTCAAGGACGGCACCTTCATCTCCCAAACGAAGTACACGCAAGATCTGCTAAAGCGGTTTGGGATGAAGGACGCCAAGCCCGCAAAGACTCCGATGGGGACCGACGGACACACCGACCTCAACAAAGGAGGTAAGTCCGTTGATCAAAAAGCATACCGGTCAATGATAGGGTCTTTACTTTATTTATGTGCTAGTAGACCGGATATTATGCTTAGCGTATGCATGTGTGCTAGATTTCAATCCGATCCTAAGGAATGTCACTTGGTGGCGGTGAAGCGAATTCTTAGATATTTAGTCGCTACGCCTTGCTTCGGGATCTGGTATCCAAAGGGGTCTAACTTTGACTTGATTGGGTACTCAGATTCTGACTATGCTGGATGTAAGGTCGATAGGAAGAGTACATCAGGGACGTGCCAATTCTTAGGAAGGTCCCTGGTGTCATGGAACTCTAAGAAACAAACCTCCGTTGCCCTATCCACCGCTGAGGCCGAGTACGTTGCCGCAGGTCAGTGTTGCGCGCAACTACTTTGGATGAGGCAAACCCTCAGGGACTTTGGCTACAATCTGAGCAAAGTCCCACTCCTATGTGATAATGAGAGTGCTATCCGAATAGCGGAAAATCCTGTTGAGCACAGCCGCACAAAGCACATTGACATCCGGCATCACTTTTTGAGAGACCACCAGCAAAAGGGAGATATCGAAGTGTTTTATGTTAGCACCGAGAACCAGCTAGCCGATATCTTTACCAAGCCTTTAGATGAGAAGACCTTTTGCAGGCTGCGTAGTGAGCTAAATGTCTTAGATTCGCGGAACTTGGATTGAATTGTAGCATACATGTATTCATGCTTTTGATCATGTTCCTTTTTGCATCTTGTTGCTTATTATGGTGCTCAAGTTGTACAAACACTCCCTGGACCTCACAAGTCCGTTGCAAAGTGATGCACATGTTTAGGGGGAGATGTGTTACAACCTGATCCCTTGAGACTAACCATCTGCTTGAGTTTGTTTGATTTAGTCTTAATGAAGAATTGAAAGGGAGAAGGTGGACTTGGACCATGCAAGACTTCCACTGCACTCCGATGAGGGGTAACTTACTCCAAGTCCATATGATTAACTCTTATTGCCATTTGCTCTTAAGTGAAGATTTTGGTGAGGCAATGGGGTTAAAGGGCCAACATTGATCCCGTTTTGGTGCTTGATGCCAAAGGGGGAGAAAATAAAGGCCAAAGCAATAAATGGATCAGCTACCACTTGAGAGATTTTGAAAATAGTATAATAGAGTTTTTGGTTTGTCAAAATTCTTATGTTGTCTCCTTTATCAAAAGTTGGCTTCTTGTGGGGAGAAGTATTGATTATGAAAAAAAAGGGGGAGTTTTTGAAATCTTTGATCAATCTCTTTTGGAATGACTCTCTTTATGCTTCAACATGTGTGTTTAACTTAGAGATAGAGATTTGAGTTTGATTTGCAAAAACAAACCAAGTGGTGGCAAAGGATGATCCATATATGCCAAAATTGATTCAAAATAAATTTAAGTGTTATTTGAAGTGAGTTTGCACTTGTTCTAGTTGCTTTATGTTGTGTTGGCATAAATCACCAAAAAGGGGGAGATTGAAAGGGAAATGTGCCCTTGGGCCATTTCTAAGTATTTTGGTGATTGAGTGCCAACACATGTGTTTAATTGTGAATTTATATACATGGATGAACAAGGTGCAAATCATGAGATAAAGGTATGTTTCTAAGCCTTAGTACATTGGTTTTGAATACTAATATATTTGTCTAAGTGTTAGAAACAGAAAGAAGAAGAAGAGAAAAGGGGAGAGAATGACTTGGCTGTGTACAGCCAAGACCCAGCTCGGTCTGGAGCACCGGACTGTCCGGTGTGCACCGGACAGTGTCCGGTGCGCCAGACTGCCTCGACTCGAACTGGCCGCTCTCGGGAAATTGGCCGACGGCGTACGGCTAAAATTCACCGGACTGTCCGGTGTGCACCGGACTGTCCGGTGAGCCAACGGTCGGCCCGGCCAACGGTCGGCCGCGCAATCTGCGCGGGACACGTGGCGGAGCCAACGGTCGGAAGAAGGCACCGGACTGTCCGGTGTTCACCGGACATGTCCGGTGCGCCAACGGCTCTCAGATCTCCAACGGTCTACAACGGTCGGAAGCGCCAGATATGGAAACAAATCGGGCACCGGACAGTGTCCGGTGTGCACCGGACTGTCCGGTGCCCCCGACGACAGAAGGCAAGGATGGCCTTCCGAATTTGCTCTCAACGGCTCCTAGCTGCCTTGGGGCTATAAAAGGAGCCCCTAGGCGCATGGAGGAGACACACAAGCAACTCTTGAGCATTCTTGATCATCCACACTAAGTCTCTGCGCATTCGTTTGTGTTTTTAAGTGATTCGAGCTCTGTTCTAAGTGAGAACTCTGAGATAGTCTTGTGAGCTCGATTCTTGGCTGTGTGTGTGCGCCTTTGCTGTGGATTTGTGTGTGTTGCTTCCCTTCCTTACTCTGTGTTTCTTGAGATCATATACTTGTAAGGGCAAGAGACTCCAATTTGTGGAGATTCCTTGCAAACGGGATAGTGAAAGGCAAAACAAAACACCGTGGTATTCAAGTGGGTCTTTGGACCGCTTGAGAGGGGTTGATTGCAACCCTCGTCCGTTGGGACGCCACAACGTGGAAGTAGGCAAGCATTGGCTTGGCCGAACCACGGGATAAACCACCGTGTCACCTCTGTGCTTGATCTCTTGTGGTATTGTGTTTTGTTGAGAATTCACCTTAGCCACTTGGCAATAATTGTGCTAACGCTTAACAAGTTTTTGTGGCTTAAGTTTGAAGTTTTTACAGGATCACCTATTCACCCCCCCTCTAGGTGCTCTCAACAGTCCGGTGCGCCAGCCACGTCACTAGGACGTTGGGTTCCGACCGTTGGAGCTCTGTCTTGTGGGCCCGCCTGGCTGTCCGGTGTGCCACCCGCGCGTGCACTGCTTCTCTGCGCGCGCAGGCGCGCATTTAATGTGTTGCAGACGACCGTTGCGCGCGAAGTAGACGTTGCTCCGCTGGCTCACCGGACAGTCCGGTGTGCACCGGACATGTCCGGTGAATTATAGCGGAGCGGAAATCCGAAGCTGGCGAGTTCAGAGTCGCTCTCCCCTGGGGCACGGGACACTGTCCGGTGGTACACCGGACAGTCCGGTGAATTATAGCGGAGCGCCTCTGCGTTTTCCCGAAGGTGAGGAGTTCAGCCTCGAGTGCCCTGGTGCACTGGACACTGTCCGGTGGTGCACCGAACAGTCCGGTGTGCCAGACCAGGGCATACTTCGGTTGTCCCTTGCTCTTTTTGTTGAACCCTTTTCTTGGTCATTTTATTGGCTTTTTGTGAACCTTTGGCACCTGTATAACTTATAGACTAGAGCAAACTAGTTAGTCCAATTATTTGTGTTGGGTAATTCAACCACCAAAATCAATTAGGAAAATAGGTGTAAGCCTAATTCCCTTTCACTTACTCAGCAGCAGGCTCACTTGGCGGCCGAGCAGACCTGTCAGGCAGCAGCCCACCAGCAGTTGTCCGAGAGGATGCTCTCGATGTTTCAGACAATACAGGACAGGCAGGATTCTCTTCAGCAGCAGCTTCTTTAGGATCGGGCTGAGAGCAGGGCATTCATGACTCTTATGCTACAACATTCTGGTATATCGATTCCCCCGGTTCAGTCAGTACCGCCTCCACCTCTACAGGCTCCTGTTGTGCCAGCGATTCAGCTAGGACCCCCTCTTCCTATAGTTGGTCCTTCTTCCTCTCCGCTCCGGCCGGTCACCCTGGCTTTCACGTCATCGGTCTTCAGCTCCATCTGCCCTCAGCCGTCAGTGCCACCAGCTTCTGCTGTTCCCACTACTGTTGTGGCGGTGCCTGTGACCACTTCAGATCTGGTAGCCCCTGCAGCGCAGCCTCAGTCCGAGTCAGTACCAGCTCCAGCTTCTACAGCAGATCCTAGATCCGAGACTGACTCTGACCCCCAGCTGGCGTTCGCTCTGCTGCCTCGACCGCGACCGGATGCACCCCCGCCGCTTCCTCCCTCTTCTGCTGTGTAGGTTCGGGTACCCTTTTGGTGTTTGACGCCAAAGGGGGAGAGATATGAGTTGTGAGAGCTAGGGGGAGTTAGGGAGTTAGTAGAGAGTCATTTTGATGTAATATATGTGCTTGTTACTCTCTGTACTAGCTTCACTTTTGTATGGTGCTTTTGGCTCACAAACTCTATATATACTCTCGATGCTTATGTTGACTGTGTGTGTATTATGTTTTCACCTTATATGTTATCACCAGTCCTTTAGTTCTTGTTCATCGATTTGATTTCACTTTTATATGAACAAGAAACTTACGATGTGTATGCGCTCATTCTTATTATAATGGTACACATTCTTTCTGTCAAAGATTACTGAGTAAAACTAACCATCTTCTCTATTGACAGATGAGAGCACCTAGAGGGGGGTGAATAGGTGATCCTGTAACACTTCAAAAAAACTTAAGCCACAAAACTTGGTTACTTGTTAGCACAGTAATATGCCAAGTGGCTAGAGAAGGATCTCAACACAACCCAATAACCAGGAGATATCAATCACAGAGATGGCACAGTGGTTATCCCGTGGTTCGGCCAAGACCAACGCTTGCCTACTCCACGTTGTGGCGTCCCAACGGACGAGGGTTGCAATCAACCCCTCTCAAGCGGTCCAAAGACCAACTTGAATACCACGGTGTTGCTTTGCTTCTCTTAATCCCGTTTGCGAGGAATCTCCACAGCTTGGAGCCTCTCGCCCTTACACAAGATGTTCACGAAGAATCACAGAGCAAGGGAGGGATTAGCAACTCACACACGACACAAAGATCACAACGAATACGCACACACAAAACCCAGACTTGAGCTCAAGAGACTAGCACACTAGAACGGAGCTCAAATCACTAGAATGTCAAACAAGTGCGTGAGAATGAAGTGTGAGTGATCAATGATGCTCAAAGGATGCTTGGTATTCTCCTCCATGCGCCTAGGGGTCCCTTTTATAGCCCCAAGGCAGCTAGGAGCCGTTGAGCACAAGTTTGGAAAGCCATTCTTGCCTTCTGTCATCGGGGTCCTTCCTTAAATAGCGAAGCCGACCGTTGGCAGCCTGAGAGCCGTTGGCGCACCGGACATGTCCGGTGCACACCGGACAGTCCGGTGCCGTCTTCTAGCCGTTGGCTCGGCCACGTGTCCCACGCAGATTGCGCGGCCGACCGTTGGCCCGGCCGACCGTTGGCTCACCGGACAGTCCGGTGCACACCGGACAGTCCGGTGCACACCGGACAGTCCGGTGAATTTTAGCCGTACGTCGCCGGTGAATTCCCGAGAGCAGCCACTTTGCCCAAGCCAGCCTGGCGCACCGGACACTGTCCGGTGCACCACCGGACAGTCCGGTGCACCCAGACTGGGCAGACTTTGGCTGCTCGAGCCATCTCTTCTCCAACTCGATTTTTTCTGTTTCCAGCACTTAGACACAATACATTAGACCATAAAACAATGTACTAAGTTTGAGAAACATACCTTTATCCTTGATTTGCACTTTGTCCACCATTTTACAATTAGGCACCTGTGTTGGGCACTAAATCACCAAAATACTTAGAAATGGCCCAAGGGCACATTTCCCTTTCAATCTCCCCCTTTTTGGTGATTTATGCCAACACAACATAAAGCAAGTAGAACAAGTACAAAATCAAATCAAATAAGAACTCAAAATTGTTTTGATTCAATTTTGACATATATGGATCACTCTATGCCACCACTTGGTTTGTTTTTGCAAATCAAACTCAAATTTCTATCTCTAAGTCAAACACACATGTTAAGACATAAAGAGAGTCATTCTAAGAGATTGATTTAAGATTTCAAAAACTCCCCCTTTTTCCCATAATCAATACTTCTCCCCACAAGAAACCAACTTTTGACAAGAGAGACAACAAAAGAGTTTTGACAAACCAAAAGCTCTATTCTATTACTTTCAAAATCTCTGAGACAACAAAAGAGTTTTGACAAACCAAAAGCTCTATTCTATTATTTTCAAAATCTCTCAAGTGGTAGCTGATCCATTTATCGCTTTGGCCTTTATTTTCTCCCCCTTTGGCATCAAGCACCAAAACGGGATCAATCGTGGCCCTTTAACCCCATTGCCTCACCAAAATCTTCAACTAAGAGCAAATAGGCAATAAGAGTATAACGATGAACTTGGAAGAGTTACTCTTTTCATCGGAGTGCAGTGGAAGTCTCGCATGGTCCAAGTCCACCTTTTCCCTTTCAATTTTCCTTAGAGACTAGAACAACCAAACTCAAGTACATGGTTAGCCACAAAGGGTCAAGTTGTAGCACAGCTCCCCCTAAATATGTGCATCACTTGCAAACAGGACTTGTGAGGTCCAGGGAGTGTTTGTACAACTTGAGCACCACAATAAGCAACAATATGCAGAATGAGCATAATCAAAAGCATAAACACATGTATGCTACATTTCAATCCAAGTTCCGCGAATCTAAGATATTGAGCTCACTACACAGCCTGCAAAAGGTCTTCTCATCTAAAGGCTTGGTAAAGATATCGGCTAGCTGGTTCTCGGTGCTAACATGAAACACTTCGATATCTCCCTTTTGCTGGTGGTCTCTCAAAAAGTGATGCCGGATGTCAATGTGCTTTGTGCGGCTGTGCTCAACAGGATTTTCCGCTATTCGGATAGCACTCTCATTATCACATAGGAGTGGGACTTTGCTCAGATTGTAGTCAAAGTCCCTGAGGGTTTGCCTCATCCAAAGTAGTTGCGCACAACACTGTCCTGCGGCAACGTACTCGGCCTCAGCGGTGGATAGGGCAACGGAGGTTTGTTTCTTAGAGTTCCATGACACCAGGGACCTTCCTAAGAAATGGCACGTCCCCGATGTACTCTTCCTATCGACCTTACATCCAGCATAGTCGGAATCTGAGTACCCAATCAAGTCAAAGTTAGACCCCTTTGGATACCAGATCCCGAAGCAAGGCGTAGCGACTAAATATCGAAGAATTCGCTTCACAGCCACTAAGTGACACTCCTTCGGATCGGATTGAAATCTAGCACACATGCATACGCTAAGCATAATATCCGGTCTACTAGAACATAAATAAAGCAAAGAACCTATCATGGACCGGTATGCTTTTTGATCAACGGACTTACCTCCTTTGTTGAGGTCGGTGTGTCCGTCGGTTCCCATCGGCGTCTTTGCGGGCTTGGCGTCCTTCATCCCAAACCTCTTTAGCAAATCTTGTGTGTACTTCGTTTGGGAGATGAAGGTGCCGTCCTTGAGTTGCTTCACTTGGAACCCAAGGAAGTAGGTCAACTCACCCATCATCGACATCTCGAATTTCTGCGTCATTACCCTGCTAAACTCTTCACAAGACTTTTGGTTAGTGGAACCAAATATTATGTCATCGACATAAATTTGGCACACAAAAAGATCACCATCGCAAGTCTTAGTAAAAAGAGTTGGATCGGCTTTCCCAACCTTGAAAGCATTAGCAATTAAAAAGTCTCTAAGGCATTCATACCATGCTCTTGGGGCTTGCTTAAGTCCATAGAGCGCCTTAGAGAGCTTACACACATGGTCGGGGTACCGTTCATCCTCGAAGCCAGGGGGCTGCTCCACGTACACCTCCTCCTTGATCGGCCCGTTGAGGAAAGCGCTCTTCACATCCATTTGGTACAACCTGAAAGAATGATGAGCGGCATATGCTAACAAGATACGAATTGATTCTAGCCTAGCCACAGGAGCAAAAGTCTCCTCAAAGTCCAAACCTGCGACTTGGGCATAACCTTTTGCCACAAGTCGAGCCTTGTTCCTCGTCACCACCTCGTGCTCGTCCTGTTTGTTGCGGAACACCCACTTGGTTCCCACAACATTTTGCTTGGGACAAGGCACCAGTGTCCAAACTTCGTTGCGCTTGAAGTTGTTGAGTTCCTCCTGCATGGCCAACACCCAGTCCGGATCTAGCAAGGCCTCTTCTACCCTGAAAGGCTCAATAGAAGAGACAAAAGAGTAATGCTCACAAAAATTAACTAATCTTGAGCGAGTAGTTACTCCCTTGCTAATATCACCCAATATCTGGTCGACGGGATGATCCCTTTGAATTGTAGCTCGAACTTGGGTTGGAGGTGCCTGAGGTGCTTCTTCCTCTTGAACATCCTGTGCTCCCCCTTGATCATGTGCCTCCACTTGAGGTACCTGTTCGTCATCTTGGGTTGGGGGATGCACCATAGTTGAGGAAGACGGTTGATCTTGCTCCAAATGTTCCTGAGGCCGTACATCTCCAATCGCCATGGTGCGTATTGCGGCCGTTGGAACGTCTTCTTCATCTACATCATCAAGATCAACAACTTGCTCTCTTGGAGAGCCATTAGTCTCATCAAATACAACGTCGCTAGAGACTTCAACCAAACCCGATGATTTGTTGAAGACCCTATACGCCTTTGTATTTGAATCATAACCTAATAAAAATCCTTCTACGGCTTTGGGAGCAAATTTGGAATTCCTACCCTTCTTCACTAGAATGTAGCATTTACTCCCAAAAACACAAAAATACGATACATTAGGTTTGTTACCGGTTAGCAGCTCATACGACGTCTTCTTGAGAAGGCGGTGAAGGTAGACCCTGTTGATGGCGTGGCAAGCTGTGTTCACGGCTTCCGACCAAAAGCACTCGGGGGTCTTGAATTCTCCAAGCATAGTCCTCGCCATATCTATGAGCGTCCTGTTCTTCCTCTCTACCACACCATTTTACTGAGGTGTGTAGGGAGCGGAGAACTCGTGCTTGATCCCATCCTCCTCAAGAAACTCCTCCACTTGAAGGTTCTTGAATTCGGACCCGTTGTCGCTCCTTATCTTCTTCACCTTGAGCTCAAACTCATTTTGAGCTCTCCTTAGGAAGCGCTTGAGGGTCCCTTGGGTTTCAGACTTATCCTGCAAAAAGAACACCCAAGTGAAGCGGGAAAAGTCATCAACGATAACTAGACCATACTTACTTCCTCCTATGCTCAGATAGGCGACGGGTCCGAAGAGGTCCATATGTAGCAGCTCCAGGGGTCTTGATGTTGTCATCACATTTTTGGTGTGATGAGAGCCTCCCACCTGTTTCCCTGCTTGACAAGCTGCACAAGGTCTATCTTTTTCGAAATGAACATTGGTTAGACCTATCACATGTTCTCCCTTTAGAAGCTTGTGGAGATTCTTCATCCCCACATGTGCTAAGCGGCGATGCCACAGCCAGCCCATGCAAGTCTTAGCCATTAAGCATGCATCTAGACCGGCCTCTTCTTTTGCAAAATCAACTAAGTAAAGCTTGCCGTCTAGTACACCCTTAAAAGCTAGTGAACCATCACACCTTCTAAAGACAGACACATCTACATTTGTAAACAAACAGTTATATCCCATATTGCATAATTGATTGACAGATAGCAAATTATATCCAAGAGACTCTACTAAAAACACATTAGAGATAGAGTGCTCATTTGAGATTGCAATTTTACCTAACCCTTTTACCTTGCCTTGATTCCCATCACCGAAAATTATTGAATCTTGGGAATCTTTATTCTTGACGTAGGAGGTGAACATCTTTTTCTCCCCCGTCATATGGTTTGTGCATCCGCTGTCAATAATCCAGCTTGAACCCCCGGATGCATAAACCTGCAAGGCAAATTTAGGCTTGGGTCTTAGGTACCCAACTCATGTTGGGTCCTGCAAGGTTAGCACAAATATCCTTAGGGACCCAAATGCAAGTTTTGTCTCCCTTGCATCTTGCCCCTAATTTTCTAGCAACTATCTTCCTATCCTTTCTACAAATAGCAAAAGAAGCATTTAAAGCATGATATATTGTAGAAGGTTCATTAACTTTCCTAGGAACATTAACGACATTTCTCCTAGGCATATTATGAATAACATTTCTCCTACCAACATTTCTATCATGCACATAAGAAGAACTATAAGCAACCATGGCATGAGAATCAAAGGCATTATATACATTACAACTCCTATAAGCATTTCTAGGTTGTCTTCTATCATAGTACATAAAGGCATGGTTCTTTTGCACACTACTAGCCATAGGGGCCTTCCCTTTCTCCTTGGCGGAGATGGGAGCCTTATGGCTTGTCAAGTTCTTGGCTTCCCTCTTGTAGCCAAGTCCATCCTTAATTGAGGGGTGTCTACCAATCGTGTAGGCATCCCTTGCAAATTTTAGCTTGTCAAATTCATTCTTGCTAGTCTTAAGTTGGGCATTAAGACTAGCTAATTCATCATTTAATTTAGAAATTGAAACTAAATGATCACTACAAGCATCAATGTCAAAATCTTTACACCTATTACAAGTTTCAACAATTTCTACACAAGAATTAGATTTACTAGCTACTTCTAGTTTAGCATTTAAATCATCATTAAAACTTTTTAACTTAGCAATAGTTTCATGACAAGAAGATAATTCACTAGAGAGCATTTCATTCCTCTTAATTTCTAGAGCAAGAGATTTCTGTGCTTCTACAAATTTGTCATGTTCTTCATATAACAAATCCTCTTGTTTTTCTAAAAGCATATTCTTGTCATTCAAGGCATCAATTAATTCATTAATTTTGTCTACCTTGGTTCTATCTAATCCCTTGAATAAGCATGAGTAATCTATCTCATCATCATCACTAGACTCATCTTCACTCGAAGAAGCATAAGTACTAGTATGAGTGCTTACTTTCTTCTCTCTTGCCATGAGGCAAGTGTGACGTTCGTTGGGGAAGAGGGATGACTTGTTGAAGGCGGTGGCGGCGAGTCCTTCATTGTCAGAGTCGGAGGAGGAACAATCCGAATCCCACTCCTTTCCGATATGTGCCTCGCCCTTGGCCTTCTTGTAATGCTTCTTTTTCTCCCTCTTGTTCCCTTGGTCCTGATCACTATCATTGTCGGGACAGTTAGCAATAAAATGACCAAGCTTACCGCATTTGAAGCATGAGCGCTTCCCCTTGGCTTTGGTCTTACTTGGCTGCCCCTTGCGACCTTTAAGCGTTGTCTTGAAGCGCTTAATGATGAGGGCCATCTCCTCATCATTGTGTCCGGCCGCCTCAACTTGTGCCACCTTGCTTGGTAGCGCCTCCTTGCTCCTTGTTGCCTTGAGAGCAATGGGTTGAGGCTCATGACTAGGACCGTTCAACGCGTCGTCCACGTATCTTGCCTCCTTGATCATCATTCGCCCGCTTACGAACTTCCCAAGAACTTCTTCGGGCGACATCTTGGTGTACCTGGGATTTTCACGTATATTGTTCACCAAATGAGGATCAAGAACGGTAAATGACCTTAGCATTAGGCGGACGACGTCGTGGTCCGTCCATCGCGTGCTCCCGTAGCTCCTTATTTTGTTGATAAGGGTCTTGAGCCGGTTGTATGTTTGTGTCGGCTCCTCGCCCCTTATCATCGCGAACCGTCCAAGCTCGCCCTCCACCAACTCCATTTTGGTGAGCAAGGTGACGTCGTTTCCCTCATGAGAGATCTTGAGGGTGTCCCAGATCTGCTTGGCATTGTCCAAGCCGCTCACCTTGTGATACTCGTCCCTGCACAAAGAGGCTAGCAACACAGTAGTAGCTTGTGCATTTTTATGAATCTGTTCATTAATAAACACAGGGCTATCCGAGCTATCAAATTTCATTCCACTTTCCACAATCTCCCAAATGCTTGGATGGAGAGAAAACAGGTGAGTACGCATTTTGTGGCTCCAAAATCCGTAATCCTCTCCATCAAAGTGAGGGGGCTTGCCAAGTGGAATGGGGAGCAATTGAGCATTTGAACTATGCGGGATGCGCGAATAATCGAAAGAAAAGTTTGAGTTAACCGTCTTTCGTCTATCGTAGTCGTCGTCGTCCTTTTGGGAGGAGGAAGATTCGTCGCTGTCGTAGTAGACAATTTCCTTGATGCGCCTTGTCTTCTTCTTCCTCCCGTCTTTTCTTTTGTGGCCCGAGCCTGAGTCGGTGGGCCTGTCATCATTGGGCTCGTTGACGAAGGACTCCTTCTCCTTGTCGTTGATCACTATCCCCTTGCCTTTAGGATCCATCTCTTCAGGCGGTTAGTCCCTTTCTTGAAGAGAACGGCTCTGATACCAATTGAGAGCATCTAGAGGGGGGGTGAATAGGTGATCCTGTAACACTTCAAAAAAACTTAAGCCACAAAACTTGGTTACTTGTTAGCACAGTAATATGCCAAGTGGCTAGAGAAGGATCTCAACACAACCCAATAACCAGGAGATATCAATCACAGAGATGGCACAGTGGTTATCCCGTGGTTCGGCCAAGACCAACGCTTGCCTACTCCACGTTGTGGCGTCCCAACGGACGAGGGTTGCAATCAACCCCTCTCAAGCGGTCCAAAGACCAACTTGAATACCACGGTGTTGCTTTGCTTCTCTTAATCCCGTTTCCGAGGAATCTCCACAGCTTGGAGCCTCTCGCCCTTACACAAGATGTTCACGAAGAATCACAGAGCAAGGGAGGGATTAGCAACTCACACATGACACAAAGATCACAGCGAATACGCACACACAAAACCCAGACTTGAGCTCAAGAGACTAGCACACTAGAACGGAGCTCAAATCACTAGAATGTCAAACAAGTGCGCGAGAATGAAGTGTGAGTGATCAATGATGCTCAAAGGATGCTTGGTATTCTCCTCCATGCGCCTAGGGGTCCCTTTTATAGCCCAAAGGCAACTAGGAGCCGTTGAGCACAAGTTTGGAAAGCCATTCTTGCCTTCTGTCATCGGGGGCACCGGACAGTCCGGTGCACACCGGACACTGTCCGGTGCCCGATTTCCTTCCTTAAATAGCGAAGCCGACCGTTGGCAGCCTGAGAGCCGTTGGCGCACCGGACATGTCCGGTGCACACCGGACAGTCCGGTGCCGTCTTCTAGCCGTTGGCTCGGCCACGTGTCCCGCGCAGATTGCGCGGCCGACCGTTGGCCCGGCCGACCGTTGGCTCACCGGACAGTCCGGTGCACACCGGACAGTCCGGTGAATTTTAGTCGTACGTCGCCGGTGAATTCCCGAGAGCAGCCACTTTGCCCAAGCCAGCCTGGCGCACCGGACACTGTCCGGTGCACCACCGGACAGTCTGGTGCACCCAGACTGGGCAGACTTTGGCTGCTCGAGCCATCTCTTCTCCAACTCGATTTTTTCTGTTTCCAGCACTTAGACACAATACATTAGACCATAAAACAATGTACTAAGTTTGAGAAACATACCTTTATCCTTGATTTGTACTTTGTCCACCATTTTACAATTAGGCACCTGTGTTGGGCACTAAATCACCAAAATACTTAGAAATGGCCCAAGGGCACATTTCCCTTTCAACAGAAATTTCAAAACAAACTACTCTCACAAATCTTGTAGGGTTGTCATCAATCACCAAAAAGGGGGAGATTGAAAGCATCTAGGCCCCTGGTTGGTTTTAGTGATTAATGACAATGTAATGTTATAGGTGACTAACGTGTGTTTTGCAGAGACAAATGGTAAGTTAGGTCGCATTACAGGTAGAAGTACTACAACGGTGAAAACAATCCCGGAGATAAGAACTCGAAGCGACGGCTAAAACGACAAAAAAAGGTGAAGGACTACGGAGTCCGAGTGTCAAGGAGATGTGGACACTCGTGATTTAGTTAGGTCTTTTATTCTCTTTTAGCCGTACTATAAAGAGGGGTTGTCAATGAGTAGTTTGACCAAGAGAGTTCTAGTGTAGTGTTGGTGAAAGTTCCCTTTGACCCGGGAACAGGATCTGGATGTCGCCTAGAGGGGGGGTGAATAGGCGAATAAAACTTATTACTTTAAAACTTAACTTCTTACTCTACTCGAAGACTTAGTACGCAGTGGAATGAGAAGACTCTTCGAGTAGGTCGCAGCGGAATGGAAGATCCTGTCTCAAAATGTCCTGCACTTCAAATCAAGCTTATACCACAGATAAGTATTGAAGTGCAGATATAAAGACGAGTAAGACAGAGAGTCAGGATACAATACAGAACAGAGCACACAGACGCAAGGATTTATCCCGAGGTTCGGCCAAGCCTAAAATGCTTGCCTAGTCCTCGTTGGAGTTAGCCACACCTGGGCTTGGAGTCTATTTCAACTCCTTCCTCCGTTTGCTCAGATCTGTCAGTATGACAGATAGAGCCTTTCACTATTGAGTGGAGTTACAACAGAACCGCGGCTGCTTACAAACTTCTTGGCAGCACCCCGGCAGAGTAACGATACGCTCAAGACCTTGCTCTAGCTCTTGGCAGCACTACTCCTCTCTCTAAAGGCTTATAGCTGTGCCTTCTACACAAACTATAGAGTTACACACAAGAGGGAGAGCGAGAATTGATTCCAATGGAGTCTACACTTGTTGGCTGCTCTTGTGTGTTGCTGGAGGCGCCTAGGGGTTCCTTTTATAGGCATAAGGGGCCTAGGAGCCGTTGGAAGCAAACCAGGAAGGCAAATCTTGCCTTCTGTCGGGTGGCGCACCGGACAGTCCGGTGACCGATTTGTTTCCTTAAACAGCGCTGCCGACCGTTGCAGACCGTTGCAGATCTGGGAGCCGTTGGCGCACCGGACATGTCCGGTGCACACCGGACAGTCCGGTGACTTCTTCCGACCGTTGGCTCCGCCACGTGTCCCGCGCAGATTGCGCGGCCGACCGTTGGCCCGGCCGACCGTTGGCTCACCGGACAGTCCGGTGCACACCGGACAGTCCGGTGAATTTTAGCCGTACGCCGTCGGCCAATTTCCCGAGAGCGGCCAGTTCGCGCCGAGTCGGCCTGGCGCACCGGACACTGTCCGGTGCACACCGGACAGTCCGGTGCTCCAGACCGAACTGGGTCTTGGCTGCACACAGCCAAGTCATTGTCTCCTTTTTTTTCTTTTCTTCTTCTTTCTGTTTCTATCACTTAGACAAATATATTAGTACACAAAACCAATGTACTAAGGCTTAGAAACATACCTTCTCTTAATCATTAGATCTATAGCATTTCACATGCTTGAGCTTTGATGTTGGACTCATAAATCATCAAGTCGGCTTGACTTGATCTAGATTGACATTTCTTAGTTCCAACATCCTGCAAAGGTCACATAGAACATTTCCAAACATAGGAACAACCCAAACTAGGATTAAGGTGAACTTAGCTCTTTTGGGCTGCTTCCAGTTCTGGTTTTGACACTTGTTCTCCTTCTAATGACCTTGATCTCTTTCTTAGAGCTTGGTCTTGAGCCTTATGACTTACACCACATAACTGTAGCTGTTACCTCATTGGTTGTAAGTCACGTCCTTATGTAGTGATCCTTGATGTGCTATAGCTCTTCTCAACTCGATCACCCTTGACTTTGCAAGCCTTCTTCTTCACCCTTGGCTTTGGGTTCCTCAGCCTCCTTGACCTTCTCCCGTGCACTTGGTACCTCGAAGCTTCTCTTGCCTCCGTCCTTGGCTTGATCAGTTGTCTCCGAGCTTCGCACCCGAGTCTCACTTTATGCAATGTCCATCTTACTTGTGATGTCCATTATGTATCCATAATCCAGTTCTTGGACAATCACATTTGTTCACTTGTGTTGAACCCTGTAAGTTTTACCTTAAGCACTTGTTCAACACTTAGTACACTTGTTAGTCCTTTAATTGAGTTGTCATCCAAACACCAAAACTCACAAGAGAGCTTTCAATCTCCCCCTTTTTGGTGATTGATGGCAACACAATTAAAGCTTACATGAAAATAAGATTTGAAGCACAAATTTTGAATTCTAAGTTTATAGAATGCTCCCTCTAAATATGTGCTTACTTCAAAAACATAATTTTGGCCTCAGACGCCAATTTGCACATACTTAGGCAATTCGAAACATTTCTACATCTTAGCAATTTTGGAATGCATTGTATCTAGAATCAAACCATGATGCTATAACACACAAATGCACATAATCAGAGTTAAACACCATTCAAATTAGTGGATATATCACAGGAATATCAACCTACCCAAATTAGTGGATATATCACAGGAATATCAACCTACCACTATTCACCATTAAGATGCCAATTCAAACTAATACCAATTTAAACTAAGACACTAAATTTAAGACAATCTTAAAGCACCATGACAATCTTAAAGCACCATTAACCACATGACTATCTATTACACTCTAGAGGCCAAATAATTCATAGCAACGGAAGCACTAGTCCATATGATGCAACACATATAATACTGCAGGAAGCATATGAATGACACACTAGCAAAGCTTAAACTAACACACCCCTTAGGATAAGCTTTCCTCTCAAGTTGAGATAAGCTTTAATGCACAAATTCTCCCCCTTTGACATCAAACACCAAAAACCATACTCAAGCAAGAACATAGGATGATGTCAAGGGACAGCAGGGTGTCAAGGGAAAAAAAACAGCTATCTAAAACTCCCCCTTACTTATTGAACATATGCACTATCAACATTTAGGTAAGATACATATATGCAAAAAGATTTACTCCCTTTGTACCTTTACCATGTTGTAGTGTACTTCCCATCTTGAAAAGTAGTTAATCTCTCGAGAGCATCTCCACACTTGTGCCTGATTCTTTATCCTAACTTTCCTTGTTGCTAAGACACCAAACTTAGAACAAGTTATAGTATTGGGCACAAGAAGAAACTTCTATTCTAATGAAGCAAACTATCACAGCTATCAATTGAAAGATACCAATTGCAAGTTCATCATGGCTCCATGATATTTAAGAAAAAACATCTATTATCACCAGATATTATAGAGCATGAGCAATCTAAAGATATACAATTACTCATGACTTAAGATACCAATTACTTGACTTACAGAGGTACCCAAGTCCTGATTGCTCCATTTCATGCTCATCTTCTCTTTTCCACCTTGAGACTGTACAAGATTGCTCAAGAAACAGTTAGTCTCAAAAGACACAAGTTATGTGTGCTCCCCCTCAAGTTGTGCATCAAGTATTTGAATGACTTGCACTTTGCACATTCTAGCTTCCTCAGAACTAGAGGGATTCACAACATACCTTGGTCAAGGCATACTCTATCACTGTCATCACACAAGGATGCCAATAAATGTCAATTGTAAAACCACTTAACACAAATTTAAGGCTAAATGAAAGGTTGACTAAATTCAACAATGCATGCCTTAGGAGCACCTAAGCCATTTGAATACTAACAGAAAGTCTAACATTTCCGCAATTTGGACATGCTTCATACTCAACTATCATTGCATATACCAATTGAAGATCAACACAACCATGTGTATAAAGCGTAATGTCTAAGCATGCCATAATTAAGAAGGTTTCTTAGGTGCACAAAAGAAACATTATTTTAAGGCATAAGTCTCCTAAGCCACGATGCTACCAATGAAATGCAAGAACACAGCTATGTTCACTATCAATGGAACTTCAAGATATTCAATAAAATTGCACAGTTCCATTTTCCATACCTTTGCCTTTATGAGAGCACTTGTTATCACCAATTCAGGGCTCCTTTTGCTCATGCACCTCATAGCTCAAAAGGGCACGACATGGATTTGAAATTCACACAGTACCAAACTAGGGTAATCATGTGAACATGGACTAAACAAAATGTCATAATTGCACATAGCATGACTTATAAAAAGAGGTTTATCCATATACACCAAGAGAATTAATCGTTGTGGATATAACAAATGAAAGAGCTACCCATGCATGATTCAAAAGATATAGCACCAGTCATGATTAAGCAAACATCATTATAATCATTTAACAGAGGCAATCATAAAGCATAACTACTCCAAAGATAGGTAGCACAACAAGCCAACTTAAGAACAATACTAAATCATGTACTTAAAATACACAGGTACCATCCTTTGGAGAGCAAGTTGTAGATTCTCATCAAAGTCCTTTACTTGATTCACCAATAATGATTCAGGACCTATACACCTTGTTTCACTTGAGATGAACATGGGATTAGTGTTTCACAATAATTCAACCTTGGGTCAATAAACACCAAAACAATTTATAGCTTAAGTATAGAGTTTTAGATAACCGTCTTAAGCTCTCCCATGGTCTCCAGTCCATCTCAAGGCACCTGCATGGTCTAGTTAGCACAGTTTGGTACCCATCTCGGGATGGGTACATAATGATCATGTAAATGTGCCTTTGGTACCCAAATTGCCTTTGTGCTAGTTCTAGGTGATCTAGTTATAGATTTAGCACAAGTGTATGATTTGGGTCTCCTACGCGAATAAGATTGACACAAATTCACTTGATTAGGAATCTTACCTTTGTAACATACCTTGGATAGATGACCCTGCTCACCACACTTGTAGCAGAAGCGTCGCTCAACTTGACATGACGCTTGCTGTGTGTCATTTTCCTTGGTGAGGGTCACTTTGGAGGATGCACATCCTTGATTCTTCATGACCGGACATGAAGTGATCGTGTGGTCCTTATTGTTGCATCCGAAACAACTCCTTGTCCCTTCATTCTTGTCTTTGTACGGACAAGACGCGATGAGGTGGCCTAACTTCTTGCACTTGAAACACCTCCTTTTTCCTTTTCCCTTTGTGTACTTGAATGACATGGAGAGAGGGTCAGTGCAAACAACATGATTAATTGAATCTTTACCTTTTTCCAAGCTCATGTTGATTTCTTCATCTTTAGGAACATTTTTCTTATTGAGCTTGACACTTGCTGCAGTTTTTCCTTTCTCAAGCTTCTTCACCACGCGCCCGTGGATATCTTGAGAGAGTTGAGCAAAGTGTCTTCTCCTCAGTTGTCGTTGCTTCTTATTCCCACAGAATTTCTTTTGTGACCCTAAAACTTGTTGCTCAATCAATGATTGACTTTCTCTTGAGCAACAGGGGTTAGCACATGATGATATACAATTCAAATGCGCACACGTGCGAGAATGAGGTTTACAAGAATTTAAGTTTTCAATTATAACTTCATGAGCAACATTAAGCATGATATGGTCATCAACTAGTTTATTATGAGAATTTGACAACATATCATACTCTTCACCTAGAGCAAGTTTTTCTAAATTTAGAATTTCTACTTGACTCTTAAGCATGGCGTTTTCCATTTTAAGTTGAGCAACACAGGATAAAACATCATCATTATTTCTTTGCTCAAATAAAATAGATTCATACCGTTGGACCAAATCGTCATGAGAGCACTTTAGCTCCTCATGTTCTTTGGTCATCTTCTCCAGGCTGTTGTTGGTTTTGATGAGGGTCTCCTCTAGCCTGAGAAGCGTCTCGCCTTGTTCCTTGTTCCTTCTCAACAACTTAACCAAGAGAGCTTTGTCCTCTTTGTTGAGATGGATGTAGAAACGGCGAATCTCCTCTTCTTCCACATCATCGGTATCATTTTCCCTGTCATTAATGTCAGTGGAAGCCAAACAGGAAAATGTACCTTGAGGTGATGAAGACTCATCCTCGCTATCATCATGTCTTTTGTCTCCACCGTCATTATTAGCAACAAAACACTTATTATTAGTGGAGACCAAACCTGTCGACGAGGTGGATTCATCGTTGGGTGCCCATCGTTCTTGATCTTCTCCCTTTGAAAGGTTAGCATCACAAGCAATATAGGGAGTAGAAGCAGTACAATTTGCCATACAAAATTTTACTTTAATTCTATTCCATAAATCATGAGCATCAACAAATAAATCATTATCACTACTCATGATGGCAAAATAAGCACTTCTAGAAAGAGAATCAACTAAGATGTTGCAAGCACGGTGATTGAGAGATAAACATCTTAGTTCTTCATTAGAAGGATTTTTACTAAAATCAGAGGGAAAAATACTTCTACTAAAGATCTGTCTTAAATCAGATTCAACATTCATGAAAGCTTTGTAAATAGAGACAGACCAAGATTTGTAATTAGAACCATCGCCTAAAAGAAGTTCTACAGTTACCTCTTGTGACGACATCGTTATCTCCGGACGGCTAAGCCCACACTGGAGAGGCCTAGCTCTGATACCAATTGAAAGTTCCCTTTGACCCGGGAACAGGATCTGGATGTCGCCTAGAGGGGGGGGTGAATAGGCGAATAAAACTTATTACTTTAAAACTTAACTTCTTACTCTACTCGAAGACTTAGTACGCAGTGGAATGAGAAGACTCTTCGAGTAGGTCGCAGCGGAATGGAAGATCCTGTCTCAAAATGTCCTGCACTTCAAATCAAGCTTATACCACAGATAAGTATTGAAGTGCAGATATAAAGACGAGTAAGACAGAGAGTCAGGATACAATACAGAACAGAGCACACAGACGCAAGGATTTATCCCGAGGTTCGGCCAAGCCTAAAATGCTTGCCTAGTCCTCGTTGGAGTTAGCCACACCTGGGCTTGGAGTCTATTTCAACTCCTTCCTCCGTTTGCTCAGATCTGTCAGTATGACAGATAGAGCCTTTCACTATTGAGTGGAGTTACAACAGAACCGCGGCTGCTTACAAACTTCTTGGCAGCACCCCGGCAGAGTAACGATACGCTCAAGACCTTGCTCTAGCTCTTGGCAGCACTACTCCTCTCTCTAAAGGCTTATAGCTGTGCCTTCTACACAAACTATAGAGTTACACACAAGAGGGAGAGCGAGAATTGATTCCAATGGAGTCTACACTTGTTGGCTGCTCTTGTGTGTTGCTGGAGGCGCCTAGGGGTTCCTTTTATAGGCATAAGGGGCCTAGGAGCCGTTGGAAGCAAACCAGGAAGGCAAATCTTGCCTTCTGTCGGGTGGCGCACCGGACAGTCCGGTGCACACCGGACACTGTCCGGTGACCGATTTGTTTCCTTAAACAGCGCTGCCGACCGTTGCAGACCGTTGCAGATCTGGGAGCCGTTGGCGCACCGGACATGTCCGGTGCACACCGGACAGTCCGGTGACTTCTTCCGACCGTTGGCTCCGCCACGTGTCCCGCGCAGATTGCGCGGCCGACCGTTGGCTCACCGGACAGTCCGGTGCACACCGGACAGTCCGGTGAATTTTAGCCGTACGCCGTCGGCCAATTTCCCGAGAGCGGCCAGTTCGCGCCGAGTCGGCCTGGCGCACCGGACACTGTCCGGTGCACACCGGACAGTCCGGTGCTCCAGACCGAACTGGGTCTTGGCTGCACACAGCCAAGTCATTGTCTCCTTTTTTTCTTTTCTTCTTCTTTCTGTTTCTATCACTTAGACAAATATATTAGTACACAAAACCAATGTACTAAGGCTTAGAAACATACCTTCTCTTAATCATTAGATCTATAGCATTTCACATGCTTGAGCTTTGATGTTGGACTCATAAATCATCAAGTCGGCTTGACTTGATCTAGATTGACATTTCTTAGTTCCAACATCCTGCAAAGGTCACATAGAACATTTCCAAACATAGGAACAACCCAAACTAGGATTAAGGTGAACTTAGCTCTTTTGGGCTGCTTCCAGTTCTGGTTTTGACACTTGTTCTCCTTCTAATGACCTTGATCTCTTTCTTAGAGCTTGGTCTTGAGCCTTATGACTTACACCACATAACTGTAGCTGTTACCTCATTGGTTGTAAGTCACGTCCTTATGTAGTGATCCTTGATGTGCTATAGCTCTTCTCAACTCGATCACCCTTGACTTTGCAAGCCTTCTTCTTCACCCTTGGCTTTGGGTTCCTCAGCCTCCTTGACCTTCTCCCGTGCACTTGGTACCTCGAAGCTTCTCTTGCCTCCGTCCTTGGCTTGATCAGTTGTCTCCGAGCTTCACACCCGAGTCTCACTTTATGCAATGTCCATCTTACTTGTGATGTCCATTATGTATCCATAATCCAGTTCTTGGACAATCACATTTGTTCACTTGTGTTGAACCCTGTAAGTTTTACCTTAAGCACCTGTTCAACACTTAGTACACTTGTTAGTCCTTTAATTGAGTTGTCATCCAAACACCAAAACTCACAAGAGAGCTTTCAGTTGGTGCATATTCACACTCACATATAGTGCTAGGTGTTACTCTAGAACTCACTCACAAGTTAGAACGAAAACCGATTTGAAAAACAGCTGAAAACAAGAAATAGGGTTTCTGGCCTTGGGGCACCGGACTGTCCGGTGCACCCTCTGCCAGGTAGGGCCAAGGTGGCCCTGGGGAAGAGTTTTCTCCCACAGGAACCCGAAAGCGCCAGTTTCAGAAATGAATTTTAGTGGCGCACCGGACAGTGCACCGAACTGTCCGGTGTGCACCGGACAGTGACTGTTCACTGTCCGGTGTGCCATCAGCCCAACGGCTAGCTATCAGAACTAGCCGTTGGAGTCGACCGTTGGCGCACCGGTGGCGCACCGGACTGTCCGGTGCGCCCATGCGCAGAAGAATGCTGATAACGGCTAGTTGGTGGGTGAGGGCTATTTATACCCCCTCCACCCACCATATTCAATGTCTTGCTGCCCACATTAATTCCAGCACATTGCTAGAGCATTGCAAGCACCAAAAACCTAGTGAGGAGATTAGAGAATCTTAATCCCGCATTTGTTCCTCATTAGCGCTAGCGAGAGCCACCTAAAGCACACACCACTTGCATTAGGCTCCTCTTGGTCAAGCGAAAGTCTACAGCTTGTTACTCTTGGTGATCGGCATCACCAAGACGGCTTGGTGGCGTTGGGAGCTCGGTGATCACCGTGAAGATCTTGTTGGTGACCCGACTCAAGTTTGTAAGCGGTCTTGAGGGATCCACCGCGCCGGAGTGGCAAAGGATCATCTCGTAGTGAGCACTCGGTTCTTGCGAGGACCAAGGGGGAGCGATACCCTTGCGCGGGTGCTCCAACGAGGACTAGTGGAGAGTGCCGACTCTTCGACACCTCGGGAAAAATTGGAGGAGTCTTCTAAACCTTGTTTTACATTCCGCACTTAATTCAAGCACTTTACATTGTGTATTTGTTTAGCAAGTATTTGAAGTATTGTCTTAGCATTGTTGTATTTCTAGTATTATTATCTTAGTGCTAATTGTTGGGGTGAAGTTGGGCTCTTGTTTAGCTCTTGCTTAGGTTTTAATTAGTATTGATTTTTAGAAAAGCCCAATTCACCTCCCCCTCTTGGGCATCGTGATCCTTTCACAAGGTACCTTTTTAACGACCGGTGGAGAGGGAGATGGCCACATGAGAACTTTAAGTGATGGTTTATATCTCCCTCCAACCCTCCACCAATCATGGATGGGTAGAACAAAGTCACCAATGAACGACTTGAGAATCCTTCTCTTTGTGACTGAGGAGATCTTGTTGTGCTTGCACCTATGAGTTTGCTTGAGTTTGAGTATGCTAACAAGAATGAAGTAAGTTCATCTTTGTTTCTTTTTAACCTTGTATTTGTCTGCACAAAATTAATAATTTGTCGTAGTTTGTAGCACGAATATGGGAAATGTCATTACAATGAGTGGGT
The DNA here is from genome assembly GCA_029449295.1 of Zea luxurians. Taxonomy (NCBI): domain Eukaryota; kingdom Viridiplantae; phylum Streptophyta; class Magnoliopsida; order Poales; family Poaceae; genus Zea; species Zea luxurians. Next base: position 25,620,891 of record JAOPSE010000023.1, on the reverse strand, counting down.
ATATAGACCTAAATCTCATTGGACGGATCCAAAGCAAGAGAAAGAGAAGGAACATATTGTAGCCTCTAGTACTCTGCAAATATGGTGTTGAAGCCTACTACGACCTAGTTTTTTAGAGGCTAGAATATGTCATTGTGCGGTCATACGGTTGGTTATGATGAGGTTGGTTATACCTTTTAAGAAAATTTTAAATTTAACTTGTGGTATGCAATGATTCTTTTTAATAGAGCACTAGAAAACATGACTAGGATGATTTTGATTTTTAGATGTGAATTCGAGGATACAACCAGGCAAACACAAGTGATGCAACAAAAGTTAAAGTGTGGATTTCAGCTCATCAATAATTTAGTTAAGCCCCACAAAGAGAAGTTACACCATCAAACATGAGAATTGAGTCTACTTCATCTGATACATCTATGTACAAATGAGTGGTATGTTTGGGAGATACAGTGGCAGTGGGTTGAGTCCACTAGAAGACAAAGCTCCAATGGTCGACAGCGCCCGAACCCTAACGGTTGGGTGACGTGGCTGGCGCACCGGACAGTCCGGTGCACCACCGGACTGTCCGATGAGTCCATCGACAGCAGCCACCCCCAACGACTATGTGGTGGTTAAGGGCTATAAATACCCCCCAACCACCACCACTCCAAGCATCCAAGATTTCTGAGTATCACATTCATTACAAGAGCTCTAGCATTCACTCCTAGACACAATTCAAAAGATCAAAGCCTCTCCAAGTCCCCAATTCATCTCAAACATTTAGTGACTTGTGAGAGAGAGATTTTGTGTTCTTTTGAGCTCTTGCCTCTTGGATTGCCTTCTTCCTTTCTCATTTCTTTTCTCAAGTGATTTGTAATCGAAGTAAGAGACACCTAAGTGTGTGGTGGTCCTTGCGGGGTCTAAGTGACCCGGGAGATTAAGGAAAAGGTTCAATCGGTCTAAGTGACCATTTGAGAGAGGGAAAGGGTTGAAAGAGACCCGGTCTTTGTGACCACCTCAACGGGACTAGGTTCTTTAGAACCGAACCTCGATAAAACAAATCACCGTGTTCATCCGTCTTATTTCTTGGTTGATTTATTTTCCCTCTCTCTTCCGGACTTAATATTCATTATAACGCCAACCTCGGCTTGTAGTGTGTGGTTAAAGTTGTAGATTTCAGATTCGTTTTCGTATTCATTGTAACTCAAGCTAAAAATCATCATGCTCCCAGTCCTTCCCATCTATGTTTTTATCATACTATACTTTTATATATAGAAATATGATATATAGTTTTGCATATAGAAATACAAGATACACCTTATAGTCACGGTAGTGGGCTGACTACAATGTAAACGAGATATACTATATTTGAATACGGCATAACCCTGTATTAATACGAGATAAACGGGGTCGAAATATGGCCTAAACCATTTTTGTTCTGTTTTCATTTTCCATCTCGTTTTCGTATTGTTTTCACATTTGTCCGAAACTACAAATTCAAGCAGAGTAAATATAAAAATCGGTAGAAATGAACATGATTTTTCCCCCAACCATTTACATACCTACTCCTTCCTAAGACAAATCAACTTCTAAAGTTAACCTAAGTCAAATTATTTTAAGTTAACTAAACTATAGAAAAAATTATTAATACTTGTGACATTAAAGTAGTATTGCAGGACATACCGAAAAGTATACTTTTATAATCTGTTTATTCGCAAAACAGTCTCTAACTAAGTTGGTTTTATGATCTAAGTAGCACTCCTTATGTCCTGAATTTTTTATAGAAAAAATATATCATCTATCTCACGCCAAAAGCACAAGTCTTAGACAAAATTTACTTCTTAATACAATGCCTGACGGCGGCCTTACCTACATGCACAGATCGAGTTTTTTATAATCTACTTATTTAATGTCATATTTTTTGTTATTTTTACTATAAAGTTGGTCAAACTCAAGGTAGTTTGACTTAGGGTGATTCAAGAAGTTAATTTATTTTGGGACAAAGAGAGTAACTCTTAAGGTGATTATGACTGTTAATTAATCAGAACGGACAGGATTGGTGTAACCAAAATGGGTCTCTGAATTTTATCTGTCAAGTTGAAAGGACAACACTCACTAAACATATGGTGTGAAAAACATATGATCTAAAACCTGAATCTGAAGAGGAAAAAAATGGTAACTACAAAAAAGGATCTCCATTCACCAAAATCTCCAAGGATCCTTGTAGGGAGGAACATAGTTTTCTGTAGGTGGGAGAAGGCGAAATGATGCAACAGTCTGTTGCAGAAAGGGCCCCATCTGCGTTACAACAGTTAAATACTGGTTAGAAGCTGATATATAGACATATTTGTATGAAAAATATATGTCCCTCCTGTAATTGAAGTCACAAAATGAAATCAAACACTAAAGAATATTTCTTTGCTGAAGTGGTATGCAACAATGGGACATTCGAGACGTACAGATTCCCACTGTTTGCTAAGAGTGGAAGCATTCAGTGAGTACAGGTACCCTATTAAAAGAAAGAAATAAAAAAAGGTGAGTGGACAAAGAAATGCTTCAAATGTAAGGGAGTGAATGGTCGATGACAAAAACTGGTGATGAAGTAATACCATCACGCTCAGCAGTGCACGCTACATTGTGTCGAAACAAATTTGGTTCTGGTGCCTGATGAAACAAAGATATCATTAAGAACATATAAGCTGCCTTTTGCACCACTTGGCCATCAAATAGTTAATACAATGCACCATGAAGTTTAGAATAAGCATAGGCCTCTCTTTGACACTCTTCATATAAGTATATTTGTTGTCAGATGTATATGTGCCAGGAACCTTACAGATTTTGTTGGTGATTTCCGAACAAGATACTCATAATACCAGTATGGTTCTCCGTCAACCTACATATAATTTTCGAGGTGTACTGGTGCATGTCAACTCCAAAAAGCAAAAGTACTCTTAAAGGACGACAACAATGGTCAGATCTTACCTCTGTAGCATGTGCATCAAGGACAGAACTCTCTGTCATGCGCTGGCCAGTCGTCACCTTCTACAGGGTGATAAAAGTTCATTGTAGAATCAATATGTCCAATATTGACGTTAAAAGTTACACTCAAGGAACTTAAAACCTTTCCAGCATGTCAACAATCTCTGATCAGCTCTATGGATTATTTATACTTTGTTTAGCAGCCACCATTGCTTCAGTCCATGAGACAATGTGCATGTTTCTTATAATACACTAAGCCGCATCTGACTTTAAATTTATGCATGATTGAATTTAGCTTTCTAGGTGTATTAGCTACTCAGCACGTGACAGAGTTCTACCATGCTTATCCTTGCTTCACTCCATGAGATAATGTACATGTTTCTTATGACACACAGAGAGAGAACAAAGGAACATAATAAGAATTTATATTTCTACATTTATTTGCTTTTCTGGTGTATCTGATAAACTACTCGGATTATATTAATCTCTACAGTTTGTCATACATAATTTAGCTCAAGAAATGCAAGAAATAGCATATCCAAAAGAACTCCAAAAACACATGTACCAGGGTAGATCTATCAGATAAAATGCAATCTGCAACATCTTTTGGATCCCACAAGCTCTTGTCTTTTGAAGGCAAAAAACGTGAATTCGGTGGCCCAATCTGCACCAAAAACATCTATGGATATTACCGTGTATACTTAAATTTATTTTTCAGTTTCAACTGATGTATTTCCCATCCAGATAATCAAGCTACATAATAATTTGCACCGGAAATGAAATATTTAACCACGGACAGAAATTTGCAAAAAATATCAAAATACAAAAACTTAACTATTAAAAGATGATATTGGGTTAGTAAAACCCAACAAATTGTAGATTTATGCATTTCCTAGTATCATAGAGTATTTAAGGAGTTACCGAGACTGAGATTACAACATTATGTATCATGTCAACTCGCTCCGATACAATTCGTTGCCGTGCATCAGCTGCATAGAGACCTAGTCAGCTGCTACATTACGAAATACTACCTCCGTTCTCGAATATTTGTCGTCCGCTAGTGCATTTTTTAACTAAACCGCGACAAATATAAAGAACGGATGGAGTACATGATTATTTTAAAAAGCGTAACTGTGGAGGTCAATAATATAGTCCATTCATATGAACAAAGTACTAAGACCATTTCTTATCATTGTTATGCCAGAAGTTACTCACGTGATAGTGGTGCTGCTGAGGAATATCGCTCTGGTTTTCTGGACTCTACCCTAGGAACAGAATAACAGGATAGTAATTTGTAAGTGACAAGTTTATCCCAGTTCTCATGAGAAGCCATGAGAAACCACTAAGTACCCAAACAACAGGTTAAGAGTGACAAAGAGTAGATTGGACAAAATATTATAGTGAGAACAACTGAAATACCATTTGAAGGAAAATTTCTTTCCTGGCAGTTCGACCGGGTAAAGAAAAGAGTATGCATTGATCTCATCAACTTGTGTGTTCATTTTTACGTCTTCATTAGTCTCCATAACAGCATATGCTCCTACATAATTGTTGCGACCAAAGCACTTATGAGCATTCAAAACTTTCGAGAAAAGAAGCACATTATGCATATATTCATAAATCGCTAAGCTCATGAATTTGTTCTAAATTTGACAATACCATTAGCATTTTTACTCTAAACGGTAAGCACATTACGCATATATATTCATAGAACTGACACGCCTGACAAATTCAGTTTGTGGACATTAACAGAGAGTAAAAAATGCTAGCTCTACCATTCAGAAGACCCTGAACTGGCGAACTGCGTTAACAACGAATCATTAGGAGCGGAGGCCCGTGAACACTACCTGAAATCGGGAGCACGATTGTGAAAGAAGACACGAGCCCGGACATGAGAAGGCGCCTCCTCTCCACCTCCAAACCGCGGTTCATGGCGGCAGGCTCGCGAGAGCACGAAGCGAGCACACGGGCCCTCCTCCTCGGCGGCAGAACACGCACTGCCCCAGTGCCGAGCGGTCCCCTGCTCCTGCGCAATACCCAGGAACCAACCATCCAACAATCAGGAGCGGCAGTCAAGGAGGGTGGGTACTCTGTGCATAGTAACACGAATGGGCGGCGAGTAGGGAATCGTGTAAGCGGCAGAGCGAGCGCGTGCCTGGGGCGAAGCGAGGGCTGAGAAGTGGGGCTCCAGAGATAATGGGGAGAGGAGAGCAGAGCCCCCGCCATGGCTCGCCGGCGTCAAAGCCCCCTCCTCCTTCTTCCACTTGGGCTTAAGGACGGAGAAGCAGAAAGTTCTATCCAAACATTTTTTCTGCGTGAGAGCGAAAGATCTCCCTGTTCATGGCCATTTCGGCATATCTACCACTAAAATTTAAAACTGAATCTAAAATAAGATTGTTTTTATGTACCTTCCGTTTAAACGGTACTCCCACCCTTGCAAGTTGTAAATCATTTTTATATTTTTTTCTATAATGTAGTTCTAGATTTAATACAGTTAAACCTTTCCAAGTTTCATCTACTTTATAGAAAAAAAAACATATTGATATTTATGTCTTGAAATAGATTTACTGTAAAATATATTTTGCAATTATCTTATGAATCTTTATTTTAATAAAAAAATCTTTGTTCTTTTTGACTGAGATAGTTTAAGTTAAAATTATTTGACTTTTTAAAAAATAATTGCGTTCTTTTAAGAATAGATGGAGTAGCTAGAAAAGTCACAACTACTTAAAATAATTGTGTTCTTTAAAATAATTCGTTCTTTTAGCCTTCTTTTAGATGTAGTGTGTATTTAGTGGCGTAGACAAGGGGCTAGCAGGTGTCATGACACCCCTCAACAAAAAGAAATTTTGTTTTGTAATTAATTTTTATGGCTAAAATAAAAAGAATTAGTTTATAATAAATTAAAATATATCATAACTAGATATTATTGTATATTGTATATGTACATATATTCTATTTATTAATATTATAATTATAGTTATATATATGTGTATTGACACGCCTCTGTGTATATCTAGTTATGTACCTATAAAACCCGCAACTACTTTTATAATTTAAAACTAAAGATGTATTATTTTGTATTAGATTAATCATGTATAGCTTAGGCTTTTCACTAAATTTATAAAAATTGTTAATATCTAGCCTTACAAATAAATGCACAAATGTAACCATAAATATTACTAGCTTGTTATGCTCATCTAGCATGTTGAGTAATAAACGGGCCACCTCTAGATCCGGACGATCATGGACATCAGCCTCATTCTCAAACATGCCCAACCTATTTTGCACCTCATGTTCAGTGTCATATATGTAAAGCTGCGCAAATTGTGGGCGCAATCCATGACTGGCAGTAGCGAGCCAATGCGATGGTGTACGACACCATTGATTTTGAAAACATAAGGTGCAGTACCGTTATTTATCGATCGATCAACGACAGCACCTAGTGAGGTAAATGCGAAAAGAGAATTGTATGAGCGGATTTGCCTAAGGAACCTTCTTGCACGACTATCACCATCGAATCGCAGTAGGTCACATAAGGGTGCCGGTGGACATTTGTAAGGCTCCAAAACAATCTTACCTCCTCTGCAACAAAGATTGTACACAAGCCTGCGCTGCGAAACAGCAGACAGACTTTTGACCCGTTCCTGAAACCAGAAAACGACGCCACAATGTGGGCACTCGTCTAATGGGCCACCATAGTATGAGCGATCTTTGTAGGTCTCTACAAGCAAAGATGTGTAAATGTTGTATGGATTACTTTAGAAGTATGTAGAGAAAATAATCCAGGTGGCACACAAGCACCTTTAAGTAGCTCGACGTATGATCGTTCAAGAGGCGGTGAGGCTGCATCCGCGCTAACTATAAGTAGGAAGTCGAGCATAAATTCATAGGATTTTGTTTACGCGCAGCACACACGAAACATAAAGATTATTTTGAAAAGATAGACGATAGGGGAAAATCGTTGTTTGCACATGCTCGTTCAGCAGACGCAACCGTACGACGCATCCTCTGTTTGCGGTGGTGTCTGTTAGCGGTGGCAACCGCTGTAGGAAAGTCGAGTAAGGACTTGTCGCCTACAAACGGTGTGCACACGCATCTTAGTACGCGCATAGAGCTGTAGTAGATACAAGCAACATGAAAAGGTTGACAGCCACTAACCTGGCCGCTTTTGACGAACCTGCTGAGAGTACAACGAAATCGCATAACGCGACGCATGTGCCGGCGCCGAAGCGGATGGCTGATCAAGTGTGTTCATGCGTTCGATAGTAGCTGTTCAAAGACATAATGAATGCCTGGTTGTTTATGCGAAAGGGAAAGAGACAGATTGCCTTAAATAAAGGCTATATTCAACCAAAAGAGTGCATAAGCAGGGGACTAATGATAAAGATTTATCGACGAAAATGAAGAGAGTCATGGATTTGTCGGAGGACCTATCGGAGAAGATAAAGAGAAGCAAGGATAGGTTGGCTGTGTTATTGAATAAGCCGACTACAGGCACCGGCAGGCGTCAGGAGCCCTGGTGCAGACTAATTTCACAATATTCCATGGTGGGACTTCTATTATGTCCTTTAACTTCTCTTTCAATCAGTAGAAGTTACTGAAGTGCTTGATTTCTCCTCATGAGGATACTACAGCAGACAGACTTCAATGATATTCAGGATCAAATATCTACAATCACAGCAGACAGACTTAATGTGATTGTAGATATTTGAGCAACCTCATGAGGAGGAATCAAGCACTTCAGTGTTATCCTGCACTTGCACTTGCAGTAGTATCCAGCTGGGGCAACACTCACATTTCAATGATATTCAGGATCATTTGTCATCTAAACGGGGCAAAGCCTCATCCTTTCTCTTTGGAAGAGGTCGGTGTTCATTGTTGTCTTGTGGTGAGACTTCATATTTGTCATCGTTGTTTCTTTGTAAACTATTGCTTCTTAGTTCTAGAGTTCTGAATTCACAGCTGTTTATATGATAGTACAGACATAACGTCTCCCCCAAGTATTCTTCAGTGCTTGATGCACAATATTTTTTGTCCGCAATTGGTTTACCATTTATTATGTACACACTATTGCAGGTCTATTAGCAGACCCACTTAATAAATGTGAAACGACGGAGGGCCAGAGCCAGTTTATCTCTAAAGATAATATATCATCTGGTCGGTGTCAGTTACTAAAGGAGGATTTGATTAATGCAACGGTTGATGTGAGTGACATCTCTGAGTCATTTGATAGTTGCCCATATTATCTAAGGTGCACGTACATTCTGCTGTCTCATTAGATTCTGTTATTTGTGGTTTACTGAAACTTGTTTGGCCAGGAGACATGATACTATTTCTTCCACATAGGTGCATTAAGTTGAACCATGTGTCATTTATACACCATAATTTAAGCTCTTGACACAATGCTTGCTGATTCAGCACCCATGTTTTAATCTTGCATACATTTGTATGTTTGTACCTCAAGATCGCATGATCTATAGGATTTCTAAAAAAGTCTAATGATAATCTGTTTGGGACTATGAAACGCAGTGAGTAGATAGTAGTTTTTTTTGCTTTTCTCTTCAGGAAATAATTATTGATCATTTGTTATTGGCTGTTGAACAAATATCTTACACAACTCATGGTTGGAGCCAATTTTACACAAATGGCTTTCCCTATCCTGTATTCCAATTCTTGAAACATTTTGTAAACTATTATTTTCATTGTGCACAGAGCTTATTTGAATTCCTCTAGCCTTCAGAAAAATGCAAGTGTAATGCTCAAAATAATAGTTGTACTAAACAACATTCTGATACTGCTTAATTGCTTATCATTTAATCATTGCAGTAGTCAAGTAGTCGTTTACTGTCTTTGGCCTGATTTACTATGGTATATGGTCTTAAACTTTGCTGCTCACATTCTAGGACTGTTTTCAGTATTTAAGTTCGATTGATGAATCTGCGCTTGTTAATAACTGTTTTCTATTATTGTCCCTACAGTGAGCATACCAAACACGCTCTAATGTCAGCAGCATATGTACATTTACATTGCAAGAACTACTTCAGGTTTACAAAAGATATATCTTCTCTTAGTCAGCGAGTGCTGCTATCTGGCCCAACAGGGAAACAACTATCTACGCATGCAAACAGAAGAGAAAGTAACGGTAAAATGTGTAGGACAAAATGAATCACGACACCACTCTGTTTCTCCCCAAAAAAGTAGAGTTCCAAGAAACTGATGTGCGACATAATGACATCTAAGGAAATGCCAGATGACCACACCTAATCTGGAAAAATGCAGAGAGACTATCCATGGACACCAAATCAACATAACAAAGAGAGGAATGGTGGAAGGAGTGGCTCACCTCGAATAGGCGCAGAAGAGACGACCTGCGCGTGTCTGCCCTTCTGCTACGTAGCAGATCTACAAGAACAACAGACATCATGAGCTCCAGGAATCGAGACAAGAGAAATTAGCATTGGAAGAAATGAACGGACGACGGCGACGGAGTCGAGAGGAGAAAGGCGCTTCCGCCGGGTAGCAGGTCGACGGAAAGAGAAAGACACCAGCGAGGGGCTCCATATATGTAGTAGAAAGCAGCGGGATGGGCGCTACGGCGAAGGACAGAGGAACAGCGAGCCTGCGCTGTTGGAAAAGCCCAGGCGACGAGACGGATTTGTGGGATTTTAAAATCCGCTGAACAGCCCTCACCTAACGTTATGGGCACAGCACCGGAGCACAGCGACGCGCGACGAGCTGGACAGAAGATCTACACCGGCGCACTGACGTAGCCAACGGCGATTTTGGAAAACCTAAGATCTACAGCGGCGCACCGGCCTGTACCACGATGCTTGCACTGTTGGAGAGGATGAGGCGGCGCACTCACCTGGCTACAGCAGCGCAACCCCGCAGATCCGGCCGCCCTCGTGCACTCCGTCGCAGATCCGGTCGTGCCCGCGCCATTCGTCGAAGTCCCGGTCGGAGCCGTCCAGTCGCGGCACGACCCTCGGGGCAGTCGTGGACGAAGCCATCCCCTCACGCGCGGACGCCGGTGCGCTGCCGTCGGAGGCCGTGTCACAGAGGCGGAGACGACGACGGGTCACTGGTGACTGGTGGTGGAGGAGACGGGTCGCTCGTCGCTCGTGGCGTCGTGCCGTCGCCCCAAACGCGCCGACTGCAGGCCCACATCCCGGCCGTAAACGGGCCCACGTGCACTGTGCACGAACGCGTCGGACTGCACAGGCACGCGTCGGTGCGTGAGCGGACAATCTCGCGTGAAACGCTCCCGAGCCAGCACTCCCGTTAGAGAACAGTTTTTAGATGGTGATGGCGGCTGGGCAGATCCACATCGGCGAGGCCCTAGCAGCAAGCAGAGAGGCTCGTCGCAGGCGGTGGGGCCAGTAGGAGCACACGCAAGAGCGGGATGTCGGAGGCGGCATGGTAGGGAGGAACACGGTGGTGTGGTGAGCGGACCAGGTCGGCGTGCGACCGGAGGTGAGAAGGGGGCTCTGCCAGCGATGACACGGGGCGGTTGGGGCTAGCGATATCGGCAACGAGTGCGCACGGACGAAGATGGCGGTAATAGTGAAGGCAATGCGGGGATGAATAGTCTGGTACTCTGGTGGGTGCTCGCCTGCTCGGTGCGTGGAGGAGAAAAACATGATGGGTGTGGGCCTATTCGAAGAGGTAGGGATGGGCAAGGGGCGAGGGCACGTATCAGCACGAAACGGAATCCGTATGTCCGTGAAGCACGGTCGTGCGGGATAGAAAAATGGAGTGGATTGGACAAGAGACAGACGGTGGCCCACACGGTTGATTTGTGTTACTGTGTGTTGGTTTCTCCAGATAGTTTTCCAATAACCTAGGGAGGAGGACTGTGACGTGTGAAGGACCGCGAGACGTGTCGCGATACCATCACCCACGCATGCGAGAAACGCGGAGAACGCTTCAAAGCTTAGCGGCTTTTAACTAGAAGAGATTCGATATTGTATATGTTTATGATTTTTTCACAAATATAGTCTAGAAAGTTTGATTTAGAATAAAAGTAAAATAAACTTACTGTTGGTACTGAATGATATGTGGTCAAGCTAGCCAAAACACTAGGGAAAGAGAGTATTCAGGTGCTCAACAAAACAATAGGCAGGGAACTGTAGCGTCTTGTTAAGCGTGTCTTATCAACAGGGGCGGAGGACCCATTATGGCTCATTATGGCCCAAGCCATACCCAAAAAAAAGATCCCGGCGGCCCAATTCTAAACCCTAAGTCCTCCGTGCGACCGTGCGTGACTCGGTCTGCTCCGCCGGCGCCATCCGCCTCCGCGCCTCCGTCCGCCGAGCGCGCCGCTCCGCGCCTCCACTGATCCGTCCGCCAGACCGCCACTGCCACAGCCGAGCGCCCGACCTGGCCGCAAGCCCGCAGTGGCGCAGTGTCGTCCGGCGTCCGCTCAGCGCCTCAGCCCGACCCGCCAAGCCACGAGCAGGCGAGCTGCTCCGCCGTCCGGCGAGCTACTCCGCCGCGCCTCCGACTCTCCGTCCACCAACCGTCGTCCACTCGGCCCGAGCGGCCGAGCCGCTCCGCGCCCTGCTCGCCTGCTCTGCTCGCTGGCTCCGCGCTCTGCTCGCCCGGCGGGTAAGTTTCTGGTTGCACAGATCCATCAAAGTGCTTGCATGCTGCAAATTTCTTTGCAACGAGCACACTTCCAAATGCAAAGCATCGTGTGACTGTTTTGCTTTAACACCCTCCATGAAAAGCTGCAGTAGCAGTTAGGTAATTCAGATGCTACGTCAACATCCACTGAAAAAAGTATGGTTCTTACACTTTCATACATTCAAAACAACCTAGGTCTAACTTGACTAAGTAATCAAGCTTCACTACCAAGCTTCACTACCAGTGAAACCCCAACAAAATCACACTCACTTCATGATCACAACAAAATTAACTAAACTAGAATGCCCTAAGCATATCATTACAGTATGCTAAGACACCTTAAACAGATTATTTATTTAACGATTTAATGGTGATCTACATCGAGAGGGAATTGTTCAAAGGGTTTGATCTTCAAAATATTAAGAAGGCATTTCAAAAGAAGAAGGATAGGCAAATGCAATTGCCTAGATCTTCAAGACATATATAACAAAATCAGCGTTATGACAATTATACAGTTTGTGTAGAGCCATACCTAAATTTTTTTTCGTCCTCCGCCACTGCTTATCAATGTATAGTATTAGGGTATTTATAGGTAACCAGGTGGGTGTGTGCCCTTATAAGTACAATTATGGCCCTGGTTACTTACTACAGCCCCGGAATATTTTTCCTAAGGGGTCATTACAGCGATGTTAAGTACAGCATGATCAAATACACAGTAAATCCTACCTAGAGAGTGGCTTACAGATGGGCATGAATGGCAGTAGGACGCGGCATGGGCCCTGCCATTGGGCGGCGCAGTCCTCGCCCATGTGTGGCACCTTTTGCCCTTGACGCTGGGTCTTCGATACTTGCCAAGACTATAGCTCGAAAACGTCCGAGCGGGGTCCCCTACGCAAAGTCATGAGGAGTCCCACCATAAACGGTAGATCCTTCGCTTCAATGCCTTCGACGACTCTTGGACAAAGACCTCAACATCGATAATGGTCGAAGCACCCTTCGTCTCATATGCCTACCATTGAACCTGTCCAATCGTAGTTAAAAAAAACGATCGAAGGAGGGAACGGCCTTCGCTCCCATACTTACAATTTAACATGGATAAAGTAATTAAACATCTCTATGCTCACGAAACACACCAACGACTACACAATCCGCACAAACTTTTACACAGCACGTATAGATAGAGGGGAATTAAATTCTCTCCCATCTCAAAAAATAATTATTTCCATTTTTACCTAAAGTTCGACACTCGTTAATGGAATACAGGCACACAGTCAATATTCTCCTTAAGTGATTTGATCAAATTTAGAAAATTTTGATTTAAAAATTAAATAAAACATGGCAATTTCGTAGCTTGGGGGTTGGGATGAAGGGATTAGACTTCCGATAGAACATTTTGGTTTCTCATGATTATTAAACTAGTTTTTCGGTTCAAATAATGGTTAAATCACCATGGCGCCTTAGACCCTAGCCAAAGTGTAAGGTTGTCTTTATCCTATATACGCTTCAACTATATTCTCTAAAGCTTCTCCATCGTCTCCCTTATATAGACTTTCTACCTTATTCTCTATTTATTTTTATATTTTAGTTAATAGATTAAATTAAACGAATATATATATAAATAATATTTGAGGGTAATATATAGGTATAAAAATCTAGAGCAAAATATATTATTAATATGAGTATTTAACGTATACCGGACGAGATACGGATGACAATGTCGAAAAGATGATTGAAATATAGAAAAGAGAAAGTATATAAATATAATATAGATAAGGGATATAGAGAATATGGTCGGGTATAGTTTAGGCTAAGTCTCGTGGACCTTAATCCATCCTATTCTATGTACATTTAAGTGGGTTTGTTTAAGTGAGCTCGTTTCAAGTGGGCTCGTTTCAAAAGTGAATCTTCTAGGGGAACTTTTATGTGGATTCATTTCAAAATTAAAAAAAACAGTGCTAAAATATATTTCTTCTTTGTCGTGAACTGCGAACCTTGAACCTCATCATCCCTCACCACCAGCACACTCTGTCACGAAATCCATACTTGTGTAGGCATGGATCGTCTTTTCCACATTGTCACTCGTTTGGCATCAGATCAACCTCTTTTGATTTTATTCAGTGACAGGAAGAAGTGTTGACTGCAACACCAAATAAAAGGACTATGTTGGTGTTGAATTTTAGTGGTATGTTTTAATTTAGAAATATAACATTATATAAATATGGCATATACAAATGAGTGATCTCTTAATCGTATATGAAAATCTGCTACCATACAAATTTATAGCAAATTTTAACCATAGGTTCATAAGACACATAATCAAATGAGATGAGTTTAGTTTGCACCCTTGCGCTGTTAAAGACCTATAGACCTATATGCTTGGGTGCCTTTGATGTTCTTCGTGTGCCGGAGCCTAGGGGCCAAAGGTATTCAAATCCCTGATAGATAGGCGCCAAAACCTAAGTAGTTTACAAAATCTAGGGCATAGGCCATTCAGGAACCCCTAATACTACTTGGACTTCCCTACACTAACACCCAAACCAAATTATCCTTATGGCTCACACATCCTAGTGGTCGAGGCCATAAGGCGTACAAAACCCGCCCCACGCGATGTTGGAGGCCAAGGCAAATACATGTAAAAAAACAATTGTAAACAATGGGAAGATATATATTTCATGTCACAAATTATGCTACAAGATGGCTTTAAGCCAAGGGAATACGAGAAGCCTAGAGCTACTAATCATTGAGGTTTGATGTTCCAACTCTATTGTTGGGGTTTGAGGCTCTAGCTCCATCATTTGGATTCGGCGATGAGTCATGAGTGAATTCTTCCACCTTGCGGATCTAGCGACTAGCCACCATCTCCATGGTAGTCTAGACCTCTTCCTTGGCTTCCTGTGGGAGCTCCACCTTTAGACTTTCATAGATGGCTTGCATCGAGACATCCAGATTTTAACTCTTTATGGCCATCAAAATGTGTCATGTGACACCCCAAGAGCCAACTTCTGACCCTCTTGGATAGTTGAGCATGGATCTTGCCCTTAATCTCTAATAACTTAGTTGGAATATGTGTGAAGCTAAGGAAGGCGCCCCCTCTCCCTACCTAACGTTGGAGCCCTCCGACAATACCCCTAAGACCTGCATCTCATTGGGCCTTTGCTAACTCCTCGCAGGAATCACACACTAGGGCACTTTATTCTTTCTACGACAAACGAATTAGTTGGAGTTCTTCTAATAGACATTTCCCTCTCCTCCCATTTATAAAAAATCTGAGAGGACATCACAACTACTTCTTGGGCCACTAGCTTCTTGACCTTTGTCTTCAACTTTTCCTCTTTTATAGGCCCTCACAGTCCTCTCTAGTCCTAACTTCTTGTTCTTAAACTCCTTTCGAGCAAGACATAGTTCTAAGGATCGAAAAAGGAGAGCATGTTCTCTCACTTGCACCTTATCCTTGAAAGCTTGCCCTACTGTCTGCTGCCTAGCGAGCCTCTTGGCTAAATCTAGCTCTTCGTCAATAAGCACATGCTCTCAAATCCCCTATGGCAATAGAGATAGCTTCTATCTTTTGATGAAGGAGCTCAAAGCCTTCACTCTCTATGACCATGGTGGCCTCCCATTCACGCTCTTGAATCATCCAAACTTGGACACTAAGCTCCTTCGTCACCTTCACCATGGCCATCCCCCTTTCTTTAGCCACCTCAAGTCAGTCATCCACCTCTTAACTTTGGTGTCACAACTTTTTTCTGATTTCCTTAGCACTCTCTCAAACTTGTGCAATGGTGGCTTTGGCGGCTTCATCCATCGCTTTCCAGGAAGCCTATTTCACTCCCTTCCTTTGGAGGGTCTTGAGTGCAGCAGCCGCTCAGGCCTCCTTAATGATGTCTTTTAGGCTAGCCTGCATTTGGGTAAGAAAATCATGTCCTCCTTGATCTTTTGTTGTTCTGTAGTCGCCAATAATCAGGCCTCTTCTTAGTCTACTAGATATATGCTCTAATGGCACTAGTATTATAAAGATACAACATAGATGTTGTGATCTTATGCTATTGGTAGCGTCGCCGGTTTGCGATTCATGAACGTGCGGCTATCATGTCTCAACAGGCAACACATATCTGCACAGTAGGAGCAAGCATGATTTAAAAGCGCCAGTAGTTGAAGCAAAGAACCTATATGCGTAGCTGGACGTTAAAAGGTCTACAACTAGAAACATGATGACAATTATATGACATGGCCTACAACTTATGTGGTTGTCATATGGAATCTCGAGTCCTCGACAACATGCATGTGTGGGCTGCCATGACCATTACCATGCTATCTTAGCATCCACTAGAGATGTCAATCTGGGGCCCCGAAACCCGATTACCCGTGGGGAATTCCCCATTAGGGTTAGGGTATGGGTTAAAACAAATCCCCATGGGTATAGATTTGGAATAAATTCTTTACCCATCGGGTATGGCGGGTTCTGGTTTGGGAGGGCTAAACCCATACCCGATTACCCATGGGGATAAATACCCGGAACCGAAACAATCTAGCATCTAGGATTACTTGTGGGCTGCTTGTGGCCTAGTGGCTGCCGACCAAGCCAACTATGGGCCCATAGGAAAAAGCCCACCCGCCAGCCAGTCAACAAAGTAAAAAAACCTAGAGTCCAAGGCTCCAAGCAGTGCGTCCGCGGCCCTGGAATCCCAAATTTCCAATCACTCAAGCGGTCAAGCACTCAAGCCTCTCGCAGTGCCGCTGCTCGCTGCACCGCCGCCGCTCGCTGCACCGCCGCCGCTCGCTCGCTGCACCGCCTCTGCTCGCTGCACCGCCGCCGCTCGCTCGCTGCACCGCCGCCGCTCGCTCGCTGCACCGCCGCTCGCCCGGACCGCCGCTCGCCCGGAGCCCCAGACGCAGAGCCGGACCCGGAGTCCCAGGACCACTGCTCGCCTGCACGCAGAGACGGTAGAGCCCGTCAGCCGCTGCTGCCCGGACGCCTGGAGTCCGCGACCGCTCGCTGGACGCCCGGATGGCATCTTCATCGACGCCGCCGTCGATGAAGACTGCTGACGAGCAAGGAAGGTGAGAACTGAGAAATGAGATCTGTTTAACATGTTTTATGCCACATTGCCACTATATCTATATGTCTGTGTGTGAATTTTTGAATAATCGGGTCGGGTATGAATACCCATGGGTATTTAGTACCCGGTCGGGGATGGGTATGGGAGGATTTTCGTACCCGAGGTCGGGTTCGGGTTCGGGGATGGGGGCGGGTCTATGTTCATGGGTACGGGTCTGGGGAGTAAATCCCCGCTGGGGAATTCCCCATTGACATCTCTAGCCTCCACTTTTGACGAACATGTCTTTCACCATCTCCCTAACTAGGTCGTCACGAGGTAAAAATGAATAGGGTTTAATGAGGTTTTGATGGTTTTGAAACCGTTGAAAATTATCTCTCTGTCCTAGTTAGATATAACTTTATAAGTTTTGTTTTAACAAGTAATTATTAAATATTTTATAATCTTATTAAACCATATAAAATACCTTTGACTTTCTTAAATTCTAGAAAAATAGAGATAACTAGAATATGTTGAATGCAAATAAATTAGAGATAGCTAGAATATGTTGAATGCAAATAAACAACTCTAGAGACTTAAAACAATAGTTTTATCTAGAAGAGTAAAATTATTTAAAATAATATAGTTGATGTATAAACATATTTTAAAAAACTTTTCTATTCTGAAAAATAAATGCAATCAACATAAACACAACATACATTGATGTTGAATGAGCTCAGGTTATGTGTTCATGTTGGTTCCACATCATCTTCAACTTTTTTTGTTATGAGAAGTTTCGAAATACATTTACATAGAGTCATTAACAATTTTGTCATTATTATTTGTAGGCTTCGCCAGTATGTCATCGGTCTCACAAATCATAGACACAGATGATCCCATCAGTTATAGACACGAGATGATATAATAACAGAGAGCCAAAACTGAGAGTAGCAAAATAGCAGATTTCTCATTTACATATCAATTAAATGTTTGAAAATTCTTTGGGTAATTTTTTTAGTTTCCTAAAAATAAATCTTTACTAAATAATCTAGTGATATTTTTATGAGTTTTAAATATTTTTGGCTTTTCATATACCAATATATTAATTTATTTATTTGAATTTTTAAAATCTTAAAGATACCTTTCGTGGTTTAAAACCTTAATGAGTATTTCCTGTTTTTAAATAAAAAACAAAACTACCAAAAATGGTTAGACAAATAATAATTGAGAGTTTATAGGTAAAATATATAAGTTTAGAGTTTCAAGAAAAAATATATTACAACGATTTTAGACTATCTTCTATCTTATCTTATTTTTTATTCCAAACTTCATATTATTTACATTTCTGTGTCCTCGTACTCTAACGTTATTTTATTTCGTGTTGACCTAACAATCAGGCCCCGCATCTTTTAACAAGTTCCAGCCGTGGCGCCGAGCCCTACTCCTCCCGCCGCCGCCGCAGACTCTTCCTCGCGACTCGCCGCTCGCCCGACTTTCCGAGCTCCGACACCAAGGTCTGAGTGTCTGACTACCACGCTGCACCTACGACCTCGAGGCGTCTCCACCGCGCCACTGGCAAACTAACTCACTTTACAGGAGCACCATGGGAGAGCCGAGCAAGGAGCTCCTGGACCTGCCCTCCGACCCCAGGCCTCCCGCCTCCTTCATCGGTAGGCTTCCCCATCTATCTAACCCTCGTTTCTCTCGTCTCGAACTTTTAACCCCTTTTCGACGATTTTTCTTCTCTTCGTCCCCTTGACGACGTTTTGATCCGTGTTACCGGCAGAGTCGCTTCTCGCTGGGAGGGAGCAGCAACAGCAGGATAAGGAGGGAAAGCGTAAGTTGGGGGCGTCCACTGATCCCCTGCCCAAAAGCCAAGGTACTGTTGAACTAGCTCTTCAGCTTGTACAAGTGTCTGATCCAGAAACGCGGTAAGGCCGTAAGGGGGCTAAATAGAAGCTGAAATCTTTCTAGCGGCACAATATAGATATAACAAATAATGATATCAATTTCATTGCCTGCAGTCAGAAAATCATAATGCTACATGCAACTTTAAGCAGTTATTAAGTCTAAAGTCTAAACTAAGCATGGCCACTTAGAAAAGGGGCAGACCCAGTGCCGGAGCTTTGTACATACAGGGATCTAGGAACTGAGGCAAGCTTTCTCTCACGACTGCACCAATCCTACCCTTCAAGCAGGGACACTTACCAAAAGTTTTTTTCCCAATGGTGCAGTCAGCAGCTTGTCCTTTGCATTAGGTAAATCATGTGTCTCTAGACAGGTTCCAAAACTTACCAACATCAGAATTACAAATGTGCAACAAGCTTCCTATCCTCTACAATAAGTGACAATGCAATAAAAGGAGGACCGTGAAACGGAACCTGGGACAGGATTGGAACGCAGCAGATTGTCTTGCATCAGCATTTGGCAAATAATAAAAAAATATTGAAAATCCTGAGATAGTAGCCCTCTTGTGTGATGCGGCAAACATGCTTTTCTGTGTTCCCTGTCGATTCGACTTGGGTGTTTGGTTCTTTGGGCACCAAGTCCACTGTGGCAGCAGTGGATGCTGGAACAGGTGCACATGCAGGAATAGCAGAAGCAAGCAAGCAATGGTGTTGGTGCAGGTGGATCTGTGCAGTGTGCCCACTGCCTGGCCATAGCGTCTGCTAGCCCAAGCAGTGAGGCCTGAGGAAGAGGAGGTGAGGTCTCGAGGGGTGAGGGGTGAGGGGCAGAGGGTCTATGGTGAGGCCGGGAGGTACCACCGCACCAGCATGGAGAACAGACACGGAGTGGAGGGGAGGCTTCTCGCTCGGCACTCAGAGAGGTGGGCAGCTGCCAATTCAGCTAGGGTGGCTGGAGTCCTTTTGTGGGCTGTTCTTGGATTACACAGAAGAGTTGTAGTGGAATTTTTCTGGGCTCACCCCAGGCTGCAGCCACCCCCAGCCCTGGGGCCTGAATCCGCCTCTGGCTCGTACAGTACCTTTTGTATTATAACATTTGTCGACTTTGATGACTAGCCCTAGATCCCAAGTTATCACATTACCTTTTTATTTGTACTGTATTTCCTTATAGTCTTAAATCACACCACTGAATCATGTAGTTTCCTAGGTTTAGGGCTGCAGTGGGGCATAGTTAGTAGGTGGTACACAAGAATTTCTGGTGTTCTTTTGTGTGTCAGTTCACTGAATTTTGATTGATTGTTTTGGGGTGTCAGTTATCGGGAAAGTGAAGGATTTCTTGGGGGAGATTGCAAGGGCCAACCAGAAGTTGCAGCTTGATGCACAGGTACAATTATAAGATTCTAACCAGTTTTGCATTAATCATGTTATTCACGATGTGGTTAAATCGTATCCGTGCAATTGCAGAACAAGCCTCCTGTGGAGTACGATATTGAAGCCCTTACTGGGAACGAGGAGGAATACATTGAGATGGTGAGAGGGATAGTATATTTGTAATATGTTGTCTCAGCTGCATCATGGAGGAAAGCTTGAGGTCCAAGCTGTTTGAACTGATGTTTGCATGATGTTCTTTCTATATATTTGTTTTCTACAGGATCTGCTTCTAGGTGTCGCTGATCTTCATTCAGAGCAGGCTGTGGAGGCAGCTGAAGCAACAATAAACGGCCGCCAGACTTCAGAAATGTCATTTGCTTGCAGCTCATCTGACTCGGAAGATGATAGTGATGACAGCGATGAAGATGCTGATGACAAACCTGTCATGTCTGACAAAGATAATAAATGTGAAAGTCCTGATGACGCGGAGATGGGTCCAGCGAAAGGAAAGAAGCCCAATAAGAGACAGAAAATTGTTGTTCTCAACTAGTACCCTTGTCTTTTGTACACCTAAGAACAAGGGCTGGAGCCTAGATCAGAAGGCAGAGCGCAAGTGGTGAATGTGTTGGCATGGTAATTCTTTTTTATTTGTCACGGTTTAGTTTAAAAATGAACTAACGGGCAAATAGTTGAGAAAGGAGGTTGTATTTTTTTTCAGTGTTGTGCAATGTTCAGGCCGGCTAGGGCAACTTGCACAGGAGCTAAAAGAAGTAATGCATGTTCCAGTTTATACAATGCGTACCAATGTTCTGGCCTCTATATGGTTTCCTAGTAATTTTTTAGGTAGGGAGGAAGTTTCCTTACAGCGTGCCATAAATCCTGCAAAGCGTCAATGAAGTTTCTTTCATGGATTCAAACGGGGCGTTGCATCATCGTACTCGGCGCCTACTACTTTCGTCTAAGACCGTCCCAAACCATATTCTCTATTTTTTTCTCTATATATCCCTCTTCATGGACCCCCTTTAAAAGATTCTTTCTATACTAGGTATATGCCCGTGCGTTGCCACGAGGCGGGGAAGCGGGTGGAGCGGCGCCTAGACTGTAAATATAATTATTGTTTATTTCTAAACGCTAAGGTACATGTGGTCTGATGGTTAGCTCTAAATTTTTAGAGCAAGAGGTGTGGATTTAAGTGCTCGTTCATGCTGCGCGGGCACTAGGCGAGGTGAGGGTGAAGTCGTGGTAGCACCAGGTGCCCATATTAGGTTTTTAATAGATAAGATAGTGAGTTGCCCATGCTAATGCTACGGCCTAATTTGATAAAACGTTAATTATCTTAGTATTATCTTAGTATTATATAAGTTATCTTAGTAGAGATTTGGCCAATGGTAGATTCATGATGTTAATTTGTGCACACTTAATAAAAAACATCCACAATATGGATTAGTGGTGGGTCATCCAAGGCGGCAAGTTTCAGCACAAGAACAAGACGAAGGAAAGGAAAACATGTTACAGTTTGCATAATTTTCTAACAGAAAATCTAAGCTCTCGCAAAAAATCTCATTGAGGTCTGTTTGCGTGTAATCATTTGTGCTGGTGGTGTACAACCTAATCAGCTTAAACTATAAATACATATTTAGCTCAAATTACCAAAGCAAGTGTTTATTAAAATAAAAGCATGCATCTTAGACACCAGCGATAGGTTATCTAAGCTGTCAATGCATATTTAGCCCAGTTTTAGACAACAATGCACGGACACACCGATACCTACACCCATGCGGCTGCTTCCTGAGACAGCCCTGCTGGTACCATTGCTCCCGAAGCTAAGTGTCCGGGTACCATTCCCAGTGCCAAGCAGTCTTGCAGCTGCAGACCGCATCCCACTACCAGCACTTGGTGTTGAAGGCGTGGAACCCTGGCCTGCTGGCTTCTCCTTCAAATATGCCACCGTCATCTGGCACCATCGCAACAAATAATTGATAACTGCATGAAGGATGTGTAATTTACACGCACAACAGAACGAGAAATCACAAATCCCTGAAAACACTTGAGCAAATATTTGACCTATGCTATTAGATATCTAGAATTAGCAAAAAGAAGCCTGTGTGTCATTTGTATTTTTATTTTATAAAATGCTAACTCGAAATATATGCGAGGACTATCAAAACATGAAACATCAGGCACTAATCTATGCTGCGCCTAGAAACTTCCGAATATCTTCCGCATGACAAATCAAACTTCCAGTGCATCTATAATGACTTATCCATATACCGCACCTGATCAGGCCAAGTCAACACAAAATCACAAATCCCAACCCATTCCAACCCCGCCATCCAATTCCCCTTCCATCCAGCACAGAGCGACCCATCGATAAGCCCATACGGCACATCGACCCCTCTAGCTACCATAACACGAACGACGGCGTCCTTGCTACCTGGGCGACGGTCTTGCCGCTGTGGTTGTAGTGCACGACGGTGCCGAGGCAAAGCAAATTGGAATTAACACAACAAAGCAGACTGTCAGGTCCTAATAACATCATAATGATGCAAGTTACTGGAGTCAGAAGTTAAATTTGTTTTATCAACCTGGGCTATGAAGTGCCTCTGAACAGCATCAAGTAACTGCTCTCTATATGGATTAGGACATGCATCCTGTTTAGTAAATGCCGACAATTAGAATAACGAAGCATAATTGGATACTTGCAGTTGATAGTAGAGCCTTATCTAAGAATTTGAGCTCTACTTACGAGATTGTAGTGGCGCCAATATCTCCACAATGCAGTCAGTTCTAGCTTGCTGAGTTTCAACTTTCTACAGTGTTACCAGTCAAAAGAATGTAAAGATAGAAGCAGAAGCAATGTAGTCCGAAAAGCAATGTACTCCACAGCTGTAAGTGGAAGAAAAGCAATTCTTACTTACAAAATTAGAGTTCACAAACTGAAAGGGACTTCAGCAATCAGCAGATATCAACAAATAGCATAATCATCATGGCTTAAGCCTCTTCAGTAAGACATCTGCAAGACAGAGATAAAAATCTGTACCAACCAAATCTGAAATGCAAATGGAAATGATGTGAAGAAACAGTGCTACATGACCCCATGCAAACAGTTAATCGCACCATTTTAGTAAGGTCCATCGAGCAAACACTACTGAGCAAACCACAATAAACCAATATCTTTCATAATTTGCCTCTGAAGGCCAACAATTCCTTGGTTATCTAACCCAGCAACTCTGCTCATGTCATCTTTCTTTTTACTCTGACCAAGCAGATCCTCCCTAGATTGGAAAAGAAAAAAGAGAACATATTCACACATTAGTTCTAACAAAAAAACATAATAATACTTACTTGAAAACTTGAATACAGTAAATTGATGTGTTTAAAAAATATATTAAGATTTATGAAGGATAAGTTCCTATAGAGATCATTACTGACACGACGGGCCTGTTACCTGAAAAATATATTAAGTTTCCATTTCCAAATATCCTTTTCACAAGAAAGCTAATTTACAGGATTCTCCAGCTTCAACTGCTACTGATAATTCTGGTTTGGTGACGTTCCTTTCTAAGAAATGTACTTCAGCTCTTAAACCAGAGGAACAGAGGAAGAAGCCAGATCAGAACAAGACATCCATGACTAACTTACTTTTAATCAACAATGCACGGAGATCAGAACCATTTGGTGTGAATTTGGAAGGCACTATTGAAAAGAGATGTGAACTGACTTATAATAGTTTTGACAACAACTTTGAAAATAGGTATGAGCTGGAAAAGAGTAATTTGGACTCCATAAATATTGTGAGAAATGGATTACAAGAGCAAGACTTAGCATGTTTGTCAAACAGTCACAATGTTAACTACTTGAACCGTTCCCATTTAGCTAAGGAATATACGGAAAAACTCAAACTTGTCTTTTCACTGGGAAAGTCCTTAGGGCCTCCGAAGAAAAATCTTCTCATCTTAGATCTTAATGGTTTACGAGGGAAGGGTGGCCCATCAAGGTGAGGATACGAGCAGGACCACCAACCCGGAGACCACCCGACGTCGCCGCTTTTTCTCATGGGCTGTAGACTCAAGTGGTGGAAGGGGGTTGGGGGAGGGGGCCTGCAGCCACGTACCAGGGGGGCTAGTTCCGTGGCGGCGATGTTTTGGGGCAGAGGCGCTCCGTCGATGGAAGGAGGCATGGTGGTTGGAAGGGGGCGTGCATCTCTGGAGTCTGGACTGCTGCAATCTCGACGCCGTCGATGCAAGGATGCAGGAGAAGGGGCATGCATCTCTGCAGCCTGGTCTGCTGCAATCCTGGCGCCGTCAATGCAAGGATGCAGGAGAAGGGGGCGGGGGCTGGATTCACGCGATGATGGAGCCGGGGGCAGGGGCACGGCGAGCTCCATGGGAGGGAGACATATGCGGGGGCGGGGGCGGGGGCGGGGGCATGGGGGTGTGGCAATCTCGCCGCCGTCAATGGAAGGATGCGGGAGAAGGGGGTGGGAGCTGTGACCGCGTAAATACGGACGACACCTTCATCTTCAGACCTCAGCTACCGGCCTACCATGGGCAGTGGCGAGGAACGCACAAAGACAGCCGAGGGTAGGGATTGACCCTCTTCGTCGCAGCACCGGACGGAGCGAGGGGTGGGGGACCCTGCCACTTGCTGCCGTGGACATCGGATTCATCATTGCGTCGGGAGAACAGCGGTGGGACCGAGAGTGCGAGGGAGAGGCAGACTGAAATTGGAAGTTCCGCCATTGCTGGGGAGGTAAGGTTTACCGGATCTTGATGTAGAGCAGCTGGCTCTCGCTTGGAGCGCGGCGTACTTGCGGTCGGCGTACAGGAACCACTCCACCGGTGTGGCGAGCGATGGCACCTGCTGTAGCCATGGGGGCAGCTTCAGCCTTCAGCGTCGAGGCGAGTGAAAGGGAATTAGGCTTACACCTAGTTCCTAATTAATTTTGGTGGTTGAATTGCCCAACACAAATATTGGACTAACTAGTTTGCTCTAGTGTATAAGTTATACAGGTGCCAAAGGTTCACACTTAGCCAATAAAAAGACCAAGTATTGGGTTCAAACAAAGGAGCAAGAACCAACCGAAGGCACCTCTGGTCTGGCGCACCGGACTGTCCGGTGTGTCACCGGACATGTCCGGTGCACCAGAGGACTCCGACTTCAAACTCTTCACCTTCGGGAATTCTCGGAAGCCGGCACGCTATAATTCACCGGACTGTCCGGTGTACACCGGACAGTGTCCGGTGCTCTAAGGATGAGCGGTCTCGCGAACTCGGCAGCCTCGGGAATTCACTTCGGCTGCTCCGCTATAATTCACCGGACTGTCCGGTGTACACCGGACTGTCCGGTGTGACAGCGGGGCAACGGCTACTTCGGCGCCAACGGTCACCTGCAGGCGCATTAAATGCGCGCCAGAGCGCGCAGAAGTCAGGCACGCGCGTCATGGCGCACCGGACACTCTACAGTACATGTCCGGTGCGCCACCGGACATCAAGGCGGGCCCAGTGTCAGAGCTCCAACTGTCAGAACCCTATCGGTCGGGTGACGTGGCTGTCGCACTGGACATGTCCGGTGTGCACCGGACTGTCCGGTGCACCATACGACAGACAGCCTTCACCAACGGCTAGATTTTGGTTGGTGGCTATAAATACCACCCCAACCGGCCACTTCAAAGTGGGGGAGCCCAAGCAACATTCCAAGTCATCTAGTTGACATACTCAAGCCCTCCCAACCACATATATTCATTGATCCATCATATACACAAGATTTAGACCACTACAACCAACACAAGTGCCACAAAAGAGAGAGCAAGCAAAAGAGAGCTGCTCATTTGAGTTTAGTTCTAGTGCCTTGTGAAATTCATCGAGAGATAGTGTGTGCTTCATCTTTGTGTTCATTTGCGCGTGGAGTTTTGACTCCCATTGAACTTCCTCCAAAGTTTTGGAGGCTTGTAAAAGCTAGCAAGAGACACCAAAGATTGTGGTGGTCCTTATGGGATCGAGAGTGATCCTTGTGAAGAAGAAGAGCTCACCGATCCTTGTGTGATCGGGGGAGAGAGGGAAAGGGTTGAAAAAGACCCGTCCTTAAGTGGACTCCTCAACGGGGACTAGGCCTTCGAGGGCCGAATCTCGGTAAAACAAATCACCCGTGTTCATTGTGTTTTTTGCTTGTGATTTGTTTGCTTTCCCTTACTCTAAGTTCTCTTGCACTATTCTTTGCTCATATCATTTGGTGTTGCCTCAAGTTAAAATCTCTTTTAAGTGAAGCAACACTCCGCAAGAAAGAACTTGAGTTAGTGCTCCTTTTCATCTAAGTTTTCTTGCATCTTTATTTGCTAATATCATTTGGTGTTGCTTCAAGTTAAATTCCCATTTAGTGAAGCAATACGTTGCAAGAAAGAACTTGTCCTAGTGCTCTTCTCATCTAAGGCTTCTTGCTTTGTTATTCTATAACTTACTAATTGTATTGATTTATCACTTTCGCATTATTTAGCAATACTCTCTTCAAGCAAGAACTTAGTTTATATTCTCCGATATTTGTATATCTTGTTCTAACCACTAATCAAGGGATCTAGTTGGGGGGTAAAGTTTTAATTTTCAGGTTTCGCCTATTCACCCCCCCCTCTAGGCGACTTTCAATTGGTATCAGAGCTAGGCACTTCATCTTGAGTCTAACAACTCGAAGTGATGGCTCGTAGAAGATCCCAAAAGAACAAGAAGACTCCTCCATCAAACGTAACTCAAAAGGAGGTAACTCTTGAAATATTATTTGATGATTGTTCTAATTATGACTCATGGTCTACTAGTGTGATAAATGCTTTTAGAACCATAGATCCACGATTAGAACAAATTATAGACAAGAGTATTTTTTCCTCTAATTTCAATGGAAAAATTAATTCCGAGGAGGATCAAAGATGTTATCGCTTAAACTATCTAGCTTTTGACATCTTAACTAATTCTCTTAGTAGAGAAGATTATCATGCCTTTATATCAAACTATGACGAATCTATCCATGATGCGCATGATATTTGGACTAGAATTAAAAATAAATTTGATAAGTCCAAACATGATAGTTCATTTGATGCTTCTACTTCCTTTAGTCTTTGTGATACTAACCCTTGCAAGGAAGAAGAAGAAAATGAACGGTGGAGACCAAACGATGAATCCACCTCTCCAAAAGGTTTGTCTTCCCATTTCGATTCCCACATATGTTGTGTGGCTAATGAAAATAATAGCGGAAGGACAAATGAGGATGAGGAGGAAGAAAGAAGCTTCTTGCATCTCTACGCTCGCCTAAGCCAAGAAGATAAGGCGGTCATGCTTAAACTTCTAGAAAGAGCAAGAGAGCAAAGCGAAGCTCGTCAAAGGATAGAAGATGTTCTCTCCATGAAAATGCTACACTTTGACGAGTTGACTAAAGAACATGAGGAGCTAAAGTGCTCTCATATTGATTTGGTCCAAAGGTATGAAAATGTTTCAATTGAGCAAGATAACGCTTTACATTGTATCGCTCAATTAGTAAATAGGAATACCTTGCTTAAGGACCAAGTAGAAAAGCTAAAAATTGAAAAACGAGCTTTTCAAGAAAAATATGATATGCTCCTATGCTCTCATGAAAATCTTAGAGATGATCATATCATATTAGATATTGCTCATGAGGTTGTGATAGAAAACTTAAAATCCCAACAACCTCACTCATGCACATGTATTCAAATTGATACTATATTACCATGTGCTAATGCTTGTTGTCCGTCAACAAGCATATCTTCTTTTGAGCTAGAACTTGCAGGAACAAAAGATGATACATATCAAAAGCTCAAAGAAGAGAATGAGAGGCTAAAGATGAGCTTGACACAACTAAAAGGGAAATGCATTGCCCAACCTTCTCAAGATAACCGTGATCACATGGTGAAGAAGCTTGAGACGGGAACAACCGTGGCATGCACTACATCCCTTGAAGAAAATGTCAAGGATTTGAGGATTGCCAAGAGGAAGAAACAAAAGATGAAATTCAACACCTCCTCCAAAAGCCTCAACCACGCCTCCACAAAAGGTAACATCCAAGGTAATGATCAAGCCACACTTCACATTAAGAGGTGTAGTGAATGCTTTGAAGAGGGGCACTTGATTAGGTCATGTCCCTACATTAAAAATGGCTTGATTATTAACAAGGATGATAGACTTTGTTTTAAATGCTCCAAGAAGGGACACTTGCTTAGATCTTGTCCCCATTTAAAACAAAAAGGCATAGGGTTAGAAAAGAAAGTTTTTACTAACCATGTAGCAGGCGACAAACAAGGAAAGAAGAAAACTTCAAAACTTGAAAAACGCCTATGCTACACATGCCGAAAGAAGGGACATCAATGCAAGGATTGTCCCATTGGTAACAATTTCACTCCTAGCTTGTCAATTAATTCTCATGTAACTAGGCAACCCAAAATTGCAACATGTGCTAGAAAGGTAATGAGTTTACCTAGTGCTAACACAAAGGAATCTTGGGTTCCTAGATCCTTGTTGACTAACCGTGATGGACCCATCAAGCGATGGGTACCAAAATATGCTTGACAAGCTTTGCAGGAGAAAGAGATGATATGAAGCCTTGAGGTGCTTGAGAGAGTCCATTCAATTCTTATCAACTCAAGCTATCAATCTTCAATGATCTATATCCGTGATTGACTCAAGGTTATTTTTCAAATTACTATGTCTTAAACTCATATCATCTCGAGAAAGATATTGATGTTGTAGGAAATGAAGCCTTGGGGTGCTTGAGAAAATTAATTCAATTTAACTCAAGCTATCAAATCTTCAATGATCTTTATCCGTGATTGACCCAAGAATTATCTTATGCGGAAAAATCATGGCCTACAACATGGAGGAAAGTCAAAGGATGGTAACCTCTATGCTTTTAAAGTGCAAGTATTTTGTTATGTGTCTTGTGTAGTCACATAAGAAATGTGTAGCGCTTCAAATGTCTTTAAATTGATATTGCCATTCTTTGAAGAATCTCCTCTCATGTGGTAGATTGCACATTCATCATTTCCATACTATGGCAATCTACATGCTTTAATTTATTGCTAGTATGTCATGGCATATTCTTCCTCTAATTATCTTGTTATTGCCATGATTCTAGATATAGAGAGATATTTCATGTTCTTAAAGGGATAAAATGTCATGTAAGGAATTCAAATCCTTAGGACACTTGTAAAAGGAAAACTCTCTCTATAACTAGAATAGTGAGACTAATGATTTTTATCTAAGTAACCTAAGTAGTCTCACTTGTAGAGAATAAGTTTCTCTTTGGAAGCATGGAATCTAACATGAAAAGAAAAATCAATCCAATGATTTATGATGTGCTTCTACTTGCTTAAATTGGATATGATTCTTTCGCATTTATCGCTTTCCAAATCATGAATTAGATTTATTTCTATAATCTCAAAGGATTATTTATGCTTGTTTTATGAGTTAAAATTGAGCATAACATCATCTATGGATAATCTAGTTCATGCTATGAAGTTTCCATGTTTTAGTAATCTAGCTTTTCATTCCTTATCAAAAATGGTTACAAAAATGGAAACTAGTGCTTGTGTTACTAACAACGTATCTCTTGAGCCTACTTATGAATATCTACAAAAAGGAGAGTGCACAAGCCTCATGGGTTGATCTTCACCCAAAGGAAGAAAGGTAAAAGCAAAGGTATGGGAACTCATCTTCTTAATTAAGTTTGGTTCCCATCTCAATGGGTATTTAATCTAAATTATCATATTCTACCCTTGTGAGGAATAGATTCTTTATTGGACCGAAATTAACTAAATGTGCATTCAATATCATTTTCATAAATGCGCTTGTCCATTAGAATCTAATTCATGCATTTGCTATATCCATTCTCATATTGATGCGCTTCTAAGTCATGATAATAAATACAATATGAAAAAGTAAAATTCCTTTGATTGATCAAAAATGATTAAAAAGGTGCTCATTCCTCTTTTCTGTTAATGTGCACTAACGTTAAGGAATTTACTTCATGTCTATGTGACTCTTGGATGATGAATTAAGCTTATTTCCTATCTAAAAGAAATCATCCATCATTATATACTCCCTTGTATTACTAACATTCTTCTTGAGTATTTTCAATAAGTCTGAAAGGAAAAAGAAGCCACTGCAAAGGGAGGACTCTCAAATGAAAGAGGAGAACATCAAGAACAACACCACCTACTTCTACGAAACAATCAATGGTTGTGAGTATTCTAAACCCTTTCATATTGAGAATGCTAGGCTCAAGTTGTTTATTACAAATTTAATGAGCCTTGATCAAGATGTATAATGCTTCTCTCTATTTGTCTTTAAAGTAAATGCATCCATTCAATTCATTCAAATACTTGATGCATATCTTTAGGGGGAGCCTTTTATCTTGATTATGTTGAAACTATTGCTCTATCTCAGTAATTTCATATAGTCTCTTGCATGAGAATAAGTTTCTCATGAAGTATGCTACTATTTTTAAATTCTTGTCTTTCACTCTAAAGTAGCATATTTGCTGGATTCTCCTACTCTAAGCTTAATTGATAATCTAATGTGTATGTTGTTCTTTTGATCACATATGTTATTTGTTTGATCATTGAATGACTTCAATCAATTAGTGTCGTATATACTATCAATCGATATCTCTCTTGATATGCACTAAGTAAAAAGGAGAATTCATGATACATTTGTACAACTTGTGATCCATTTGATATATGCTAACAATAACTTGAAAAGATCACTAGTTGTAGAACTCTCTCTTGTGCAAAATATTTCCATATATTGTCATTAAGAATAGGTCTTAAGCATCTAAGACTAAGGACAAAGCACAATGAAGAGAGCGTCCCTATGTAAAGGTACAAAAAGGTAAAACTATCTCCTTTTATTTAAACTTGTACCTAAATCTTCCTCTTCTATACTCTCTTTACATATCTTGTTTAAAAGGAAGAGAAAGCATGTCCATGCATATCCCTGCTTCATACCTAGTTTAATTTTCCAAAATTCATTCCTGCTTAGTGCATCTCTGGTAAAACTAGATGAAGTACTTTTATTGTCAAAGAGCTTAAAGCTTAACCTTGTAACGAGGATAAGCTGCCTTTGTTTCAAAGGTGGATGGTCCTTAAGTCTCTTTGAAATCCTTAAGGGAAAATGCTTAAATGGTTTACAACATGCTCTCGTAAGTGCATAAATTATCATGAGCATCACACTTATACTATGACACAATGCACTTCACAATCTATATGATATAGATATGTCCTCATTAACCTAATTATGTGCAATTGGCATTTAAGGCCAAAATATACGTCCCTCTCCATGCACATATTTAGGGGGAGCAATCTATGTTATATAGAATTATGATCATGCTTAATTTGACATATCCTTTTGATCATATCTCTTTTATGTCTATGACTAATGTGTTTTCAAGTATATTCTCATGCTTAGTCATAGGATTGAAAGGGAAATGGAGTATTCGGCAAAGACGACGCTTCCACTCAACTCCATCCATATTATCCACTCTTTGCCGGTATTCCGCATAGTTCTTCACTTTGGTATAATCTTCACTCATATCTCTATTTCAATTGAATATTTCAATTGTTTGCCAAAGGGGGAGAGAAAGAGTAGGGCCTATATTTCATTCCAAATATCCGTTTTTGGCGATTCATGCCAAAGGGGGAGAAAGTATTGGGCCCAAAGCAAAAGGACCGCACCACCACCCTAATTTTAAAATTAATGATTTTCAATTGGTAAATTTCAAATTGGTATCTCTTTATGTTCTAAAGGGGGAGCAAGTAGTATTTTCAAAACTTGATATCTTAAAACCCTCTTGAACGCTAAGAGGAGAATTGATTGAGGGGGAGTTTTGTTTTAGTCAAAGGAAAAGCATTTGGAACAAAGGAAGAAAATTTCAAACTTGAAAATGCTTTGCAAAATCTTATTCATTTACCTTTGACTATCTTGCAAAAGGACTTTGAAAAGAATTTACAAAAGAGTTTGCAAAAACAAAACTTGTGGTGCAAGCGTGGTCCAAAATGTTAATTATAAAGAAACAATCCATGCATATCTTGTAAGTACTTATATTGGCTCAATTCCAAGCAACCTTTGCACTTACATTATGCAAACTGGTTCAATTATGCACTTCTATATTTGCTTTGGTTTGTGTTGGCATCAATCACCAAAAAAGGGGGAGATTGAAAGGGAATTAGGCTTACACCTAGTTCCTAATTAATTTTGGTGGTTGAATTGCCCAACACAAATATTGGACTAACTAGTTTGCTCTAGTGTATAAGTTATACAGGTGCCAAAGGTTCACACTTAGCCAATAAAAAGACCAAGTATTGGGTTCAAACAAAGGAGCAAGAACCAACCGAAGGCACCTCTGGTCTGGCGCACCGGACTGTCCGGTGTGTCACCGGACATGTCCGGTGCACCAGAGGACTCCGACTTCAAACTCTTCACCTTCGGGAATTCTCGGAAGCCGGCGCGCTATAATTCACCGGACTGTCCGGTGTATACCAGACAGTGTCCGGTGCTCCAAGGATGAGCGGTCTCGCGAACTCGGCAGCCTCGGGAATTCACTTCGGCTGCTCCGCTATAATTCACCGGACTGTCCGGTGTACACCGGACTGTCCGGTGTGACAGCGGGGCAACGGCTACTTCGGCGCCAACGGTCACCTGCAGGCGCATTAAATGCGCGCCAGAGCGCGCAGAAGTCAGGCACGCGCGTCATGGCGCACCGGACACTCTACAGTACATGTCCGGTGCGCCACCGGACATCAAGGCGGGCCCAGTGTCAGAGCTCCAACGGTCAGAATCCTATCGGTCGGGTGACGTGGCTGTCGCACCGGACATGTCCGGTGCACCATACGACAGACAGCCTTCACCAACGGCTAGATTTTGGTTGGTGGCTATAAATACCACCCCAACCGGCCACTTCAAAGTGGGGGAGCCCAAGCAACATTCCAAGTCATCTAGTTGACATACTCAAGCCCTCCCAACCACATATATTCATTGATCCATCATATACACAAGATTTAGACCACTACAACCAACACAAGTGCCACAAAAGAGAGAGCAAGCAAAAGAGAGCTGCTCATTTGAGTTTAGTTCTAGTGCCTTGTGAGATTCATCGAGAGATAGTGTGTGCTTCATCTTTGTGTTCATTTGCGCGTGGAGTTTTGACTCCCATTGAACTTCCTCCAAAGTTTTGGAGGCTTGTAAAAGCTAGCAAGAGACACCAAAGATTGTGGTGGTCCTTGTGGGATCGAGAGTGATCCTTGTGAAGAAGAAGAGCTCACCGATCCTTGTGTGATCGGGGGAGAGAGGGAAAGGGTTGAAAAAGACCCGTCCTTAAGTGGACTCCTCAACGGGGACTAGGCCTTCGAGGGCCGAACCTCGGTAAAACAAATCACCCGTGTTCATTGTGTTTTTTGCTTGTGATTTGTTTGCTTTCCCTTACTCTAAGTTCTCTTGCACTATTCTTTGCTCATATCATTTGGTGTTGCCTCAAGTTAAAATCTCTTTTAAGTGAAGCAACACTCCACAAGAAAGAACTTGAGTTAGTGCTCCTTTTCATCTAAGTTTTCTTGCATATTTATTTGCTAATATCATTTGGTGTTGCTTCAAGTTAAATTCCCATTTAGTGAAGCAATACGTTGCAAGAAAGAACTTGTCCTAGTGCTCTTCTCATCTAAGGCTTCTTGCTTTGTTATTCTATAACTTACTAATTGTATTGATTTATCACTTTCGCATTATTTAGCAATACTCTCTTCAAGCAAGAACTTAGTTTATATTCTCCGATATTTGTATATCTTGTTCTAACCACTAATCAAGGGATCTAGTTGCACTACAAGAAACTGATAAATGTTCGTGGGTTTTGTTAAGAACGTGGGTACCGACGTTCTTACATTAGTTAAGTTCATGGGTTTTTTAAGAACGTGGGTACCCACGTTCTTAAATTAAGTTCGTGGGCCCTAGCCAAAACCGTCAAACTTAACTTAATATGAACGTGGGTACCCACGTTCTTAAATTAAATACGTGGGCCACGTGGGCACCGTCGAACTTAACCCAAAAACCTAAATCCCTAACCCGTGCGTCTCTCTTCCTCTCCTTTCCTGCTTCCCACCAGCTCGCGCCTGCCACCGGCCGCCAGCTCGTGCGCCCCGCGCTGCCACCCCGCACGCCCCGCGCTGCCACAGCGCGCCCCGCCGCTGCCACCCCGAGCGCCCCGCGCCGCCAGCCCGTGCCTGCACCCCACGCGTCAGCTCGCGCCGCCCCCATGCCGCCTAGCCTCCTCCGAGCCCGACGCCGACAAGGCGGCGCTGCTGGCGTTCCTCTCCGGCGTGGGCCGCGGCGCCACCGCTCGCTCGCATCAACTGGCCCACCACCCACCTCGCCTGCAGCGCCGACGGCCCCGGCCCCGGCTGGACGGGGGTCACCTGCAGCGACGACGGCGCGCGCGTCGTGGCGCTGCACCTCCCAGGGAAAGGGGGAAAGGGGAAAAGGAGAGCATAAATCCCCAATCCCTCCTCACTTCGACCCTAGCTCGAAATCTCCCCACAGCGTCCGGCTGAATCCATTTGATTCACTCATGGTAGGCTTCGTCTTCTTCTGCTGATTCGCTGGATCATCTCCACCGACGCGGCTGCGCCCACACCTGCCGTCACAGCCATGGAGCCGCGCATCGGCAACAGGTTCCGCATCGGCCGCAAGCTAGGGAGCGGCTGAGAGCACCTAGAGGGGGGGGGTGAATAGGTGATCCTGTAAATACTTCAAACTTAAGCCACAAAAACTTGTTAAGTGTTAGCACGATTATTTCCAAGTGGCTAAGGTGAAGTCTCAACAAAACACAGTACCACAAGAAAATCAAGCACAGAGGTGACACAGTGGTTTTATCCCGTGGTTCGGCCAAGACCAACGCTTGCCTACTCCACGTTGTGGCGTCCCAACGGACGAGGGTTGCAATCAACCCCTCTCAAGCGGTCCAAAGACCCACTTGAATACCACGGTGTTTTGTTGTTCCTTTCACTATCCCGTTTGCAAGGAATCTCCACAAATTGGAGTCTCTTGCCCTTACAAGTATATGATCACAAATGAAACACAGAGTAAGGGAGGGAAGCAACACACACAAATCCACAGCAAAATGCGCACACACACGGCCAAGACTCGAGCTCACAAGAGTATCACAAAGTTCTCACTAGAACGAGCTCGAATCACTTAGAATCACAAATGAAAGCGCAAAGACTAAGTGTGGATGATCAAGAATGCTCAAAGGTTGCTTGTGTGTCTCCTCCATGCGCCTAGGGGCTCCTTTTATAGCCCCAAGGCAGCTAGGAGCCGTTGAGAGCAAATCCGGAAGGCCATCCTTGCCTTCTGTCGTCGGGGGCACCGGACAGTCCGGTGCACACCGGACACTGTCCGGTGCCCGATTTGTTTCCATACCAGGCGCTTCCGACCGTTGCCGACCGGTGGAAGATCTGGAGCCGTTGGCGCACCGGACATGTCCGGTGCACACCGGACAGTCCGGTGCCGTCTTCCGACCGTTGGCTCCGCCACGTGTCCCGCGCGGATTGCGCGGCCGACCGTTGGCCCGGCCGACCGTTGGCTCACCGGACAGTCCGGTGCACACCGGACAGTCCGGTGAATTTTAGCCGTACGCCGTCGGCCAATTTCCCGAGAGCGGCCAGTTCGCGCCGAGTCGGCCTGGCGCACCGGACACTGTCCGGTGCACACCGGACAGTCCGGTGCTCCAGACCGAGCTGGGTCTTGGCAGCACACAGCCAAGTCTTTTCTCCTCTTTTCTTTTCTTCTTCTTTCTGTTTCTAACACTTAGACAAATATATTAGTACATAAAACCAATGTACTAAGGCTTAGAAACATACCTTTACTTCATGATTTGCACCTTGTTCATCCATGTACATAAATTCACAATTAAGCACATGTGTTGGCACTCAATCACCAAAATACTTAGAAATGGCCCAAGGGCACATTTCCCTTTCAATCTCCCCCTTTTTGGTGATTTATGCCAACACAACATAAAGCAACTAGAACAAGTGCAAACTCACTTCAAATAAAACTTAAATTTATTTTGAATCAATTTTGGCATATATGGATCATCCTTTGCCACCACTTGGTTTGTTTTTGCAAATCAAACTCAAATCTCTATCTCTAAGTTAAACACACATGTTGAAGCATAAAGAGAGTCATTCCAAAAGAGATTGATCAAAGATTTCAAAAACTCCCCCTTTTTCCCATAATTGCTACTTCTCCCCACAAGAAGCCAAAAGAGACAATAAAAGGGTTTTGACACCAAAAACTCTACTCTACTATTTTCAAATTTCTCAAGTGGTAGCTGATCCATTTATTGCTTTGGCCTTTATTTTCTCCCCCTTTGGCATCAAGCACCAAAACGGGATCAATCTTGGCCCTTTAACCCCATTGCCTCACCAAAAATCTTCAATTAAGAGCAAATGGCGACAAGAGTTCATGAGATGGACTTGGAATTAGTTACCCTCTCATCGGAGTGCAGTGGAAGTCTTGCATGATCCAAGTCCACCTTTTCCCTTTCAATTCTACTTTGAGACTAAATCAACCAAACTCAAGCATATGGTTAGTCAAAAAGGATCAAGTTGTAACACATCTCCCCCTAAATGTGTGCATCACTTTGCAACGGACTTGTGAGGTCCAGGGAGTGTTTGTACAACTTGAGCACCATAATAAGCAACAAAATGCAGAATGAACATGATCAAAGGCATAAATACATGTATGCTATATTTCAATCCAAGTTCCGCGAATCTAAGACATTTAGCTCACTACGCAGCCTGCAAAAGGTCTTCTCATCTAAAGGCTTGGTAAAGATATCGGCTAGCTGGTTTTCGGTGCTAACATAAAACACTTCGATATCTCCCTTTTGCTGGTGGTCTCTCAAAAAGTGATGCCGGATGTCAATGTGCTTTGTGCGGCTGTGCTCAACAGGATTTTCCGCTATTCGGATAGCACTCTCATTATCACATAGGAGTGGGACTTTGCTCAGATTGTAGCCAAAGTCCCGGAGGGTTTGCCTCATCCAAAGTAGTTGCGCGCAACACTGACCTGCGGCAACATACTCGGCCTCAGCTGTGGATAGGGCAACGGAGGTTTGTTTCTTGGAGTTCCATGACACCAGGGACCTTCCTAAGAATTGGCACGTCCCCGATGTACTCTTCCTATCGACCTTACATCCAGCATAGTCGGAATCTGAGTACCCAATCAAGTCAAAGTTAGACCCCTTTGGATACCAGATCCCGAAGCAAGGCGTAGCGACTAAGTATCTAAGAATTCGCTTTACCGCCACCAAGTGACACTCCTTAGGATCGGATTGAAATCTAGCACACATGCATACGCTAAGCATAATATCCGGTCTACTAGCACATAAATAAAGCAGAGAACCTATCATTGACCGGTATGCTTTTTGATCAACGGACTTACCTCCTTTGTTGAGGTCGGTGTGTCCGTCGGTTCCCATCGGCGTCTTTGCGGGCTTGGCGTCCTTCATCCCAAACCTCTTTAGCAGATCTTGCGTGTACTTCGTTTGGGAGATGAAGGTGCCGTCCTTGAGTTGCTTCACTTGGAACCCAAGGAAGTAGTTCAACTCGCCCATCATCGACATCTCGAATTTCTGCGTCATCACCCTGCTAAACTCTTCACAAGACTTTTGATTAGTAGAACCAAATATTATGTCATCGACATAAATTTGGCACACAAACAAATCACCATCACAAGTCTTAGTGAAAAGAGTTGGATCAGCTTTCCCAACCTTGAAAGCATTAGCAATTAAGAAATCTCTAAGGCATTCATACCATGCTCTTGGGGCTTGTTTAAGTCCATAGAGCGCCTTAGAGAGCTTACACACGTGGTCGGGGTACCGTTCATCCTCGAAGCCAGGGGGTTGCTCTACGTACACCTCCTCCTTTATTGGCCCGTTGAGGAACGCGCTCTTCACATCCATTTGGTACAACCTGAAAGAATGGTGAGCGGCATATGCTAGCAAGATACGAATTGATTCTAGCCTAGCCACAGGAGCAAAAGTCTCCTCAAAGTCCAAACCTGCGACTTGGGCATAACCTTTTGCCACAAGTCGAGCCTTGTTCCTCGTCACCACCCCGTGCTCGTCCTGTTTGTTGCGGAACACCCACTTGGTTCCCACAACATTTTGCTTGGGACGAGGCACCAGCGTCCAAACTTCGTTGCGCTTGAAGTTATTAAGTTCCTCCTGCATGGCCAACACCCAATCCGAATCTAGCAAGGCCTCCTCTACCCTGAAAGGCTCAATAGAGGAGACAAAAGAGTAATGTTCACAAAAATTAACTAGTCGAGACCGAGTAGTTACTCCCTTGCTAATGTCACCCAGAATTTGGTCGACGGGATGATCCCTTTGAATCATCGCTTGAACTTGGGTTGGAGGTGTCGGTTGCGCTTCTTCCTCCATCACATGATCATCTTGTGCTCCCCCTTGATCACACGCCTCCTTTTGATGAACCTGTTCGTCGTCTTGAGTTGGGGGATGCACGGTTGTTGAGGAAGAAGGTTGATCTCGTTCATCTTGTTCCTGTGGCCGAATGTCTCCAATCGCCATGGTTCGTATAGCGGCCGTCGGAACATCTTCTTCATCTACATCATCACAATCAACAACTTGCTCTCTTGGAGAGCCATTAGTCTCATCAAATACAACGTCGCTAGAGACTTCAACCAAACCCGATGATTTGTTGAAGACCCTATACGCCTTTGTATTTGAATCATAACCTAATAAAAACCCTTCTACAGCTTTGGGAGCAAACTTAGAATTTCTACCCTTCTTCACTAGAATGTAGCACTTGCTCCCAAAAACACGAAAGTAAGATACATTGGGTTTGTTACCGGTTAGTAGCTCATATGACGTCTTCTTGAGGAGGCGGTGAAGGTAGACCCTGTTGATGGCGTGGCAAGCCGTGTTCACGGCTTCCGACCAAAAGCACTCGGGGGTCTTGAACTCTCCAAGCATCGTCCTCGCCATATCGATTAGCGTCCTGTTCTTCCTCTCTACCACACCATTTTGCTGTGGTGTGTAGGGAGCGGAGAACTCGTGCTTGATCCCTTCCTCCTCAAGAAACTCCTCCACTTGTAGGTTCTTGAACTCGGACCCGTTGTCGCTCCTAATCTTCTTCACCTTGAGCTCAAACTCATTTTGAGCTCTCCTGAGGAAGCGCTTGAGGGTCCCTTGGGTTTCAGACTTATCCTGCAAAAAGAACACCCAAGTGAAGCGGGAAAAGTCATCAACAATAACTAGACCATACTTACTCCCTCCTATGCTTAGATAGGCGACGGGTCCGAAGAGGTCCATATGCAGCAGCTCCAGAGGTCTTGACGTGGTCATCACATTCTTGCTGTGATGCGCTCCTCCCACTTGTTTACCTGCTTGACAAGCTGCACAAGGTCTATCTTTTTCGAAATAAACATTGGTTAGACCTATCACATGTTCTCCCTTTAGAAGCTTGTGGAGGTTCTTCATCCCCACATGTGCTAAGCGGCGATGCCACAGCCAGCCCATGCAAGTCTTAGCCATTAAGCATGCATCTAGACCGGCCTCTTCTTTTGCAAAATCAACTAAGTAAAGCTTGTCGTCTAGTACACCCTTAAAAGCTAGTGAACCATCACATCTTCTAAAGACAGACACATCTACATTAGTAAAAAGGCAATTGTATCCCATGTTGCATAGTTGACTAACAGATAGCAGATTATAACCAAGAGACTCAACTAAAAACACATTTGAAATTGAGTGCTCATTAGAAATTGCAATTTTACCTAACCCTTTTACCTTGCCTTGATTCCCATCACCGAATATAATTGAATCTTGGGAATCCTTATTTTTGACGTAGGAGGTGAACATCTTCTTCTCCCCCGTCATATGGTTTGTGCATCCGCTGTCGATAATCCAGCTTGAACCCCCGGATGCATAAACCTGCAAGGCAAATTTAGGCTTGGGTCTTAGGTACCCAACTCATGTTGGGTCCTGCAAGGTTAGCACAAATGTCCTTAGGGACCCAAATGCAAGTCCTGTCTCCCTTGCATTTTGCCCCCAACTTCCTAGCAACTATTTTCCTATCCTTTCTACAAATAGCAAAGGAAGTGTTTAAAGCACAATAAATTATAGAAGGTTCATTCACTACTTTCCTAGGAGCATGAATAACATTCTTTCTAGGCACATGAGCAATATTTCTCCTAGGCATATGTACAACATTTCTTCTACACATATCTCTATCATGCTTATAAGAGGAACTAGAATCAAACATGGCATGAGAATCATAAACATGTGAATCAAAATCATTATAAGCATTTCTAGCATTTCTCCTATCATGATACAAGAAAGCATGGTTCTTTTTAGCACTACTAGCCATAGGGGCCTTCCCTTTCTCCTTGACGAAGATGGGAGCCTTATGGCTTGTTAAGTTCTTGGCCTCTCTCTTGAAGCCAAGACCATCCTTAATTGAGGGGTGTCTACCAACCGTGTAGGCATCCCTTGCAAATTTTATCTTATCAACTTCACTTTTGCTAGTCTTAAGTTGGGCATTAAGACTAGCCAATTCCTCATTTAATTTGGAAATTAAAACCAGGTGTTCACTACAGGCATTAACATCAAAATCCTTACACCTAGTGCAAATCATAACATGTTCTACACAAGAATTAGATTTATTTGCTACTTCTAACTTAGCATTTAAATCATTGTTAACACTTTGTAACGTAGAAATGGTTTCATGACAAGTAGATAGTTCAAAAGAAAGCATTTCATTTCTTTTTACTTCTAAAGCATATGATTTTTGTGCCTCTACAAATTTATCATGTTCATCATACAATAAATCCTCCTGCTTTTCTAAAAGCCTATCCTTTTCATTTAATGCATCAATCAATTCATTGATTTTATCTATCTTAGATCTATCTAAGCCCTTGAACAAGCATGAATAATCTATGTCATCATCGTCACTAGATTCATTATCACTAGAAGAAGCATAAGTGGAGTCTTGAGTACTCACCTTCTTCTCCCTTGCCATAAGGCATGTGAGACGCTCGTTGGGGAAGAGGGAAGACTTGTTGAAGGCAGTAGCAGCGAGTCCTTCATTGTCGGAGTCGGAGGAGGAGCAATCAGAGTCCCACTCCTTTCCTAGATGCGCCTCGCCCTTTGCCTTCTTGTATTGCTTCTTCTTCTCTCTTTTGTTCCCCTTTTCCTGGTCACTTTCATTATCGGGACAGTTAGCGATAAAATGACCAAGCTTACCGCACTTGAAGCATGAGCGCTTCCCCTTTGTCTTGGTCTTGCTTGGCTGCCCCTTGCGACCATTTAGCGCCGTCTTGAATCTCTTGATGATGAGAGCCATCTCTTCATCATTGAGTCCGGCCGCCTCAATCTGTGCCACCTTGCTAGGTAGCGCCTCCTTGCTTCGTGTTGCCTTGAGAGCAAGAGGTTGCGGCTCGTTGATCGGACCGTTTAAGGCGTCGTCCACATACCTCGCCTCCTTGATCATCATCCGCCCGCTGACGAATTTCCCAAGAACTTCTTCGGGCGACATCTTGGTGTACCTGGGATTTTCACGTATATTGTTCACCAAGTGAGGATCAAGAACGGTAAACGACCTGAGCATTAGGCGGACGACGTCGTGGTCCGTCCATCGTGTGCTTCCGTAGCTCCTTATCTTGTTGATAAGGGTCTTGAGCCGGTTGTAGGTTTGCGTCGGCTCCTCGCCCCTTATCATTGCGAACCGTCCAAGCTCACCCTCCACCAATTCCATCTTGGTGAGCAAGGTGACGTCGTTCCCCTCATGAGAAATCTTGAGGGTGTCCCAGATTTGCTTGGCGTTATCCAAGCCGCTCACTTTATGATATTCATCCCTGCACAAGGAAGCTAGAAGAACAGTAGTAGCTTGTGCATTCTTATGAATTTGTTCATTAATGAACATGGGATTATCCGAACTATCAAAGTGCATTCCACTCTCTACAATCTCCCATATACTAGGATGGAGAGAGAATAGGTGACTACGCATTTTGTGGCTCCAAAATCCGTAGTCCTCTCCATCAAAGTGTGGGGGCTTGCCAAGTGGAATGGAGAGCAAATGAGAATGTGAACTTTGCGGAATACGAGAGTAATCAAAGGAAAAGTTCGAATTAACCGGTTTCCTTCTCTCGTAGTCGTTGTGGTCCTCGTCCTTTTGGGAAGAAGTAGACTCGTCGCTGTCGTAGTAGACGATCTCCTTGATGCGCCTTGTCTTCTTCTTCTTCCCTTCCTTCCGTCTTTGGCCCGAGCCGGAGTCGGTAGGCTTATCGTCCTTCGGCTCGTTGACGAAGGATTCCTTCTCTTTGTCATTGATCACAATACCCTTCCCCTTAGGATCCATCTCTTCGGGCGGTTAGTCCCTTTGTGAAGAGAACGGCTCCGATACCAATTGAGAGCACCTAGAGGGGGGGTGAATAGGTGATCCTGTAAATACTTCAAACTTAAGCCACAAAAACTTGTTAAGTGTTAGCACGATTATTTCCAAGTGGCTAAGGTGAAGTCTCAACAAAACACAGTACCACAAGAAAATCAAGCACAGAGGTGACACAGTGGTTTTATCCCGTGGTTCGGCCAAGACCAACGCTTGCCTACTCCACGTTGTGGCGTCCCAACGGACGAGGGTTGCAATCAACCCCTCTCAAGCGGTCCAAAGACCCACTTGAATACCACGGTGTTTTGTTGTTCCTTTCACTATCCCGTTTGCAAGGAATCTCCACAAATTGGAGTCTCTTGCCCTTACAAGTATATGATCACAAATGAAACACAGAGTAAGGGAGGGAAGCAACACACACAAATCCACAGCAAAATGCGCACACACACGGCCAAGACTCGAGCTCACAAGAGTATCACAAAGTTCTCACTAGAACAAGCTCGAATCACTTAGAATCACAAATGAAAGCGCAAAGACTAAGTGTGGATGATCAAGAATGCTCAAAGGTTGCTTGTGTGTCTCCTCCATGCGCCTAGGGGCTCCTTTTATAGCCCCAAGGCAGCTAGGAGCCGTTGAGAGCAAATCCGGAAGGCCATCCTTGCCTTCTGTCGTCGGGGGCACCGGACAGTCCGGTGCACACCGGACACTGTCCGGTGCCCGATTTGTTTCCATACCAGGCGCTTCCGACCGTTGCCGACCGGTGGAAGATCTGGAGCCGTTGGCGCACCGGACATGTCCGGTGCACACCGGACAGTCCGGTGCCGTCTTCCGACCGTTGGCTCCGCCACGTGTCCCGCGCGGATTGCGCGGCCGACCGTTGG
Source organism: Zea luxurians (assembly GCA_029449295.1). Lineage (NCBI taxonomy): Eukaryota > Viridiplantae > Streptophyta > Magnoliopsida > Poales > Poaceae > Zea > Zea luxurians. The sequence goes on along the minus strand of JAOPSE010000023.1, from coordinate 25,577,672 downwards.
CCCGGCCGACCGTTGGCTCACCGGACAGTCCGGTGCACACCGGACAGTCCGGTGAATTTTAGCCGTACGCCGTCGGCCAATTTCCCGAGAGCGGCCAGTTCGCGCCGAGTCGGCCTGGCGCACCGGACACTGTCCGGTGCACACCGGACAGTCCGGTGCTCCAGACCGAGCTGGGTCTTGGCAGCACACAGCCAAGTCTTTTCTCCTCTTTTCTTTTCTTCTTCTTTCTGTTTCTAACACTTAGACAAATATATTAGTACATAAAACCAATGTACTAAGGCTTAGAAACATACCTTTACTTCATGATTTGCACCTTGTTCATCCATGTACATAAATTCACAATTAAGCACATGTGTTGGCACTCAATCACCAAAATACATAGAAATGGCCCAAGGGCACATTTCCCTTTCAGCGGCTCCTTTGGGGAGATCTACCTCGGTTCGTTTGCAATTATGCCTAAAAAACTTGTTTTGGTTCAAAAGTTCCCGTCTTGGCGAGTTGCTGATAAGTCCCCTTCCCCGCTCCGGTTTGGGTCTATGGTTGTGCAGGCACCAACGTGCAGACCAACGAGGAGGTCGCAATTAAACTGGTCAGTTCCCCTATTTTTGTGATTTATGGTGATGTCCCTTGCTGTCTCGGTAATAAAGTATCGCCAGACTGCAGGATCTAGGCCGCCCAGGTCCAATTGTATTGTAATAAAAACTTCTAAACTAGTTAGTTTGTGTAATTAAAACTTTTAACATTTTGTTCTAGTGAGAGTGCAAATGAGTACACAAATGATGAGGATGCAAGCTGGAAAGTCCGTAGGGCATCAGCAAAGTGCCTATCTGCAATTATAGTGTCTCATCCTGAAATGTTGGCGAAGATGTTTCTAGAGGTTTGTTGACAATAATAGTTCATATCTATGTCATTTTTTTCAATGTTTTTGAGACGTCATTTAGCCAATTACTAATAAATGCACCAAAAATAAGCCTAATCATTTTCCTTCAATAATTTGTGAAGGAAATGCCTTCTGATTCTTTTGACTAATATGTTTCGTTTGTGCAGGCTTGTGCAAAGTTAATTGAACGATTTCGGGAAAGAGAGGAGAATGTAAAGGTAAATACATGATAAATTCGTATGTAAAACTTCTTATTTTCTAAATCTTATGAAGCTTCTATCCGATTCTAGATGGATATATTTAACACCTTCATTGAGTTGTTACGCCAAACTGGTAATGTTACGAAAGGACAAGGCGACATCGATGAGTCCAGGTGAGGTTCATCGAACTGCAGTTAGAAAAAACTGGTGCCATTATTATAACGTGGTAATCTGGTCTCATACTGGGCACTAGATATGAATGTATATCTTGTTTTTGTTGCTATGCTTAGCAGAAAAATTCTGCATTTAGATTGCATGTTCTGTCTCAGTGTCTCCTGTCCCCATGCATCATTCTGTTTTGCTTTGCAGCCCTCGCTGGTTGCTGAAGCAAGAGGTCCCAAAAGTTGTCATGTCTATCAACAGGCAGTTACGTGAAAAATCAATCAAGACAAAGGTCAGTCCTCCAGTTTTCCTGCAATTCATGGTTCTGGAACTGTAAGTCTGATTATATTCCTAACATTTTCTAGGTTGGGGCATTTTCAGTACTGAAGGAGCTTGTGGTTGTATTACCAAACTGTCTTGCTGATCATTTCGGATCACTTGTTCCTAGGATTGAGAAGGCTTTGAATGTTAGCTATGACTTTCACTCCCTATTTTTTGGACAAAAACTTTCAGCCCCTAAAAAACTTCTTGTGAAACATTTTTGAACTTATAGTCGATTTGATATATTAAAACATTTTTGAATGTTAGCTATGACTTTCACTCCCTGTTTGATATATTAAAACTCATGATGATGCCATGTATTCATAGGATTTGTTGATCTAAATCTGAATGGTTAATGTTGCTAGATATATTGATATAATCATAGGATTCCCAAGGTCCAGCAGCTCCAGAAGGACTACTTTAATGGCAAGGAGCCCAACAAGGGTGTGAATCCTGATGAGGCTGTTGCCTTTGGTGCCGCGGTGCAGGGAAGCATCTTGAGCGGCGAGGGTGGTGACGAGACAAAAGGTTCGGTGCTCTTTCACTAGTGCTATAGCTGGGGTTTTTTTTTCTTGTAAGTGGCCATCCTGCTTACATAAGTGTGATTTTGCCTTGATGCAGATATCCTCCTCCTTGATGTGGCTCCTCTCACCCTAGGTATTGAGACTGTTGGTGGAGTCATGACCAAGTTGATCCCGAGGAACACTGTCATCCCGACCAAGAAGTCGCAGGTGTTCACCACCTACCAGGACCAGCAGACCACTGTCTCCATCCAGGTAAGGACGTGCATCCTGCCCCTGTCTTCTCTGCATTGTCAGCTGCTTACTTGGTAGTAATGACCTGTTTGTTTTGTCTCGTGCAATGCTTGTTTATGGCATATTTAATATTAAAGAACAAATGCTGAAACACTTGAATAAGGATATCTAATATTGCATAATTTATTCATACCAATTTCTGTCTCCTTATGCATGAGAATATGTTGTCTAATTTTTGTTTATTTCTTATTTTCTTCTGTGGTACCTAAACTATTTCACTTGACAGGCATTTTCAGTTATTGCGAATTCACCTCTACGTATTGATCTCTCGTGTGTCCTGGATCATGTTGTTTCTGAGCTCACAGCTTTCCTTCGTAAGGTAGTTGCATAATCCAGTTGATGTTTAATGTGCCTGAACTGTAGTTGCAGTCATAAAGCTCAAACAATCTTGAGCATTTGGTTTTACATTATATTCTCTGGTTTCTGTTTTTGTGATTTGTGTTCTGATGATGCAAACACTTCCATGGGTAATACACTAGTATAATATAATTGCTAGAGCTAGCTGCAGTTTATATATCGACCAATGCAAGAATGAATATATATAGGTTGTAGATGATCTTCTTGGTTCAGCTGTTCTTGCACGCATAATTAATATTTTTGTGTACATGTGATTTAATGCCATTTGTATACTTATGAGAATTTTGGTTTATTTTGTAGGATTCCGTCTCTCATCAAGTGACTCCTCCCCCTCACGATGACTTTGCAGACAGATGTCTCAATTCTAGTGGTGGAGCTACGAACAACAATCTGATGTCCTGATCGAGAGCGATGGAGCTAATGTTTGAACTTGTGTGTTTGAACTTGTGAACTACAAATGTGAACTATGAATGTGAATTTGTGAACTTATGCATTTGGACTTATGTGAATTTGTGAACTTATATATTTGTACTTGTGTGAATTTGTGATATGAACATATATCAATGTGTTTGAAATCTGTATTGTATGTGATATTCTGTGTTGCATGTGATATTATGTGTGTCTAATTTTTCATTTATGTATTTTTTATTTTTTTTCTGGAAAAGGGTTAAGAACGTGGGTACCCATGTTCTTAAGGTTAAGAACGTGGGTACCGTCGAACTTATTGTGCACTCCTCGCAGACCCACGCACGACACATAAGTTCGACGGCCACGTGGCCCCGTCGAACTTAACCGTAAGAACGTGGGTGCCGTCGAACTTATGGGAAAAAATTCGACGGCCCCGTCGAACTTAAAAACACACGTTCTTAATGTTAAGTTCGACGGTACCCACGTTCTTACGGTTAAGTTCGACGGTACCCACGTTCTTAATGTTAAGTTCGACGGGGCCGTCGAACTTACTTCTCTAAGTTCGTCCAAAAATCGCCGTCGGCTATATTCGTCGGTAAACCCACGTTCTTACGGTAAGTTCGACGGCTTATTACATTAAGTTCGACGGTTTTTCACCCACGTTCTTTAACCAGTTTTCTGTAGTGTTGGGGGATAAAGTTTTAATTTTCAGGTTTCGCCTATTCACCCCCCCCCCCCTCTAGGCGACTTTCAGCGAGGCCCTTGTGTGCCGAGGGATTCCCCTCCTTGCCCGTCACCATCCATTTTCAGATCTGAACCCTAGCTAAGCGCGAGCGGATACGAAGTCGTGGGCAGGCCGACAACAGAGCCGATCGCCACGACGGTCTCGGTGGTGGAGTGGTTCCTGAGCAGCGGTCTCGGGGTGGGGTAGTGGGTGGGGGGAGGACATCGCGGGGGGCATGTCATGGGCGGGCATCACGGGGGCAGGGAGCAGGCAGCACGGGTCGAGGCGGGGTCAGGGTTGAGCGGGGGCATGGCCGTGCGAGGGCGCCCACGTTAAGGTCTTAATAGTAGTAGAGATATTGTTCCGCTTCAACAATATTTTTTAAATCTCATCCTCTATATGTTAATTATCCATATTAGAAACATATTTTATTCTATATTTTATACATATGATCCATATATTTAAATGTTTTGGATATATTTTAGTTTTGATTAATCTATTAAAGTATAAAAATGGGTAGAAGATAATATTGAAGTGTATAGATAAGACAGTCTTCTTTAAATATAGGATAGAGAAACAATTCACATAACTCCACTAGAATCACTCTAAGGGCTAGTTTAGGAGTCACAAAACTGGAGAGGGTTGTAGGGGTTGAATCCTTTTCTTATTCAAAATTTAATAAGAAGAGGATTCTAGCCCCTCCAATCCTCTCCGGTTTTGTGGCTCCCAAACTACCACTAAATGGCGTTTTAGAATCTCCCTCGGAAACCAATAATCAAGGTTTTTGAATAAGAAGGGGATTCTAACTCCTCCAATCCCCTCCGATTTTGTGGCTCCCAAACTAATACTAAATGGCGTTTTAGAATCTCTCTTGGAAACCAATAATCAAGGTGTGTTTAGTTTAGCTGTGAGCTATGAAAAAAAATGTTGTGAGAAAAAAACTAAAAGTCGTTTGGTTCAAACTGCTGTGAGTTGTCCATTGTAAACAAATTATATAGTGTTTATATATTCTGTTTAACTATATCTCTTAATCAATATATCTAATTTAAAAATTGATTTCACATTTGCGTTCCTAATATTTTAATAAATAAATAAAATTTTAATTCCATTTATAATAAATTTTGTATTAAAATATTTTTATTTTATTTACTATAACACTTAATTATTTTAATCATATTTTAGTTTCAATTTATTGTGTTTGTTTATTAATATGACGAACTTCAATAAGCACCAAAAACAGATTCCAAGCTGCTTTTAAATTTGTACTATAGAAAACTGCTTTTTTAAAGTACATATGCAAAAGTTAAACCCCTTTGATTTAGGTTTCAAAAGCAGAACCAAACATACCCTAAAATTTACCTCCCAAAGACCTATATTTAAATGACGTTTTTACATTATCTCTCCGAAACTAATTAATGTTGAAGACCAGAATACCTCTCAGAAAATGAAGACGGAGATATATTAGAAAAAAAATAAAAAATATATTGAGAAAAAACGACAATGTATTATAAAATATTACCTATCCACATTAAAAAAAACTCATTCTATCTCTAAATAAATATATTCTTGGATCAAAGATTTTTGTCTACAAATAAACCAATCCCACAAAGGTTGAATGCTTCACCAACTCATTTATTTTTCTCGAAGTCTCCTCATATTTGATCTTCCCATATAGTAGTGAGTTTCTGTAGTTGAATGTGTTTAATAAATGCAAACAGTGTATTGTTGGAGCAATTGCCGATTAATATGTAACTACTCTAGATAATATGATTTTTTTTCTTTGTCCAAAACTTGCTATGGATCTATTTATTTAGGAACAGTGAGGGCAAGGTCAATTATCTTTTAACAAAATTTTAGGACGGGGAGAGTGCATATTTTGCTACTCTTTTTTTTAGGTTGCCACTCATGGATTCACTAATGCAAGACACGCTTTAGACCTCAAAAAAGATAGTCAAGTGTTGGCGGTTAGACAAAGCTGCTAGCGCTGCTCAATGTCCCATGGTCCAGGCTATTGATCCCTCACACCGATCCTTGCAGATATGTTGGCGAATGCTGCTAGTGCTGCTCAATGTTCCACGATCTAGGTCACTGGTGGTCTCACAGACCAATTCAGGCGCGGGGAAAGTGCGGGAGCAACTCGCGTTGGAGCAACTCAAGGAAATAACCTGATAAATGATGAAAAAAATGAAGGCGCGGTACCAAGCAGGGTTGGGGCCAAGGGCTAGACCGAGGTCGACACGGCTAGCGGTGTGCGCTAGGACTTTGGCCGATACCATGCTTAGGTTCAGTGACCGACAGCGTCCGCGAACCGGATGATGCAGGAACAACGACCGACACAGATCAATCGACACGCGACATGAGTGGAAACGGGCAGCAGTCGCAGGCCCAACAACAGTACAGCACGCAATGACCGAGGGGCCGACAATACAGTAAGCAAGCCGACAATACAGTAAGCAAGCTCCAACAAGCAAGGGCATAGCACCGTGGCCGGTGAAAGGAAGCTACACGCACGGTCGGGGATAGAGAGAAACAAGAGAGAAGAGGATTAGTATAGGTGAGCGTCATGATCTATAATGCTAAGATTGGCGCCACAATCCATATTATTAAGCTTGGTGCTATAAATATTGGCATCGAGCTCAACACCACAGATCTTAACATCAAGATACTATCACACCACATGATACCTTGACGGCATGGGCCATAACACTGAATAAAAAATCATAAAATCCTTATGATATTTAGGTGTGCTATCCTTTTTTTTTACCTCCAATTACCCAAGATTTTTATCTGTGGTATCGCATCTTAAATCTGAAAACGAGAAGGCAAACAAAATCAATTTTCAAGAGTCTGAACCTAAAACTGTCTTACTATCAAGTACCACTATGTATACATGCAAATGTCAATTGACACCCTAGACTCCACGTATCGAGTAGCCGAATGGGTAGTAGCGCATCCAAACTAGATAGATACTCATCCATTTGATACCTGCCTAAGTTAACATGCATTTCGTTGTGCAGTACTGCAGTTCTACCAATACATGTCAACATCACATAGTGAGGTGACAAAGCAACAGGTCACAAGGCGTGATCCTCTTTGGAAAATCTTGGCTTCAGTACCTTGCAGATTTAGCAACAAGATCTGAATACTGTTCAGGCACGAAAGATTTCACTTTCAATGATCTCTTGCCATCTTGGCCAGGAGAGTATGCTTTGATGCCAATAGCTCCATGCAAATCTGTAAAAAATAGAAGTATTTCATTAGAAATATAGTTGTTCTATTATACACAAAATGAACATAGGGCCAACTGGTGAAACGCATAACAGAACTTTGAATAGTGTTATGTGATTATCAGTATTGAGGATGTCCATTCATTGATAGTAACTGAGAAATGATTAAAAAGTCGTTATCCCCGCCTCCCGCCCCCACCAATGCCCAACCTCACCGCCCTAATACCCCTCGTTGCCGGTCTCTTGCACCACGGCAACCACCTCCGTGGCTGCGCCTTCCCCCCCAGCAGCTTCTCCTCCTTGTTGTAACGCACCCACTGGGCCAGTCCGTCAAAGCCCACCATCACCAGCGTCGGGCGTTTATGCGCTCGCGCGCAGCCTATTCAGCGTCGGGCGTTTATGCGCTCGCGCGCAGCCTATTCAGACGGGCACCTCGCTCTCAAAACCTAGGCTGAGAGAGGAGGGAGGCCCGCCCTTATAAGTGCAACACGGCCCCCTTGGCTAGGCGAGGTGGTACTAACCCAGGGCGTGCATACCGGTCCCTTACATCCCACCCCCCTAAGAGGCCCAAAGCTCTCCCAAGCAGCAGCGGCAATGTGGGCTCCGATACCATTTGTAACGCACCCACTGGGCCAGTCCGCCAAAGCCCACCATCACCAGCGTCGGGCGTTCATGCGCTCGCGCGCAGCCTATTCAGACGGGCACCTCGCTCTCAAAACCTAGGCTGAGAGAGGAGGGAGGCCCGCCCTTATAAGTGCAACACGGCCCCCTTGGCTAGGCGAGGTGGTACTAACCCAGGGCATGCATACCGGCCCCTTACATCCCACCCCCCTAAGAGGCTCAAAGCTCTCCCAGGCAGCAGCGGCAATGTGGGCTCCGATACCATTTGTAACGCACCCACTGGGCCAGTCCGCCAAAGCCCACCATCACCAGCGTCGGGCGTTCATGCGCTCGCGCGCAGCCTATTCAGACGGGCACCTCGCTCTCAAAACCTAGGCTGAGAGAGGAGGGAGGCCCGCCCTTATAAGTGCAACACGGCCCCCTTCCTTGGCTAGGCGAGGTGGTACCAACCCAGGGCGTGCATACCGGTCCCTTACACTTGTCTCCACTTGTCCAAGTACCAGCGTTGGGTGGTGGATAGCCCAGCTTCTTCTGCCCCGGGGGGGGGGGGGGGGGGGGGGGTCCAGGGGGGCCAACCTCGTGGGACGTGTTTTTGCAGCCTGCTCCTACGACCCTGCCTGTGCGAGCTGCTACGGCTTCTAACGCCCCCACCAAGATCAAGTTGCGGACCGGCTGCTCTACTCCCACACCTCTGTCTCGCCACGCCGACAACGATGGACCGGCTGCTCTACTCCCATACCTGTCTCGCCATGCCGACAAAGATGGATGGCACTGGCAGGTGGTTGTAGGCAAGAGCACGAGGTGTTTGTTGCTTAGTATGGATCAGTTTTTATATTCCTGTTTTTGGCCTCCGTAAGTGGCCTCTCTTTGTATTTGTCCATTTTAGACCTTCTTTACCTTCTTAATGTAATGAAGTGCAGTTCACTTGCGTGTTCGAGACAAAAATTATGTCAGTATTAACATGGTGCCCAACTGGGATTTTATTGTTTGTTTCCACCACTGTTTTTTGTCTACAAGTACAGAGCAGGTTTCAATTTATTGAGTATCAAGAAATCTAGATGCACAAAGCTACTAGCTGTATTAAAATGACAGTCAGATGGCATTTTCCAAGTCGATATGATGAATTTGCTGTAATATATTTGACCATAAATTCTGATACAAGTCTTGGTCATAAAAAAAATATGTGCATAGCTGACACAAGTGCTAGATCAGTGTACGTACTGTCATGTATAGGCCCATATAGTAATCTTTCACCAAGCCAATACTCCAAAGGCCTTGAGCGTGTTCTTGAGCTTTTTCTCACTCCAGGCTGGCATGCAAGGTCAGCATCTAAGGATAGAAGTCCATGAGAATAGAAACGTAGGCCATCAGTATCCTTCTGAAAACAACTTTAAAAGTATAGAATGTGAAAAGGTAAAGACCTCCAAGGATTTTTCTTTGATTCCTTTTTTTGGTCTGGTTTCTCCTTTGAGCTCCCTTTTGCCCCTTGGCACCATTTGGTGACAGTGTGCTACTCGTAATTGTCTGTTTCTGAAAAACCAAAGAAGCATATGAATGTCGAGCTTCAGAGTAAAACACGCACATTATTAAAAAGGTGCGTGGAATATCTATGTTTGTTGCTGACTCCTGTGCTCGTCAGTGCATGCAACTTGAATAAAAAAAATAGGGCCCTACACAAGTCATAGTCTGACCACATCTACAAAGTTCGACATGACCACTCATCCCTCATTGCCCTGAATAATGCATGATTATCATGGTAAACAAGAAAAAAAAACCTACCTTTTTTGGCCACTCTCAGTATATTACTTCATAAGATTTTAAGACAAGAATTTCAGTATAGAAGCTAAAAAAGAAGTCTACCTCAATGTTGACATCATCATTATGAGGTTGATTCTCCGATTCAAAATTTGTTTGGGGTATTTCCAGGGATTCACCTGTAAAGAAAATACACTTCATCATTCTAGACAAAAAGATTAAGCCGTTACACATAATCAAGTAATTTAACAAAGCTAAGTAGATAAGAGAATAATCAAATACAAAGGTATGCCACCAAGAAATGAAAAAAAAAAGAGAATAAGGCCCAGGTTGGCCAGGTGATGATGACCTTCAGCTGTATATACGCAGTTTTCCCCATAAGAAAACCTCGCTAGTAAAGGAGTGATGTGTCCCTTGAACGCAAGGAAATCCTAGCCCAAAAGTAGGTAAGAGAAGCATCCAATCATCTTTGCTATTCTCGCTGGCAAGGTTGTTGGGTATAGGATCCAAAACATGCTCTAAAAATGCTGCCCTTGTATAAGATTTAATCTAGTGGTACATGGAAGAAATGGAACATGATTGATCAAACACAACAAAAGCATGATTATGCTTATTTAAAGACCCCCGAACATCTCTAATACACCCATGCAGGTATCAGCCTAGCTAAGAACAATCAACAGTAATGGCCAATTAATAACTGAATGATGGTATTACAAGAATCCTCGTGGTGCACATGCATTATGCATTAGAAACTGCCCCTCCTGGTTCCAGATACAAGTCATTTAGCACTTTGATTTACAATTTCTGTATAACTATATAATATTAAACAAAGAAAGTCAGATACTATGACGGTATTTTCCATGATGAATCTAGTAACACCAGCCATTAGTCAATCTATGTAATTTTTATACAATATTGATATTGACGAGCCAAGTATACATAGAATCGGAGGGAGTAACAAAGTATAAATATAAAGTAGAATTAGAAGAAGTAATACCAGCCACTTTTTTGCCCCTCTTTGACTGTTGCTTCCTTTTCCTTTCTTGAACTGCTTGTTGCTTCTTCTGTTTGGTCGGGGATAGATCAGGTGCCGATTTCTGAAAGTTCAAAGAAGACATGGATGGAATTTCTGGAACTTATCATTTATTTCTATAATAAAGTGTTTTAGTATTTTGGAAAAAAAATTAAGGTATAATTTGACAATTAATTTCTGTTAACAAAATCTGTTGATGCATCTGCTGTGATCTAAACATACATATGCTTTGAGCAATTGATAGAAAAATTTTGCTTTGGAAAATCCTAATACGCCCTACATTTGAGAACAGAGGAAGTATTAGAGCAAGGTTAATAATATATCTAATGACGGGCTTTATGATGTTGCCATATTACATATAGCCAACTAAAAGCCTATTCATATAATAACTCTAATGATATAAGTTGTACATTTAATAATGGGTCCAACTCTTTCTCTCACAAACTGTCTTAGAGTTTGTGATGCTTTCAGCTGGCTACTAGTGAGCAGCCCGCTTTCCTCCACTCTTCATTTCTCTTTCTCCCATGTCATCGTAAATCTAACATGGTATCTCTTGTAGCCCGCCTACATCATCTTATTATACTTGCTCTTATACAACAAAAAAATGTGACGAAGAATTGCACACAGGGTAAAATAACTACATCCCTGACGGTTGCTGCTTCACCTATGCTCATGTAAATAGAAGCATATAAAGGATGGCATCAAATGTTCAGATGAGATGTGACTATATTTAGGTACCAGTAAGTGAACTAAACGCGCTAAGGTTATCTCCAGTAGCTTAGAGCTTACTCACCTTCATCTTCTATTTGAAACTCCACTATATAAAAGTGCAGTCTACAGTGCAAAACAATATTTTGTATGACCATGTCCATGATCTGCTGACCATACCCTAACTCATCCCTCAGTGATGATCATTGCTGCTCAAGTGCTCGCCAACTTTAGCGGTTTGAATTTATTATTAAATATATTGGCATTTCTCCCTTATCAATTCTTGCCTAAACATGCTAACAGGACAGAAGCTCAGAACGCTAGTTTGGATTCCTTGTCTAACTTTGCTATTGGGTTGTGAGAGCAAATATTTCCTTGCTACTCAGGATAGCTAAATTAATCTTCTGCACCATCAAGGATGCTCATAATACATGGAGTGGTATTTATCTATATAACAATGTAAAAATTAAAGCTCTTGACTAGGTTATTTACAGCAACAGTGATTCAAGAGAACATCGTGTAGGGTATATAAGAATCTACCTTAGTGCTTCCACCATGCATCTGAGCCTGATTCAGTGGATTAATATCTTCCTGAGGCATCTCCAACAACTGGCTTGACTTATCTGTGGAGAAAAAATATATGCTACAAACCTCAACAAAAACATGCTACAAATTTGACACTCATTGCCAGAATACCAAACAAAGATTTTCTGTTCCTACAAACTGCTATACATTGAAGTACTTGAATTTGTCAGTGAAAATTAAATTAATATTATAGCTGAATGGCAGGCCCGGTGAAGCGGTGACAGCTGTCTCATTGAGTCACCAGGTCTGCAGGTCACGAACCAAGAGTCCGAGGCATGCATGTATTGCCCCTCTCCTATCATTGTATGAATAGCTGGTCAATTCTTTAGCTGGAAAGTGAACCAATTGTCTCAGGCCGGTCAGAGAGTTTTGGTTCAATATGTACTCATCTATGTTAGTATACTCAGACATGGCTTTGGATCTTCCGCGATGAGCCATTAAGGTTATTTGATAAGATACAAACGGGCTTTCCTTGCAAGGGAAGAACACGAAAAGTGGACATAGTAAATAGTATTGTAGGTTGGTATTTCAAATCTTCAAAACTTGGGTTGGGCACTTCGAATGAGGTTGGTTTGCTATAGTTACAGAAAACAGAGCCTAACCGACCCTGGACAATCTTTCTAATTCACCTTCATCAATCTTTCCATGTTTTTTTCTCCACAAATAGATGGATCCATGGCCGAATAACAGTTGAACCTGCAACCATGTCTTTGCACATGTGTCTAAACGTAGAGCAAACAAGAGAACAGTTGTAGATGCTTTAATAGACAAAAAATGGGTCTCTGACATTCAGGGAGCTCTATCTGATAATGTCGTTGACGAATACCTTTATTCATGAGATCTCCTTGCCTACGTGTTGCTGCAGCCAGTGGAGGATGATTCTTGTATTTGGCAATTCTCTAATTCTAGACGATGTTCAGCAAGTTTTTCTTATAAAGGCTGTTTGGAATAGAGAAACAGATCCATTTCTACTGAGAAACACTAGAAACAACGGCAAACAGAATTTCTGGCGATAGAATCACTAGATCCATTTTCTTGTTTTGTATGTGACCACGGAGATGGCAAAGGCTGGTCTCTACTCTCTAGTGATCCTAATCCCCCCCCCCCCCCCGCCCCTCCCTTTTCTAGTAGCGATTATTTTTTCATAAATCTTTTTTTAGTGTAACAAGTTAAAATGGATTAGTTGGAGTTGTCCGTCCACAAAAAAAATGAAATTCTTATAGCATACTTTTATTATATGATTTTTTATGAAAGTTTTGTTTTAGAAGAATCCAGTTAACAGCGAAATAGTTTTATGAAGTGTGAAGTGATTATGATTCATCATCTTGAGAGAATCTGGATTTAAAACGTTTAGAATCTGAATACCTACCTAACATATCCTAAGTGCAAGTGAAGCAACAGATGGTCAGGTTGAAGAAGGGATTCCCTTGTCATCTTAGGGTCTTGGTCGATTTAAAAGAATATCAGTTGATGCATTTTTATGGTATTTCTCCAAACCTAGCTGAAGCGCTTCTGCTAGCTAGTAAGAAATTGTACTTATAAAGTATGTCCAGGGCTCGATGAATTCCATATCTCTTTTCCCTTGCAACAGATTGAGGTTAGTTGCATAGGTTGAGTTTGTTGTTTTGATAATCAAGCGTGTGAATGTAATCTAAGAGTCTCTAGCATGTGTGGTTGTGGGTATTTTAAAAGGTTCTTACCCCACCTTCCTTTAATATAGTGGTGCACACGTCTCTAGCATGTTCAAGAACATACGGAACAACTGCCAACAAGTATGGAACTATGGAAGACAGCATCAATAACCTAAACTGGTTAGTACTTTAAAGAAAGGAACCATAGGTACTGAGACATAATATTCCACCACGTGGTGAATATTGTGATAATGTTCATGATATATCTTTCTAACAATTTAGCGAATGCTAAATAGTTTATTTCCTTAATACTCCCTCCATTTCAAATTATAGGTCATTTTGCCTTTTCTAGATACATATATTTTTATTATGTATCTATAGTTCTAGATATAGCGTATAATCGTATATCCAGGTGCATAGCAAAAGCTATGTACCTAGAAAAAGACAAAACAACCTAGGCAGGAGTATGTGCTTTTGTGCTGTCTTTTTAAGCAGGGAACAATGTTGGATTTTCTTCTGCTTTAGGGTCTGTTTGCAATGGATTATTTTTATTGTGCGTGTGACTGAGCATTCAGGCGTACATGTGTGGACTGTACACAGTTGGCTGCCAAGCCCAAGAGGTTGGAGTAGAACAGGAATTGTTCTGAACTTCAGAAAATAATCACTCCAGACTTTAAAAATATCCCCTCCACGGAAAAGATGCAGTTCTAGAATAATGTTAAGTCAAATGATCTGAAATTTGATCAGATCTATATAAAAAGATACTAATATTTATCGTACAAAATAAGTATCATTAGATTTGCCATGGAATATATTTTCATAGTACACCTATTTGGAATCGCAGTATCGTGCAAGTTGAAATAATAATTATTATTTTCTACTCCATTCCAAATTACAAGACATTTTCGCTTTTTTAGATATACAACTTTTACTATGTATCTAAACATAGTATATATCTAAGTGAAAATCTCTAAAAAGCCAAAACATTTTATAATTTAGAATGAAGGAATTATAAACTTAATCAAACCTAAGATAAGACGGTGGTAGTAATAGTGCAAACTTTTAGCACAATGGTTGTGGGGTTTGGATAACAAAAAAAAACTGTAATAAATATGTTGCCTTTTCATAAGTCCTGGGGGTTTTGTTTAGCTGACATTTTCATAGAAAACAAGTACCTTGTAGGACACCACCCTCTTTGACCGCTTCCTGTGCCATGAAGCAAGAACCTAATCTCAGGATACATTCAGTAATCTATATTTTATAATAATAATTTGTACAGGCACTTACTAGATGTTGAATGCTATCCTCAGCTGCATGTGAAGTCCTACAGATACCATCTGGAGCCGCATGTCTACCTGGTTTAGTGACCAATTCTTCTGTCGAGCTGCCCTCCAAAGGATGAGAAGAAGAAACTTCTGTTTCATTAGTAGACCTGCCAATAGTTATATAGTCTATTGGCACATCATCTTCCTGCAGCACGAAGTAAATCGAGATATATCATAGTCAATGGACCAAAACTTCAGTAATGAAGTAAAAGGTAAAAAATGAGTTTAGTAACAAGCACCTCCACAGATATATTGCTCCTGTTACATGTCTCGTTTTCTTTGGCAACTCCAACTTCTGTGTCCCTGTACAAACCAAGTGAGGAACCTCCAGGTTGCCTTTCATATGCATGATCAGGCAAGTTTGGTTCAGGATCAAGAACAGGGTCTGCTGCTCTGGCACCCAGATTTGGGGTCTCCCTGTCAACGTCACTTGCAGTAAAGTTCTCATCAGTCATCAGAACATCAGAAGAATAATGCACCAATGATGGTTCACCCATCACAATATCTGGTGACCCTTCAGATTCATCATCTGTGCATTTAGCATTTGCTGCACCTCCAGGAAACAAATGTTTCTCTAACTCTGAAATTCGATCTTGGCGAGTCTGAGGCAAATGACTTTCTGGAGGGTGGACCTTCATTGAACCTTTTTGTTCAGTATTGCTTCTTAGGGACCTAACTCCAAGAATGGAGTTGCGAAGACTAACTCTTTCCTTCCTTGTTTCTTTAATCCCTAAGGTCTTCCGGATAAACTCTTCCTCTTCAGATTCATCTAAATCTTGGATTGAGGTCAGTATATAAGTCAAATCGTCACAGCCATCCTTCTCAGCTAATGAAACTGTAAATATGGAATTTACATTAATAAAATTTAAGTACAGATAATGGCAAACTAATTTAAACGAATGTTGTTTAACCTTCTTTCTCTGAAATAGCTTCACTAGATCTTGAGGAAACAGATCGTCCATTTTTGCCCGCAACAGCATGCATAACATCCTGTGACAACTGAGATCCTGTCATAGTTGCTGTTTGGGAAGCCGGTGCCTCAATGGGATCTTGAGTACCAACATCCTCAATTACCTTGAAACTGCGGACTGATTTTCTCCTGTCAATTAACAGGAATAATCATGGATCAGGTCATATTTCATCATGGATGCTTTTGAGCACATTGCAGGTAGGTTGAGAGAATGTTGGGTAAAGAAAAAGCAAGTATAATGTTTCCACATTGTCTGCCTCAACCAGTAGCAATAACATGTAGAATGAACGATATGGACGCACATACATCCAAACAAGCATGTTGCATAACACAAGTGAACAGAGAATATAGGTGAAATTTTCTCTCTCTTGTGAATAGTCCTCTTACTAAGAAATAATACCTAATCGTTCACTCACAGAATATAGAAAGAGAGATAAGCAGCATACCCACGTAAACCAGGCTGTCTAATGGGTTCATCTACAGGATCAAAATTCAATGTGCGTTTTTCTGCCTCTCCATTTAGCCGTTTGATCTCCTCCTCGGCTTCTGCAATAATGAACCGTTATTAGTGCATGCTTAATGCTGATCAATGAATCAATGGAAATGGTAAGAGTGACCTTCAAGCCGATCCAAGGTCATGAAGAATGTGATTGGATCTGAAATATTTGATAACTTAGATTGGTCCACAACAGGCACCGGTTTGCTGCAAAGAAAACGCATCAAGACAAGTCAGATGAATGATATTCAAGCTCACACTGCTCCTGGAGATCTATAGGAAGGTTGTTTGCCTAGCAAATAGCTTGCCTTCCAGTGTCCTTCATAGCAAACCGAGCCCGTTTACGATCCAGTGCTGGCCTTCTTCCCTGTTGCTCTTTGCTGTCATTTGCAGGAGGCCAGCCTTTCACTCCATCATCATGGTAGAGAGCCTGGATGTCCCCGTGCTCCTTCGGCACCATTGTAGCCTGCTTAACCAGCTCCTCAGACCCTTTCTACACGGAACGTTGTGAAACGCTGAAGTTAGCACTCAAGCAAAAGTAGTACAATGTTTATCCTGTTTGGCGCGATGAGGTATTTCCCTCTAAGGCAATATAAAGAAGGTAAAAACAACTAGTAAGACCTAGAAAGCGGACATATCTCATCTCATGCTCTAAATGGAAAAAGGAATGCAGAACCCTAGATCCCTAGGGACTTCCGAGATGGACCTCCTTGTCATGCCACCCAGACCAAGCAACCGCAAGCACGCGTGGCGGCAATTCGAGCCTGGCTGTGGGTGCATGCCTCGAGCGAAGGGCGAGCGCACGTACCAGAGACCGGGCGAGTGCGATGGCCTCGAGGAGCGCGTCGCGGGGGTTCGAGGGGGAAGGCCCGATGGCGGGGGCGGGGCCAAGGGTCCGCGGAAGGAGTCGCGCAGTCGAGGAGATGGCGCAGAGGGGGTCGGCGGCGTCCATGCGGCTTTCTGAAGGGGCAGCGCCGCGCGTCGGTCACGCGGTCCCGCCGCCGCGCGGAGATTCGAAGCGATGCCGGAGTGAGTGGAACGCTGGCTGGGGAGGGTTGCCGGACCGGGAGTTCAAAAATTGAAACGGTAGGCTACTAGGCTGGATGACGGGAGAGTGAGGATGGGGAAGGGTAAGGCCGTCGCTCCCCGCCGAGCATCACCCTCCTCTACCACTGTAGCCATACCGTGGAGACCTTGTCAATTTTACCGTTATCATCTGTGTGCATTGCTATATCGTCATCAAATCCATAAATTATAGACATAGATGGTCCCATCAGTCATACACACAGGATGCTATAATAACAGACAACCAAAATTAAGAGTGGCAAAATCACAAATTTCTTCCATAGCGTGAGACTCTCCACCAAGGGGCTCTATATGCTTCTCTACTCTACTAGCTGAATGCCCGTGCGTTGCAACGGGAATATATAATACTAGTATATTACGATAACTTATATACAAATTGTGTGTTATACCGTTATGAGAAAATGTTTCATAATCAATTTATGATTCTGGCCATACATAAATTTTGTTATTTATAATCTATCCGTTTCATCACTACATTGCAAACATCAGTATCATGCAGACTTCGATATATGTCACGATTTTCATGGTCTCATCATTGGAGAGCACGTTTCACACATACCGGAAGAAATTCCCTCGTACATCGTTAGTCATCAGACACGTACCACCATACGCTTTTGCTTAAACAAAAAGGCAAGTGTGTGTTTGCGAAGAGAAATAAAGGCAAGTCGGCACAAAAGCTACCCCAATGGTGGCGAGGATGACGAACTGATCATTGTTGTTGGTCCTCCTCTACGTCACCTCTGGCGCCAAGATGACGCCACAGTCCTCGATATAGTAGTCGTCGAACGCGCGCGACATACCGAGTACTGATGACTCTTGGTTGGACTGTAAAACAAAGTGCACCCCGGGCTCATCAGCAAGGTAGTACCCCTGACCGCTGCACCACCGGATGCGCTACTCCTCTACATACATCGTGTTCAAGGATAGTCATACAACATTAGCAATGGCCATCGTCTCAGCGCACAAGAATTCATGGCCAGTTAGTAGCGACTTACGTGGCAGGTTGGGCTTCAGGTGGACAATGAGCTGGACGACGTGATGGCGTCGTCGTCGAATGTGGTGCCCAGAACAACCCGAGAGTCGCCGACGTTAGCGACGACCATGAGGTCCCCTGCTTGACGATGGACAGCGCGGAGCAGCCGCTCTGCACCGCGTCCAAGCGACGCCTGCGCCGGAGCTTGTCGTACATAGCGGCATATGCGGCCACGTAGGACTGTTTCTAGAGGTCGAACTGACAGTCGCCAAGTTTCTTCTTGTCGTCGATGAGCGACCCCAACGCGAGTGCCTCCTGCTAATGGTGTTTGTTTGGGGTTTTCAAGTAAGAAATATGGATTCATGTTTGGCGTTGGTTTATAAAAATGACTCACAAGTCAGATCCATGGAAAAAATATTACGAAGAATAAATGTCACGTATGCAAAAAAGGAATTTAAGTTGAAAACATTATTCAAACAAAAGAAATTGCATGTAAGACTCTTCTTTAAATACTACTCCCTCCATCCAAAAAATATAATTCAAGAATCTTGGTGACACTTATCTACTATCACGCATTGTGCAAGGATAGCAGGTGGACTTGGGGAGAGATGTAGTAGATGTGTTTTCTATTATAGATGTAGACATAAACACACATGTGGTGTAGTGGTAGTTACTGCTAGCATTTGTTTGAGAGGTCGTGGGTTCAAATCTCCTTGGGGGCATGTGCATGTGTATTTTTTTTAAATTTTAGCTAGACGTCGGTTGTACGGGGGAATGGGAATGGGCTTTGCGGGGAGAGGGAATGAGAATGATAGAATGGTGGCAGAACATGGGAATGGACTATGCGCGGGAGGAGGGAATCGGAAAGGCAGAACACGGAATGGGTAGCGCGGGAGGAGGGAATCGGAAAGGCAGAACACGGAATGGGCAGAACGCGGAATGGCCGACTACTATTGCAGTCTTAATAAGTAGTAGAGATGTTTAGCGCACAGTGGTCACATTTTTTCCTCCACCAACGTATGCTAAAGGGTCTAGTAAAATAGCGGACGTCCTCAACCGCCTCCAAATGTAGCGGCTTCTCTATTCGTCACGGTTGTGTCTCTTCGCTTTAGGTCCGCTAGGAATGTACAACAGCATGCAGTAGAATAGGTATTGTAGCTGAATTAACGAAGAATAAGTAGCAGCAAGCAATACTATTTTAGGTGGCTGCTCAAATATGTATAGTAATTTTTTGAGATATCCCAAGAATTTGTAATAAAAAAGACGTACTATTTTAGGTGAAGAAAAAAATAATATACACTGTATTTTAATACGGAATATACAAATGATATTTTTCTGTGCGCATCCCATGCGGAAAAAAGAATGTAGAAAATAAAGTCTGGTAACACTGTTAATATAGAGGATAACTTTAGAGTACACTGCTGGAGTAGAAAACGATATAGAGGACGAAATCTTTTAGAGAGTGATGTAAAGGACACAGAATATCTATACTACCTATTAAGGCTCTAAGGGGTAGGCTGCCTCTGCTTTGTTCTGCCTTCCGACGATCTCAACCGTCCAATACGCTCTAGAGTCTCTCAGTCGTCCGATGCGCGCACTCTCACCCCACGCATCGCCCCGCCCCACCCGGTCGTCCAACCGTGCGAGCACCCTAGCTCCTCCCGCCGCCTCCTACCCCCCACGAATCTCACCTCCGCGATGGCCGATATGCGACGCATCGACCACACCGGAAAGTACGCCGGCGACTCCGACCTCCAGCTCGAGCGTGCGCTCGTCTGCTATCAGGTGCGTTGAAGGATACAATTTGGGGCTGGTTGGATCTCCGCGCCTACGCCACCTCCTCTTTTTCCTTGTGATAGTTTGACGGTGCTCTTGGTTGTTGTTGCAGGCTCCGGGCTGGTGGCGTCGCCGGCAAGCGCAAGAAGGCCGCCATGAGCGGCAAGCCCAAGCGACCGCCCTCCGCCTTCTTCGTCTTCATGTGAGTTCTCGCTGCCTCGGTGAGTCATTTACTCAGATCTCTAGATCTATGCTCTAAGATCTTGTACCACCCACTCGCCCGTCCGCGCTGCGCGGCGTAGTCATCCCTGTCCGCATCCGCCTCGCTCCCTCTGCCACAACAAATTTGTACTCCTCCTCCCACTCGATGGCCATGGGTGCGTCCTCCTCCGGCAACCCGTCCCCAGAGGCGCACGAGCATCGGGAGCAGGAGACCCTCGCCTTGCCGCTCTCTCCCTCCCGTTCCTTTGTGCCGCCTTCTCCCACTCCGCCACTAACGCTCTACCGGATGCCCTCACACCACCGCCTGCCTTCTTTTGTCTTCCCAGATCCCCGCAATCGCCTCCCAGTTCTTCGTTCGGCCACGGAGGCGCCGCAATGGAGGGGAGTGTCGTGTGGGTCCAGTTCCTCAGAGGGTTCAACCGCTACTGCGCGCGCATGACGACCTCCCGCTCCCTCGCGTGTGCGTCGCTGCCTGCGCTGGCGCGGGGGCGCCCTGTGGCATCTAGCTCCAGTCGGACGAAGGGGGCGGTGACGAGGACGGGAACGTCATGGGGAAGCTGGCAGCAGAGGAGATCGTGGTGTGAGGGCCGGCTGACCCCCCATCTCCCCCGCTGTTTCTTTGCTTTGCTTTCTAGGGGGTGTAGAAGCTGGAGCGGGCTGCCACTGGCAACTCTACGAGAGAAGCTACCCAGGTTCCTGCAGAAGTGCGCTTCGAGTCTGACCCCCTCCGCCCATGGTTCTGTCGCCTCCAGATCTCTTGAGATGGCGGGGGAGGAGGAGAGGAAGCGGGTGCTCCTCTCGTACGCTGTCCCCACAGTCTCCTCGCAGAACACTACAACCTCCAGTACTACGGGTTCTGGTTCCAGAACAGGACACAGGAGAAGGAGAAGCGTGTGGGCTAGATCAGCGGAGGAAGAAGATTGCCGCCCCAACCGCGTCTATCTTTGGTTTGTTGTTGTTTTTACTTCAAGAGTCTACACAACAATACTCCAAGATCTAGGTACTGATTTTCTAATTAATGGTCAAATGGCAAAGAGGGAGGCAACCGTGGTGGACCGGACACGATCTCCATGGAGGAATCATCTTTCGGACGGTGAGTGGAAGAGGATGGATCCGGTGTGTCCACGGAAGCCTGAAAAAGGTTCAGGCACGGTGAAGAAAAAAGTTCTGGTGCGTCCATGCCCACCTAGAATCTTGCAAACAAAGAAGCCAGGTGTAGTGTCTCCTTAAAATCTTGCAGTAGGCGGCTAGGCACCACGAAGGTGCTAGATGCAGTCCCTCCATGAAAGCCTGACGAAGGCCTAAAAAGGTGCACATCAAGATTGTTTCCAGTTGATGTCAGAAATGTGGATATGAGGATTGCCGGCAACAACTAAGTATCGGTAATTTTGAATTCTTTTTATGATAAATCTACAATATTATCCTTATGATGGAAATATATATACGTTGGTATATTGTGGAAAATTTCAAACTTTACTGCTCATTTTCTAGGACTGTTTCCAGTATTTGATTTAGATTGATGAATATGCGCTTGTTAATAATTGTTTTATATTATTGTTCCCATAATGACACATCGGATGTTTTCTCATGTCATCAGCATATGTAAATATACATTGCAAGAACTACTTCAACTTTACAACCGTGCTTTGAGAAGGTATGTTTTTTATTCTATATTGCTTTATAAATCTTTTTCAAATGGTAACTATTCTTTCAAATGGTAAATGTTCTTGTAACTACATCTCCATCTTCTTAATAATCTCTTAATGCTGAGAGAGAGGGATGTAGGGACATCAACATTTATTTGTTTGCCTTGAGATATATCTGCTGAGACACTTTTTTGAGTGTCTTTATAAAAAAACATAGTTCCTCGTTGACGTGGCTGCCTGCATCCACCACCACGCCTCCGTGCTCGCCTTCAACCTCAAGTCCCTACTGGTGACGTGAGCACCCCCGACCCTGTATCGTCTTGGTGCCTCTGTTGTTCTAATGCTCGCGCTTAGGTTTTGCACCAATTTCTGCTTCTTGCTTGCTGCACAGATCATGTTTGTACCAGCGTACCTGATCTGATCTACTTATACATGATCCTATAGTAATGGCAGATCACAGTTCATAAGAGTGCTATAGCACACTGCAACTTCTATGCTAAGATAGCTTCACCATTTCATATCTAAATTACTACATGAACTGAACAATATGTTATGCCACTTCAAGGAGTAGAGCAGTCACCTGAAAAATTGCTCATAACTAATTGTAAGTTTGCAACAACCATTAACATCAGAAATAGTAGAGTTCACAACACTTTCATGTATTCCTATAGAAAGAATGTTGCTACACAAAGAAAGGGAATACAACCACATGTGTGCTGTTCGATGCAATGCACCCCCCTGCGAGGAGAGCAATAATGGTATCCCCTTCCTTCCTTCCTTCCTTCCTGTACATCCATGTGTGTGCTGCTTAATTTACAAATGACAACAATGTCGACAAGAACTGGGAGCTTCAGATTTCTTGAACAAATCAACAGTAGGAGTAGAGGGCTCAATACTACTATTTATTTATATGTATTCCTGAAAGCATACCAACAGTATCATAGAAGCTTCACTTCATTGAAACTTTGTTGACATGTGATGTTTTTAGAATAAAATTAGAAACACATGCTCCCTCTATTCCATTTTTATATATTGAACCTAGGAGTAAAGCTTGTTCCTATTACTAAACGCGGGAGCAAATCTCACTCCCGCTGCATCCATGTAATTTCTCTTCTATAAAACTATAGCCACAAGTCATGCTCCATCATCATATCCTTTACTATTTGTGAGAGGACTCGTGAACAACAAGCCAAAAACTAAGTCTGTCACCATGCAAACGATTATTTCGTGCATAGGTGTCTGGAATTCTGATGACATGTTTTAGAACATCACTACAAACATGTTGCATATTCAGTGAAATGAGAGTCCAGTTACCTTGTGTCTCAAAAATAAGGTACTCCAGTCATTCCTATAAATAATTTCAGACTTTGTTTTAAGTAAATATATTTTGACTTTGGTCAACTATATAGAAAATAACAATCATGTTATAATACTAAAGGTCATCATTGTTCTATTATATAAAATATACGAGTCATACTTTACCTCTTTTATTATGTGATAATATACATGTTAATAGTACAATACTAAATGAGCATGACACCAATTCCAACTCTTTTTGTGTTTTCGTGCTCTGATGCACTGACGTGCTCATGGTCTATTGTCGACTTCAATCTACCTGTATTTGTGTTCGATGAGGTCGGGCGGCCAACAGGGTTCGGAAGAGGGTGTCCACGTGCGCAGCAAGTTGGGATTCAGAGAAATCACCATACGAGACACTTGGTACGATCCTATGCTCTCTGTAGTTTGTGCGATAGCTATACTATGCATCTGTTTTTTGTGAGTTAGTCCCCATGATCTACTTGTATGATGCTGGTCAGTTTACTATCCAATTATTTGATCCATTGTGGCTCCACTTGATCAAAATTAGGTGATTGGTTACACAAGTTTTATCATTCGTTGTTCCCATGCTTTTATGTTTCAGTTCTATCACCGAAAAATTGATTCAATTCTAAGTTGGGTTATTTCAGTAATAGTAACAATTTGATGTACCCCTATTTCATAGTTTCAGATGTACTGTGATACAAACTTGGAATTGAAGGTGAAGCTAATGTGTGTTATGTGTTTCATGCGCTTCAAATAGGTGAGTAGGGATACAAACGAGGAGACCATAAAGATTGCCTACACAAAATTGGCCAATTTCTATCACTTGATGGTTGGTTTATTCACATTTCTGAAATTTCCTAATATTAAGCATGACGATGTGGGATAGTGACAGATAATGCTGGAGAACTAGAGGAGTGGGGAAACAGACCAGAAAGTCAAGGCTGAGGGAATGCTGAGGGAACAGAATGAGCATGTGTTATTTCCTAGATATTTCGATTATGTTCTTGATCGATTCATGTTTGCTTGTGATTTTGCATTTGGTAGATCGAATCCTGCCGTTATTGGGGATCATTGGGGGCGATTTTAGGATACTTGAGTCTAGGGCTAAGAAATTGTATGGCATCCTGGAGTAGGAGTTTCTTATAGGGAGATGCTGAGGCCAATTTAAGATTCTTGGTTGCTTAGAGTTGCAACGATCTTGCAGAGACTTGTAGGTGCTCTCTTGTTGACAACTCTCATAAGAGTCGATAAGGTATGTATTTTTCCTTCATACAAGAAAGAAAAGGATATTTGTAAATCTGGCCTTAGTGTAACATCCATTTGGAGACTAGGATGAGGTAAATAGTTGGGTTTCAAAAAGCTTTTTTTTTATTAGAAATATATTCTTTTGTGAATATGCATACCAATCCAGAATATGAAAATAGTCCATCTTGACCAAACAATTTAACCCAAGATAGGCCAAATCAATTTGATTAGTCATGGTAATATCATGTTATTTACCATTATATTCATGTTCTGTATCGAGAACATTCACATTAGATTGTCAGATTGAAAACAATATTTTTTTAGCCCTATAAGCTACAATTTTTGGACTGACAATATGGTTACCAAAAATGATTTGATTAGGTACACTACACATCTGAATATCTAGCAGCATTTTCACCCTCAAAATTTACGCATCGTATGTGGTTCTGTCCTGTCTTCTGATTTGTCTAGACCATGGACAATACTACCAAGACTATTATTATTTTATCATTTCAATGATAGGTTGGTATGTATGTTCATCATATCCCTCAACTGTGAACCTGACATTACCTGATGCGAAGGACCCAGATGCCTGGTACTACCCCATGACACTTGTCTAGATACCAATGTACAATGTGGATGTTGGTGTTGTCTTTCTCTCTCTAAATACACAATTTTTAGTCATCTACCTTTCATTCTTTTTGACAATTGGTTTGCTGATGGATTTGTTCAGATATATCAACAATCAGTTGTGGTCGTGTGCAACCTTGACTGGCCGAAATCCAACTTCTTGGTCCAAGTGTTGGATGACTCCGACAACACTACAAAGGCTCTAATCAGACAAGAAGTGGCCAAATGGCAGCAGCAAGGTGCCCAGATTGTGTACAGGCACCATGTGTTGATGGGTGGTTAAAAAGATGGAAACCTCAAGTCTGCCAGGAGCTGTAGTTATGTGAAGGATTACGAGTTTGTTGCCATCTTTGACGCAGACTTCCAACCTCATCCTGACTTTCTGAAGCGCGTTGTGCTGCATTTCAAGGTAAATTAAGGGGAAGTTTGCTTCTTGTTTGTCTTTCATCTTGTATCCTAAGTCTGATTCATCGAATGGACCATTGCAGGCTTTTTCTTTCCACTTAATGATGTGTTTTTGGCTTGCCAGGATCATGTGGGACCAGTTGTTTTACATGAGCTTATGAAGTTCTCTGTTCACTTTTGGACTATTGTCTCTTCTCTCTGGTCCAAGTGCGAAGACACTTGAAGAAGCTCTTGTGCATATTTTTGTGGAAGCCAAGATAACACCCCATCCATTCTATACTTACCTCAGTTCCATCTTTGGTGGGATAAAGTTAGTAGACTCTAAACATGTTGTTTTAGTTATTCAAAGTTTGTTGCTTTGTCATGATTCTGACAATGTTTAATAGCGATCATTTAGTTAAGTACTTCTTTCTTTATGTTACAAGCACATGAACAAAACGGGGCCCTGTTATTGACTCTGTTGAACGAGTTGCCCTCCAACCTTCCAGTTTTATTGCTTGGAACATCATCACTGGCTTTCACTGACCTTGAAGAAAAGTGTGCTTCCATATACTGTTCTCTTAATGTGCAGGTTCCTAGCCAAATGGTTTTCCTACTTTTCTTGGGTTGTGTTGGCTAGCCCCTAATATAAAGTGATCATTGTCTATCCATCACTTAGATTGATTAATTCTCCATTATGTACTATTTATTTGTTACTAATATTTTATTTTTTTTCTTGTTGTACTCTTGACTCTTGATCTCTGTAAATGCTATTGCTCATTTCTTTTTTTATAGCAGACTGCTTCTGACTAGGCACTAAATCTGTTGTAATGGTAGGCACATAATTGAGGAAGTGCCTGACTATCGATCAATAACCCACAAGCCCATGCATATGGCTACTGTCTTGCAGCGAGTGGACTTTTGACAGTATCTTACCAGGGCGGCATTTATGAAGGATATTGATCTTATTGTCTCAAATGCAAAGGTACATCTTTTGGCATTCTCAGATGCATGACAGACCACATGGATTAAACACTAATTAATTCTATTAAACACTCAATAATTCATGGCCCTTATTGATGCCATCCTTGGTAAATTTATACCAATGTGTCTCCACATCTTTCACTACCAAGTCTTCTTGATATGCTTGTGGTGCCTACAAGACTCTTTGTAGTGGCACATCTTTTATCAGTTTTATTTACTTACCCATTACTGAGGGACCAAATTCTTGGAGCAACATAAAAGTTTGTAGACCAACTTTATGAGATTTTTTGTCTCAAATTCACACACCAGTGGCTAGAAACAACTAGACTAAATTATAGACAAAAGAACCAAGTTTGCAGCCTTTTTGCTATGGACACCATACAACTACAGAACAGCCTTGGAGACAGTTTTGCGTTGCTCTAATCCTAGAATATAGGAGATCTTGTACCATAGATAACCAAATCCCAACAACTAGATAGGGAGAAGCATATCATTTAACTTGTCATTGAGATTCCCTAGGAAGGCATTGGAAATGCTTAAATGAGGATTAAGTAGCTAATACAAATGTTTCTCGTAGAGGATTAATAGATATATGCATGTTTTATTGTACTAGCCAAATGAGTATGGTACAAGAATAAAAGTTAGATCCAACATCAAATGAGTATGTAATTTTCATGGTCATAGAAGGAAGCACTCATATACTAGCGTTAAACACTGAATGTTTTCTATGCAATGTGTAACAGATATCTTGTAAACTGCTACCTCCAGAAAATTGCTTTCAATAAAGCAGGGTCGAAGATGCTTTTGGTTTACTATATTGTAGTAGATGGCAAATGAATTAGGCCCGAGGTAGTATATTATTCAAAGAATAGTCGTGTTTTCTGGTTGGTTATGTTTCTTTAAGAAATGGTGATCAATGCATGTTCGATTTGTGTTTGTGGTATGAAGGATGTGAGCACATTGACAATTATGGAACAGACGTGGTCTTTTTGGTAATGCATGGTGATCTTCTATGCCACAATGACCATGCAAAGAATAGGAATAAAAGATGCAAGCGGCTAGAATGATAAAAACATGTCGCCTACGGTACATGTAAACCAACTATTGTGTTGATTCTTGGTCTGTACGAATTAGTTTAGGCCTTTTTTGGATCTATGTTCACTAACCTCACTATTTGGCATGGGATCGACTATCAGGATCATTACCAGCCACCATGGGCAAATGCATCTCAACTGATCTTAGTGGAAACTTGTTTTCAGGGGAATTAGCTAAACTGCGTTCCTAGGATGGGATTGTTGGGGTCGTTGACTTGAGCTCAAACAAATTGGTGGGAAGCTACCCAGGCTTGCAGGTTCATTCAGTTCAAAGTGCAAAACTCTACCTTTTGCTTTTTTGAATTCAGAGTTTCAGACATCTACTGGTTCTTCTAGAAATCCAGTCAGCTGTGTACATGATATATTATTAGGTGTTTGCAGGTAGAAATGGTCTGGATGGAGGTGGGGGTTTTGATCAACCCACATGCTATTCAAGCTTCATGTATATTTTTTCTTGTTTTCTTCGTTTTGTCTAGCCAGACAAGTTTCAGGGATATATTTTTCTGTTCTGCTAAATATTTGCGGACCCTTACTATTCTGATAAAACTTACTGATAGCAAATTTGTGCCAGACAAAACGTGTCTAAGGAATATAATACATCTGATAGATTAAAACAGCTTTGGGGCCTGCTATAATGTCAGGTGAAAACTTACAGTTCTCTGTGTCTCAGTCGAACGGCTTGCCGGCATTGTCTCTATAGTAGGTGGCACCATGTTGTGACTATTGTGCTGTATCCCAACCCCAAGCAGTAGGACACGTAGCAAAGTGCCATGGCGAGGAGGAACATGTCCACGCGGGTGAGGGTGCCACAACACATCCTACCGGTGTCGCCGTCGTGTGTGCTCAATGACCCGTCGTTTGCAATGGACTGGTCGTGGCCAGAGTGGCGAGGTGGAGGAAGACATGAGGTGGAGGAAATGGGAGAGAATTGACTCCAGCCGCCTTTGCAGTTGCATTCGTGTGTGAATTTTTTGTTGTCCGTTCCGACAATCTTCAAATTCTCAGTCCGACTGTGCTCTACGTGCAAAGGTGACAAAGGCACTGCGGGCGAGGAAGGACGAGAAGATGCAGAGGTGTGAGGCCATCAGGCAGCACCACGAACAGCTCTAGCACAGAGACAGGGCAGACTAAAGTTGTTTCAACTAGGTCGGTCAGCGATCATTCGAAACCATTTTTTTCCTGCTACGAGAAGTAGTTCCTGATTCCTGCCCCACGCTATCTTTTGCTTCAGGACGAGAAGCACGACAAGGACCGGCACCTGGGAAGAGGCCGGCACTGGTGGTCAACGCTGCAGAGCATCTCCGAGGCCGTGAGCATGAGCAGCAGCAGCAGCGTTTCTGAATCCACCACCCGCTAATGCTACTGGTCGGACTATGCCATCCGACTGATGTTCTCTTTCTTCTTCTTTGGATTCCTACTTGCTCGTTAGTACAAAGTTCTTTCTGCAACTTTCTAGAGCATGAACACTGAGCCGTAAGGAAGAAAAATGATGCACGCCTCTTCGATCCAGTGCAATCTTGAGAAGAAAAGTTTAAGCACCAGACTCTGGCACCATAAGTATATGCTATTTATTGAGCTCAAATGTGACAGGGATGATAATTTTTCAAACCACTTTCAAATTTCAATTAACCCTGTAAGAAAGTAAAGATATGTTGCCTTACATTGCTATCCACTATATCAAGAGCCTTTCTATTTTAGTTTCGATGATAATGTATCAAAACATGCAAGCAGAAATTGGCGGTGTTAAAGGACATTTTGGAGAATTAATGCTTTGGCATTTAATCCATGGACGGAGGTAATATTTTTAATCTGATAGTGGCTATCATTTTTAGTCATTGTTATTAGTATCAACATTTAGCTACTCATTGTTTAAGGTTATGCCCATATTTAGTGCATTTTATTGTACATGCTCAATGATTCAACCATGGTAATATATGCTATTCTGATCTACACAAGGATGTCATCAATATTTCTAAGATGGGATTTTTGTTGCTATGTGTAATTTTTTACTCTACAAGTATGATTTATACCAATTTTTGTTAATCCCGTCGCAACGCACGGGCACGTACCTATATTCCTATAGAGAATAAAATTTAGAGGACGTTGCTGGAGACATAATACATACTCTAGAGAAATATTATGTGTCCTTTACAACACTCTCTAAAAGATTTCGTCACATGTAGGGGTACACTACTCACCCCCTTCGTACTACAGTTCAAGGGGCATACACATTGATCCGCCACATGTAGGGGTGCACTATTCGCCCCCTTTTGCCTCAGTATAAGTGCTTACTAGTATTTGTTAGTTGTATGAAAAAAGGTAGTAGATGATGAATAGGTATAGAAAACAATATTTTATGGTTGTACTGGGTTATATGAGAAGTATTTAAGGGAAACCGTCGCGGGAGATAAAAAGTAGAGGATAAACTGTTGATAATGTGACGCAAAAAGTGATATAGGGGGGAAAATTTAGAGGTAACCGCTGCAGATAGTTTGGGGGCGTTTGGTAGAGCTTCACACCTTTGCTTCCAACCAGAGTCACTTTTATGCAACTAGACGGTAAAAAATTAAGCTACTTCATGATAAGAGTGAAGTGAATCTAATCTTTATTTTATACTAGGTATATACCTATGGGTTGCTACAGAATCTATATGCTAAAACACATTGATACGCAAAAAGACCAAATGTTATTCTATATTGTTGTTAGCATCCTTAGTATGTGCGTGTGCATTGCCATGAAGTGAAAAATCAAATAACCCCAGGAGATCAGAGTAGACATCACCTGATCATGAGAAAATTTGTGAGATCGATATTTGTCACGAGGCTCCGCTAAGGGCATTTCAAGGTAACTCATACTCAGATTAGGGATGGCAACGGGTACATACCCGTCGGGTAGTGTCGTTCCATACCCGTATCCATCAAAAAAACTTCTACCCGTCGGGTTACCCATATATGCTCGCGGGTATAAAACACTACCCATACCCGTATCCGCGCGGGTAATTTTACCCGTTGGGTAACCCGTACCCGCTAGAAAAGTCTTAAATTCCAATATAACAATCACTAAAAACATTAAATAAACATAAAAACAAGTCCAACTTCACATATAATAAATCACATGATTACATAACTTGGTAGGTAGACAAATAATAGCTAGAGAAGAGTTTTATTTTAGCTAAGATGGGCTCTATTAGATGATTATAGTGGTATTGTTGCGGGTATATTCTACCCATTGGTAGATGGGTATGGGTAGTACCAACCCGTAACCGTCTACCCAACGGGTAGAGGATCTTGCCCATTAACATACTCGCGGGTAAAGAAATCATCCCATACCCGCCTTCATATTGGGTAAAACCCGTCGGGTAGTCGGGTTTCGGGTACCCATTGTCATCTCTAACTTAGATTTATCGTTACTTGTCACCGATTTTGATGAAGTTTCCTAACAAATATCACTCATCATTTGATACGTCGGTTGTGTAACACCCTAAATTTGAGGTATAAAAATGTCCTTGCTCTATACTCAAAATTCAAATGTTACTCTATTCTTTTTTTGCTTTTCTTTTCCCCTTTCTAAAATAATTAAGAGTTATTTTGTTACATGGTGAAGTGAGCCCTAGTGGTGCTTTGATTGTTGCATTCATGCTATTGCATAGTGTTTCTAAATGCAAGAAGTGTTTGAAACCTATATATTAATATACCTTATAGAAGTTCCCGGTAAATTTTCATATTTTCTGAATATTTTTCTATTTTCCAAGAACCAAAATCTATTTATTTGAGGTACTTAAAACATTTTCAAAAGCTATAAATATGTTTTTTGAGTTTATTGGGTGCCAAATCATGTCTAGTATTTTTCCTATAATTTTTAGAGTCTTCGAGATACTATTCGGACATTAAAAACGATTTCAACCTTTTTCTAGAATTATTTTAATTTTAAAAATGAAATTATTACGAAAAACAAAATGTATTCAAACCCTAACAATATATATATGACTGGAACTCTCTCGCTGAGACCTTTCCAAATCTCAAAACCATTTCCCCGGATTTGATCCACAATTCACGGAATTGCTCGCCGAAGTTCTTGTCGATTCCAACTCTGGCGACAACTCCGGCGAGCAATTACTTTCAATCAGTGCGTCTTTGGCAAAATCAGAGAGTACCGATGTGATCGTCTCGTCGAAAGCTTTGTCCCGGTGCTTTTGATTCGTCGATCCGACCCGGTTCGCCGTCAATCGACGATTTTCTTCTCGACTCCGTTGATCTTCGTATTCTCTGGTGAGCTATCTCCATTGTTCTTCGTGTCCGTGTTCGTTTTTCGCCATATGGACGCAGCCCCAACCCCATCCTGGTAGCCCTCTCCCTCTCCTCTCTTCCCCGCACCCCCTCTCTCCCACTCTCTCCCCTCCCCTGCCCGCGTTGGCGGCGACCGGTCGGCCTCGGTCGAGCGCACCCCCTGCAACCCCCTCACGCGCGGCTCCCCCCACCCCCACGCGGCGGCCCCTGTCCCCCTCCCTCGTCGCGCCCCCTGCCCCCCTCCCCTTGCCAAGGTGTGTGAGGAAGGAGATGGAGGTAGGTAGGAGACGGTGATTTTGCGAAATAGAATATTTGAAAATGTGCGTAGAAAAGTCGTTTAATTTAAAAATATTATATCTTTTGCGTTTTAAATCTGATTCGCTCCGTTCAAGTCGTGTTAGATTCATATTAAAGTTGTATATATGTTAAAAATATTATTATCTGTTGTTACATATTTTAATTAATTGTTTAAATGTGTGTTTGACCAATGATTCTACCATTCCCGACGGAGTGCTTGAAGTCTGTACAGTTCCGGAGGGTGTGACACATATCTTTGTGGTACGGGCACTGGGCGTCGAGGATGTTGTCCAATGTTCGTTCGCCTCCACGGGGTGCCCCTCGGGCACGAGAGACGGGTGGTCCAGCGACATGGACTTCTTCACGAGGCCTCTTCTCCCAGCGCTTGTCGATCTGCTGGTTCGCGTCACGCCACAATGCAGATGGTGTAGGCTTCGTTCCCCCGATGAGGTCCTGGGCCCGTTCGTCGGTGGTGATGTAGATGTCCACCTCCCTAAACATCTGCTCAGAAGTGGTCGGCGCCTTTTGTAGTATGGCTCGGACGAAGGCTGAGTCATTAGATCCCTGGTACAAGTCCTCGATCACTCCTGCTTCAGCGACCTCGGGAATATGATTTCTCATGGTCTGAAACCTTTTGAGGTACAATCGAAGAGTCTCATCCCCTCAACGCCTGATGGATTTGAGGTCCCATGGATGTGCCGGCTTGTCAGAGAGGGATTGGAAGTTGGCGATAAAACGCCGACTGAAGTCGCTCCAATCATCGATGCAGTGTCGGGGTAGGTGTCGTAGCCATTGTAGTACATCTTGCCCGAGGACGATGGGCAAGTATGCAGTCATCACATCTTCAGTTGCCCCAGTGGCTTGGGCAGCAGTGGTATAGACGACCAACCAGCCTCCTGGGTCCTGCTTAGGCTCGTATTTGTCAACGTTGAAGACCTTGAAGTTTGGCGGCCATTGAATGGCCCTGAGACGCGGAGTGAGCGTAGATACTGCACATGTGTCCTCCTGTCGACGACCATGGTGCCGGTCCCGGGGAGGGGAGTTGCCGATGTGCTGTCTCGACCGTCCCCAGGTTGTGCCACCAGTTGAAGCCGTTGTCGACTCAACTCTAGAGGCCTGACTTTGTGCAGGGATGCCATGATCCCGATCGTACTCTTCTTGGCACCGTATCTCGTTCTCATGTCATCGTTTGCGTGAAGCGTTGATGGAGCTCCGCGCGTCCCACCGACTATTGATGGCGTGTCGTAGATCGCTCGGAGGATGAGCGAGCAGTAGAAGATGATTAGCTGTCCGAGTGAGTAGCCGCCGATAGCCTTAAGCGTCTGGAGTCCAGGGGAGACCATTGGCTATCCGAGCCTGAAAGTAGCCTAGAGGGGGGTGAATAGGCTACACCTGAAATTTTTCACTAAAAACTTCGAGATAGGTCAAATTAAAGTTGCACTGGTGCAAACCGGTTCAGTTGATTTTGTTTACAACTGAACAAGTTTGAACCTACTCAACTTAGATTAAATAATCAGTTAAACAAATATGACGAAGTAGTGAAAGATTTTGCTAATGACTTGCCCTACAGAAAATCCACTCAAATAGATGAATATGAACCAACCAACAATTTAAGGCACTTAACAAGAACGCACAAGAACACGCGATTTAACCCGAGGTTTGGCAGCCACCACAAAAGTGTCCTACTCCTCGTTGAGGAGGCCACAAAGGGCCGGGTCTTTTCCAACCCTAATCCTCCACAAGCCGACCACCAAGGTCAAGGCAATCTTTTCTCAAATTTGCTCAAAGAGCGGGTAATACAAACTTCTTGGGGTCGTCCACAAATTTGGAGACTCCCAAGTAACCTCTAACCGTCAAGGAACACAAGGCTCCAAGAGTAACAAATCCGCACAAGGTTAAGTTTGCAATGAGCTCAAGAATAAAGAGAATGGGAGAATCAAGATGAAATTGATAGCGCGTTAGATCGACTTCACCTCACACCAAGGATCCTTCAAGC
This sequence comes from Zea luxurians, assembly GCA_029449295.1. Classification (NCBI taxonomy): domain Eukaryota; kingdom Viridiplantae; phylum Streptophyta; class Magnoliopsida; order Poales; family Poaceae; genus Zea; species Zea luxurians. The sequence goes on along the minus strand of JAOPSE010000023.1, from coordinate 25,543,512 downwards.
GATTGAAGGAGATGCGATTTCAGGTGTGAGATGTGAATTGAATGCCCTTGTTTGGAGTTTGGTCAGCTGAGAAATCGTGGAGAGAGCAGAAGTAATGAAGACAGAGAGTGTGGGGGTATTTAAAGGATCCCCCAAAAGCTGGCAGTCGTTGGGAGAAAAGGACCAAAAACCGGTTGAACTGGTTTGTAAACCGGTTGAACCGGTTTCCACCAGGAAGATCTCGGTTCACTGGTCTACTTAGCCGGAGACTCGACCGGGCTCAAATTCGGTTGAGCCGGGCCCAAATCCGGTTGAACCGGTTTTCAAAAAATATCTGCACACGACTTTTCTGACAGCTTCTGACTGTCAGACTGGTCAGAGCAGAGGTGGCAGAGAAACAGTCCAGAAACCGGTTGAACCAGTTTGAGGTCCGGTTGAACCGGTTTTTGAAGCTGAAGAGCAAGTTTTGAAAATTCTGAAGTGAACCAAGGTGGAACTTTTGTGGGGAGTAAGAGTGGTTTTTCAAAAGGCATTCATGATCTAGAAAAGTGTTATCTAAGATGATTTTGAAGGAGTTTGAATTGAGCTCATTTGTCGGTGTTTTGGGTCCGACCGCACACCTGGGGTTGCCCCTCAAGGTGTTTTTAGGAGTAGGACGGTGTCGACGACTGTAGCAAAATGGTTCGTGCCAATTGCACGAGGAACAGTGGACAAGGTTTACAGGTTCAGGCCGCTTAGAAATGCGTAACACCCTACGTCCTGGTGAGTATGCTTGGTGAATGTGGTTACAAGAGAGCTCTCTGGATTGAGAATACAGAGAGTTGACATGGGTGGTTAGATAGTAGGGTCGATCGATCTGAAGGGGTGCCCCCTAGGCCTTATATACTCGACCATGGGGCAATACATGTGGATATGATAGCAACGAGTAACTAAAAGATAGTGAACCTCTTGAGTTTATCTCCGCATAACCCTCCCCGACTTATCCTCGCATGGCTCCGTTGCATGGGGGCTCCAGCGCGGGAAAGTCGGATCTATGTTGTGGTCACTCGCTCGACGTCATGGGTCGTCCGGGTTTACATCAATCCGGCCTCATGTCGATCTGCTCTGCTGGTTGTCTCTCCCCAGGCCCACGAAAGGATGACCTTATGATTTATTGGGCCCTTGGGCCTTCCGTGAGGTCTTTTACTCTTTAGTGGACCCGGGGGATATCTATCCCCCACAAGCCCCCGATCTTTGGGTTAATTTAGAGGTAATCAGCCCAAAGATCCCAGGTCCAGCTTGCAGGTGATTTGAAGAAAATGACTTCCTGTTGTCTTCTCCTGCTTCGATCACTTGTTGACCGAAGCTTGGTTTCGTGCTTGTGCCTTAGAGGTCGGCATTTCAATTTGTAGGATCCTGAACTTCATTGGGTGTAGCCCCCGAGCTTCGAGTAGATTTTAGAAAATAATCTACTCGAAGGTCTCCCCCAGAAATTATTTCCATTTGTGCTCCTGCGTTTTGGTTGAGGGCTGGCCTTTTAATCTTCTCCCACGCCTTAGAAGTCGGCACTATCTTGACTTGGATTGATAATCCATGGGGTGCACCGGAGGTGCACCCAATGGGTGTAGCCCCCGACCTTCAAATGGATTTTTAAAGATAATCCATTCGAAGGTCTTCCTTTCGTGCCTCTTTGCTGAAAATTATCCTTTTCGTTTGTAGAAATTGGCATGAAGTTATTTGAATTATGCTTTGGAGGTCAGCATTATGTCATCAATATTTTGCTTCAGAGGTCAGCATACATTTTGTCTTTAGCAGCCGAGTTCGCAATCCATCCATATCTTGCTGGGTAGTGCAATTTATTTGCACTGCGACTGATGGGACATCTGATGGACGCTTTCTGTCTAGTCTTCGCGTCGCTTCTGTCGGCCATATTTTGTACTTTGCTGGCTATATTTGGCTTTCCTCTGATCCTTACTGATATCTCATTTTTGTCTTGAGGTATTCACTGCGTGCCCTGCACAGATGTGACCGTTTCGAAAAATATACTGATAATTCCTGGGCGTCCCCCCCAATGGGTGTGGGCAAGGGACGGCTTGGTACGCTGAGTGTTTTAGCCGGCTGCTTCTGAGTAGTAATGTGATGTGACGGCGATTGTAATCATATCCTCCGCGCTGTTGACTGGAGTCCCAATGGGTGTTGTGTTGCGTGAAACGGCGTCAGCCGCCTGACGTGTCTTCAGACGGGTTGAAGTGCTTATTGAATGCTTTACGACTGTTCAGTGACCGCGGTTGGAGGTGAGCGGTTGCCTTCTCCTTCTATAAATAACGTCGTTGTCTCTTTGGCATTTCCACATCCTTCGCTGTTCTTCTGCTGCTTCCCTCTCTTCTTTCCCTTCTGCTTCCACCATGTGCAAGAACAACAAGCGCAAGCGTGAGCCAACTCCTCCATCGGAGGAGTTTGGTGACTCGGAGTACTCAGAGGAGGAGTTCTCCTCTGAGTCTGAGGGGTCTCCGGCTCCCGTCCCCCTGCGTGAGTCGTCTGACGACTCAGACGACTCCCAGGGGCTTGCGGCGGAGGTCTGGACGTACATCCGGGCCGTCGAGCGCTCCGGGCTCGAGGGCTCGGATGAGTCGGAGTACTCCTCGGATGAGGAGGACTCGGACGGCAGTGACGAGGACGAGGACGGCGACGACGACGACGGTGATGACGACGACGATGGCGACGGTGACGGTGACGGTGACGGCAGGGGCAGCGGCGGCGGCAGCAAGGACGGTGACGGCGGCGACAGCAGGGGCAGCAACCGGGGCGGCAGCAGCAGGGGCAGCACCAGGGGCGGCGGCGGCGGCAGCAGCAACAGGGCCAGTGGCTAGATGCCACTGGTCTTTTAGATATTAGTATAGTATAGTTAGAATAATGTAGTAGTAATGTAGAGTAGTATAGCGTAGTGTAGTAGTAGTAGTAATGTAATGTAGTAATAGTAGGGAAGTATCAACTCGTGAAGAGTTGATTTGTAAGTTTGTTATCTTCCCTTTTAATGAAAGAATGATGTTGGCTTCTCCTTGATAACTCGTCTTGCTTGTTTGTAAAACTGATTCCTTTGAGACAGTAGATGAATAACTTGGGGATCAAACTGATGCTTCCAGAAATAGCTGCCGAGTAACTTGTAGACGGTTTCGGCGTTTTAGAGGTAACACCGAGCAACTGAAGACCGTATCAGTGTTTTAGAAGCAACGCCGAGTGATTGGAAAGCGACGTCGGCATTTTAGAGGTAATGCCGAGCGACTGAAAGGCGATGTCGGCGTTTTAGAGGCAGCGCCGAGCGACTGAACACTATATCAGCGTTTTAGAGGCAACACCGAGTGATTGGAAAGCGACATCAGCATTTTAGAGGTAATGCCGAGCGACTGAACGTGATATCAGCGTTTTTAGGGGTAACGCCGACTGACTGGAAAGCGACGTCGGCATTTTAGAGGTAAAGCCGAGCGATTGAACACGAAGTCGGCGTTTTGGAGGCAACGCCGACCGACTGGAAGGCGACGTTGGCATTTTTAGAGGTAATGCCGAGCGACTGAACACGAAATCGGCGTTTTGGAGGCAACGCCGAGTGATAGCAGGCCGCGCGAGCCACTTTGAGGACGATGGCCGAGTGATGAGGTGGCGATGTCGGCGTTTTAGAGGCAGCGCCGAGCGACTGAACACTATATCAGCGTTTTAGAGGCAACGCCGAGTGATTGGAAAGCGACATCAGCATTTTAGAGGTAATGTCGAGCGACTGAACGCGATATCAGCGTTTTTAGGGGTAACGCCGACTGACTGGAAAGTGACGTCGGCATTTTAGAGGTAATGCCGAGCGATTGAACACGAAGTCAGCGTTTTGGAGGCAACGCCGACCGACTGGAAGGCGACGTTGGCATTTTTAGAGGTAATGCCGAGCGACTGAACACGAAATCGGCGTTTTGGAGGCAACGCCGAGTGATAGCAGGCCGCGCGAGCCACTTTGAGGACAATGGCCGAGTGATGAGGTGGCGCCCCGGTGTTCTGGAGATAACTGTCGGGTGATGACTGGACACTTTTTGAAACAGTATCTGGCTCGAGAATATCCCATAAGAGCTGCGCTTTTAGCCGCCTTTGCTTTCCGTGCCCTACTTCTTGCTTTCCCGCTTTCGAATCCTCTCTGCCATTCGCCTCCCACTCTACGTGCTGGTAGAATCGAGATGGCACCCAAGAGGAAGACCGCGAGCTCGTCTGCTGTGGTGATTCCTCCAATCGACCCCAACAGCCAGTTGCCTTTCGCAGGTAACCACATGTCCATCATTTCTGAAACTGAACTTCTCCACCTCGTATCCATCGGGGTTCTTCCTCCGCGGGAACTCTGTTCTTGGCGGATTTGCCATGGGTTTACTGTTCCGACAGAGGATACCCATGAGTCCGTTGTTTACGCCTCTTTCCTTCTCCGCGGCCTTGGCCTTCCCATTTCTCCCTTTTTCCGCGGCCTCCTTGATTTCTATCATATTAACTTGACCCATCTGAACCCCAATTCAATTCTGCAAATCTCCATTTTCGTTCACTTATGCGAGGCCTTTCTTGGCGTGCTGCCACATTTCGGTTTGTGGAAATACTTGTATCATTGTCGCCCTGGGATGGCCGGGGGACAACATCAGTTGGTCGGGGGTGCCAGCTTGGAGATGCGCCGCGGGAGGAAAACTGAATATCTCGAGATCCCCCTCAAGGACAGCATTAAGGGATGGCGTCTAGAGTGGTTCATAGTTGAGAATTACGGGAATTCTCTCCCCTCCCAGTCGGGAAGACAGCCGGATGTTCGCACCCCAAGCTGGACCGAGTCTCCCATAGATCAGGAGGTAGCTGAGGCAGGTGTGTTGTTAGCTGAAGTTGGACTGCTGAAAGAGAGGGGTCTGACTGCTGAAGCTGTGGTTACTGACTTTGTTTTTAAGAATATTCAGCCACTGAAAGACAGGGCCTATCCAGCTTATCTGTATCGAGGGCTAGCCGACTCAACTCGGGTTACCAACAGGAGAATTCCTTCTGCAGACTTGGTGAGCCGACTTGAAATGATCCTCAGGGGCAAGGTGTCAAATGTTGGTGCTCCGGTGGCGTACTCGGCCTGGAACTTGCCTCCTCCCAAAGCTTTCACCCTTTTCGTGTCGAATCCACCCATTACTGATGGCAGTTTGGGCCTTAGAGTGCGACCCTCTGCTGAAGAAGTCAGTGCTTTGGTTGCCTCGCTTGGGGAGATTCCTGATGACGAACGGCAGGTTCATTTTGAGGTGCCCCTGAACCCTAGTGATGCAGAGATAAGCGCTATGCTTGATTTGCTAGCTGAGGATTCATCCGATGCTGCTCCTGCTGGGACATTGGTAGTGGCGCCCCTCCCAGAGGCTGATACGACTTTGGATGTTTAGAAGCCTGCCAGTGCTCACCCGAGGCGCCCTTGCCGAACCAATCAGCCTGATCCTTCTGTTGATGAGCAGAAGAAGAAAAGAAGACGCCTCCGGCGAGTATCCAGTTTTGATCAGGACGCTGGTACCTCAGTTCCTGTTATTGAAGAAGTGCCTGCGACTGGGTTTACTGACGCTGACCCCAATGGGTGTACCCAATCCGCTGTTGATCCCATAGTGGGTGCCTCATCTGTTGCTGATCCCAATGGGGGTGCTGCTGTTTGTGTTGCCAATGTGGATGATGAGGAAGAGGACAATGAGATTCCTTTGACTCGGAAAAACAGTCGGCTGTTCATCGCTAGTGGTGAAAGTAGTGGAGTTCCGTCTCCTGCTTTGTCTGCCCTCATTGGTCTGCAAGAACTGTCCCTGGCCAACTTTGATCAGACTCTGGAGGATATGGTCCCAGAGGACTTGTTATCGGAGCCAGTGGATGATGGTGCAATGGAGGCTTGCGCTGACGTGCCCGATGCTGGGTTGAGGTCATCCCGTGCCTCGTCGACCTTAGAGCGCGATCTCGAGGGTCGGGAGACTGACTTGGTTCATCCTAGTCCTATGGAAGTAGCTGAGGGCCCGTCAACCTTAGAGGTGGTCACTGTAGAGAGCTTGGTTCTCAAGAATGATGCTGACATATGCCCAGCCCCCGAGGGTGTCGCCGGGGATGACTTAGCTCGGGTGAAGAGTGTAAGCCACTGCCCAGCCCCCGAGGGTGCTGCCGGGGATGATCCGGCTCAAGCGGGCAGTGCCAACTATGACCCAACCCCCGAGGGTGCCCGAGCAGGGTCTCCTTCCTGTACTTCCATGGACGTTCATGCGGGGTCTCCTCCACACTCTGGCTCTATGGTGGTAGCCCAAACCTTGGACCAGGGAGTCGCTTTAGAGGGCAGCGTCCCCACTGATCAGGTGTTTGGCTCTGTTGAAGGCACCGAGCTGATTCTTACTGGTTCGTTGCAAGCTGCTTCGGGTGGTGGCCTTATGCCTGGTTATCAACTGATCTCTCCTGATTTGGGGATCCCTTCATTCTTTTCCAACCTCCAGGTATTGTGATGTATTTTAGCTTGATTTTTACATTGCCTGAACTGCTGTCATTACACTCATCTGTTCTCCTCATCAGGCTTTGGTGGATGGGATGGCCAGCCAGCTGAGATTGCAGGGTGCTTCCGTCCCAGAAGTGGCTTCGTCTCTTGCGTGTTGGAATCCAGTGTCACTTCAACATCGCGTCTCTGAATTGGAGGCGACCAATGCTGGTTAGTGCCTTTTTGTTTCTCCTTGCCTTCGCTGTGGACTGCTTTACCTTCTGACCCTGTTTTGTTTGATTATCTCTTGCTAGGAATGACTCGGCAGATATCAATTCTTGAGGAAAAACATTCCCGAGATCAGGCTGAATTGGTTCAGCGGTGCGCTGACTTTGAGGAGAAATACTCTCAGAGCCAAACTGAACTGGGTCAAGTCTCTGCTGCCTTGGATGACGCCAATGCACTGAGTTCTTCTCTTCATGCTCAGCTCGATTCTGAAAAGGTAATTTACAAAACTGTGCTTTGCCTTGCTGTGTTCCTATTACTTGCTCGGTTTTTGAAGGAGTTGATTTTTGCTCGCAGGAAGAAAAGCGTATCCTTGCTGCTTCTCGTGACAATCTTGACAGATTGTATCGTGATTCTAGTAACTCGCTGACCATTTTGGAGAGGAGTCACCGCTTTACAATGGAGGAGTTGGACAATCAACGTTGTAAGCTGCAGGAATCCGCGGACGAAATGACCCGCCTCAAGCAGCTGATATCAGCAAAGGATGCCACCATCAAGGAACTCCGAGCTTCCAAGAAATCCATTGTCCAGGAATTAGAGACTGCTCGACTGGCTGCTAAAGTTGCTGAAGAAACTTCTGTTACTCTCAAAGCCCAGCGCGACAGAGCCATGGACAAGGCTATTCGGGCGGGACGAATCTTGATGAGGAGACCCAGCGTGGTTGTTCCTGAAGACATAATGGCTGATGTGAATGCCGCCCCTGATTCCTCGAGTCGCCCTTCTTCGTCAGTCGCTCCTGAGAAAGACATTGTGAAATAGAGAAACATTTTGCGTGCTTTGAGCGCGCGGTTAGCATGATCGATTATTTGTTAGAGGACATCAGTTCAGCACTCGAATGATATAATTACTCTCTTATTGTATCAGAATTCATCAGTTTCGAAAATTTGCAGTAATGAAATGACACACGATGATTATGAAATTTGTTTGCGGGATATAGAAGTCATCCCCTGAATTGCATAGGCATGAGCATGTTGCACCGGCTTAAGTCGTTGCCGACTTAAGTCGATTGCTCCGTTAGTAGGGCATAGTGGTCACCCCGAGTTAAGTAAGCGTGAGCATGTTGCATCGGCTTAAGTCGTTGTCGACTTAAGTCGATTGCTCCGTTAGTTGGGCATAGTGGTCACCCCGAGTTAAGTAAGCGTGAGCATGTTGCACCGCCTTAAGTCGTTGCCGACTTAAGTTGATTGCTCCGTTAGTAGGGCATAGTGGTCACCCCGAGTTAAGTAAGCGTGAGCATGTTGCACCGCCTTAAGTCGTGCCGACTTAAGTCGATTGCTCCGTTAGTAGGGCATAGTGGTCACCCCGAGTTAAGTAAGCGTGCAAGTCAATCGTAAATGAACTGAGTATCTTTGAAACCTCTTTTTTATTGATGATATATTTCCACTTTACAGAGTACATCATCGTCCCAGCAGTTTTGAAATACAGCTAGGGATAAAACTTTCTGAGGTGTTCTATGTTCCAGGAATTCCCAACTTCTGTGCCATCCATCTGAGTGAGATGATACGATCCGGGCCGAGTGACTTCTGCTACTATGAAGGGTCCTTCCCATAAGGGTGATAACTTGTGCCGTCCTTCCCCGTTAGAATTTGGCGGAGGACGAGATCTCCTGCTAAGAAGAATCGTTGTCGTACAGCCTTGTCGTGATAGCGCCTTAGAGTCTGCTGGTACCGTGCTGATTGGATTACCGCGTTTAGCCGTTCTTCTTCAAGTACATCAATGTCCTCCAGCCTGGTGGCCTCAGCTTCTGCTATGCTTTCGAAGATCAATCTTGGCGCCCCAAACTTGAGATCAGCGGGCAGCACTGCCTCTGACCCATAGACCATGAAGAAAGGAGTGTTTCCATGCAGAGCTCGGCTAGGTTGGGTTCTTAGGCTCCAAACGACGTAGGGCAATTCCCTTATCCACTTTCCTGCGAATTTTTCATTCTTATCGAAGACCTTTTTCCTGAGTGCCTCCAATATCATCCCGTTGGCTCGCTCCACCTGCCCGTTGGCTCTTGGGTGTGCTACAGATGCATACTTGATCTGAATGCTCTTTTGCTCGCAGAAGTCGAAGAATTCTGAACTTGTGAAGTTGGATCCTAAGTCGGTTATGATGCTGTTTGGTATCCCGAATCTGAATATTATGCTTTGTATGAATTCCACGGCCTTAGCAGAGGTTAAAGAAGCAATGGGCTTGAACTCTATCCATTTAGTGAATTTGTCGATCGCCACCAATACGTGAGTGTATCCCCCTTGAGCTTTCTTGAAAGGTCCAATCATATCCAATCCCCAGCATGCGAAAGGCCAAGTTACTGGCATGGTCTGCAGTTGCTGTGCTGGCAGATGTTGTTGCTTTGACAAGTATTGGCAAGCTTCGCACCTCTGGACTAACTCGGCTGCATCATTCTTTGCTGTTGGCCAATAGAATCCTGACCTGAAGACCTTCCCGACTAGTGTTCTGGAGGCTGCATGTATTCCACATTGCCTAGCATGGACCTCCTCTAGAAGTTGCTTTCCAGTGGACGGGAGAATGCACTTCATGAGGACGCCTGATGCACCCCTTCTGTATAATATCTCCCCAAGGAGTGTATAGTGAGCCGACTGTCTGGCGATGCGCTCTGCCGAGTTCTTGTCATCTGGTTCTTCTTCATTCTTTATATACTTAATGATCGGCCTTCTCCAGTCATCAGAGTCTGACTCGAGTTGATCTATGATGTTGCACTCTTCTGTTTGATCCATTGAGATACTCGGCTGTAGAATTTCTTGCACGAAGACTCCGGGTGGGACCTGAGTTCGACTGGATCCTAGCTTGGACAGTACATCGGCTGCTGTGTTCCGATCTCTTTCTACATGATGAAATTCCAGACCCTCGAATTTATCTTCCAGCTTTCAGGCGGCAGCGCAGTATTTTCCCATCGAATCGCTTGAACAATCCCACTCCTTGTTTATCTGGCTGATGACTATCAGAGAATCTCCATATACCATCAATCTCTTGACGCCCAATGATATGACAATGTTCAATCCATGGATCAAAGCTTCATACTCGGCTGCATTGTTGGAGGCTGGGAACAGCAACTGGAGGGCGTACTTGAGGTGTTCGCCTCCAGGTGCGGTGAAGAGAATCCCTGCTCCTGCTCCCTGCAGCTTCAGCGAGCCATCAAAATACATTCGCCATACTTCTACGGTCTCTGGGCTATCTGGTACTTGCTGTTCAGTCCACTCTGATACGAAATCAACCAGTGCTTGAGTTTTGATAGCAGTGCGAGGTCGGAACTCGATGTCTTGAGATCCCAGCTCGCAAGCCCACTTGGCTATTCGGCCAATGGCTTCCTTGTTGTGAAGAATATCCCCTATCGGAAAACCAGTAACTACTATTACTTTGTGGTCATCAAAGTAGTGACGCAGCTTGCGGGCAGTTAGAAGTACTGCGTATAATAGCTTCTGAACTTGAGGATACTTTTTCTTTGAGGGGCCTAGAACTTCACTGATGAAGTAAACAGGGTGTTGTACTGGATGGGCATGTCCTTCTTCTACTCGCTCGACTACCAACGCGGTGCTCACCACGTGAGTCGTGCAAGAGATATACAGTAGCAAATCTTCAGCTGGTTGAGTTGACATAGCTCGCCGGGGTGGTTTCAGTACTGGTGGTGTTGTCAAGAATTTTTTCAGTGCATCTAGAGCTTCTTGTGCTTCTGAAGTCCATTGAAACTTATCCACCTTCTTGAGTAGCTTGTAAAATGGCAAACCTTTTTCTCCTAGCCTGGATATAAATCTGCTCACAGCTGCCATACATCCAGTAAGTCGCTGAACCTTCTTTTGTGATCGAGGACCTTCCATCTTCATGATAGCTTCAATCTTTTCTGGATTAGCCTCAATTCCTTGGTGGCTAACGATAAACCCGAGCAACTTTCCTGCTGGTACCCCGAAAACACATTTTTCGGGATTAAGCTTCCATCTATACCATCTCAGACTGTTGAAAACCAGCTGTAAGTCTTCGATGAAGTCTTCTGAATTCTCCGTTTTGATTACCACATCATCTACGTAGGCCTCCACACGCTTGCCCCAGTGATCGGCTAAGCATGTTTGAATGGCTCTCTGATAAGTCGCTCCAGCGTTTTTGAGGCCGAACGGCATGGAGGTATAACAGAAAGCACCAAACAGGGTGATGAACGCTGTTTTTTTCCTCATCTTCCTTCGCCAAACTAATCTGATGATACCCGGAATAGCAATCTAAGAAAGACAGCACAGAACATCCAGTGGTGGAGTCCACCACCTGATCTATCCTTGGGAGCCCGAAGGGATCCTTCGGACAGTGTTTGTTGAGATCAGTATAGTCGACGCACATGCGCCAATCCACTTTATTCTTTTTGAGTACAAGAACAGGGTTGGCTAACCACTCGGGGTGTAATACTTCTCTAATAAATCCAGCCGCGACCAAGCGAGCTAACTCGGCGCGAATGGCCTCTCTCTTGTCGGGCGTGAAACGTCGTAGCTTTTGCCAAATCGGCCTCGCCTGGGGATAGACCTTCAGTTTGTGCTCGGCCAGTTCTCTTGGGACTCCCGGCATATCCGCAGGTTGCCATGCGAATACATCTCGGTCATCTTGCAGAAACTGGACGAGCGCGCTTTCCTATTTATCGTCCAAGCTGGAGCTGATGATGGCAGTCTTGCGCTCATCAGCGAACCCTAGGTTGATCCTTTTGGTTTCTTCAGTCGGCCGCATAGAGGTCGCGGCCTGAGCTTCATTTGCCGGTACTGCGAGGTCCTCTTCAGGCTTAGAGTTCACCAGTGTCGAGGAAACCGCCGACGTCTTGGTGGTGAGGGCTGCTTGGATGGCCACTCGGAAACATTCTGCGGCGCCTTAGAAGTCGGCGCGCACAATTATGATTCCTTGCGGTCCTGGCATCTTCAGTACCATGTACGTGTAATGGGGGATGGCCATGAATTTGGCCATCCCCGGCCTCCCGATGATGGCGTTGTACCCACAGTCGAAGTTCGCCACTTCGAACCTCAGGAACTCGGTTCTGTAGTTCTCTGGAGTTCCGAAGGTGACTGGCATGTAGATGTGGCCCAGCGGGTATTCCCCTTCCGTCGGCACGATGCCGAAGAAAGGAGTGTCCGACTCGTGGAGCTCTTTGAGGTGAACTCCCAAGCCTTGGAGTGTTCGGGGGAAGGTGACGTTGATGCTGCTCCCCCCGTCCACTAGCACCTTCTTCACCCGGCTCTCTCGGATCACCGGATCGACGAGGAGCGGGTATTTGCCTGGATGGTCGAAGTTAAGCCATTGATCCTCCCGAGTGAAAGTGATCGGGTGCTCCGACCACCGGTATGGGGCGGGAGGACCGGTGGTCACCACCAGTATTTGGCGGTCGTTGAGCTTTTGTTGTCGTTTGTTCTCCTGCGATCCGTGTCCGCCGAAGATGACGTTGACCTCTCTGTCCACGCGCGGGAAAGCTCCTCCTCCTCCCCCCTCCTCCTGCTGATGGGGTTGTCGTAGTTCATCTGGTCCTCCCCTCGGCGGAGGAGGAGGTAGAGGTTGGAAGGGTCGGCCGTGCCCAATGGAGTGCTTGAAGTCCCGGCAGTTACGAAGAGTGTGGCGCATGTCTTTGTGGTACAGGCACTGGGTGTCGAGGATGTCGTCCAACGTGCGTTCGCCTCCGCGAGGTCCTCCTCGGGCGCGAGAGGCAGGTGGTCCGGCGGCGTGCACTTCTTCGCGAGGCCTCTTCTCCCAGCGTTTGTCGGATGGCTGGTTCACGTCGCGTCGTGGTGCTGCCGGTGCGGGCTTTGTTCCTCCGATGAGGTCCTGAGCTCGCTCGTCGGCGGTGATGTAGAGGTCGGCTTCCCGGAACAGCTCCTCGGAGGTAGTCGGTGCCTTCTGTAGTATGGCTCGGACGAAAGCCGAGTCGTTGGATCCTCTGTAGAAGTCCTCGATCACGGCCGCCTCCGTGACCTCGGGGATACGATTTCTCATGGTCTGGAACCTTTTGAGGTACGACCGGAGAGTCTCATCCCCCCGGCGCTTGATGGACTTGAGGTCCCACGGTTGCGCCGGCTTGTCGGAGAGGGACTGGAAGTTGGCGGTGAAGCGTCGACTGAAGTCCCCCCAGTCGTCGATGCAGTGTCGGGGTAGATGTCGCAGCCACTGCAGCGCGTCTTGCCCAAGGACGATGGGTAAATACGCGGTCATCACGTCCTCGGACGCCCCGGCAGCTCGAGCAGCGATGGTGTAGATGGCTAGCCAACCCCCTGGATCCTGCTTAGGTTCATATTTGTCGACATTGGATACCTTGAAGTTAGGAGGCCATTGAATGACCCTAAGGCGCGGGGTAAGAGCGGACACTCCGCACGTGTCCTCCTGTCGTCGGGGACGATGTCTGTCCCGGGGAGGGGAGTTGTGGTTCCTCGACCGTCCCCGGGTGGTACCGCCAGTTGAGGCCATTGCCGACTCAGTTCTAGTGGCCTGGCTCTGAGCCGGGATGCCATGATCCCTGTCGTACTCCTCCCGGCGGCGAATCTCGTTCTCATGCGGCCGTTCGCGCGAAGCATTGATGGAGCTTCGCGCGTCTCGGCGACTATTGATGGCGTGTCGTAGATCGTTCGGTGGGTGAGCAAGCGGTAGAAGATGGTTGGCGGCCTGAGTGAACAGTCGTCGGTAGCCCTCAGCGTCAGGAGTCCGGGGAAGTCCATCAGCTATCCGAGCTAGTACCCCTCCGACTTCACTCGGTGTGTTCATAGCTCGGGCGAAGTCAGAGTTCAGGTTGCGCCCGAAGAATGGATTCTCCCGGCGTTGCTTTGCACCTTGCTCGGCTTGTTCCTGAGCCCGTCGGCGATCTCGTCGTCGGGAGTTCCTTCGTTCTCTGAAGACGCGTTCTTCCGGAGTTTCTCCTATCTCCGAGACCTCGTCTCGCGAGACAGACTGCTTCGGATCCCGTTCCCCGGCCGCGTGATGTCGTCGAACGTTCCTGCGCCGATTCCTCCGTCGGCGGGATTCTCGCTGAGGCGGTTCTTCTCCGGGTGCGGTCGGCTCGTCGTCGGAGATGGTAGGCGACTCCGCTCTCCCGATGAAGAGGACGTCGGGGTAGAATGGTGCTACTGTCGTGGCAACCTTCTTTCCGTTCTCCTTTGAGGCTGGAGGAACGGAAAGAACAACTTGCTTCTCCCTGGTTTCTTTCTTCCTCGCGATCTGTGTCCATTCTGTTGTCGGAGAAGTAGACAGTGGAGTTTTCCGGGTCAGCGAGCTCTCAGCCCTCGACTTTCTGGAGACGATCTTTTTCCGGAGAGCTAGAGGTTGCGCTTCTCCGGCATTTTCGGAGTTCGTTGGAGGAGACTTCTTTTCCGGCGGATCCGTGATACAGTGTAAGATTCCCTCTTCATCCGCTACAGATGAGATTGTTCCGAAGCAGAATACGGATCCGGGACGCAGGGTGATCTGGCTGTAGAAGGTGACGACCATTGAGCTAGCTTGGATCGTCGACACACCCCCTACCTGGCGCGCCAGCTGTCGGTGTTTTGGGTCCGACCGCACACCCGGGGTTGCCCCTCAAGGTGTTTTTAGGAGTAGGACGGTGTCGACGACTGTAGCAAAATGGTTCATGCCAATTGCACGAGGAACAGTGGACAAGGTTTACTGGTTCGGGCCGCTTAGAAATGCGTAACACCCTACGTCCTGGTGAGTATGCTTGGTGAATGTGGTTACAAGAGAGCTCTCTGGATTGAGAATACAGAGAGTTGACGTGGGTGGCTAGATAGTAGGGTCGATCGATCTGAAGGGGTGCCCCCTAGGCCTTATATACTCGACCGTGGGGCAATACATGTGGATATGATAGCAACGAGTAACTAAAAGATAGTGAACCTCTTGAGTTTATCTCCGCATAACCCTCCCCGACTTATCCTCGCATGGCTCCGTTGCATGGGGGCTCCAGCGCGGGAAAGTCGGATCTCTGTTGTGGTCACTCGCTCGACGTCATGGGTCGTCCGGGTTTACATCAATCCGGCCTCATGTCGATCTGCTCTGCTGGTTGTCTCTCCCCAGGCCCACGAAAGGATGACCTTATGATTTATTGGGCCCTTGGGCCTTCCGTGAGGTCTTTTACTCTTTAGTGGACCCGGGGGATATCTATCCCCCACACTCATTGCATAACTTACTTAACTTATTGCAGATCCCTCTTAATTGAACGGTGATTCCTATAACTCAAGAATTATAAAATGAATACTATCGTTGTTTCCAAGCACTTGGAGCACGCCATATGATATAGATTTTAAATCTGTTGTGCTTTACATTTTTATACTCATAAGATCTGTGCTTCTCCTGTCTGTAGAATAATTGTGTACATGCTAGGAGCAAACATGTTAGAATCTTTGTTTGTTTTGTCATTTAATCACCAAAACCCTCAATTAGGGTTGATTGCACTTACAATCTCCCCTTTTTTGGTGATTGATGCCAAAACAAACTAGAGTAGAGATAAAAATTAAAAAGTAAGAACACCGGCGAGATAAAAGTACTTGTGTATGTGCAGCTCCCCCTAAATATGTGCATGAGTTTTGTGATATTAATATTGACTTGATATGTCAATTTGCAACATATTTGGAGAGAGTGAACAACCAACACAATACACAAAAACTGAGGGATGCAACATAATTAAATAAGATGTGATGATAAAAATTAGCATTACACAAACAAGTCCATCATTGTATAGCATAAGATATGAAATGTTACTGGCTATTACAATAAGGTCATCACATCACATCATTAAAAAGTTTGTGGCTCTAGGCCATCACCACATGCATCACAAGTCAGACGAATAATAATTATTACAGACCAGACTAGGTGTTCATTACATAAATTAAAAGTGCTGCTAAGATGAGAAACCTTCTCCCCCTTTTTGGCAACTAGCACCAAAAAAGGAGAGAACCACCAGCCACACATCACCACTGAGGAGGAGTCGGACCAAAGAACTGATGCGCCAGATGAGTTGCAAAGTGTTCTTCCCCAGACTGAGATGGGGGAGGATAGCTTCCTGAAGGATCCTGGGGCGGAGGATAAGAAGAGTATTGACCCGGATCCCCCTGGTGGGGAGGCGAGGCAAACTGCTCATGATCATCAAAGAATTCTTCATCTTCTTCTTCATCTTCTGGAGTCATGAAAAGCACCCCATATGTCTGCTGGTGCCACTCATTGATTTCTGGTGGAGGAGGGTGAAGAGGCACATCAGGCGAACGGGGAGCAAATGGCATACCCATAGAGGAAGCTTGACGACGAAGATTGTCGTCAGTCTCTCGCTGTCGTCGAGCCAGCTCATGCACATCTGAAGATATATTTCTGCACATGGAAAAGAATGCTGCAATACCATGGGCCAGACGAGCACCCATCCCGCGACCACGACCTCGACCACGACCACGTGGTGTGGGACATCCACGACCAGGAGATGGATGCGAGGGTCCGGCAGCAGCAGGTCCACGAGAGCTGGAGGGCACTTTCCTCAGACGCCCTGCTGGATTGTTTGGATCAATCCAGAAGGGGGTATAAGATAGATGTCTTGTGCCTTTCTCATAGCGAAACTGAGTCACCACTTCAATCATCTTCATGATGAAGGGGGCGTGAAGACATCCCTTGAGAGGGAAGCAAGCAGCATGAATAATTTCTTGCCAAATCATGTAAAAAACATTGATACTGAAAGTCGCCTAGAGGGGGGGGGTGAATAGGGCGAAACTGAAATTCTCAAAAATAATCACAACTACAAACCGGATTAGCGTTAGAAATATAATCGAGTCCGCGAGAGAGGGCGCAAAACAAATCGCAAGCGAATAATGAAGTGAGATACGCGGATTTGTTTTACCGAGGTTCGGTTCTCTCAAACCTACTCCCCGTTGAGGAGGCCACAAAGGCCGGGTCTCTTTCAACCCTTCCCTCTCTCAAACGGTCCCTCGGACCGAGTGAGCTTCTCTTTCTCAAATCACTTGGGAATCAAACTTCCCGCAAGGACCACCACACGATTGGTGTCTCTTGCCTTAATTACAAGTGAGTGTTTGATCACAAGAAAGAATGCCAAAGAAAAAGAAGCGATCCAAGCGCAAGAGCTCAAATGAACACTACAAATCACTCTCTCTAGTCACTAGGGCTTTGTGTGGAGTTGGGAGAGGATTTGATCTGTTTTTGGTGTGCTTTGTAATGAATGCTAGCTCTTGTATAGTGGTTGGAAGCTGGAAAACTTGGATGCCTTGAATGTGGGGTGGTTGGGGGTATTTATAGCCCCAACCACCAAACTAGCCGTTTGGTGAGGCTGTCTGTTCGATGGCGCACCGGACAGTCCGGTGCACACCGGACATGTCCGGTGCGACAGCCACGTCACCAAAGCCGTTGCAATTTGACCGTTGGAGTTCTGACTTCTGGGCCCGCCTGGATGTCCGGTGCACACCGGACATGTACTGTTCAATGTCTGGTGCACCAGAATGGGCGTGCCTGACTTCTACGCGCTTCTGGCGCGCATTGAATGCGCCTGCAGGTGACCGTTGGCGCGAAGTAGCCGTTGCCCCGCTGTTACACCGGACAGTCCGGTGTACACCGGACATGTCCGGTGAATTATAGCGAAGCGCCCACTGCAAAATCCCGAGGCTGCCAAGTTCCAGAGCCGCATCCCTTTGGAGCACCGGACACTGTCCGGTGTACACCGGACATTCCGGTGAATTATAGCGCGCCGGCTCCTAGAAATTCCCGAGGCTGAGGAGTTCTGTGCGCGGTTCCCTGGTGCACCGGACACTGTCCGGTGCGCCACCGGACAGTCCGGTGCGCCAGACCAGGGAGCCATTCGGGATTCCTTTAGCTTTCTAATTTGAACCCAACTTTGGTCTTTTTAATTGGCTTGTTGTGAACCTTTGACACCTGTATAACTTATACACTGAAGCAAACTAGTTAGTCCAATTGTTTGTGTTGGGCAATTCAACCACCAAAATTAATTAGGGACTAGGTGTAAGCCTAATTCCCTTTCAGATACTTTCTGAACTATTTGGCTTCATAAATGAGAGCGATACCTTGCTCTCTCCCAGGATATTCATTTGGTTACCTCCTTTTGGAATGAGAGTCATTCTGCAGAGAGAGTTAATATATCTGTAAAACTTATGCAGATTGGTGGACTCCCAAAATTTACCAGTCTCAGATATATGAAGATCCCGAGCTTCATCTTTGGTGGGTTGACGAAAGTCATGAATTTTAATCTTGTCCCCAGAAATATCTTCATCAGAGAATCCAAGAATGTGAGCAAACCTTCAGTAGCTCACCTTGTACCAACTGCCTTCAATATAGAAATCAAGATAAGAAAAGTTATAAGGACTTTCCTCATCGGCCAGCTTAATCCAAAGAGTAGAGTAGAACTGAGCAATAACTTCATCATTCCAATCATATTGTGTTGGTACCCTAAATCAAGGGTACTCTCTTCTACAACATGAAGACGCCGCACCCATGCGACGTCCCTTAGCCACGTAGGGAATGGCGCCTGACCCCGCCGCATGGGCAGACCAAAGGGCGCCACGTGGCAAGGAGAGACAACACATCTCAGTAAGTCCAGACTCCCTCAGAGGGACTCCGGACCTTTATACATATAAGTCCGGAGCCCCGAGGAGGTCCGAACCCCAGCAGGGTCCCGGAACGAGGAGAACCCTGGTATGAGCAGGGGTCCGGTGCTGACACGTGTCTGGGAGTTGCCCTTCATGTCCTGCTCAGGCGGAGACCCGCTGCTTGTGGCCCATGACATAAGATATCGGGCCGAACCTGACGTAAGGTCATGAAGCCCTGCATTTATTGAAGAAAGGACGCGCTGCCTGCCACCGCGCTGATGAGCGACGTGCCCTCTCAGCATTCAATGTGTCCCGTCCCATCTGCTGGCAGGCGGTGTCAAGGTCATCCAGCAGGCGGCGCGCCTGCTGGGTCTACTAGCGAACAGTACGACTGTGCCATGCAACACACTGTACTCAACATCCCTCCTACAAGAAGCTTCCTCTATACGCCAAGGATACGTAGATCTCAGGTGTCAGGGATGAGAAGATTGTCTCGACAATAGGCATTAGTAGCTCCAAGTGCTGTATTCTTTATGTTCCTGGGCCCACATGTCAGGGCCCAGTCCCTTTGTGCATGCCCCCTTCAGCTATAAAAGGGGAGGCGTGCGACGTTACACACACACACAATCTTAGACTCGCTAGCTCATACAAGCTCTCAAGCAATACAACTCACAGTGGAGTAGGGTATTACGCTCCGACGGCCCGAACCACTCTAAACCCTTGTGTGTTCTTGAGTTCTTCCCCTTTACTCCAATGATCAAGCAAAACGCCTAAGCCCCTCCTCATCTTAGGATTTAGGGCGGGTGCACTCTACCACTCGACCGGAGATTTCCTCTCCGACATATTGGAATGTCATAATGTTCTTCATTTTCTTCCTCTCACAGGCCCTCAAAGCCTGTGTCATCTCTGGATCACCAATAGATTCACATCCTTCCCAGTTAATGTATCTCTGATGCAGAATAGGCTGATGCTTCTTAGGAAGAATCACAGAGTTATAAAAATCAACATGCTGAAGGGTCCAGAACCGATTACCATCGATCCTAGCATCACGAATACGTAATGTAGGGTTTTGGAATCGGATGTCCTAGAGAAGGGTGGACCCTCCGCTGGCAGTGAAATTTGTGTCATGCTCATTTGCAGATCGATGAGCCTCCGCCCTGTGAAGAACCAACCCCCGAATAATGGGTGCGTTGGCAGAGGGGAGGTCAACTTCATCATCCTTGCCTCTGTCATCATCGCTAGTTGGCTCCCATGCCTGTGGATTGGCCGCGGGTCGAGACCGACCGGAAGGATTTCGGGTCGTCCGGTCGCGAGCACCATGAGACCCTGAGGCCTCACCACCTTGCATCACATTTCCGGATCCTCGCCCACACTTGGATCTGGAACGCGGGGGAGTTTCTTCACGAATTTCTTGATCATCATCGGAGTCAGATTCAACAACTGATGGGTTCCTACGACGCACCATCCTTAAGATAAAAAGAGAACATATGGTGAGCGAGGAGATCGATGTTTAAGGATTTTAACAAACACGTTTGAGTAAAGATGCGTATGATATTGAGCATGCACTTCAACCGTTCATGCGAGCGGTTCAACTACAACGAACAATACCAAACTACTAAACTCAAACAATGTTCGAGACAAAAGAAGACAGTTTAAGTGTTGCAAGCACCTAAACTACATAGTATCCTTGAAAAGATACACAAGATAATCAAGAACGGTGTGAGATCGAGTAAAAAAACATGAGAAAATAAGGCAATACCTCGATCTGACGATTCAACCACAGAAACCCCAACGAAAGTGAGGGAGTTGATGGAGGAGACCGAGAGGAACAAATCTCCAACAAACTCCCAAGGATTTGATGGCTCAAATGGGATTTGGAGTGTGGTGAGAGTGTGAGAGAGAGAGGGAAAGTGAAGGCGACGACGGCAGTAAGAAATGAACGGGTAAAGAGTGAAAGAAAGAAGGGGAGGAGAAAAAAGGAGGAGGCGGCGGCTGGCCAGCGGACCAAAACCGGTTCAACCGGTTATAAAACCGGTTCAACCAGCTTTGCTGCAGTGTGAACAGTTAAAGCGCGCAGAAAACGATGTTGACTGCACAGAATTCCTGCCATACTGACAGTGTAGTCTGCGAGACTGACGGCGCAGCCTGCGGGGCTGACTGACAGCACGAACGCAGAGGCGACAAAAACCGGTTCAACCCACCAGAGGAAAACCGGTTGAGTGGTCTACTTAGCCGATTTACTCAACCTGTTTTGAGATATTGTCCGGTAAGGCTTTAACTACAATCAATATTTGTGACATGAGTAACTTTGGCAATAAAAATATGATTTCGCATGTCATTTTGTGCATAAAGCAATTTTATATCAAACAATCACGATTTAAATTTTAGTTTTATGATACGTTTCGAGAATCCAAGATATCTAGTTCACTCCTAAGAAAACAAAACCTAGTCTCATCAAGGGTTTTTGTGAAGATATCGGCTAGTTGATTTTCAGTGCTCACATGAAACAATTCGATATCTCCTTTGGCTTCATGGTCTCTCAAGAAATGATGTCTAATGTCAATGTGTTTGGTTCTAGAGTGTTGCATAGGATTGTTTGCAAGTTTTATGGCACTCTCATTGTCACATAGTAGAGGAATCTTATTAAACTCACAACCAAAATCTCTAAGGGTTTGCTTCTTCCACAACAATTGTGCACAACATGCACCAACTGCTATGTACTCAGCTTCTGCAGTGCAAAGTGCAACACAATTTTGTTTCTTGGAACTCCATGACACTAAGGACCGCCCAAGGAATTGGCAAGTCCCAGTAGTGCTTTTTCGATCTACTTTGCAACCGGCATAATCTGAGTCAGAGTAGCCAAGTAAATCAAAAAGGGAGCCTTTAGGATACCATAATCCTAGGTTTTGGGTGTGGACTAAGTATCTTAGGATTCTATTAACGGCAACAAGATGGCAATTTTTAGGATTAGCTTGAAAACGTGCACACATGCAAACACTTAACATGATATCAGGTCTAGATGCACATGAGTAAAGCAGTGACCCTATCATTGATCTATATAACTTTTGATCTACCGGTTTACCTTCTTCATTTAGGTCAAGATGTCCATTTGATGACATTGGAGTCTTGGCGTGCTTTTCCTTTTCCATGCCAAACTTCTTGATCATGTCTTGTGTATATTTGGTTTGGCATAGAAAGGTACCTTCCTTGAGTTGTTTGACTTTAAATCCTAGGAAGTATTTGAGCTCGCCCATCATAGACATCTCGAACCTGTTCGTCATTACTTTGCTAAATTCTTCACAAAATTTTTCATTAGTTCTACCAAATATAATGTCATCGACATATATTTGGCACACAAATAACTCATTGTCAACTTTGTGAGTAAATAATGTAGAGTCAGCTTTTCCTATTGTAAATCCATTCTTAATTAAAAAAATCTTTAAGACAGTCATACCAAGCTCTAGGGGCTTGTTTAATCCCGTAGAGCGCCTTGTGAAGTAGATAGACGTGGTTTGGCTTTCTTGGATCTTCAAAGCCCGGTGGTTGCTCCACATAGACCCTCTCCTGTAGTGGTCCATTTAAAAATGCGCTCTAGACGTCCATTTGGTATAACTTGAAATCATGGTTAGTAGCATAGGAAATTAATATTCTAATTGACTCTAACCTTGCTACCGGCGCATATGTTTCACCAAAATCAAGTCCCTCCACTTGAGTGTAGCCTTGAGCAACCAACTGTGCTTTGTTTCTTGTAACAACGCCATGTTCATCTTTTTTGTTCCTAAAGACCCATTTTGTCCCAATCAAATTTTGCTTGGGTCTTTGAACCAAGGACCAGACTTCATTCCGGGTGAAGTTGTTCAACTCCTCTTGCATGGAAATTATCCAATCCAGATCACCCAACGCTTCTTCAACCTTAAGTGGCTCAAGAGAGGAGACAAACGAGTAAAATTCACAAAATTTTGCTAAACGAGATCGAGTTGTTACCCCTCTCCTGATGCTACCTAGGATGTTGTCCACCGGATGA
The DNA here is from genome assembly GCA_029449295.1 of Zea luxurians. Classification (NCBI taxonomy): domain Eukaryota; kingdom Viridiplantae; phylum Streptophyta; class Magnoliopsida; order Poales; family Poaceae; genus Zea; species Zea luxurians. The sequence goes on along the minus strand of JAOPSE010000023.1, from coordinate 25,521,245 downwards.
TCTCTTTGAATGGTATGATGGACTCGAGGATGGGGCACTGATGGTTGTCTTTGAATTTGCTCCTCCTCATCATCTACTTGATCAAGAGGCACTTCACCATCAACACTTTCATGTTAATCTTCTACCACGGTTGGCATCCTTTGGGGTTGATGACCTTCTTCAAGACTTGGATGACTTGAGGTTGATGGATTTGCTTGGGTGGAGGATTTATCACCCACCACCTTTGCGCCCACATCAAAAACCTCATTGGTCATCCACAAAGTTCTTTCCTCATCATCCTTTTCTTGAGGTCTCACTTCACCTATTGCAAGCTTCTTTATGGCCTCACAAGGTGGTTCTTCATTTCCTGCAATGTCATTAGAAACATGGCCTTGCGAGCCATTAGACTCATCAAATGTCACGTCTATCGCTATTTCAACAAGACCGGTGGTATTATTGAAAACACGATATCCATGCGCATTTGATGCATAACCAAGCAAGAAGCCCTCGTCCACTCTAGGAGCAAACTTTGAGCTCTTGACTTCCTTGTTAAGAATAAAGCATTTACAACCAAATACTCTAAAATAATCAACTTTAGATTTGTTACCAATGAGAAGCTCGTAGGCAGTCTTCTTGTAGATCTTGTGAAGATAAAGGCGGTTGATTACATGACAGGCGGTGTTGACTGCCTCTGCCCAAAAATTGTTAGGGGTCTTGTACTCATCCAACATGGTTCTAGCGGCTTCAATTAGTGTTCGGTTCTTCCTTTCCACAACACCATTTTGTTGTGGAGTGTAGGGAACCGAGAACTCATGTTTGATTCCTTCTTCGCCTAAGAATTCTTCGACACCTGTGTTCTTGAATTCTGTCCCATTGTCACTTCTCACTTTCTTGATTTTAAGCTCAAACTCATTTTGAGCTCTTCTCATGAATTTCTTCAAGGTCTCTTGGGTTTCACCTTTGTCACTCAAAAAGAAAACCCAGGTGAAGCGAGAAAAATCATCAACAATAACTAAGCCATGCTTACTACCACCAATACTGATGTAAGCCACAGGTCCGAAGAGGTCCATATGAAGAAGCTCCAATGACCTCTTTGTTGTGACCACATTCTTTGATTGATGTGGGACTCCATGTTGCTTTCCTGCTCGGCATGCGCCACAAACCCTATCTTTCTCAAATACAACATTTGTTAGTCCAATGATGTCACTATCCTTTTGAAGTTTGGCCAAATTCCTCATACCGACATGAGCTAGCCGGCGATGCCATAGCCAACCCTTGTCAGACTTTGCCACTAAACAAGTCTCAGGCGTCACTTTACTTGTGAAATCAACAAGATAAAGTTTGCCCTTCAAGCGACCCGTAAAGGCAACTGAGGAATCCTCCCTTCTAAGGATCTTCACATCCACATCAGAAAATAAACAATTATAACCCATTCCACAAAGTTGTGAAACAGACATCAAATTGTAGCTTAAAGAATCTATTAGTAAAACATTTGAAAGTGATTGTTGGTCAGAGATAGGAATTTTACCAATACCAATCACCTTACTCTTGCCACTATCTCCAAACACAATTTCTTGTGCTTCTTGAGTTAGTTGCAAGGAATGAAACATGTCTTCCTCCCCGGTCATGTGATTTGTACATCCACTGTCAAGCACCCAACTTGACCCACCAGAGAAGTAGACCTGCAAAACAAATTTAGGCTATGCTTTTAGGTACCCAAATTGAATTGGGTCCTACAGTGTTAGTTACAGCTTTGGGTACCCACATACTTCTTTTCATGACTTTTCTTTTAGTGTAGGCACCCACATATTTAACAACCAATTTCCCTAAATCCCAAGTCAACATATAATCACAAAGATAAGAGTGAGAAATGGGAGCATTAAATTTTTCTCCACTTGTGGATCTCGCTTCCTTCATCTTACTCTTTGTGGAACTCAAGTTTACCTTTACTTGAGTTGACTTGTTATTTGAGGAGTGAATCCTCCCCAAAGCATCATATAGGGTGGTTCCCTCTATGAACTTGGGGGATCTCCACCCCTTATGCACTATGCTAGGGTTTTCCTTAAATGAGTTGAACCCAAGCCCCCTTTTTTCCATTGTTGGGCTTTAAGGACTTGTGCTTGGGTTCAACTTTCTTTAACCCATCATTGCTAGAGCATCTCTTCAATATTTCTTTGACCTTCACATGTGGGCTTTTCTTCCTTGCATGGTTAGTCAAACAACAAGAAGCATGGTATTTGACACAATGTTTGCAAAATGTATTATTTGAGGAACTAGACTTAGATTCAATCAATAAAGATGAGGCATTGATGTTCTTGCAATTTTCAAGTTGCACTTGAAGTTCTTGATTTTGGACAGTCAAGCTTAACATGCTTGATTCAAGTGCATCCTTTTCATTTGCAAGATTAGCTACAGAGGTTTTCATATTTGTTACTTCTTTTTCTTTATCCTCCATAGTTATCTTGACTAAAGATACTTCCTTAGTCAAGGCTTCTAGCATTTCATCTTTATTGAGTAGCAATTCTTGAAGCTCTAGGTTTCTCTCCTTTTCAAGGATGAGCAAGTCTTCTTGAGCATCAAGAGTTGCTTTTCTTTTATCTAGCTTCTCCATTAATTTAGTGATAACATTATATCCATTCAAGCCAAATTCCTTAATCATTTTGTTTTTCATGGCAATTTGTTCATCATCATCATTTGAGAAATCATCACTAAATAAAGTTACCTTATCTCCTTTTGCCATGAGGCAAGTCGGAGTGTAGGAGTCGTCTTGGAGGTTGGTGAAGAGTTGCGAGCTTGAAGTAGATTGGATGGCAATGTTTGCCACCACTTCCTCTTCTTTGGAGCTAGAACTCTCTTCATCGGAGTTCCATTCTTCACCAATATGGGCTTGACCATATTTCTTCTTCTTGAAATATCCCTTGTTCTTGCCTCCCTTTTTGAACTTGTCCTTCTTGTATTCCTTCTTGGCTTCTTGTTCCTTTTTGTTAGGACAATCCGCTATGAAATGACCGGTTTGGCCACATTCATAGCATGCCCTCTTCTTTCCTTTCCTTTGAAACTTATCATTTTTCCTTGTTTTGATGAACATAGCTGTGTCTTCATCACTTGAGCTATCTTCATCACTTGATGTCTCGACCACTTTCTTTGCCTTGTGGTCTTTGTTCTTCTTGGGGGTGTCTTGTTCATTTGAGATCAAGGCATGAGAGTCTCTTGTCTTGATTGGGGCTTCTTCGGATTCATGTTGTTGAATCTTTGCAAATAATTGATGAGGCGTCATCTCCTCATAGTCATCACGGTCCCTTATCATCCTCGCTAGACTCTTGTCCTTTTCTTTGTATGCTCTCATGAATAGTCTTGTGACCTTGGAGTCACTCCAATCTTCACTTCCAAGCACTCTTATTTTGTTTACCAACACCATTAACCGATCAAAGAGTGATTGAAGTGACTCACCCTTAGTCCAATCATATCTAGCAAGCTCACTCTCCAAAGCTTCAATTCTATGTCTCTTAGCTTTGGGGTCTCCTTCATGTGACATTTTAAGAATGTTCCAAATGTCATGAGCATCTTCTTGCAAAGACTTCCTTTTATTATGCTTCCGGACTTTTTGGTATTCTTCCGGACAAAGACTTCCTTTTATTATGCTCACCGCTTGAGCATTGCGGTGAACTTCTTGCATCATTTCCGGAGTCATCTCTTCTCCTTGGGCGGGCTTATACATACCTACATTGACAATCTCCCAAAGACTAGGATGTACACCGATTAAATGCGACTTCATCTTATCAGCCCACCCGTCATAGTTCAACTCACTAAGAGTTGGTAACTTTCCAAGTGGGGCGGAAGAGAAGTTGGGGATAAAATTTCTAGAATAATCAAATTGAACTTTACTGAATTCGTTACCTTTACTTTTGGTAGATGATCCTTCGGTGTTGAGACTTACCTTGCTCATCACCTTCGACACCAAAAGTTCCACTAGGTCGTCATTGTATTCAATTTTTTCCTTTCCTTTATCTTCTTCGGCCTCTCTCCTTGATTCTTCTTCTTCTCTTTTCTTAGCATCTTCCTCTTTCATTTTGAGGAACATCTTCTCGGTAATCTTCATGGCGAGGTCGAGGACCTTGGGGTCTATTTCCTCGCCGGAAGATGTGATGGGGATTTCCTCGAGGAGAGGATCCACATGGTCCCTTTGAGTAGACATGATCGTTTCCTCATGCGGTTAAGCGTGAAATGAGGTACGAAGCTCCGATACCAATTGAAAGTAGCCTAGAGGGGGGTGAATAGGCTACACCTAAAATATTTCACTAAAAACTTTGAGATAGGTCAAATTAAAGTTGCTCTGGTGCAAACCGGTTCAGTTGATTTTGTTTACAACTGATCAAGTTTGAACCTGCTCAACTTAGATTAAATAATCAGTTAAACAAATATGATGAAGTAGTGAAAGATTCTGCTAATGACTTGCCCTACAGAAAATCCACTCAAATAGATGAATATGAACCAACCAACAATTTAAGGCACTTAACAAGAACACACAAGAACATGCGATTTAACCCAAGGTTCGGCAACCACCACAAAGGTGTCCTACTCCTCGTTGAGGAGCTCACAAAGGGCCGGGTCTTTTCCAACCAAAATCCTCCACAAGCCGACCACCAAGGTCAAGGCAATCTTTTCTCAAATTTGCTCAAAGAGTGGGTAATACAAACTTCTTGGGATCGTCCACAAATTTGGAGACTCCCAAGTAACCTCTAACCGTCAAGGAACACAAGGCTCCAAGAGTAACAAATCCACACAAGGTTAAGTTTGCAATGAGCTCAAGAACAAAGAGAATGGGAGAATCAAGATGAAGTTGACAGCGCGTTAGATCGACTTCACCTCACACCAAGGATCCTTCAAGCGATTGAAGGAGATGCGATTTCGGGTGTGAGATGTGAATTGAATGCCCTTGTTTGGAGTTTGGTCAGCTGAGAAATCATGGAGAGAGTAGAAGTAATGAAGAGATAGAGTGTGTGGGGGTATTTAAAGGATCCCCCAAAAGCTGGCAGCCGTTGGGAGAAAAGGACCAAAAACCGGTTGAACCGGTTTCCACCAGGAAGATCTCGGTTCACTAATCTACTCAGTCGGAGACTCGACCGAGCTCAAATTCGGTTGAGCCGGGCCCAAATCCGGTTGAACCGGTTTTCAAAAAAATATCTGCACACGACTTTTCTGACAGCTTCTAACTGTCAGACTGGTCAGAGCAGAGGTGGCAGAGAAATACTCCAGAAACCGGTTGAACCGGTTTCAGGTCCGGTTGAACCGATTTTTGAAGCTGAAGAGCAAGTTTTGAAAATTCTGAAGTGAACCAAGGTGGAACTTTTGTGGGGAGTAAGAGTGGTTTTTCAAAAGGCATTCATGATTGTAAGACCCAAAATTAGTAGAATTGTTGTTATAAATAAACAAATATAGTTATTATAGTACATTGGGGAATGAGAAAGGAAATTTGTAATTGAGTCAACTATTGTTAGAGACAAATATGGGAATGAGAATAACATAGTAATATTTAAAAAATGTGGTTTATATTCACATTTGGATTTCAATTGATACAATTGGAAAATCTGAAAATTAAAATAAGAGTATAAATTTGAGTTTGAATAATTGAATTTGGAAATAAGCTAGAAGTAGGAAATGAGTATACACTAAAAAGAGAATAAAATAAAATATATTATAAACAAATAAATAATAGGTGTTATCATTATATTGGGATTTTTATTTTTTTTTGGAATCTGAATTTAAGAACAGGAAATTGAATTTTGTTTACGTGTTTCAAATTAGAAATAGAAAAGAATAAGGAAATGAGAGCTTGGCGGGCTGGAATCTACAAATTCGGTCCAAAACCCTTCCACCGGCCCAACTGGTGATCCCCGCGCGCACTCGTACTCTCGTCTCCAACTGACGAATGGGCCCGCTTCGTCAATCGTCTCCCTCCTCGGGTAGGGATCGCCGCTGAGAGCAGAATCCGCGGAATCCGCGCGCAGTAGTTGGCCTCGGGTCCCTGTCGCGTGGGGTCTGGACGTCAGAAACCTCTTCTCCCTCCCTATTCGCTTTTCTGTTGGGCACACCGAGCTCTGTCGCCACGCAACAGCATCCGTGGGACTCGCGACTTCCGCCGGGATCTCGGGCAACAGCGTCGGCGAGATTCTCGGCCATGGCCTCCTTGAACGCGGACTCTGCCTTAGTATAAAATCCGGCCCCGCTTTGCCCCTAGCCATAGTCATCACGAGTGAAATCCTCCCATAAACCAAGCTCGCGGGGGAACTCGTCGGTCCGCCGTGCACACACGAGGCGCCGCCGTGGAACCACGTCCATACCGTCGCTCGGAATCCTCGCCTGGGTGTCGTGATGATGGTAGTGGCAGTCATCGGTGCTGGAACAACATTTGCACCAGCAAATTGCTCGTCGGGCCAAGCCATGGCCGCGGACTCGCGCGTCGTAGAGGGTACTCTTCTACGTTGGCGATTGAGGCGAACGCAGGTCTGCTGGAGCTTCATAGCGTCCCTTGGAATGGGGTCGTGTCCGTCTCTGTCGAAGTGATGCACCGAGGCCTCAATAATTGCTCGTCGGAGCTTGTCCGTCCCCGCCAGGCTGTTGCGCGTCGTGAACAACTGACCCCGCTCCACGGCCGCCGGCAAGACCCTTCCCAAAGGTTCGCCTTCTCCTTCCTCCATGCGTAGCTCTGGTAGAAGTCGGGTTCATGGACTTGCGTGTCTGTGCGGTGGTGCTCCATCGGACGGGCGTGGCGGCGCCGCCGTCCTGGTTGGTCGTGTGGAGAAGATGACGTGGGTTGAATCAGAGACCGTTAGATCTGTGAGGAACGGTGTGGATCTGGTCAAAGCTACCGTTTCGGGGCGAGTGATGCTCGACCGTTGGATCGCGAATGCAGGGGTGGGAACAGATCGCACACACCTTAAATCTCGGCCCTTATATTGAATCCTACGGTCCAAATTGCATGCTGGTTCACTCAAAGGCTGGGGTAAATCTGGGCCCTCGGATCCGAATCGGATGACTCTGGCGACCGATACTCCCTTTGGCCATGATCGAATTGCAAAAGAAACCCTGTGGAACTTAAAAACTAACCCGCCATCCCTCGATTGTAAGAATATTTCACAGTTAAGTCCCTGGAATTTGCAGAAGAGCCCCTGGAAGTATTATTTAGGTATAAATTTAATAGTAAAATACCTATAACCTTGTTTAATCCATATCTCATCCGTTTTAACTTCAAATTGATCCGTTCCAGTTGCATTAATTTTGTTTTAATACTGTTTATCACCTAGTACCTTTGTTTAACCATGAAACTTGGATTAAAATTGTTCATTTGAATTAATCTATTCTAGGTGCTAGATAATTTTAGAAATTCATAACTCAATAACCGTAACTTCGTTTTGATCCATTCTAGTTGCATTAGTCTCACAATGATATTTATTATTATCTAGTAACTTTGTTTTGTCATGAAATATAGGTAAAAATGTTGCACTTAGTCTATGTTATATTTAACCACGTGGATCTTTGGAAAACCATAACTTCATAACTGTAACCCCGAATTTAGTGATTCTCGTTCCCACGACCTTGTAGCATCGCGTAGAATATTCTTACGTTGTTTGTTCTCATGTTTGGTGTACTGTTATTTTTATATGATCCTTGCCTATTTGTATGTATTGCTACGAATAGCGGTGAGGTCACGAGAATCTGAAGAGCAAGTTGGTACCTGGAATCTCAAGTCCCAGGCAAGTTGTGCCCTTGATCACTTCTTTTTACCCACTCATGTTCTAATTAATCATAATGATCTGCATAGGTTAATTTTGATGGGACCCAATAGGTTACCCTAGTTTGACTATCTTTATACCTTGTTCACCACTGAATCTTTGGGTAGTACTTGCTATCGCTTTATGTGGTTTGGGTATAGAGATACACATTACTATTCATGATTATACTTTTATTGTCAGTTGTTATTTACTGTTCATGTTAAGATCATTATGTTAATTGGAACATGGAGAACCACCCGGGAAAACAGTGCTACCACAAGGGTTTAATGGGACACCCTTGGCCGATTAATTAGGAAAGCTAGTGGAAGACTACCTTACCCGAAAGGGGCAAGGGAAGTAGGGGAGTGGTCAGTGTAGGGAGGCCCTCGGGAGGATTTTGCTGCGATGGCAGTCCTGCAAGGGATTCCTGCTAGGAAGGCCCTCGGGAGGATTTTGCTGCGATGGCGGTCCTGCAAGGGATTCCTGCATTGGAACTTCCTATAAACTGTAGCGGGTTTTCTGAAGCTAGTGGAACTTTGTAAAGGCCTCGTAGTGTTACCCTGCCTCGCCTCCTCGGTAGAGGTGTATGGGATTGGCCGTCTCTTGGCAGATAGGTAACATGACTTGTGGGTAAAGATGCGCAACCTTTGCAGAGTGTAAAACTGGTATACTAGCCGTGCTCACGGTCATGAGCAGCTCGGACACTCACATGATTAATTTATGGAATTAAATTCAATTTGTCATATGCATTGCATCGCAGGTGATGTTGTTACTTCTGTTCTACTATTTAATTAGGTTGGTATTTACTTATACTTAGTAATTGCTAATAAAATTTTGACCAACTTTAAAAGCAATGCTCAGCTCTAACCATCCTCTTTGGTAAGCCTTACACTTCACGTGAGCTCCCACCTTTGGCGAGTTCATGCACATTATTCCCCACAACTTGTTGAGCGATGAACGTATGTGAGCTCACTCTTGCTGTCTCACATCCCCCCCCCCACAGGTCAAGAACAGGTACTACAGGATGAGGCGCTTGGAGGATGTTGTGATGTGTTCGTGAGAGATCTAGGCCGTCGTCTCTCAGTCAACTTTTGGTTGCTGGACCGTTGTCTCCTTTTAATGTAATTATTTATTTTGTACAGAACTCCTGTTATATAGTAAAGATGTGACATTCGATCCTGTGCCACTATACATCATATGTGTGAGACTTGGTCCCAGCATACCTGGTGTTTATGTTCGCGCCCGGGTCTTGGTGCCCCTAAAACCCGGGTGTGACAGAAGTGGTATCAGAGGAATGTTGACTATAGGACGAAACCTAGATAGAACTGGACAACCAATACTTACTTACCTTTGCTACTCTGATCCTTTCTAAACTTTTCTTAATCTTTTCTCATCTATTTCCGCTTGACTCTGATTATTCTTACCTTTTCACTTCTAGAGACAAACTTGGATTTCACACTTTGAAATCCCGTGCCTAAAGTGACCTTTAGGAATAGGAGACCTACTTTTAGGAACAAAACAAAACTATTTTTTGGTATCTATATGCTTGAATGTTTGTTCTTATGATACTTGTCTGATTTGGATCTTTGATTGAGTGGGATGAGTTGTGGAGTAGTGTCCACGATTGCATCTACATATACTTAGGCATATATATAATTAATCAAACTAGATTATCCCTCATTAAAGTATCTAGCCTAACAATATCCATCTCATCTTGAAAGATTCTATCCTACACTCATAGATCCATCTTATCTTAAAAAGATACTCATCTTATCTTGAAAAGATCTTATGTCGCCTTAGTAGATCTAACCGACCACACAAGATTCTACCTTGTCCTTATGGAGTCATCTTGCCCCAATAAGCATATTTATCCCGCACTAGTGTAACAACCATGATCTAATCCAAAGTAATTAGATATTATCTAGTCTAATCTAGTTATACCGACCTAATCTGGATCCCATCTAATCTAATATGGTCTAATCTAAAGTGAGTTACTTAATGGACCAGTTAATACTTGTGAAATAGATTAGACCCTATCCACATGTTTTAACCTAGTTCACCCTACACTAAATAAAGAATGGCAGATCAACCAATAAAGTCATGATGGATTGCATAATCTGGCTATTCCCAACAAACATCAAACAAACTTTTGATCTACATCATTTAGTATATCTTGTCCATATCTATCTTAACCATATTTCCCAACTCCGATGATATACACTAACCTCGAATCAATGAGACCAAGACCGGAGAAGGAAAAGATCACACACGCCAAGGAAGGAGAGAAGTCAAACTTGATCTTCAAGATTCATTACCACCCAACAAGGAGTCCTTTCTCACCGTAAACTTTCTTACCCCTGGTTATTCTTGCCCTAACCTTCCTATCTTTTATCCTACATAATAAGTAGTTGGATATCCATGCTCTCCTAATCACACATTATGGACTAAAAAAAGAGACTCTGGATTATTATTGAACCAACTATAGACTAAAAGTTGAACTATAGACCAATCCTTTTGTATCTCTTTTCTTACAAATCTCGAGGACGAGATTTCTGTTAAGGAGGGTAGGATTTGTAAGACCCAAAATTAGTAGAATTGTTGTTATAAATAAACAAATATAGTTATTATAGTACATTGGGGAATGAGAAAGGAAATTTGTAATTGAGTCAACTATTGTTAGAGACAAATATGGGAATGAGAATAACATAGTAATATTTAAAAAATGTGGTTTATATTCACATTTGGATTTCAATTGATACAATTGGAAAATCTGAAAATTAAAATAAGAGTATAAATTTGAGTTTGAATAATTGAATTTGGAAATAAGCTAGAAGTAGGAAATGAGTATACACTAAAAAGAGAATAAAATAAAATATATTATAAACAAATAAATAATAGGTGTTATCATTATATTGGGATTTTTATTTTTTTTTTTGGAATCTGAATTTAAGAACAGGAAATTGAATTTTGTTTACGTGTTTCAAATTAGAAATAGAAAAGAATAAGGAAATGAGAGCTTGGCGGGCTGGAATCTACAAATTCGGTCCAAAACCCTTCCACCGGCCCAACTGGTGATCCCCGCGCGCACTCGTACTCTCGTCTCCAACTGACGAATGGGCCCGCTTCGTCAGTCGTCTCCCTCCTCGAGTAGGGATCGCCGCTGAGAGCAGAATCCGCGGAATCCGCGCGCAGTAGTTGGCCTCGGGTCCCTGTCGCGTGGGGTCTGGACGTCAGAAACCTCTTCTCCCTCCCTATTCGCTTTTCTGTTGGGCACACCGAGCTCTGTCGCCACGCAACAGCATCCGTGGGACTCGCGACTTCCGCCGGGATCTCGGGCAACAGCGTCGGCGAGATTCTCGGCCATGGCCTCCTTGAACGCGGACTCTGCCTCAGTATAAAATCCGGCCCCGCTTTGCCCCTAGCCATAGTCATCACGAGTGAAATCCTCCCATAAACCAAGCTCGCGGGGGAACTCGTCGGTCCGCCGTGCACACACGAGGCGCCGCCGTGGAACCACGTCCATACCGTCGCTCGGAATCCTCGCCTGGGTGTCGTGATGATGGTAGTGGCAGTCATCGGTGCTGGAACAACATTTGCACCAGCAAATTGCTCGTCGGGCCAAGCCATGGCCGCGGACTCGCGCGTCGTAGAGGGTACTCTTCTACGTTGGCGATTGAGGCGAACGCAGGTCTGCTGGAGCTTCATAGCGTCCCTTGGAATGGGGTCGTGTCCGTCTCTGTCGAAGTGATGCACCGAGGCCTCAATAATTGCTCGTCGGAGCTTGTCCGTCCCCGCCAGGCTGTTGCGCGCCGTGAACAACTGACCCCGCTCCACGGCCGCCGGCAAGACCCTTCCCAAAGGTTCGCCTTCTCCTTCCTCCATGCGTAGCTCTGGTAGAAGTCGGGTTCATGGACTTGCGTGTCTGTGCGGTGGTGCTCCGTCGGACGGGCGTGGCGGCGCCGCCGTCCTGGTTGGTCGTGTGGAGAAGATGACGTGGGTTGAATCAGAGACTGTTAGATCTGTGAGGAACGGTGTGGATCTGGTCAAAGCTACCGTTTCGGGGCGAGTGATGCTCGACCGTTGGATCGCGAATGCAAGGGTGGGAACAGATCGCACACACCTTAAATCTCGGCCCTTATATTGAATCCTACGGTCCAAATTGCATGCTGGTTCACTCAAAGGCTGGGGTAAATCTGGGCCCTCGGATCCGAATCGGATGACTCTGGCGACCGATACTCCCTTTGGCCATGATCGAATTGCAAAAGAAACCCTGTGGAACTTAAAAACTAACCCGCCATCCCTCGATTGTAAGAATATTTCACAGTTAAGTCCCTGGAATTTGCAGAAGAGCCCCTGGAAGTATTATTTAGGTATAAATTTAATAGTAAAATACCTATAACCTTGTTTAATCCATATCTCATCCGTTTTAACTTCAAATTGATCCGTTCCAGTTGCATTAATTTTGTTTTAATACTGTTTATCACCTAGTACCTTTGTTTAACCATGAAACTTGGATTAAAATTGTTCATTTGAATTAATCTATTCTAGGTGCTAGATAATTTTAGAAATTCATAACTCAATAACCGTAACTTCGTTTTGATCCATTCTAGTTGCATTAGTCTCACAATGATATTTATTATTATCTAGTAACTTTGTTTTGTCATGAAATATAGGTAAAAATGTTGCACTTAGTCTATGTTATATTTAACCACGTGGATCTTTGGAAAACCATAACTTCATAACTGTAACCCCGAATTTAGTGATTCTCGTTCCCACGACCTTGTAGCATCGCGTAGAATATTCTTACGTTGTTTGTTCTCATGTTTGGTGTACTGTTATTTTTATATGATCCTTGCCTATTTGTATGTATTGCTACGAATAGCGGTGAGGTCACGAGAATCTGAAGAGCAAGTTGGTACCTGGAATCTCAAGTCCCAGGCAAGTTGTGCCCTTGATCACTTCTTTTTACCCACTCATGTTCTAATTAATCATAATGATCTGCATAGGTTAATTTTGATGGGACCCAATAGGTTACCCTAGTTTGACTATCTTTATACCTTGTTCACCACTGAATCTTTGGGTAGTACTTGCTATCGCTTTATGTGGTTTGGGTATAGAGATACACATTACTATTCATGATTATACTTTTATTGTCAGTTGTTATTTACTGTTCATGTTAAGATCATTATGTTAATTGGAACATGGAGAACCACCCGGGAAAACAGTGCTACCACAAGGGTTTAATGGGACGCCCTTGGCCGATTAATTAGGAAAGCTAGTGGAAGACTACCTTACCCGAAAAGGGCAAGGGCAGTAGGGGAGTGGTCAGTGTAGGGAGGCCCTCGGAAGGATTTTGCTGCGATGGCAGTCCTGCAAGGGATTCCTGCTAGGAAGGCCCTCGGGAGGATTTTGCTGCGATGGCGGTCCTGCAAGGGATTCCTGCATTGGAACTTCCTATAAACTGTAGCGGGTTTTCTGAAGCTAGTGGAACTTTGTAAAGGCCTCGTAGTGTTACCCTGCCTCGCCTCCTCGGTAGAGGTGTATGGGATTGGCCGTCTCTTGGCAGATGGGTAACACGACTTGTGGGTAAAGATGCGCAACCTCTGCAGAGTGTAAAACTGGTATACTAGCCGTGCTCACGGTCATGAGCAGCTCGGACACTCACATGATTAATTTATGGAATTAAATTCAATTTGTCATATGCATTGCATCGCAGGTGATGTTGTTACTTCTGTTCTACTATTTAATTGGGTTGGTATTTACTTATACTTAGTAATTGCTAATAAAATTTTGACCAACTTTAAAAGCAATGCTCAGCTCTAACCATCCTCTTTGGTAAGCCTTACACTTCACGTGAGCTCCCACCTTTGGCGAGTTCATGCACATTATTCCCCACAACTTGTTGAGCGATGAACGTATGTGAGCTCACTCTTGCTGTCTCACATCCCCCCCCACAGGTCAAGAACAGGTACTACAGGATGAGGCGCTTGGAGGATGCTGTGATGTGTTCGTGAGAGATCTAGGTCGTCGTCTCCCAGTCAACTTTTGGTTGCTGGACCGTTGTCTCCTTTTAATGTAATTATTTATTTTGTACAGAACTCCTGTTATATAGTAAAGATGTGACATTCGATCCTGTGCCACTATACATCATATGTGTGAGACTTGGTCCCAGCATACCTGGTGTTTATGTTCGCGCCCGGGTCTTGGTGCCCCTAAAACCCGGGTGTGACAATGATCTAGAAAAGTGTTCTCTAAGATGATTTTGAAGGAGTTTGAATTGAGCTCATTGCATAACTTACTTAACTTATTGCGGATCCCTCTTAATTGAACGACGATTCCTATAACTCAAGAATTATAAAATGAATACTGCCGTTGTTTCCAAGCACTTGGAGCACGCCATATGATGTAGATTTTAAATCTATTGTGCTTTACATTTTTATACTCATAAGATCTGTGCTTCTCTTGTCTGTAGAATAAATGTGTACATGCTAGGAGCAAACTTGTTAGAATCTCTGTTTGTTTTGTCATTTAATCACCAAAACCCTCAATTAGGGTTGATTGCACTTACAGAGCCAATATTCCCCTGACCTCACTCAGTGTGTTCATGGCGCGGGCGAATTCAGGGTTCAGGTTTCGCATGAAGAGAGGGTTCTCTCGGCGTAGCCTCGCATCTTGTTCAGCTTGCTCCTGAGCTTGTCGTCGGTCACATCGGCGGGAGTTCCTCCTTTCCCAGAAGACTCGTTCATCAGGAGTTTCTCCCACCTCCGAGGTCTCATCTCGAGATACAGGCTGCGCTGGGTCTCGTTCTCCAGCTTCATGGTGTCGCCGAACATTCCAGCGTTGGTTCCTCCGTCAGCGAGCTTCTCGCTAAGGAGGTTCTTCCCCAGGCACGGTTGGCTCATCATCGAAGATGGGAGACTGAAAGTCGCCTAGAGGGGGGTGAATTGGGCGAATCTAAAATTTATAGACTTAATCACAACTACAAGCCGGGTTAGCGTTAGAAATGTAAACGAGTCCGATAAAGAGGGTGGAAAAACAAATCGCAAGCGAATAAAGAGTATGACACACGGATTTGTTTTACCGAGGTTCGGTTCTCGCAAACCTACTCCCCGTTGAGGTGGTCACAAAGACCGGGTCTCTTTCAACCCTTCCCCTCTCTCAAACGTTCCCTCGGACCGAGTGAGCTTTTCTTCTCAATCAATTGGAACACAAAGTTCCCACAAGGACCACCACACGATTGGTGTCTCTTGCCTCAATTACAAGTGAGTTTGATCTCAAGAAAGAATGAGAAAGAAAGCAATCCAAGCGCGAGAGCTCAAAAGAACACAACAAATCTCTCTCACTAATCACTAAAGCCTTCTGTGGAATTGGGAGAGGATTTGATCACTTTGGTGTGTCTTGTATTGAATGCTTAGCTCTTGTAAGTAGTTGGAAGGTGGAAAACTTGGATGACTTGAATGTGGGGTGGTTGGGGGTATTTATAACCCCAACCACCAAACCAGCCGTTTGGTGGAGGCTGCTGTCGCATGGCGCACCGGACAGTCCGGTGCGCCATCGGACACTGTTCGGTGCGCCAGCCACGTCACCTGGCCGTTGGGTTCCGATCGTTGGAGCTCCGACGTGTGGGCCCGCCTGGCTGTCCAGTGGTGCACCGGACAAGTCCTGTAGACTGTCCGGTGTGCCACCCGCGTGTGCTCTGCTCCTTTGCGCGCGCAGGCGCGCATTTAATGCGTTGCAGTCGACTGTTGCGCGCGAAGTAGTCGTTGCTCCGCTGGCTCACCAGACATGTCCAGTGAATTTTAGCGGACCGGATTCCCGAAGCTGGCGAGTTTAGAGTCACTCTCCCCTGGGGCACCGGACACTGTCCTGTGGTGCACCGGACAGTCCGGTGAATTATAGTGAAGCGCCTCTGAGAATTCCCGAAGGTGCGAAGTTTAGCTCGGAGTCCCCTGGTGCATCGAACACTGTCCGGTGGCACACCGAACAGTCCGGTGCGCCAGACCAGGGCACACTTCGCTTGTCCCTTGCTCCCTTTGTTTGAACCCTTTTCTTGGTCTTTTTATTGGCTTATTGTGAACCTTTGGCACATGTATAACTTATAGACTAGAGCAAACTAGTTAGTCCAATTATTTGTGTTGGGCAATTCAACCACCAAAATCATTTAGGAAATAGGTGTAAGCCTAATTCCCTTTCAATCTCCCCCTTTTTGGTGATTGATGCCAACACAAACCAAAGCAAATGTAGAAGTGCATAATTGAACTAGTTTGCATAATGTAAGTGCAAAGGTTACTTAGAATTGAGCCAATATAAATACTTATAAGATACACATGGATTGTTTCTTTAATTTTAATCATTTTGGACCACGCTTGCACCACTTGTTTTGTTTTTGCAAATTCTTTTTGTAAATCCTTTTCAAAGTCCTTTTGCAAATAGTCAAAGGTAAATGAATAAGATTTTACGAAGCATTTTCAAGATTTGAAAATTCCTCCCCCTGTTTCAAATGCTTTTCCTTTGACTAAACAAAACTTCCTCTCAATGAAATCCTCCTCTTAGTGTTCAAGAGGGTTTTTAAGATATCAATTTTGAAAATACTACTTTCTCCCCCTTTTGAGCACAATAAGATACCAATTTGAAATTTACCAATTGAAAATCGTTAGTTTTAAAATTCGGGTGGTGGTGCGGTCTTTTTGCTTTGGGCTAATATTTTCTCCCCCTTTGGCATGAATCGCCAAAAACGCATACTTAGAGTGAAATATAAGCCCTTTTAACTACTTTCTCCCCTTTGGCAAATAAAAACATGAGTGAAGATTATACCAAAGACGGAGAGATGCTCGGAGCGACGGTGAAGGATGAGTCATGGAGTGGAGTGGAAGCCTTTGTCTTCGCCGAAGACTCCAATTCCCTTTCAATACACCTATGACTTGATTTGAAATCCACTTGAAAACACATTAGTCATAGCACATGAAAGAGATATGATCAAAGGTATATTTATGAGCTATGTATGCAAGACGTCAAAAGAAATTCCTAGAATCAAGAATATTTAGTTCATGCCTAAGTTTGTTAAAAGTTTGTTCATCTAGTGGCTTGGTAAAGATATCAACTAATTGATCTTTAGTGTTAATATATGCAATCTCGATATCTCCCTTTTGTTGGTGATCCCTTAGAAAATGATACTGAATGGCTATGTGTTTAGTGCGGCTATGCTCAACCGGATTATCCGCCATGCGGATTGCACTCTCATTATCACATAGAAGAGGAACTTTGGTTAATTTGTAACTACAGTCCCTAAGGGTTTGCCTCATCCAAAGTAGTTGCGCGCAACAATAGCCTGCGGCAATGTACTCGGCTTCGGCGGTAGAAAGAGCTACAGAATTTTGCTTCTTTAAAGCCCAAGACACCAAGGATCTTCCCAAGAACTGGCAAGTCCTCGATGTGCTCTTTCTATTAATTTTACACCCCACCCAATCGGCATCTGAATAACCAATTAAATCAAATGTGGATCCCCGAGGGTACCAAAGCCCAAACTTAGGAGTATGAACTAAATATCTCAAGATTCGTTTTACGGCCGTAAGGTGAGCTTCCTTAGGGTCGGCTTGGAACCTTGCACACATGCATACGGAAAGCATAATATCCGGTCGAGATGCACGTAAATAGAGTAGAGAGCCTATCATCGACCGGTATACCTTTTGATCTACGGATTTACCTTCCGTGTCGAGGTCGAGATGCCCATTGGTTCCCATGGGTGTCTTTATGGGTTTGGCATCCTTCATCCCAAACTTGCTTAGAATATCTTGAGTATACTTTGTTTGGCTAATGAAGGTGCCCTCTTGGAGTTGCTTCACTTGAAATCCCAAGAAGTACTTCAACTCCCCCATCATCGACATCTCGAATTTCTGTGTCATGATCCTACTAAATTCTTCACATGTAGATTCGTTAGTAGACCCAAATATGATATCATCAACATAAATTTGGCATACAAACAAATCATTGTCAAGAGTCTTAGTAAATAAAGTAGGATCAGCCTTTCCGACTTTGAAGCCATTAGTGATAATAAAATCTCTAAGGCATTCATACCATGCTCTTGGGGCTTGCTTGAGCCCATAAAGCGCCTTAGAGAGTTTGTAAACATGGTTAGGGTACTCACTATCTTCAAAGCCGGGAGGTTGCTCAACATAGACCTCTTCCTTGATTGGTCCATTGAGGAAGGCACTCTTCACGTCCATTTGATAAAGCTTGAAGCCATGGTAAGTAGCATAGGCCAATAATATGCGAATTGACTCAAGCCTAGCTACGGGTGCATAGGTTTCACCGAAATCCAAACCTTCTACTTGTGAGTATCCTTTGGCCACAAGTCGGGCTTTGTTCCTTGTCACCACACCATGCTCGTCTTGCTTGTTGCGGAACACCCATTTGGTTCCTACAACATTTTGGTTAGGACGTGCAACCAAATGTCATACCTCATTCCTAGTGAAGTTGTTGAGCTCTTCTTGCATCGCCACCACCCAATCCGAATCTTGTAGTGCTTCCTCTACCTTGTGTGGCTCAATAGAGGAAACAAAAGAGTAATGCTCGCAAAAATGTGCAACACGAGATCTAGTAGTCACCCCCTTATGAATATCACCAAGGATGGTGTCGACGGGGTGATCTCGTTGGATTGCTTGGTGGACTCTTGGGTGTGGTGGCCTTGGTTCTTCATCCTCCTTGTCTTGATCATTTGCATCTCTCCCTTGATCGTTGCCGTCATCTTGAGGTGGCTCATTTTCTTGATCTTCTCCTTCATCAACTTGAGCCTCATCCTTTTTTGAGTTGGTGGAGATGCTTGCGTGGAGGAGGATGGTTGATCTTGTGTATTTGGAGACTCTTCGGATTCCTTAGGATACACATCCCCAACGGACATGTTCCTTAGCGCGATGCACGGAGCCTCTTCATCACCTATCTCATCAAGATCAACTTGCTCTACTTGAGAGCCGTTAGTCTCATCAAACACAATGTCACAAGAAACTTCAACTTGTCCAGAGGACTTGTTAAAGACTCTATATGCCCTTGTGTTTGAATCATATCCTAGTAAAAATCATTCTACAGTCTTAGGAGCAAATTTAGATTTTCTACCTCTTTTAACAAGAATAAAGCATTTGCTACCAAAGACTCTAAAATATGAAATATTGGGCTTTTTACCGGTTAGGAGTTTGTATGATGTCTTCTTGAGGATTCGGTGTAGATATAACCGGTTGATGGCGTAGCAAGCGGTGTTGACCGCCTCGGCCCAAAACCGATCTGAAGTCTTGTACTCATCAAGCATGGTTCTTGCCATGTCCAATAGAGTTCTATTCTTCCTCTCCACTACACCATTTTGTTGTGGGGTGTAGGGAGAAGAGAACTCATGCTTGATGCCCTCTTCCTCAAGGAAGCCTTCGATTTGTGAGTTCTTGAACTCCGTCCCGTTGTCGCTTCTAATTTTCTTGATCCTTAAGCCGAACACGTTTTGAGCTCGTCTCAAGAATCCCTTTAGAGTATCTTGGGTATGAGATTTTTCCTGCAAAAAGAATACCCAAGTGAAGCGAGAATAATCATCCACAATAACTAGACAGTACTTACTCCTGCTGATGCTTATGTAAGCAATCGGGCCGAATAGGTCCATGTGTAGGAGCTCTAGCGGTCTGTCGGTCGTCATGATGTTCTTGTGTGGATGATGAGCACCAACTTGCTTTCCTGCTTGGCATGCGCTACAAATCCTGTCTTTCTCAAAATGAACATTTGTTAATCCTAAAATGTGCTCTTCCTTTAGAAGCTTATGAAGATTCTTCATCCCAACATGGGCTAGTCGGCGGTGCTAGAGCCAACCCATGTTAGTCTTAGCAATTAAGCAAGTGTCGAGTTCGGCTCTATGAAAATCTACCAAGTATAGCTGACCCTCTAACACTCCCTTAAATGCTACTGAATCATCACTTCTTATAAAGACAGTGACACCTACATCAGTAAATAGACAGTTGTAGCGCATTTGACATAATTGAGAAACGGAAAGCAAATTGATCCAAAGAATCTACAAGAAAAACATTGGAAATGGAATGGTCAGGTGATATAGCAATTTTACCCAATCCTTTGACCAAACCTTGATTTCCATCCCCGAATGTGATAACTCGTTGGGGATCTTGGTTTTTCTCGTAGGAGGAGAACATCTTCTTCTCCCCTATCATGTGGTTTGTGCACCCGCTATCGATGATCCAACTTGAGCCCCCGGATGCATAAACCTACAAAACAATTTTAGTTCTTGACTTTAGGTACCCAAATGGTTTTGGGTCCTTTGGCATTAGACACAAGAACTTTGGGTACCCAAACAAAAGTTTTTGACCCCTTGTGCTTGCCCCCAACATATTTGGCAACTACCTTGCCAGATTTGTTAGTTAAGACATAAGATGCATCAAATGTCTTAAATGAAATATTATGGTCATTTGATGCACTAGGAGTTTTCTTCGTAGGCAACTTAGCATGGGTTGGTTGCCTAGAGCTAGATGTCTCACCCTTATACATAAAAGCATGATTAGGGCCAGAGTGAGACTTCCTAGAATGAATTCTCCTAATTTTGCTCTCAGGATAACCGGCAGGGTACAAAATGTAACCCTCGTTATCTTGAGGCATGGGAGCCTTGCCCTTAACAAAGTTGGACAATTTCTTAGGAGGGGCATTAAGTTTGACATTGTCCCCCTTTTGGAAGCCAATGCCATCCTTGATGCCAGGGCGTCTCCCACTATAAAGCATACTACGAGCAAATTTAAATTTTTCATTTTCAAGTTCATGCTCGGCAATTTTAGCATCTAATTTTGATATATGATCATTTTGTTGCTTAATTAATACCATATGATCATGAATAGCATCAATATCAACATCTCTACATCTAGTGCAAATAGAAGTATGTTCAACGATAGATGTAGAGGGTTTGCAAGATTTTAATTCTACAACCTTAGCATGCAATATATCATTTTTACTTCTAAGGTCGGAAATGGAAGCATTGCAAACATCTAATTCTTTAGCCTTAGCAAGCAATTTTTCGTTTTCATTCCTAAGGCTAGCAAGAGAAATGTTCAATTCTTCAATCTTAGCAAGCAAATCAACATTATCATTTCTAGGATTGGAAATTGAAACATCACAAGCATTTGAATCAACCTTAGCAATTAAACTAGAATTCTCATTTCTAAGGTTGTCAATAATCTCATGGCAAGTGCTTAGCTCACTAGATAGTTTTTCACATTTCTCTACTTCTAGAGCGTAAGCATTTTTTAACCTTAACATGCTTCTTATTTTCTTTAATAAGGAAGTCCTCTTGGGTGTCCAAAAGATCATCCTTTTCATGAATAGCACTAATCAATTCATTTAATTTTTCCTTTTGTTGCATGTTTAGGTTGGCAAAAAGAATGTGCAAGTTATCCTCCTTATTACTAGCATTATCCTCATCGCTAGAGGTTTCATATTTGGTGGAGGATCTTGATTTTACCTTCTTCCTTTTGCCGTCCTTTGCCATGAGGCACTTGTGGCCGACGTTGGGGAAGAGGAGGCCCTTGGTGATGGCGATGTTGGCGGCGTCCTCGTCGGAGGAGGAGTCGGTGGAGCTCTCGTCGGAGTCCCACTCCCGGCAAACATGGGCATCACCGCCCTTCTTCTTGTAGTATCTCTTCTTCTCCTTTCTTCTCCCCTTCTTGTCGTCACCCCTGTCACTACCACATTTGTAGCACACTTTCTTGGAGCGGGGCTTGTAATCTTTCCCCCTCCTTTGCTTGAGGATTTGATGGAAGCTCTTGATGATGAGCGCCATCTCCTCGTTGTCGAGCTTGGAGGCGTCGATGGGTGTTCGACTTGGAGTAGATTCCTCCTTCTTTTCTTACGTCGCCTTGAATGCGATCGGTTGTGCTTTGGACGTGGAGGGGCCGTCAAGCTCGTTGATCTTCTTTGAGCCTTTGATCATTAATTCAAAGCTCACAAAATTCCCGATTACTTCCTCAGGAGTCATTAGTGTATATCTAGGATTGCCATGAATTAATTGAACTTGAGTAGGGTTAAGAAAAACAAGTGATCTAAGAATAACCTTAACCATTTCGTGATCATCCCATTTCTTACTCCCGAGGTTGCGCACTTGGTTCACCAAGGTTTTGACCTGATTGTACATGTCTTGTGGCTCCTCCCCTTGGCGAAGTCGAAAACGACCGAGCTCCCCCTCGATCGTTTCACGCTTGGTGATCTTGGTCACCTCGTCTCCTTCATGCGCGGTCTTTAGCGTGTCCCAAATTTCTTTAGCACCTTTCAACCCTTGCACCTTATTATACTCCTCTCGACTTAGAGAGGCGAGGAGTATAGTTGAGGCTTGGGAGTTGAAGTGTTGAGTTTGGGCCACTTCATCCTCATCATAATCTTAATCCCCTACGGATGGTACCTGTACACCAAACTCAACAACATCCCATATACTTTTGTGGAGTGAGGTTAGGTGAAATCGCATCAAATCACTCCACCTAGCATAATCTTCACCATCAAACGTTGGTGGTTTGCCTAATGGGACGGAAAGTAAAGGTGTATGTTTAGGAATGCGAGGATAGCATAGGGGGATCTTACTAAACTTCTTGCGCTCATGGCGCTTAGAAGTAACGGACGGCGCATCGGAGCCGGAGGTGGAAGGTGATGAAGTATCGGTCTCGTAGTAGACCACCTTCCTCATCTTCTTTTTCTTGTCGCCACTCCGATGCGACTTGTGGGAAGAGGATTTCTTCTCCTTCCCCTTCCCTTTGTTGCAGGACTCTTCCAATGAAGCCTTCCCGTGGCTTGTAGTGGGCTTGTCGCCGGTCTCCATCTCCTTCTTGGTGCGATCTCCCGACATCACTTCGAGCAGTTAGGCTCTAATGAAGCACCGGGCTCTGATACCAATTGAAAGTCGCCTAGAGGGGGGTGAATAGGGCGAATCTAAAATTTACAAACTTAATCACAACTACAAGTCGGGTTAGCGTTAGAAATGTAAACGAGTCCGATAGAGAGGGTGGAAAACAAATCGCAAGCGAATAAAGAGTATGACACACGGATTTGTTTTATCGAGGTTCGGTTCTCATAAACCTACTCCCCGTTGAGGTGGTCACAAAGACCGGGTCTCTTTCAACCCTTTCCCTCTCTCAAACGGTCCCTCGGACCGAGTGAGCTTTTCTTCTCAATCAATTGGAACACAAAGTTCCCACAAGGACCACCACACGATTGGTGTCTCTTGCCTCAATTACAAGTGAGTTTGATCTCAAGAAAGAATGAGAAAGAAAGCAATCCAAGCGCGAGAGCTCAAAAGAACACAACAAATCTCTCTCACTAATCACTAAAGCCTTCTGTGGAATTGGGAGAGGATTTGATCACTTTGGTGTGTCTTGTATTGAATGCTTAGCTCTTGTAAGTAGTTGGAAGGTGGAAAACTTGGATGACTTGAATGTGGGGTGGTTGGGGGTATTTATAACCCCAACCACCAAACCAGCCGTTTGGTGGAGGCTGCTGTCGCATGGCGCACCGGACAGTCCGGTGCGCCATCGGACACTGTTCGGTGCGCCAGCCACGTCACCTGGCCGTTGGGTTCCGACCGTTGGAGCTCCGACGTGTGGGCCCGCCTGGCTGTCTAGTGGTGCACCGGACAAGTCCTGTAGACTGTCCGGTGTGCCACCCGCGCGTGCTCTGCTTCTTTGCGCGCGCAGGCGCGCATTTAATGCGTTGCAGTCGACTGTTGCGCGCGAAGTAGTCGTTGCTCCGCTGGCTCACCAGACATGTCCAGTGAATTTTAGCGGACCGGATTCCCGAAGCTGGCGAGTTTAGAGTCACTCTCCCCTGGGGCACCGGACACTGTCCTGTGGTGCACCGGACAGTCCGGTGAATTATAGTGAAGCGCCTCTGAGAATTCCCGAAGGTGCGAAGTTTAGCTCGGAGTCCCCTGGTGCATCGAACACTGTCCGGTGGTACACCGAACAGTCCGGTGCGCCAGACCAGGGCACACTTCGCTTGTCCCTTGCTCCCTTTGTTTGAACCCTTTTCTTGGTCTTTTTATTGGCTTATTGTGAACCTTTGGCACATGTATAACTTATAGACTAGAGCAAACTAGTTAGTCCAATTATTTGTGTTGGGCAATTCAACCACCAAAATCATTTAGGAAATAGGTGTAAGCCTAATTCCCTTTCAATCTCCCCCTTTTTGGTGATTGATGCCAACACAAACCAAAGCAAATGTAGAAGTGCATAATTGAACTAGTTTGCATAATGTAAGTGCAAAGGTTACTTAGAATTGAGCCAATATAAATACTTATAAGATACACATGGATTGTTTCTTTAATTTTAATCATTTTGGACCACGCTTGCACCACTTGTTTTGTTTTTGCAAATTATTTTTGTAAATCCTTTTCAAAGTCCTTTTGCAAATAGTCAAAGGTAAATGAATAAGATTTTACGAAGCATTTTCAAGATTTGAAAATTCCTCCCCCTGTTTCAAATGCTTTTCCTTTGACTAAACAAAACTTCCTCTCAATGAAATCCTCCTCTTAGTGTTCAAGAGGGTTTTTAAGATATCAATTTTGAAAATACTACTTTCTCCCCCTTTTGAACACAATAAGATACCAATTTGAAATTTACCAATTGAAAATCGTTAGTTTTAAAATTCGGGTGGTGGTGCGGTCTTTTTGCTTTGGGCTAATATTTTCTCCCCCTTTGGCATGAATCGCCAAAAACGCATACTTAGAGTGAAATATAAGCCCTTTTAACTACTTTCTCCCCTTTGGCAAATAAAAACATGAGTGAAGATTATACCAAAGACGGAGAGATGCTCGGAGCGACGGTGAAGGATGAGTCATGGAGTGGAGTGGAAGCCTTTGTCTTCGCCGAAGACTCCAATTCCCTTTCAATACACCTATGACTTGATTTGAAATCCACTTGAAAACACATTAGTCATAGCACATGAAAGAGATATGATCAAAGGTATATTTATGAGCTATGTATGCAAGACGTCAAAAGAAATTCCTAGAATCAAGAATATTTAGTTCATGCCTAAGTTTGTTAAAAGTTTGTTCATCTAGTGGCTTGGTAAAGATATCAACTAATTGATCTTTAGTGTTAATATATGCAATCTCGATATCTCCCTTTTGTTGGTGATCCCTTAGAAAATGATACTGAATGGCTATGTGTTTAGTGCGGCTATGCTCAACCGGATTATCCGCCATGCGGATTGCACTCTCATTATCACATAGAAGAGGAACTTTGGTCTCAAGAAAGAATGAGAAAGAAAGCAATCCAAGCGCGAGAGCTCAAAAGAACACAACAAATCTCTCTCACTAATCACTAAAGCCTTGTGTGGAATTGGGAGAGGATTTGATCACTTTGGTGTGTCTTGTATTGAATGCTTAGCTCTTGTAAGTAGTTGGAAGGTGGAAAACTTAGATGACTTGAATGTGGGGTGGTTGGGGGTATTTATAACCCCAACCACCAAACTAGTCGTTTGGTGGAGGCTGCTCTCGCATGGCGCACCGGACAGTCCGGTGCGCCAGCCACGTCACCTGGTCGTTGGGTTCCGACCGTTGGAGCTCTGACGTGTGGGCCCGCCTAGCCGTCCAGTGGTGCACCGGACAAGTCCTGTAGACTGTCCGGTGTGCCACCCGCGCGTGCTCTGCTCCTCTGCGCGCGTAGGCACGCATTTAATGCGTTGCATTCGACCGTTGCGCGTGAAGTAGTCGTTGCTCCGCTGGCTCACCGGACATGTCTGGTGAATTTTAGCGGAGCGGATTCCCGAAGCTGGCGAGTTCAGAGTCACTCTCCCCTGGGGCACCGGACACTATCCGGTGGTGCACCGGACAGTCCGGTGAATTATAGTGAAGCGCCTCTGAGAATTCTCGAAGGTGCGAAGTTTAGCTCGGAGTCCCCTGGTGCACCAGACCAGGGCACACTTCGGTTGTCCCTTGCTCCCTTTGTTTGAACCCTTTTCTTGGTCTTTTTATTGGCTTATTGTGAACCTTTGGCACCTGTATAACTTATAGACTAGGGCAAACTAGTTAGTCCAATTATTTGTGTTGGGCAATCCAACCACCAGAATCATTTAGGAAATAGGTGTAAGCCTAATTCCCTTTCAGAGTCGATTCCACTCTTCCCTCGATAAAGAGGACATCGGGGTAGAATGGAGTTGCTATGACGACAAGCTTCTCTCTGTTCTGCTTTGAGGGCGAAGGTGCCAGAAGAGCAGCTTGACGGGCCTTTATCCCGTTTGCTTCTTTGTTTCCTTGTAATTCGTGTCCATTTTTCCATGGATGAGGTGGACAACGGGGTTCTCCGGGTAAACGAATTCTCTGCTCCTGGCTTGGAGGAAGTAGTCTTCGCCCGGGGCGCTGGAGGTTGCTCTATTTCGTGCTCCGTTCCGGCTTTTTCAGAGATTTTCGAGGAAAGCTTCTTCTCCGGTGGATCCGCTATACGATGCAGAATTTCTTCTTCGTCTACCACAGATGAGATGGTTCCGAAGCATAACACGGATCTAGGGCGGAGAGCAATCTTATGTTGGAAAACGATGGCCATTGAGCTAGCTTGGATCAACGACACACACCCTACCTGGCGTGCCAGCTGTCGGTGTTTGGGACCCGACCGCGCACCCGGGGTTACCGCTCGAGGTGCTTTTGGGTAGGACGGTGTTGCTGACTGTAACTCGATGGTTCGTGTTAGGCGCACGAGAGATGATAGACAATTTTCTACAAGTTCGGGCCGCTTAGAGAGGCGTAACACCTTACTTCCTGGTGTGGATCTTTATGTGGTGGGTTACAGGGGGATTCTCTAGTATGGAGGATGCTAGAGAATGGAGTAGATGGGTGATGAATGACCTGTCTTTTGATGGGGTGCCCCCTAGGCCTTATATACTTGACCGTGGGCCGTTACACGCGGGTATGATAACAATGTGCACGAAAGTAATAGTGAACCGACTGAACCTATCTTCCTATAATCCTGCCGACTTATCCTCATTTAGTTCTGACGTCTAAGGCCCCTGCGTGGGAGAATCAGATCAATGATATGGATATTGCTTAGATCCAATGAGCCGCCTGGGCCCGAGTCTATCCAATCTTGTGTCAGTCCATTCCGCCAGTAGTTCCTCCTCTGGCCCACGGAGGGATGACCTTGCGAAATAATGGGTCCAAAGCCTTTCGCGAGGCCTTCTAGCCTTCTAGTGGACTCGGGGGACATCTGTCCCCCCCACACTCCACTCCACCGGTATCATTCATCCTTCGGCGTCACTCCACATCACTCTTCGATTGGTATAATCTTTTCACTCATATTTACTTGTACCAAAAAGGGAGAAAATAAATAGGGCTATCAAAGTCTCCATTTTTGGCGATTAATGCCAAAGGGGGAGAAAGTATTAGCCCAAAGCAAAACGACCGCACCACCACCATTTTAAAACTTTATTTCGAAAGTTGTTCAAATTGGTATTTAACTATGTTTTTCAAATAGTTTTCAATTGGTTAGTATTTTCAAAAACTGGTAAAACCCTCTTGAAAACTAAGAGGAAAATTTCATTCAGGGGGAGTTTTATTTAATCAAAGAAAAGCATTTGAAACAGGGGAGAAATTTCAAATCTTGAAAATTCTTCTTGCAATCTTACTCATATACCTTTGACTATATGCAAAAAGATCTTGAAAAGATTTTCAAAAGGAATTTGCAAAAACAAAATAAGTGGTGCAAGAGTGGTCCAAAATGTTAAATAAAAGAAAGCAATCCATGCATATCTAGTGAAACTAAAAATTGGTTTAATTCCAAGTAACCTATGCACTTACCTTATGCAAACTAGTTCAAATCTGCACTTATATATTTGCTTTGGTTTGTGTTGGCATCAATCACCAAAAAGGGGGAGATTGAAAGGGAAATAGGGTTAACCTTTTCCCAGTATTATTTTTGGTGGTTGAATGCCCAACATAAATAATAGACTAACTAGTTTGCTCTAGATTATATGATCTACAGGTGCATAAAGGTTCAACACAAACCAATAAAAGATTAAAGATAGGGTTCAAGTACAAAGGAGCAAGGAACCAAGTGTGCCCTGGTCTGGCGCACCGGGACTGTCCGGTGCACCAGGACCGTACAATCCCAAACCAGTCACTCTCGGGTTTTCGCCAGCGCGCTTCGCTATAATTCACCGGACTGTCCGGTGTACCACCGGACTGTCCGCTGCACCAGCGGAGTAACGGCTATCCAGCGCAACGGTCGACTGCAACGACGCCTGACATCGCTACAATGAAGAACAATGCGCGCAGAGTCAGAGCGCAGAAGTCAGAGGCGCACCGGACAGTGAACAGTGCCTGTCCGGTGTGGCACCAGACTGTCCAGTGCCACTAGAGGACAAAGCCTCCAACGGTCGACAACTCCCGAACCCTAACGATTGGGTGATGTGGCTGGCGCACCGGACTGTCCGGTGCGCCCATCGACAACAACCACCCCCAACGGTTGCATGGTGGTTGAGGGCTATAAATACCCCCCAACGACCACCACTCTAAGTATCCAAGTTTCCAGCACTTCACATTCAATACAAGAGCTAGTGCATTCACTCCAAGACACATTTTCAATAGAATCAAAGCCTCTCCAAGTCCCAAATACATTCCACTCACCTAGTGACTTGAGACATAGTTTGTTTGTTTTCTTTGCGCTCTTGTTACTTGGATCACTTTCTTCCTTCCTCATTCTTGTGGTCAAGTGACTTGTAATCAAAGCAAGAGATACCAAGTGTGTGGTGGTCGGGTCTAAGTGACCCGTTTGATTAAGGAGAAAGCTCACTCGGTCTAGGTGACCGTTTGAGAGAGGGAAAGGGTTGAAAGAGACCCAGTCTTTATGACCACCTCAACGAGGACTAGGTTCTTTAGTACCGAACCTCGGTAAAACAAATCTTTGTGTTCATCCGCTTTATTTCTTGGTTGATTTGTGTTCCCCTCTCTCTTTCGGACTCGGATTCATTTCTAACGCCAACCCCAGCTTGTAGTGTGTGCTTAAGTTTATAATTTTCAGATTCCGCCTATTCACCCCCCTCTAGGCGACCTTTAGTTTCTGGCACTGATGCGGGGATCCATGTCCGTCAGTGAGTACAGGAACAAATTTATGCAATTTTCTCGCTATGCAACCGAAGATGTCAACACCGACGCAAAAAGGCAGTACCGGTTCATGCGAGGTTTGGTTGATCCTCTACATTACCAGCTGATGAATCACACCTTCTCCACCTTCAAACATCTGATTAACAGAGCAATCATGACTAAAAGAAAGCATAAGGAGATGGTAGACCGGAAGCGTAAGATGAGTGGACCCTAGTTCGGGAGCAACAATCGCCCCCATTTCTCAGGCAGTTCATCTCAGTAGTACAAGCATGGCCACTCGATGGGATATCAGCAGCAGAACAGCAGCAGCAGACTCAGAGGCAGTATCAACAGCCGCAGTAGTGCCATCAGAAAAGTCACCTAGGAGGAAATCAGTACCAGAGGCGGAGTAATCAGACACCTCGCCTTCCTGCCCCATCAACTAATCAGAACAACCAGACAACCCTAGTGCAAGGAGGAGGCAGAAGATGTTTCCACTATGGAGAGCAGGTCCATTGGGCGATGCAATGCCCGAAGAAGATGGCTCAACAATCGGCTCCGAATGCCCCATCAAGGCAGAATGCACCACAGCAGGGAGCGGGCAACCACGACCAGCCACGTATCCAATATGGAAAGGTGAACCACTTGGAGGCTAATATAGTTAGGGATACCCTAGGAGTGGCAATAGGTCCGTTCTCAGTCGAATCTCATCCTGTAAA
Source organism: Zea luxurians (assembly GCA_029449295.1). Classification (NCBI taxonomy): domain Eukaryota; kingdom Viridiplantae; phylum Streptophyta; class Magnoliopsida; order Poales; family Poaceae; genus Zea; species Zea luxurians. The sequence continues at coordinate 25,491,693 of JAOPSE010000023.1, read as the reverse complement.
TGTGTTGTTTGATACTGGAGCCACACATTCTTTTGTGACTGCATCATGGATAGAAACACACAACATACTAGTAACACCAATGTTCCTGCCTACGAGGGTAAGTTCAGTTGGTGGGAGGATCAAAACAGATAAATTATGTCTAAAATCAAGAGTCGAAATAAGGGGGATAGAGTTCCCCGCCAATCTGGTAGTAATGGGTACCTAGGACGTAGACATAGATGTCATCATAGGGATGGATTGATTGACGAAGTATCAAGTAGGCCTTGGCTGTGATACACTACAAGAAACTGGTAAATGTTCGTGGGTTTTGTTAAGAACGTGGGTGAAGTAGTGGTGAAGTTGATCTTGTCTGAACCAATGAAGGGAAACTGTCACCGCATATCTATTGATAGTAAGGAAGCCAATTCGCTTAAAGTCATCAGAGTAGTATCAGAATTCCTAGATGTGTTCCCCGAGAAGCTACCGGGCATGCCACCTGAGAGAAAAGTTGAGTTTGCCATAGAGCTTATCCCAGGCACCGCCCTATTTCTAAAAGAGCCTATAGAGTGTCCGGACTAGAACTAGTGGAACTCAAGAAGCAGGTAGAAGAGTTGTTGGAGAAGGGCTACATTAGACCAAGCAACTCGCCTTGGGTCGTTCCAGTGTTGTATGTAGAGAAGATGGATGATACTAAGAGGATGCACATAGATTACAAAGCCTTGAATGAGGTCACCATCGAGAAAAAGTACCCCTACCAGAACAGAAGATCTGTTCGACCAGCTGAGAGAAGCTAGTGTGTTCTCAAAGATAGATCTGAGGTCAGGTTAACATCAGCTCAGAATCCGACCTTCCGATGTACCGAAGACATCATTTACCACCAAGTATGGGTTGTATGAATTCACAGTGAAGTCTTTTGGTCTAACAAATGCGCCAGCTTTCTTCATATATCTGATGAATAGCGTGTTCATGGATTACCTGGACAAGTTTGTGGTGGTGTTCATCAATGATATTCCCATATACTCTCAGAGCAAGGAGGAGCATGTGAATCATTTAAAGATGGTATTGCAAAGGCTACAAGAGCGCCAATTATATGCCAAGCTGAGTAAGTGTGAGTTCTGGATTCATGAAGTCTTGTTCTTGGGTCACATCATAAATAGAGATGGGTTAGCTATGGATCCAAAGAAGGTAGCAGATATTCTGAACTAGAAAGCACCGAACGATGTTCGTGGAATCAAGAGTTTCGTTGAATGGCCGGATACTACCGGCGTTTCATCGAAGGTTTTTCAAAGATCATGAGACCAATGGCAGCCTTGCTAGCAAATAAAATTGAATTTAAGTAGACCTAGAAGTGTCAAGAGGCCTTTGAAGCGCTGAAAGAGAAGTTGACTATAGTGCTTGTTATTGGTCACTTGTTCTCAAATGTTGCGAACAAAGAACAAGGCAACACAATTATTAAAGATTAAGGACCTTAGTCCTCCGAATCATTATCTCCTTTCAGGAAGGTCATGAAGGAGACACCTTCATCATTTACAAGAATAATAATCCATAGAAATAACATGTTTCATATTCATCCTCTTATTCATTCATGTATCTATTTCATAATATATACTTTCATGAATATTAACAGAATTTACATTACATTGATACCTTCGGCTTGATCAAAGGTGATGACGTGAGAGCCGGTACATTTCAGCGTGAACAGTATGGGGGTATTGTTCACCTATTTATAGGCACGAGACGCAGCCCGGGTAAAAATAAATTTATGACCTTATCATGTACTCATAATCATAACATAAATCATCAGGGATTAACTAGTATTTTCCTCTTCGGCTCGGCATCATGCTTGACCTTCGTCGCCGTCTTGAGCTGAAGTTGTCATCCTTTGGCTGTACCTTCAGCATTTGTTGTTATCGCTTTCAGACAATGTCTTCATCTCGAGGACCTTTGGTGGGGAAGAATATCCTTAACATCACCTTACAAACGATATCTTTGTCTTGAGGACCTTCGGCGGAGAAGAAGACCCCCAACAGTAGCCCTTCATGGTGCTAGATCGTTTTTCCATAACGAGCTCGATCCGCAAAAAATACGAAGGCTTCTGGATGTTGAAGGTCCGAAAAACACCTTCCCTGAGCTTATTATTAAAAAAACAAATATAAACCTTACGACGCTTACCGGTCCACCGATCAGCCAGTGAGCGCGTCTCGGCGGTTCGTCTTCTTCACCTGCGAGGCTATATAAAGATATGAGTTGGTGAGAAGTTACCACAATATTAATTGCTTCTGTGTCGTTGTGCTGCTGAATTTTTTTACTAAAGTCGAAGCTTCCTTCTTTATGTGAACTTGTTGTGTAAGCATCAGACAAACATTCAGTCGTTTAAGTGTAGCTTCGTTTGCCAAAACTGACAACTGAAATGGCTAGAGTGTGGTCCACTGCTAGAGTAGCACGTGAAGGAGAAGAGGCTGGGGCTTCTGAGACAGCCCCCATCTCAGAAATGATGAGGCGTTCTGGGTTGATTGTACAAGAATAAAAAGAACCAGTTCCAACAGAGGATGTTGTTGTTGCCGAAGCTGAACCAACTGTCGCCGAAGCTGACAGTGAAAACGAAGATGATGATGGCATTTTAAGTCCGTGCAAACCTAGCCATATTGAGTTCGGGAAATCCACAGTTAAAGCGAAAGATCTGGTTTTAATGAAAAAATAGGATATTTTGGAGAGAATGATGACAAAATAGTTCAGTTTGCTGGGGAAGAGGTGGTTCCAGAACCAAAAAGATGATGAAGTCGTAGTCTTCAAATGCTTCTTCAGAGCAGGACTTTGGTCTCCCCTGAGTGGTTCCAGAACTAAGTGGCCGACTGGCTGGACAAACAAATGGTTTTACGTGAAAGCTGACGAGAAGAAGAGGGAGAAGCTTATGAGTATGGTGATAAGTCCCTTGAGACTGAGCTTCAGCATGACACGGCCTCTGTGCCATATGCAGCTCGGCTCTCCCTGCCAGTTAACCGAGGTGGAATTTAGGGTGTTGCGGAGCACATTAGCACTCAGGATTTAGTGCAAGAATACTTGGCCAATAGAACTTTTCCATCGTCTGGTGGGTGGGGAATGTCGAAGAAAAAAGAAGGGAATAAATATGAACTTGTACGGATTCCCTACCGCTTCAAGTTTCAAAAAGTTTTGGCAAGTCGTGCGCCAAATGGTTGGAGCTGATAGAGAAGATGTGTAATGAAATTCTTGGAAATTATACAAAGAAGGAAGATCAATTAATGACAGACGCCTTCAACACACGGGAGAAGCGGAGACTAAATCGGGTGATGGATGCCCTAGGCTTTGAGTACCCTGACTATGAAAGGCTTAGCGAAGAAGCCGGGGGGTTCAAGAGAAAAAGGGTTGTGAGTCGAGCAGTCCCAGTCTTTGTTTATCTGGCTTATGGCCACTAGCGAGTCACCATATACCATCAGTTTCTTGATGCCGAGTGATACGACAATGCTTAGCCCGTGAATCAGTGCTTCATACTCTGCCGCATTATTTGATGATGTAAATAGTAGCTGGAGTGTGTACTTGAGTTGCTCACCTCCAGGAGCAATAAAGAGAATCCCTGCACCCGCTCCTTGCAGCTTCAACGAGCCATCAAAGTACATTCTCCACACCTAAGTAACTTCTGGGCTGTCCAGGACCTGGTGCTTAGTCCACTCTGATACGAAGTCAACCAGCGCCTAAGTCTTTGTTGCCGTGTGGGGCCGAAACTCTATGTAGTGAGCTCCTAGCTCGCACGTCCACTTGGCTATCCTTCCAATAGATTCTTTGTTGTGGAGAATGTCTCATATTGGAAATCCTGTGACTACTATGACTTTGTGGTCATCAAAGTAGTGATGGAGCTTGTGAGCGGTTAGGAGTACTGAAAGGGAAATGTGCCCTTGGGCCATTTCTAAGTATTTTGGTGATTGAGTGCCAACACAAGTGCTTAAATGTGAATTTATGCTCATGGATGGACAAAGTGCAAGTCAAGAGTAAAGGTATGTTTCTAGGCCTTAGTACATTGGTTTTGTGTACTAATATACTTGTCTAAGTGTTAGAAACAGAAAGAAGAAGAAAAGAAAAGAGAAGAAAAAGACTTGGCTGAGTGCAGCCAAGACTCAGCTCAGTCTGGCACACTGGACTGTCCGGTGGTGCACCGGACAGTGTCCGGTGCGCCAGGCTGGCTTGGCGTGAAGTGGCCGCTCTCAGGAATTCGCCGACGGCGTACGGCTAAAATTCACCGGACTGTCCGGTGTGCACCGGACTGTCCGGTGAGCCAACGGTCGGCCGGGCCAACGGTCGGCCGCGGAATCTGTGCGCGACACGTGGCCGGGCCAACGGTCGGAAGGGTGCACCGGACTGTCCGGTGTGCACCGGACTTGTCCGGTGTGCCAATGGCTCCCAGATCTGCAACGGTCGGCAGCGCCATTTTAGGAAGGAAATCGGGCACCGGACAGTGTCCGGTGTGCACCGGACTGTCCGGTGCACCCGACGACAGAAGGCAAGATTGGCCTTCCAGATTTGCTCTCAACGGCTCCTAGCTGCCTTGGGGCTATAAAAGAGACCCCTAGGCGCATGGAGGAGAACACCAAGCAACCTTAGAGCATTCTTGATCATCCACACTCAGTCTTTGCGCATTCGTTTGTCATTCTCAGTGATTCGAGCTCCGTTCTAGTGAGAACTTTGAGATAGTCTTTTGAGCTCGATTCTTGGCCGTGTGTGTGCGCATTTTGCTGTGGATTTGTGTGTGTTGCTTCCCTCCCTTACTCTGTGCTTCTTTGTGATCATATACTTGTAAGGGCAAGAGACTCCAATTTGTGGAGATTCCTTGCAAACGGGATAAAGAAAAGAAAGCAAAACACTGTGGTATTCAAGTGGGTCTTTGGACCGCTTGAGAGGGGTTGATTGCAACCCTCGTCCGTTGGGACGCCACAACGTGGAGTAGGCAAGCGTTAGTCTTGGCCGAACCACGGGATAAACCACTGTGCCATCTCTGTGATTGATCTTCTGTGGTTATTGTGTTTTGTTGAGACTCCTCTCTAGCCACTTGGCATTATCTGTGCTAACACTTAACCAAGTTTTGTGGCTTAAGTTTGAAGTTTTACAGGATCACCTATTCACCCCCCCCCCTCTAGGTGCTCTCAATTGGTATCGGAGCCATTCTCTTCAAGAGGGGACTAATCGCCCAAAGAGATGGATCCTAAGGGAAAGGGGATGGTGGTCAACAACGAAAAGGAGTCTTTCGTCAACGAGCCAAAGGATGACAAGCCCACTGACTCCGGCTCGGGCTACAAGCGGAAGGAAGGGAAGAAGAAGAAGACAAAGCGCATCAAGGAGATCATATACTACGACGATAGTGATGAGTCTACTTCTTCCCAAAAGGACGACGACAACGACTACAAAAAGACGGTCAATTCGAACTTTTCATTTGATTATTCTCGCATTCAACATAGTTCGAATTCACATTTGCTTTCCATTCCTCTTGGCAAACCTCCACACTTCGATGGGGAGGACTACGGATTTTGGAGTCACAAAATGCGTAGTCACTTATTCTCTCTCCATCCAAGCATTTGGGAGATTGTAGAGAATGGAATGAAGTTTGATAGCTCGGATAACTCTATGCTCATAAATGAACAAATCCATAGAAATGCACAAGCTACTACTGTTCTCTTAGCATCCTTGTGCAGGGAAGAGTACAACAAGGTGAGCGGCTTGGACAATGCCAAGCAAATATGGGACACCCTCAAGATCTCTCACGAGGGGAATGACATCACCATGCTCACCAAAATGGAGTTGGTGGAGGGCGAGCTTGGACGATTCGCCATGATAAGGGGAGAGGAGCCAACCCAAACGTACAACCGGCTCAAGACCCTCATCAACAAAATAAGGAGCTACGGAAGCACGCGATGGACGGACCACGACGTCGTCCGCCTAATGCTAAGATCCTTTACCGTTCTTGATCCTCATCTTGTGAACAATATTCGTGAGAATCCCAGGTACACGATGATGACGCCCGAGGAGGTACTCGGAAAATTCGTAAGCGGGCGGATGATGATCAAGGAGGCGAGATACGTCGACGACGCATTGAACGGTCCAATCCACGAGCCTCAACCCATTGCTCTCAAGGCAACAAGGAGCAAGGAGTCGCTACCCAGCAAGGTGGCGCAAGTTGAGGCGGCCGGGCTCAATGATGAAGAGATGGCTCTCATCATCAAGAGATTCAAGACGGCGCTAAATGGTCGCAAGGGGCAACCAAGGAAGACCAAGACAAAGGGGAAGCGCTCATGCTTCAAATGTGGTAAGGTTGGTCATTTTATTGCTAACTGTCCCGAAAATGATAGTGACCAGGAGCAAGGGAAGAATGGGAAGAGAGAGAACAAGAAGGTTTACAAGAAGGCCAAAGGCGAAGCACACCTTGGAAAGGAGTGGGATTCGGATTGCTCTTCGTCCGACTCCGACGACGAAGGACTCGCCGCCACTGCCTTCAACAAATCGGTCCTCTTCCCAAACGAGCATCACACTTGCCTCATGGCAAGGGAGAAGAAGGTAATCACTCGTAATGCTAATACTTATGATTCTTCTAGTGATGATGAGTCTAGTGAGGATGAAATAGATTACTCTAGTTTATTCAAGGGATTGGATAGAACTAAGATAGCTAAGATTAATGAATTGATTGATGCCTTGAATGAAAAGGATAGAATCTTAGAGAAACAAGAAGATCTTTTATATGAAGAGCATGATAAATTTGTTAGTGCACAAAATTCACTTGCTCTAGAAGTTAAAAGAAATGGAATGCTTTCTTGTGAACTTTCTACTTGTAATGAAACCATTTCTTCTTTAAAAGGTGAAATTAATGATTTAAATGCTAAACTAGAAGTAGCAAGTAAATCTAACTCTTGTGTTGAACATGTTGAAATTTGCACTAGGTGTGAGGATGTTGATATTAATGCTTGTTGTGAACACTTAAGTTCAATTTCAAAACTAAATGATGAAGTGGCTAGTCTTAATGCCCAACTTACGACTAGCAAGAATGAATTTGATAAGCTAAAATTTGCAAGGGATGCCTACACGATTGGTAGACACCCCTCAATTAAGGATGGACTTGGCTACAAGAGGGAAGCCAAGGACTTGACAAGCCATAAGGCTCCTATCTCCGCCAAGGAGAAAGGGAAGGCTCCTATGGCTAGTAGTACTAAAAGGAACCATGCTTTTATTTATCATGATAGGAGACAAACTAGAAATGCTTATAGGAGCTATAATGCTTATGATGATTTTGACTCTCATGCCATGTTTGCTTCTAGTTCTTCCTATATGCATGGTAGAAATATGTCTAGGAGAAATGCTATTCATCATGTGCCTAGAAAGAATATTATTCATGCTACTAGGAAAGTAGTGAATGAACCTTCTACAATTTATTGTGCTTTAAATGCTTCCTTTGCTATTTGTATAAAGGATAGGAAAATAATTGCTAGGAAGTTAGGGGCAAAATGCAAGGGAGACAAAACTTGCATTTGGGTCCCTAAGGATATTTGCACTAACCTTGTAGGACCCAACATGAGTTGGGTACCTAAGACCCAAGCCTAAATTTGCCTTGCAGGTTTATGCATCCGGGGGTTCAAGCTGGATTATCGACAGCGGATGCACAAACCATATGACGGGGGAGAAGAAGATGTTCACCTCCTACGTCAAAAATAAGGATTCCCAAGATTCAATTATATTCGGTGATGGGAATCAAGGCAAGGTAAAAGGGTTAGGTAAAATTGCAATTTCTAATGAGCACTCAATTTCCAATGTGTTTTTAGTTGAGTCTCTTGGTTACAATTTGCTATCTGTTAGTCAACTATGCAATATGGGATATAATTGTCTTTTTACAAATGTAGATGTGTCTGTCATTAGAAGAAGTGATGGTTCACTAGCCTTTAAGGGTGTATTAGACGGCAAGCTTTACTTAGTTGATTTTGCAAAAGAAGAGGCCGGTCTAGATGCATGCTTAATGGCTAAGACTTGCATGGGCTGGCTGTGGCATCGCCGCTTAGCACATGTGGGAATGAAGAACCTTCACAAGCTTCTAAAGGGAGAACACGTGATAGGCTTGTCTAACGTACAATTCGAAAAAGATAGACCTTGTGCAGCTTGTCAGGCAGGTAAACAGGTGGGAGGAGCGCATCACAGCAAGAATGTGATGACCACATCAAGACCCCTGGAACTGCTACATATGGACCTCTTCGGACCCGTCACCTATCTGAGCATAGGAGGAAGTAAGTATGGTCTAGTTATTGTTGATGACTTTTCCCGCTTCACTTGGGTGTTCTTTTTGCAGGATAAGTCTGAAACCCAAGGGACCCTCAAGCGATTTCTAAGGAGAGCTCAAAATGAGTTTGAGCTCAAGGTGAAGAAGATAAGGAGCGACAACGGGTCCGAATTCAAGAACCTTCAAGTGGAGGAGTTTCTTGAGGAGGAGGGGATCAAGCACGAGTTCTCCACTCCCTACACACCACAGCAAAATGGTGTGGTAGAGAGGAAGAACAGGACACTAATCGATATGGCGAGGACGATGCTTGGAGAGTTCAAGACCCCCGAGTGCTTTTGGTCGGAAGCTGTGAACACGGCTTGCCACGCCATCAACAGGGTCTACCTTCATCGACTCCTCAAGAAGACTTCGTATGAGCTACTAACCGGTAACAAACCCAATGTATCGTACTTTCGTGTATTTGGGAGCAAATGCTACATTCTAGTGAAGAAGGGTAGAAATTCTAAGTTTGCTCCCAAAGCTGTAGAAGGGTTTTTATTAGGTTATGATTCAAATACAAAGGCGTATAGGGTCTTCAACAAATCATCGGGTTTGGTTGAAGTCTCTAGCGACGTTGTATTTGATGAGACTAATGGCTCTCCAAGAGAGCAAGTTGTTGGTTGTGATGATGTAGATGAAGAAGATGTTCCGACGGCCGCTATACGAACCATGGCGATTGGAGAAGTGCGGCCACAGGAACAAGATGAACGAGATCAACCTTCTTCCTCAACAACGGTGAATCCCCCAACTCAAGACGATGAACAGGTTCATCAAAAGGAGGCGTGTGATCAAGGGGGAGCACAAGATGATCACGTGATGGAGGAAGAAGCGCAACCGGCACCTCCAACCCAAGTTCGAGCGACAATTCAAAGGGATCATCCCGTCGACCAGATATTGGGTGATATTAGCAAGGGAGTAACTACTCGCTCAAGATTAGTTAATTTTTGTGAGCATTACTCCTTTGTCTCTTCTATTGAGCCTTTTAGGGTAGAGGAGGCCTTGCTAGATCCGGATTGGGTATTGGACATGCAGGAGGAACTCAACAACTTCAAGCGCAATGAAGTTTGGACACTGGTGCCTCGTCCCAAGCAAAATGTTGTGGGAACCAAGTGGGTGTTCCGCAACAAACAGGACGAGCACGGGGTGGTGACGAGGAACAAGGCTCGACTTGTGGCAAAAGGTTATGCCCAAGTCGCAGGTTTGGACTTTGAGGAGACTTTTGCTCCTGTGGCTAGGCTAGAATCAATTCGTATCTTGCTAGCATATGCCGCTCACCATTCTTTCAGGTTGTTCCAAATGGATGTGAAGAGCGCTTTTCTCAACGGGCCAATCAAGGAGGAGGTGTACGTGGAGCAACCCCCTGGCTTCGAGGATGAACGGTACCCCGACCACGTGTGTAAGCTCTCTAAGGCGCTCTATGGACTTAAGCAAGCCCCAAGAGCATGGTATGAATGCCTTAGAGACTTTTTAATTGCTAATGCTTTCAAGGTTGGGAAAGCCGATCCAACTCTTTTTACAAAGACATGTGATGGTGATTTGTTTGTGTGCCAAATTTATGTTGATGACATAATATTTGGTTCTACTAACCAAAAGTCTTGTGAAGAGTTTAGCAGGGTAATGACGCAGAAATTCGAGATGTCGATGATGGGCGAGTTGAACTACTTCCTTGGGTTCCAAGTGAAGCAACTCAAGGACGACACATTCATCTCCCAAACGAAGTACACGCAAGATCTGCTAAAGTGGTTTGGGATGAAGGACGCCAAGCCCGCAAAGACTCCGATGGGAACCGACGGACACACCGATCTCAACAAAGGAGGTAAGTCCGTTGATCAAAAAGCATACCGGTCAATGATAGGATCTTTACTTTATTTATGTGCTAGTAGACCGGATATTATGCTTAGCGTATGCATGTGTGCTAGATTTCAATCCGATCCTAAGGAGTGTCACTTAGTGGCAGTGAAGCGAATTCTTCGATATTTAGTCGCTACACCTTGCTTCGGGATCTGGTATCCAAAGGGGTCTAACTTTGACTTGATTGGGTACTCAGATTCCGACTATGCTGGATGTAAGGTCGATAGGAAGAGTACATCGGGGATGTGCCAATTCTTAGGAAGGTCCCTGGTGTCATGGAACTCTAAGAAACAAACATCCGTTGCCCTATCCACCGCTGAGGCCGAGTATGTTGCAGCAGGACAGTGTTGCGCGCAACTACTTTGGATGAGGCAAACCCTCCGGGACTTTGGCTACAATCTGAGCAAAGTCCCACTCCTATGTGACAATGAGAGTGCTATCCGCATGGCGGAAAATCCTGTTGAACACAGCCGCACAAAGCACATAGACATCCGGCATCACTTTTTGAGAGACCACCAGCAAAAGGGAGATATCGAAGTGTTTCATGTTAGCACCGAGAACCAGCTAGCCGATATCTTTACCAAGCCTCTAGATGAGAAGACCTTTTGCAGGCTGCGTAGCGAGCTAAATATCTTAGATTCGCGGAACTTGGATTGAATTGTAGCATATATGTGTTTATGCCCTTGATCATGTTTATTCTGCATTTTGTTGCTTATTGTGGTGCTCAAGTTGTACAAACACTCCCTGGACCTCACAAGTCCGTGGCAAAATGATGCATAGTTTTAGGGGGAGATGTGTTACAACCTGACCCTTTGAGACTAACCATATGCTTGAGTTTGCTTGTTTTAGTCTCAAAGGAGAATTGAAAGGGAAAAGGTGGACTTGGACCATGAAAGACTTCCACTGCACTCCGATGAGAGGGTAACTTATTCCAAGTTCATCTCATGAACTCTTATTGCCATTTGCTCTTAATTGAAGATTTTGGTGACTTCCACTGCACTCCGATGAGAGGGTAACTTATTCCAAGTTCATCTCATGAACTCTTATTGCCATTTGCTCTTAATTGAAGATTTTGGTGAGGCAATGGGGTTATAGGGCCAAGATTGATCCCGTTTTGGTGCTTGATGCCAAAGGGGGAGAAAATAAAGGCAAAAGCAATTAATGGATCAGCTACCACTTGAGAAATTTTGAAAATAGTAAAACAGAGCTTTTTGTTTTGTCAAAACTCTTGCATTGTCTCTTTTGTCAAAAGTTGGCCTCTTATGGGGAGAAGTGTTGATTATGGGAAATAGGGGGAGTTTTTGAAATCTTTGATCAATCTCTTTTGGAATGACTCTCTTTATGCTTCAACATGTATGCTTGACTTAGAGATAGAGATTTGAGTTTGATTTGCAAAAACAAACCAAGTGGTGGCAAAGAATGATCCATATATGCCAAAATTGAATCAAAATAAATTTGAGTTTTATTTGAAGTGATATTGCACTTGTTCTAGTTGCTTTATGTTGTGTTGGCATAAATCACCAAAAAGGGGGAGATTGAAAGGGAAATGTGCCCTTGGGCCATTTCTAAGTATTTTGGTGATTGAGTGCCAACACAAGTGCTTAAATGTGAATTTATGCTCATGGATGGACAAAGTGCAAGTCAAGAGTAAAGGTATGTTTCTAGGCCTTAGTACATTGGTTTTGTGTACTAATATACTTGTCTAAGTGTTAGAAACAGAAAGAAGAAGAAAAGAGAAGAGAAGAAAAAGACTTGGCTGAGTGCAGCCAAGACTCAGCTCAGTCTGGCACACCGGACTGTCCGGTGGTGCACCGGACAGTGTCCGGTGCGCCAGGCTGGCTCGGCGTGAAGTGGCCGCTCTCGGGAATTCGCCGACGGCGTACGGCTAAAATTCACCGGACTGTCCGGTGTGCACCGGACTGTCCGGTGAGCCAACGATCGGCCGGGCCAACGGTCGGCCGCGGAATCTGCGCGCGACACGTGGCCGGGCCAACGGTCGGAAGGGGGCACCGGACTGTCCGGTGTGCACCGGACTTGTCCAGTGCGCCAACGGCTCCCAGATCTGCAACGGTCGGCAGCGCCATTTTAGGAAGGAAATCGGGCACCGGACAGTGTCCGGTGTGCACCGGACTGTCCGGTGCACCCGACGACAGAAGGCAAGATTGGCCTTCCAGATTTGCTCTCAACGGCTCCTAGCTGCCTTGGGGCTATAAAAGAGACCCCTAGGCGCATGGAGGAGAACACCAAGCAACCTTAGAGCATTCTTGATCATCCACACTCAGTCTTTGCGCATTCGTTTGTCATTCTCAGTGATTCGAGCTCCGTTCTAGTGAGAACTTTGAGATAGTCTTTTGAGCTCGATTCTTGGCCGTGTGTGTGCGCATTTTGCTGTGGATTTGTGTGTGTTGCTTCCCTCCCTTACTCTGTGCTTCTTTGTGATCATATACTTGTAAGGGCAAGAGACTCCAATTTGTGGAGATTCCTTGCAAACGGGATAAAGAAAAGAAAGCAAAACACTGTGGTATTCAAGTGGGTCTTTGGACCGCTTGAGAGGGGTGGATTGCAACCCTCGTCCGTTGGGACGCCACAACGTGGAGTAGGCAAGCGTTGGTCTTGGCCGAACCACGGGATAAACCACTGTGCCATATCTGTGATTGATCTTCTATGGTTATTGTGTTTTGTTGAGACTCCTCTCTAGCCACTTGGCATTATCTGTGCTAACACTTAACCAAGTTTTGTGGCTTAAGTTTGAAGTTTTACAGGATCACCTATTCACCCCCCCCCCTCTAGGTGCTCTCAAGTACCGCATACATCAGCTTCTAGACTTGAGGATACTTTATCTTTGAGGGCCTGAGGATGTTGCACCGGGTATGCATGTCCTTCCTCCACCCGCTCGACTACTAACGTGGTGCTTACCACGTGAGTCATGCAGAAGATGTATAATAGCAGATCTTCTGCCGACTAACTCGGCGAAGCTCGGTGCGGCGGTTTGAGCACTGGTGGTGTGGTCAAGAATTCTTTAGTGCCTCTAGAGCTTCCTGTGCCTCCGTGGTCCACTGAAACTTGTCTACCTTTCTGAGCAATTTGTAGAATGGCATGCCTTTCTCGCCTAGCCTTGATATGAACCTGCTCAGGGCTGCCATGCATCCAGTAAGCCTATGCACCTTTTTTGTGATCGTGGCGCTTCTATTCTCATGATGGCCTCGATCTTTTCTAGATTAGCTTCGATTCCTCGATGGCTGACAATGAATTCGAGTAACTTTCCTGCTGGTACTTCGAAGACACACTTTTCTAGGTTAAGCTTCTACCGGTAGCGCCTCAGGCTGTTGAAGACCAGTTGCAAATCTTCGATGAAGTTTTCTGAGTTTTCTGTTTTGATTACCACATCATCGACGTAGGCTTCCATCCGCTTGCCCTAGTGATCGGCTAAGCATGTTTGGATGGCTCTCTAGTAAGTTGCTCTCGTGTTCTTGATGTCGAACAGCATGGAGGTATAGCAGAAAGCTCCAAACGGGGTGATGAAAGCAGTCTTCTCCTCATCTTCTTTTGCCAGACTGATCTGATAGTATCCAGAATAGCAATCTACGAAGGACAGCATAGAACAACCAACAGTTGAGTCGACTACCTGATCTATTCTAGGGAGCCCAAAGGGATCTTTCGGACAATGTTTGTTGAGATCGGTATAGTCGACGCACATGCGCCAATCCACTTTATTCTTTTTGAGTACAAGAACACGATTCACTAGCCACTCAGGATGCAACACCTCCCTAATGAACCTTGCAGTCACTAAGCGGGCTAACTCGGCGTGAATAGCTTCTCTTTTATCAACGTGAACAACGCAACTTCTGTCGAATCGGCCTTGCTTGAGGATAGACCTTCAATTTGTGCTCGGCCAGTTCTCTCGGGACTCCCGGCATATCCGGAGGTTGCCATGCGAATATGTCCCGGTTATCTTGCAGGAACCGGACGAGCGCACTTTCCTATTTGTCGTCAAGGCTGGAACTGATGATGGCAGTCTTGCGCTCATCGGCGAATCCCAGGTTGATCCTCTTAGCCTCCTCAGTCGGCTGCATAGAGGTCACGACTTGAGCTTCGTTAGTGGGTATTGTGAGGTCTTCCTCCGGCTTGATGTTCGTCTGTGTAGGGGGAGCTATCGGGAGCCTGATAGTGAGGGCTGCCTGGATGGCTCCCTGGAAGCACTCTGCGACGCCTTGGAAGTCAGCGCGCACGGTGATGATTCCTCGCCAGTCCCGACATCTTCAATATCATATATGAGTAGTGTGGAATGGCCATGAACTTTGCCAGTACCGGTCTGCCGATGATGGCATTGTACCCGCAGTCGAAGTGTGCCACCTCGAACCTCAGGAACTCGGTTCTGTAGTTCTCCGGAGTCCCAAAGGTGACGAGCATGTAGATGTGCCCGAGCGAGTACTCTCCTTCGGTCGGCATGATATCGAAGAAGGGTGTAGCTGACTCGGTGAGGTCTTTGAGTGCAACCCCCAAGGCTAGGAGTGTCCGGGGGAAGGTAATGTTAATGCTACTTCCCCTGTCTACTAGTACTTTCTTCACCTTACTCTCTCGGATCACTGGATCAACAAGGAGCGGGTACTTGCCGGGGTGGTCGAAGTTGAGCCACTGATCCGCTCGGCTGAAGGTTATTGCGTGCTCTGACCACCCATAAGGAGCTGGGGCACTGGTGGTTGCCGTTAGGATCTGTCGGTCATTGAGCTTTTGCTGTCTTCTGTTCTTCTGCAATCTATGTCCTCCGAAGATGACATTGACCTCCCTGTCAACATGTGGGAATGCTCCGCCCCTCCCCCTTTTGGTTGTTGAGGCTGCCTGGGCTCGCCGGGCCCTCCTTGTGGTGGGGAGGTGGTAGAGGCTGGAACGGTCAGTCGTGTCCGACAGAGTGCTTGAAGTCCGTACAATTCCGTAGGGTGTGGCGCATGTCCTTGTGGTACGGGCACTGGGCGTCGAGGATGTCATCCAGTGTTCGTTCGCCTCTGCGGGGTGCACCTCGGGCTTGAGCGACGGGTGGTCTGGCGGCATGTACCTCCTCACGCGGCCTCTTCTCCCAGCGCTTGTCAGGTTGCTGGTTTGTGTCGCGTCGTGGTGCAGGTTTTGTTCCTCCGATGAGGTCCTAGGCTCGCTCGTCGGTGGTGATATAGAGGTCTGCCTCTCAAAACAGTTGTTCGGAGGTGGTCGACGCTTTCTGCAGTATGGCTCGAATGAAGGCTGAGTCATTGGATCCCCGATAGAAATCTTCAATCACCGCTACCTCGGTGACTTCGGGGATGTGGTTTATCATGGTCTGGAACCTCTTGAGGTATGACCGAAGTGTTTCATCCCTCTAGCGCCTGATGGATTTGAGGTCCCATTGATGCGCTGGCTTGTTAGAGAGGGACTGGAAGTTGGCGATGAACCATCGACTGAAGTCGCTCCAATCGTCGATGCAGTGTCGTGGCAGATGTCGTATCCACTGTAGTGCATCTTGCCCTAGGACGATGGGCAAATATGCGGTCATTACGTCTTCTGTTGCCTCGACGACCCGAGCGATGGTCGTGTAAACGGCCAACCAGCCCCCCGGGTCCTGCTTAGGCTCGTACTTGTCGACGTTGGAGACTTTGAAGTTAGGGGGCCACTGGATGGCCCGAAGACGTAGAGTAAGTGCAGAGACTCCACATGTGTCTTCCTGTCGGCGATAGGTAGAAGGTGGTTAGCTGCCCGAGTAAGCAGCCGACGATATCCTTCAGCGTCCGGAGCTCGCGGGAGGCCATCAGCTATCTAAGCCAGCACCCCTAAAACTTCACTCGGTGTGTTCATTGCGCGGGCGAAGTCAGGGTTTAGGTTTTGAGCAAAGAGGGGATTCTCTCGGCGTAACCTTGCGCCCTGCTCGGCTTGCTCTCGCTCTCGGTCCTGAGCTTGTCGACGATCACGCCGGCAAGAATTCCGCCTTTCTCGGTACACTTGCTCGTCGGGAGTTCCTCCCAATTCTAAAACTTCATCCCGGGACATGGGCTGCGCCGGGTCCCGCTCCCCAGCCTCATGATGTCACCGAACATTCCAGCATCTGTTCCTTCGTCGTCGTGCTTCACGCTAGGGAGGTTCTTCCCCTTACACGGTCGGCTCACCGTCAGAGATGGGAGATGATTCCAATCTCCCCCTGATGAAGAGGATGTCAGGGTAGAAAGGAGTTGTTGTGATGGTGTGCTTCTTTCCGTCCTCCTTTGAGGGCGAAGGTGCCAGAAAGATAACTTGGAAAGATCTGTCCCTTTTCTCGGAACGCTTGCCTCTTTCTTTCTTGTAATCTGTGTCCACTCCTTTGTAGGCGAAGTGGGCAGCGGAGTTCTTCGGGCAGGTAAATTCCCGATTTTGGCTTGTAAGAGGTAATCTTCGCTCGAGGCGCAGGAGGCTGCGCTATCCGTTGTCTTGCTCCGGCTTTCCTGGGGATCTCCGGGGAAAACTTCTTCTCTGGTGGATCTGCTATGCGGTGCAGAGTTCCTTTCTCATCTGCTATGGACGAGATAGTTCCGAAGCAGAACACGGATCCAGGGCGAAGAGCGATCTTGCACTCGGATGTGACGGTCATTGAGCTAGCTTGGGTAAACGACACTCACCCTGCCTGGCGTGCCAGCTGTCGGTGTTTAGAGTCCGACCGCACACCCAGGGTTTCCCCTCGTGGTGCTTTTGGGTAGGACGGTGTTGTTGACTGTAGCTCAATGGTTCGTGCGAGATGCACGAGAGACGACAAGCAATTTTCTGCAGGTTCGGGCCGCTTGGAGAGGCGTAATACCCTACTTACTGGTGTGGATCTTTATGTGGTAAGTTACAAGGGAAGTCTCCAGGATGGAGAAAAGGCTAATGAGATAGGTACATGGTCGATGTAAATGATGGGGTACCCCCTATGCCTTATATACTCGACCGTGGGGCACTACACGCGTACATGACGATTATGTATACCCTAAATAATAGTGAACCGACTGAACTGACCTTGCTACAATCTTGCCGACTTATCCCTAATCTGCCCCGATATTCAAGGGGACTGTACGCGGGAAAGTCGGGTGGACGCTATGGATAGCGCTCGAGTCTGACGGGTTGATTGGGCCTAAGTCTGCTTCTTTCTCATGTCGGCCCACTCCGCCAATAGTTCTGCCCCGGCCCACGAAGGGATGGCCTTGCGAGGTAACTGGCGAAAAGCCTCTCGCGAGGCCTGTTAGAAATATGCCCTAGAGATAATCATATAGATGAGCATATTTCTTTGTATCCATGATATATATATTGCTTAATTGAATATCCATGGAAGGCACCTTGTATTGATTAGCAATTATGTGAATTGTTTTGTTAGATTCTTTACTTATATGGTTATTCTAAATGATGTCCCTAGTCAGAGTCGATGACTAGCATATGTATTAGTTGATGACTATATTTCACAAGTCATGAACATGGATATGTTAAACTAATAATGTGGGCGCATGTATGACATGAGGCTGGACCGACCCAACGTGAGATATTGTAATATAGTTCTCTTTTTGCAACATGAATAATGTATCCTTAGACCTGAGATTGTCGCATGTTCTCAAGATGTGAATTGACTTACTTAGGGACTATCAAACGCTATTCCGTAACTGGGTAGTTATAAAGGTAGTTTTGGGTTTGTCAGGAAGCATGCTGTGAGGCATGGCCAGTCAAGATGGAATTTGTCCCTCTCTTTGTGAGAGAGATATCTCTGGGCCCCTCGAGTGATTGGATCAAGAAATGCATGGTCGTGCTAGGGTTAAGAGTTAACCATTGAAAGGATTCCAATTCACAGTATCGAGAAAGAGAGGTCAGCTTAGAGCCAGACCAAATATCGTGAGACAAAGGGAACAACATGTACGTAATGTTGCAATGGTTCGTCTGATATGATCTTTACATGCGCATAGGAGTTGACATGTCTTGCTAGAGGCCGCTGTCAATTATTGGGCCAAGTAAGAGTACTCGGGCTATGTCTATTTGTACGTGAACCTATATGGTCACACACTTAAGGGGAAGGAAGCCTAACTCGGATTAGATCCGAAATTAGACTGGGCTTTAGGGTTAATGATGGGCCTCGGTGTCAGAAGCCCACCATAACACCTATATAATGAGGGGCGGGGCGCGGTTAGGCTTAACCTAATTTGCCACCAGCAAACGAGCAGCCACCGCTCACCTCTCGCCCTCGCCAAGCCGCTGTCGCGAACCTAGCAGTTCAGTACGTGGCGTTTCCTCCCTGTACGTGTGGATACCTCGGAGGTGCTGCATCTGGAGCACTTGGACGAACCGTGCGAGGACGTGAAGGACGCCGACGACTGCACGGCACTGCTCGACGCGTTCGTCTACATCGAGACGTCTTCCGCTGCTCTGCGCGTCTAGTGGTAATTCCATGACCTATAACCGCAGTAGTTCTTAGTATTATGGGGTTGAAAATTTTGTTTTGCACTAGCGTAGTCTCCCCGTAATCTTACAAGGCCTTCCTGCCTTCTAGTGGGCCCGGGGGATATCTGTCCCCACAGTGGTGTTCCTATGACTTAGACAAATATATCTAGTGACTTTCTAACTGATCAAAGTCATGGAACTCATACTTTTAATACTTCTAACTCATATTCTGAATTCTGACTTAGAAACTATAAAGTCGATCTTATGAAACTGTGAATCGTAAACTTGGCAAACTAGTTGGTCCATATGATTGTGATGGTCATCAGCCACCAAAATCAATATAGAAAATGGTTTAAGGTTATTTTCCTTTAAAACACAACCTTATTTATTAACTCAATTTAAATTATGTGGCACTGTATAAGACCTCATCACCAAAATAATTACCTTAGGAAAGGCGGGTCATTCTTAAGGACATGTACAACCCTGAGCTCATGAATCGGTTTTCTAAGTACAAGAGACAACTAGTGTCGGGGACCATAATTAGGGGTACCCTCAAGACTCCTAATTCTCAGCTGGTAACCCCCATCAGCATAAAGCTGCTAAGGCCTGATGGGTGCGATTAAGTCAGGGATCAGTCCATTCGAGTGACTCGATCACGCCTCGCCCGAGCCTAGCCTCGGACAAGGGCAGCCGACCCCGGAGGATTTCCGTCTCGCCCGAGGCCCCCCTCCAACGGCGGACATATTTCCGGCTCGCCCGAGGTCCTGCCTTCGCTAAGAAGCAACCCTGACTAAATCGCCGCACCGACCGACCAAGTCGCAGGAGCATTTAATGCAAAGGTGACCTGACACCTTTGTCCTGACGCGCGCCCCCAGCGGAGCCGAAGTGACCGTCGTCACTTCACCGCTCCACTGACCGGCCTGACAGAAGGACAGCGCCGCCTGCGCCACTCCGACCGCAGTGCCGCTTGATAGAGTGAGACTGACAGGCAGTCAGGCCCTGCTAAAGGCACCATAGGAAGCTCCGCCCGACCCAGGGCTCGGACTCGGGCTAAGCCTCGGAAGACGGTGAACTCCGCTCCGCCCGACCCAGGGCTCGGACTCGGGCTAAGCCCAGGAAGACGGCGAACTCCGCTCCACCCGACCCAGGGCTCGGACTCGGGCTAAGTCCCGGAAGACGGCGAACTCCGCTCCGCCCGACCCAGGGCTCGGACTCGGGCTAAGTCCCGGAAGACGGCGAACTCCGGTCCGCCCGACCCAGGGCTCGGACTCGGGCTAAGTCCCAGAAGACGGCGAACTCCGCTCCACCCGACCCAGGGCTCGGACTCGGGCTAAGTCCCGGAAGACGACGAACTCCGCTTCGCCCGACCCCAGGGCTCGGACTCTGCCCTGGCCTCTGCCGAACGACCTCCGCCAAGCCCGACCCAGGGGCTCGGGCTCGGCCTCGGCCATGGAAGACAGACTCGACCTCGGCTTCGGAGGAGCCTCCACGTCGCCCAACCTAGGGCACAGGCCAGCCACGTCAACAGGAAGCGCCATCATCACCCTACCCCGAGCCGACTCGGGCCGCAGAGGACAAGACCGGTGTCCCATCTGGCTAGCTCCGCCAGATAGGCAATGATGGCGCCCCGCGTGCTCTGTGACGACGACGGCTCTCAGCTCTCTTACGGAAGCAGGAGGACGTCAGCAAGGACTCAACCGCTCCGACAGCTGTCCCTCCGCCAGGCTCCGTCGCTCCTCCGACGGCCACGACATCACACCAGCTGGGTGCCAAAATCTCTCCGGCTGCCACATCGGCATGTACTTAGGGCGCTAGCTCTCCCCCGCTAGACACGTAGCACTCTGCTACACCCCCATTGTACACCTGGATCCTCTCCTTACGCCTATAAAAGGAAGGACCAGGGCCCTCTTAGAGAGGGTTGGCCGCGCGGGGACGAGGACGGGACAGGCGCTCTCTTGGGGCCGCTCGCTTCCCTCTCCCGCGTGGACGCTTGTAACCCCCTACTGCAAGCGCACCCGACCTGGGCGCGGGACGAACACGAAGGCCGCGGGATTTCCACCTCTCTCACGCCCATCTCCGGCCACCTCACTTCCCCCCTTCGCGCTCGGCCTCGCGTCGACCCATCTGGGCTGGGGCACGCGGCGACATTCACTCGTCGGCTTAGGGACCCCCCGGTCTCGAAACGCCGACAGTTGGCGCGCCAGGTAGGGGCCTGCTGCGTGTTGACGAACAGCTTCCCGTCAAGCTCCAGATGGGCAGTCTCCAGCAACCTCTCCAACCCGGGACGGTGCTCCGTTTCGGGAGTCTTGAGTTCATGTCCTTCGACGGCAGCTACGACATGATACTCCTTCCACCGCCGCGCGACAACGACAATGGCGGCCGACAGCCCGCCCGCCGGCGGCGGAATCGACGACGTCTTTCCCGCGTGGTGGAAGAACAACATTCGAGCTCGCCCCGTCCTCTCCCCCGACAACGGAGGAGGAGGCGGGGCAACCAAGGCCAAGCGGGAGGCCGCGCCTCGTCGGCTGTCGAGCGAGTCGATGTCCCCAGCGCTCCAATGGGGGGCGCGTCGGGCATCGACCTCGCGTTTGAGACGAAGGCGAGCGCCGTCTCCCCGTGACACGCCAATCCCGAGCAAGTGGACGATGCCAGTGCGCTCGCGGAGAGCTTGCAGGACGTCGCCCTCGTACCTGAGACGACGGTGCAATCAGCCCCCGACGTGACTATGTCGCTGCTCATCGACCGAAAGGTACCGACCGATTCCCATCCCACGTCATTTAGATTCAGCCTCAACCCGCCTAGCGACCTTGCTTTGGCGGGCGCTCTCGTGGAGGCGAGGTCAAACCCTCTGGGGTTTCGCATGCGGTCGCCTTGGGACCGGCTGACGGACGTCTCGACCTACGGGCCCTCTGGGTCCGAGGAAGATGTCGACCCCAACATCTGTTGGGATTTCTCTGTACTTGGCAACCCTAGTGCCATGCGGGACTTCATGACCGCATGTGACTACTGCCTCTCTGACTGTTCCGACGGTAGCCGCAGCCTCGACGACGAGGACTGCGGCCCAAGCCGCGAATGTTTCCACGTCGATCTAGGGGATCCCTCCGAAGGCAACCATCTCGGCATGCCGGAGGGCGGTGATCTCCCTAGGCCGGCGCCCCGCGCTGACATCCCGCGGGAGCTAGCTGTGGTCCCCGTTCCGGCGGGAGGTCACGACCCACAGCTCGAGCAAGTCCGCGGGGCGCAGGCCAGGCCCGACGAGGGAGCAGGAGCGCTTGAGCCGATCCGCCGGGACGTCGGGCAGGCATGGGCGGGCCAACCCTCGGCCGGAGAAATACGTCACCTGTCCCAGGGTCTCCCGCTCCGCGTCGCCAACGACGTCAGGGTCAGGCCGCCACCCGCATCCAGCGGGGTCGGTCAGAACCTGGCTGCAGCAGCGATGCTTCTCCGCGCAATGTCGGAGCCATCAACCACCGAGGGTCGGCGAATCCAAGGAGAGCTCAAGAATCTCTTGGAAGGCGCTGCGGTCCGACGGGCCGAGAGCTCTGCCTCCCGAAGGCAAGGATACCCCTCGGAACCTCATGCCGCGACTTCCCGATTCATGCGGGAAGCCTCGGTCTACACCGGGCGCACGCGCAACACCGCGCCTGCAGCCTCGGGCCACCTCAGCAACGAGCACCATCACCGCGACCGTCGGGCCCACCTCGACGAGAGGGTGCGCCGAGGCTATCACCCCAGGCGTGTGGGACGCTACGACAGCGGGGAGGATCGGAGTCCCTCGCCCGAACCACCCGGTCTGCAGGCCTTCAGCCGGGCCATCCGACGGGCACCGTTCCCGACCCGGTTCCGACCCCCGACTACTATCACAAAGTACTCGGGGGAAACGAGACCGGAATTGTGGCTCGCGGACTACCGCCTGGCCTGCCAGCTGGGTGGAACGGACGACGACAACCTCATCATCCGCAACCTCCCCCTGTTCCTCTCCGACACCGCTCGCGCCTGGTTGGAACACCTGCCACCGGGGCAGATCTCCAACTGGGATGACTTGGTCCAAGCCTTCGCCGACAATTTCCAGGGCACGTATGTGCGCCCCGGGAATTCCTGGGACCTCCGAAGCTGCCGACAGCAGCCGGGAGAGTCTCTCCGGGACTACATCCGGCGATTCTCGAAGCAGCGCACCGAGCTGCCCAACATCACCGACTCGGATGTCATCGGCGCGTTCCTCGCCGGCACCACCTGCCGCGACCTGGTGAGTAAGTTGGGTCGCAAGACCCCCACCAGGGCGAGCGAGCTGATGGACATCGCCACCAAGTTCGCCTCTGGCCAGGAGGCGGTCGAGGCTATCTTCCGAAAGGACAAGCAGCCCCAGGGCCGCCCATCGGAAGATGCTCCCGAGGCGTCTACTCAGCGCGGCGCCAAGAAGAAAGGCAAGAAGAAGTCGCAAGCGAAACGCGACGCCGCCGACGCGGACCTTGTCGCCACCGCCGAGCACAAGAACCCTCGGAAGCCCCCTGGAGGTGCCAACCTCTTCGACAAGATGATCAAGGAGCCATGCCCCTATCATCAGAGGCCCGTCAAGCACACCCTTGAGGAGTGCGTCATGCTTCGGCGCCACTTCCACAGGGCCGGGCCACCCGTGGAGGATGGCAGGGCCCGCGACGACGACAAGAAGGAAGATTACCAAGCAGGAGAGTTCCCCGAGATCCGCGACTGCTTCATGATCTACGGAGGGCATGCGGCGAATGCCTCGGCTCGGCATCGCAAGCAAGAGCGCCGGGAGGTCTGCTCGGTGAAGGTGGCGGCGCCAGTCTACCTAGACTGGTCCGACAAGCCCATCACCTTCAACCAAGCTGATCACCCCGACCACGTGCCGAGCCCGGGGAAATACCCGCTCGTCGTCGACCCCGTCATCGGCGACGTCAGGCTCACCAAGGTCCTTATGGATGGGGGCAGCAGCCTCGACATCATCTACGCCGAGACCCTCAGGCTCCTGCGCGTCGATCTGTCCTCCGTCCGAGCAGGCGCTGCGCCCTTCCACGGGATCATTCCCGGGAAGCGCGTCCAGCCCCTCGGACGACTCGACCTTCCCGTCTGCTTCGGAACGCCCTCCAACTTCCGAAGGGAGACCCTGACGTTCGAGGTGGTCGGGTTCCGAGGAACCTACCGCGCGGTACTGGGGAGGCCATGCTACGCAAAGTTCATGGTCGTCCCCAACTACACCTACCTGAAGCTCAAGATGTCGGGCCCCAACGGGGTCATCACCGTCGGCCCCACGTACAGACACGCGTTCGAATGCGACGTGGAGTGCGTGGAGTACGCTGAGGCCCTCGCCGAATCCGAGGCCCTCATCGCCGACCTGGAAAGCCTCTCCAAAGAGGTGCCAGACGTGAAGCGTCATGCCGACAACTTCGAGCCAGTGGAGACGGTTAAGGCCATCCCCCTCGACCCCAGCGGCAACGCCTCCAAGCAGATCCGGATCGGTTCCGGGCTCGACCCCAAATAGGAAACAGTGCTCGTCGACTTTCTCCGCGCGAACGCCGACGTCTTCGCGTGGAGTCCCTCGGACATGCCCGGCATACCGAGGGATGTCGCCGAGCACTCACTGGATATTCGGGCCGGAGCCCGACCCGTCAAGCAGCCTCTGCGCCGATTCGACGAGGAGAAGCGCAGAGCGATAGGCGAGGAGATCCACAAGCTAATGGCAGTCGGGTTCATCAAAGAGGTATTCCATCCCGAATGGCTTGCCAACCCTGTGCTTGTGAGAAAGAAAGGGGGGAAATGGCGGATGTGTGTAGACTACACTGGTCTCAACAAAGCATGTCCGAAGGTTCCCTACCCTCTGCCTCGCATCGATCAAATCGTGGATTCCACTGCTGGGTGCGAAGCCCTGTCTTTCCTCGACGCCTACTCAGGGTATCACCAAATCAGGATGAAAGAGTCCGACCAGCTCGCGACTTCTTTCATCACGCCTTCGGCATGTACTGCAATGTCACCATGCCGTTCGGTTTGAGGAATGCGGGCGCGACGTACCAGCGGTGCATGAACCATGTGTTCGGCGAACACATCGGTCGCACTGTTGAAGCCTACATCGATGACATCGTAGTCAAGACGAGGAAAGCTTCCGACCTCCTCTCCGACCTTGAAGTGACATTCCGATGTCTCAAGGCGAAAGGCGTCAAGCTCAATCCCGAGAAGTGTGTCTTCGGGGTGCCCCGGGGCATGCTCTTGGGGTTCATCGTCTCTGAGCGGGGCATCGAAGCCAACCCGGAGAAGATCGCAGCCATCACCAGCATGGGTCCCATCAAGGACTTAAAGGGCGTACAGAGAGTCATGGGATGTCTCGCGGCTCTGAGCCGCTTCATCTCACGCCTCGGCGAAAGAGGCCTGCCTCTGTACCGCCTCTTAAGGAAGGCCGAGCGCTTCACTTGGACCCCTGAGGCCGAGGAAGCTCTCGGGAACCTGAAGGCGCTCCTCACAAAGGCGCCTATCTTGGTGCCCCCAGCTGACGGAGAAGCCCTCTTGGTCTACGTCACCGCCACCACCCAGGTGGTTAGCACCGCGATTGTGGTCGAGAGGCAAGAAGAAGGGCATGCATTGCCTGTTCAGAGGCCAGTTTACTTCGTCAGCGAGGTACTGTCCGAAACCAAGATCCGCTACCCACAAGTTCAGAAGCTGCTGTATGCAGTGATCCTGACGCGGCGGAAGTTGCGACACTACTTCGAGTCTCATCCGGTAATTGTGGTGTCATCCTTCCCCCTGGGGGAGATCATCCAGTGCCGAGAGGCCTCGGGCAGGATTGCAAAGTGGGCAGTGGAAATCATGGGCGAGGCAATCTCGTTCGCCCCTCGGAAGGCCATCAAGTCCCAGGTCTTGGCGGACTTCGTAGCCGAATGGGTCGACACCCAGCTACTGACGGCTCCGATCCAACCAGAGCTCTGGACCATGTTTTTCGACGGGTCGCTGATGAAGACGGGAGCCGGCGCGGGCCTACTCTTCATCTCACCCCTCGGGAAACACCTACGCTATGTGCTACGCCTCCACTTCCCGGTGTCCAACAATGTGGATGAGTACGAGGCTCTGATCAACGGGTTGTGGATCGCCATCGAGCTAGGGGTCAGACGCCTCGACGCTCGCGGTGACTCGCAGCTCATCATCGACCAAGTCATGAAGAACTCCCACTGCCGCGACCCGAAGATGGAGGCCTACTGCGATGAGGTTCGGCGCCTGGAAGACAAGTTCTACGGGCTCGAGCTTAACCACATCGCTCGGCGCTACAACGAGACTGCGAACGAGCTGGCAAAAATCGCCTCATGGCGAACAACGGTTCCCCCGGACGTCTTCTCCCGGGATCTGCATCAACCCTTCGTCAAGATCGACGACGCGCCCAAGCCTGAGGCGCCCTCGGTCTAGCCCGAGGTGCCCTCGGCACAGCCGGAGGCACCCTCAGCTCGGCCCGAGGCGGCCTCGGTTCAACCCGAGGTACACTCGGCCTCCGAGGGTGAGGCACTGCGCATCGAGGAGAAGCGGAGCGGGGCCACGACTGATCGAAATTGGCAGACCCCGTACCTGCAATATCTCCGCCAAGGAGAGCTACCCCTCGACCGAGCCGAGGCTCGGCGGGTAGCGCGACGCGCCAAGTCGTTCGTCTTGCTGGGCGATGAGAAGGAGCTCTACCACCGCAGCCCCTCGGGCATCCTCCAGCAATGCATCTCCATCGCCAAAGGTCAGGAACTCCTGCAAGAGATACACTCGGGGGCTTGCGGCCATCACGCAACGCCTCGAGCCCTTGTCGGGAATGCTTTCCGGCAAGGCTTCTACTGGCCAACGGCGGTGGCTGATGCCACTAGAATTGTCCGCACCTGCGAAGGGTGTCAATTCTATGCGAAGCAGACCCACCTGCCAGCTCAGGCTCTGCAGACGATGCCCATCACCTGGCCCTTTGCTGTGTGGGGTCTGGACCTCGTCGGCCCCTTGCAGAAGGCGCCCGGGGGCTACACGCACCTGCTGGTCGCCATCGACAAGTTCTCCAAGTGGGTCGAGGTCCGACCTCTGAACAACATCAGGTCCGAGCAGGCGGTGACGTTCTTCACCAACATCATCCATCGCTTCGGGGTCCCGAACACCATCATCACCGACAACGGTACCCAGTTCACCAGCAAAAAATTCTTGGACTTCTGCGAGGATCACCACATCCGGGTGGACTGGGCCGCCGTGGCTCATCCCATGTCGAATGGGCAAGTAGAGCGTGCCAACGGCATGATTCTACAAGGGCTCAAGCCTCGGATCTACAACGACCTCAACAAGTTCGGCAAGCGATGGATGAAGGAACTCCCCTCGATGGTCTGGAGCCTGAGGACAACACCGAGCCGGGCCACGGGTTTCACGCCGTTCTTTCTGGTCTACGGGGCCGAGACTGTCTTGCCCACTGACCTGGAGTACGGCTCCCCGAGGACGAGGGCCTACAGCGATCAAAGCAACCAAGCTAGCCGAGAAGACTCGCTGGACCAGCTGGAAGAGGCTCGGGACAAGGCCTTGCTACACTCGGCGCGGTACCAGCAGTCCCTGCGACGCTACCACGCCCGAGGTGTCCGACCCCGAGACCTCCAGGTGGGCGACCTGGTGCTTCGGCTGCGGCAAGACGCCCGAGGGAGGCACAAGCTCACACCCCCTGGGAGGGGCCATTCGTCATCGCCAAAGTTCTGAAGCCCGGAACGTACAAGTTGGCCAACAGTCAAGGCGAGGTCTACGGCAACGCTTGGAACATCCAACAGCTACGTCGCTTCTACCCTTAAGATGTTTTCAAGTTGTTCATATACCTCGCACCCACGCAAAGTTTAGTCATCAAGGAAGGGTCGGCCTCGCCTCGGCAAAGCCCGACCCTCCCTCGGGGGCTAAAACGGGGGGACCCCCTCTGCGTTGAAATTTTCCTCGAAAAAAGATCTCTTCTGTCAAAATATCTTTCGTGCTTTCTGACTACTTCGAAAAGTGGACCCTGAAAACGACGGAGTACACGTAAGCAGCCAAGGCTGACCGAGCCGAGGGACTCCTACGCCTCCGGGATACGGATACCTCACTCATCACCTTCTGCGATAAGTAACTCGCGTTCGGATAAAGTGATTCCGCGGACCGAACAAGTCTTCACGTTCGGAAGCTCTTCTGCCAAAGCGATCCTTCGAGCCTTCTCGACTGAGTCGGTGACAGGGCCTCATGGACGGGTGAAAGTGCGCGTAAGCGGCAAGGCCGACCGAGCCGAGGGACTCCCACGCCTCCGGGATACGGATACCTCACTCATCACCTTCCGCGAGAAGCAACTTTCGCTCGCACAAACATCCTTGTTACCGACAAAAAAGTCCAGATACTCGAAACAAGAGGAAAGGAGACGCAGCTTTACAACACAGCAAGGGCTCGGGTCTTGACGCTGGAAGGGGCCAGTAGCACCCTCGGCATCGACGACACCTTCAGCGAGGTCCGACCTAGCCTCGGACGGCGACGCGGTCCAGGGATCCCCACTCTGGAGGACGACGTCATCGTCACGCCCGGACAATCGCTGCCAGGGACTTCTCCGGGAATCCGGCCTGAGCAAGCGGCTCGGCCGGGTACCCCTGGGGCCTCGGCCAACCATCTCCCAAGGGCGCCAGCCCGACCCGAGGCCTCGGCTGATCAACTCCGGCGTCGGTCCCGCTAACGGACAACCCGGCTAGGCTCCGGCCGACCAGGTTTCATTTTCGAGCCAACTCCGCCTCTGTTCATGCTGATATCGCTACCCTTGGCCTCGGCTCGTCGAAGAGCGGCCAAGGGGTCCCTTTAACTAAGCTAGAGGAGCCTCAGACAACAAGGCCGACCGAGCCGAGGGACTCCTACGCCTCCGGGATACGGATACCTCACTCGTCACCTTGACACAGGGCAACTCATGCTTGGTGAAGCGGTTCAGATAATCAACAGGCGAGTCTTAATGCTCGAAAATGAGGAAAAAACACGGCTCCGTGCCAAGATTACATACATGTTCAGGCCTCGACAGCCATAATGAACAAAAACACTGGCATTCGAAGTGCCATTACAAACGGAACTCTGGTTCCATCCCCGTGGGTATGAGCAACCTCGAGCCTGCGGGGCGATGAACATCGGGAGACTCGCCAGCAACCTCTGCAGCAGCAGCCATGGTCCCGGGTGGACGCGGCCACCGGAGGACTCTCGTTCACGTTCCCGCTCAAGGGACGCGAACCAGATATTAAAGCCAAAGAGCGGGCCGCTCCCAAGCGCACCGGCAGATCCTCGCTGCCGTCCTCGCCGCGAACGCAAGGAAGAGGGCGGAATGTTGCATCCTAGCTGAACAGCAACAGTTCGCCTTCCCCGGCATGGCTAGAGGACGTCTCTGCCGCAGAGCTGGAAGGCGATTGCCACCACCAGAAGCTGGAAGAAGAGGTGGCCCGCCGACCCGCGTAGGAGGTAGAGCCCCGGCTCGCCTCGCTCCCCGCCCCAGCGAGGATGACGAACGCCCTCGACGCTGAGGGTGGGATCGGGATCGCAGCCCGGATCGCCTCTCCCCATCCAGGAGCTAGAGGTCACCGTCTTGGGTGACCACCAACGGAGGGGAGCAACCGGGCTGTGTGATGAAAATCCTTGAAGCCGAACGATGGCTGAAAGGTACCAACTCCTACGGAGTTGCGTTCCTCCAACGATGAGGCGAAAAGACGGCGGGTATCCCCCATCCGGGGGCTTGGAAGGTGGAAAGACGCGATGCATAAGGGAGCGAGAAGACATGGTCGCCTTCCGAAGGGGGTCACCCTCCTTTTAAAGGCAACTCTCCCTACTTGCGCCCCCAACCGTCATGGGCTGAGTCTTCTCCAACACGCTCCAAGGCCCTCCCCTGCGGCACGGGGGCTGGGTCCCGCATGTCAAGCAAACCGGCTCAGAGCAGAAGAAGCCAAACCGCCACGCGTGGTGCACACAACCGCCCAGCGGTTACAAGTGACCCTCCACTTTTGCCCGGACCAACGGGCGAAAGAGGTGGGCAGCCATGCAGGCGGCATGCAACCGCGCCAAGTGGACGCGCTCCTCCGACTCCCGACACGCCAGCATGGAGGCCCAGGCCCACGCGTCATGCAACCGGCGCGCCGGATGCTGCATGCAAGCAACTGCACCGCCACTTGCGCCACCACCGCGCCTCCTCGATTGCGGAATCAATACCGCGACTCGAGGCGACCAGGCGCACGACCCAGCAGCGCCAGCCTGACACGACGGTCAATGCAGCCAAAAGTGGGCCGGCACTGATGACGGTGGCAGGCGGGCGGGAGCAGCGGTCACGTCGTCAGCCAAGCTCACGTCCCATCCGGGGGCAGCTAGAGAACCCCCTCTCACGGCGTGAAGACAACGCGCCCGTGATCCGTTCCTCGAACGGCTCGCGCACGCGCAACGGCCGCCCTGCCAACAACCCGCCCCGTCGCATTAACTCCGCGGAGGGACAGACGGCGCTTCTGGCAGGAGAAGCGGGTGACGCTTCGCCTTCGCCGTAAAAACCGCGCCAAAAAAGGTACGCCACGTCGTTCGATTTCGTATCCTTTTCCTTTTTTCCTCTTTCTCTATCTCTTGCAACAGGGACCGAGAAAGGGGGATACCCCGAAAAGGATCCTTCCCCGTGAAGGAACCAGGCTCCGAGCCTCCTTACTGATCAGAGGTTCGAAGGCTGGCCCCCCGAAGGGTTTCAACAGCCGCCTCAGATCGCGTGAGCCCTACACCCACTACTGGTCAGAGGTTCGAAGGCCGGCCCCCCGAAGGGTTCCACGGCCGCCTCAGGCTACTCGGGCTCCGCGCCCATTACTGATCAGGGGTTCGAAGGCTGGCCCCCGAAGGGTTCACAGTCGCCTCAGACGCCGAACGAGGGATGACCAGGGGTACGTTCGATACATAACCAAGGCTTGGGCTGCGCTCCCGAGGTACCCTAGGACATTTCCGAGACCAGCGGGAGCGATCTTGTAACGGAATCCCATCAGAGGGAGGCATCGAGCCCTCAGACCCCGTCGCCAGGGGACCGGGTCCGGCAGATCACCCGTAGGTACTTTTGGGCGTGCCTTTGGGCCCCTAGCCGACCCCTAACGAACGGGGCACGGACGTCCACTCGGATTACCCGCTTGCAGCTCACCGGAGACACCATGTTCGACGCCCATCGAGGGTAACATGGCGCTTTCCCCCCCTCCTCCTTGCGGAAAGGCGACGCAGGGGCGTATGTAAAAAAGCCGAGTCTGTACCTGATCGCCCTCTCGCCCTGTGCGGAGGCTCGGGGGCTGCTCTCGCAAACCCGGCTTCGGCCGAACCGTTGACAGCGTCAACATACCAGCCTGAGAGCTTGGGCCCCGACCGTACACCCGGGCTACGGCCAGTTCGCATGAGGGAACAACCAGACCAACCGAAGCATTACGCGAGGCGTTAAGACCTCAAAGGAGTGAAACCACTCCTCCGAGGCCTCGGGGGCTACACCCGGCGGGTGCGCTCGCGCGCACCCACCGGAACAAAATGCAACCGAGAAAGGCTGGTCCCCTTGCAAAAAAGTGCGACGAAAGCCTCCAAGCGAGTGCTAGCACTCCCTTCGAGGCTCGGGGGCTACTGTCGGGGACCATAATTAGGGGTACCCTCAAGACTCCTAATTCTCAGCTGGTAACCCCCATCAGCATAAAGCTGCTAAGGCCTGATGGGTGCGATTAAGTCAGGGATCAGTCCATTCGAGTGACTCGATCACGCCTCACCCGAGCCTAGCCTCGGACAAGGGCAGCCGACCCCGGAGGATTTCCGTCTCGCCCGAGGCCCCCCTCCAACGGCGGACATATTTCCGGCTCGCCCGAGGCCCTGCCTTCGCTAAGAAGCAACCCTGACTAAATCGCCGCACCGACCGACCAAGTCGCAGGAGCATTTAATGCAAAGGTGACTTGACACCTTTGTCCTGACGCGCGCCCCCCGGCAGAGCCGAAGTGACCGCCGTCACTTCACCGCTCCACTGACCGACCTGACAGAAGGACAGCGCCGCCTGCGCCACTCCGACCGCAGTGCCGCTTGACAGAGTGAGACTGACAGGCAGTCAGGCCCTGCCAAAGGCACCATAGGAAGCTCCGCCCGACCCAGGGCTCGGACTCGGGCTAAGCCCCGGAAGACGGCGAACTCTGCTCCGCCCGACCCAGGGCTCGGACTCGGGCTAAGCCCCGGAAGACGGCGAACTCCGCTCCGCCCGACCCAGGGCTCGGACTCGGGCTAAGTCCCGGAAGACGGCAAACTCCGCTCCGCCCGACCCAGGGCTCGGACTCGGGCTAAGTCCCGGAAGACGGCGAACTCCGCTCCGCCCGACCCAGGGCTCGGACTCGGGCTAAGTCCCGGAAGACGGCGAACTCCGCTCCGCCCGACCCAGGGCTCGGACTCGGGCTAAGTCCTGGAAGACGACGAACTCCGCTTCGCCCGACCCCAGGGCTCGGACTCCGCCCTGGCCTCTGCCGAACGACCTCCGCCTCGCCCGACCCAGGGGCTCGGGCTCGGCCTCGGCCATGGAAGACAAACTCGACCTCGGCTTCGGAGGAGCCTCCACGTCGCCCAACCTAGGGCACAGGCCAGCCACGTCAACAGGAAGCACCATCATCACCCTACCCCGAGCCGACTCGGGCCGTAGAGGACAAGACCGGTGTCCCATCTGTCTAGCTCCGCCAGATAGGCAATGATGGCGCCCCGCGTGCTCTGTGACGACGACGGCTCTCAGCTCTCTTACGGAAGCAGGAGGACGTCAGCAAGGACTCAACCGCTCCAACAGCTGTCCCTCCGCCAGGCTCCGTCGCTCCTCCGACGGCCACGACATCACACCAGCTGGGTGCCAAAATCTCTCCGGCTGCCACATCGGCATGTACTTAGGGCGCTAGCTCTCCCCCGCTAGACACGTAGCACTCTGCTACACCCCCATTGTACACCTGGATCCTCTCCTTACGCCTATAAAAGGAAGGACCAGGGCCCTCTTAGAGAGGGTTGGTCGCGCGGGGACGAGGACGGGACAGGCGCTCTCTTGGGGCCGCTCGCTTCCCTCTCCCGCGTGGACGCTTATAACCCCCTACTGCAAGCGCACCCGACCTGGACGCGGGACGAACACGAAGGCCGCGGGATTTCCACCTCTCTCACGCCCATCTCCGGCCACCTCACTTCCCCCCTTCGCGCTCGGCCTCGCGTCGACCCATCTGGGCTGGGGCACGCGGCGACATTCACTCGTCGGCTTAGGGACCCCCCGGTCTCGAAACGCCGACAACTAGAGACTTGACAGTACAATAGACTATCTTTAAATGGTCTCTCTTAATAAGCACATCTTGTGTAAACAGAGTGAATATTGTTGGATCTATTGTGCACGAGAATTTAGTATACAAGTCATTTTCGAACTTCTATAGTGTGTAGCTCGTGCTCACTCTGTCAACCATAGAAGGCAATGTTGAAATTGACTTCGACACCTCCACCAAGTCATGAGCCTAGACAAGATAAAATACATGATAAAATAGTTGCAGAAACTGAATCTACCATCACTGTCATATAAAATAGTTGTAGAAACTGAATCTACCCACCACCATTGTGAATGAGATGCAAGTTGCCTTTTTGGATGGCTATGAACAAATCATGAACGAGAAAAGAGTTGGGTTCTCTTGCAACTGGACAATGTATACTTCCGTTATTAAACAATTGATGGAGCAAGGATACTTCTGCTTTACTCAACACTAGTCAGTTGGTCGTGCGTTGCGACGGCTTACAACAATATCCACGTAAACTATCCACAAAAAAGATATCAAGATTTTTTATTGATTGTCTCTGCTCTCCGCATAATATTTTTTTATTTGACTAATTGATGTTGTTGTCTACTGCATCCAATATATCTTGATACAACACGGCCAATGAAGGGAGTGATTAGAAGAGAGTTCACAACGATTAACTGAACGAATAGAGACTATAGAATGACATAATTCCACCATATAGAGACCAAATAAGAAAAAGTTTGTGAGCTCAAGTTTCTAAAATAAGTCACATGGACTCAAACTTATAAAAAAGATAGATCAAAATATGGAGTGGTTGCTAAAGTCAGGCATCAATAAAAATCGGATGCGTCCCATACAAATTATAGTACTTCGTAGCAATTACTAACGTTTAAAAATAACAAATAAACTTTCATTTTACTGTTAGCGTGACAAATCATTGCTGCTCCATCTAATTCAGTAACCTCAAACACCATGGAGTCCATTGCGCCAAGGTGGTCTTAGAAACGACCTAATGCATGTAAGTGCCCAGAACACAAGGGACAAACACCCTGTGGTAGTGCCCGCATGGATCTTCAAATCCTAACACATATATTTTCCAAGATGCATGAGCCATATCAGAAGAACACAAACCATGTGTAGACAATAAATAAAGTATTAACACACCCAAATTATGTTTAGTCCTTAGCACAACAAAAAAACTAACACCCAAAACAACAGAGGAACAACATAATAATTCTTGCAATGACAGAAGGATGGTGATAGGTACATAGAAGCGGTAGAAGCATACCGAGTCGACACCGTGGTAACAGAAAGGCAATGTAGACTGGCGATGCTTAGCCATCGAACAGGTGCCATAGGCAACAAATCAGGGACCCCCGTCCCTCGCCTCCCCACTTCCAAGGTTTCATAGAGCAGAAAGGGAAGGGAAGAGACGGGCATACATGTTCGTTAACGGAGAAGGACACGACGAAGACCTGAGCATCTAGAGGCGGCATAAGTAGTATACCGCTAGATACATATAGGGAGAGAGCACGCAAACGGAGAAAGAAGCCCATCCGGAGCAGCTCCAAACCGAGAGGCACCCGCACAATGCGCCAGTCCGAGAAGGGCGAGAGAATGCGAGTGCCTTCCGAGACCTGGACCCGCTGAGGCGACACAACACCACCACCAACTCCATAGCATATGCCGACTGCTGCCGCGCTACGGGCCTTTTTTGTCCATTATCTCAAACCTGGACTTCTCATCGCCAAGATAACCTAAGCGTGTCAAACACCACAATGTCCTCCACGGCGGCATGCACGAAGAAAGGCCAGGAGCAAGACCGAGTTGCCCCGTACCCGCGTCGACGAGCCTCGTTGGCTCACGGCTGTGACCGTGGACGGGGGCAGTAGGTTGGGGAGGAAGAACAGGGCGAAGGTTGGGAAGATGAACGGGACGTCCGACGACGACAAAGAGATGGTGCACACAATCTGTGAAACGTCCTCGTGGACGTGCAATAGCCGCGCAGGTCGGTGTCGGGGTTGGT
This sequence comes from Zea luxurians, assembly GCA_029449295.1. Lineage (NCBI taxonomy): Eukaryota > Viridiplantae > Streptophyta > Magnoliopsida > Poales > Poaceae > Zea > Zea luxurians. The sequence continues at coordinate 25,456,883 of JAOPSE010000023.1, read as the reverse complement.
GTCAGGCGAATACGGGGAGGAGACGCCTTCTCTCACGCCCTCTGCCGAGAATGGGGTGGCGCGAAGACAGAGACATAAGGGGAGAGAGAAAAGAAGGCAGGATGGCGAACGAGGTGGCGGCAACTGAGGTGATGACCATCATTATCGTGCGGAGGTATAGATGGCCAGATGGGTCGTGTCTGGAGGGCTGACCCGAGACACGGCCCATTTAATAGCGCCTAGGCTAGCCCGGCACGAGCGTCGTGCCGTGCTTAGGCCATAGCCTCGGCCCGTAGTGCTGACCCGACCCGACACAATTATATATTTTTTATTTTACAAAAAAAATCATATATACATATGTATAATTTATATTGAATATAAAAAAACACCTAAGCATGATGTCCTACTAATTAGATAACTTCATCTAGCGTCTCTTGCCCTTCTTTCATCAGGGCGTGGGTTCGAACCCCACCCCTGCACCGTTTTTTAACATTTTACTCTAATTTAACCAAATTGCCCGACGGGCTAACGAGCCAGCCCGGCATAATCAGCAGGTCGGCGTGCCGTGCCTAGGCCAGAGTTGCGGCCCACACACGTCAGGCTCGTGTCGGGCCGCCGTTTGGCCATCTATATGCGAAGGTGTGTTTTGGGCCGGGTAGGTTGGTTGCGCGGAGAGGAGTCAGGAGGTCGGCGTGCCGTGCATAGTCCAGAGCTGTGGCCCGCACACGTCGGGCCCGTGCCGGGCCATCGGCGTGCCGTGCCTAGGTCGGAGCTGCGGCCTGCACGCGTCGGGCCCGTGCCGGACCGTCGTTTGACCATCTATATGCGGATGTGTGTTTTGGACCGTGTGGGTTGGTTGCGCGTAGAGGACGAGCGTGTAGCGGATTAATTTGAAATAAATGTGAGTTTTTTTTGTAAAAATATAACGCGGGACGACCGTTGAAACTGGTGTTTTAAGTATATTAGATATATAGATATAGAAATGAACAAATATTCTGCTTGAACTCAACAAACCATCATTTTAAGAACACTATACTAATAAGCTTTACTCAACAAAATGTATTCGTATGCATGTGCATGTTGGCATACATAAAACGATGATAATCACAGAGAGCAGGGAGACGTATGTAAGATGAGAGGGAACTTGTTTACACAATCTACATGAATATCAAGGCCTCCCAAAAGCACAAAGAAACAACCCCACCTCTTCCGGCCTCCAACCAAGGAGAAGCATCTACCCATATGTCATATGTCATCGGTGCGCTGAAGTATAATATAGAAGTCTACTGTAAACAAACTTCCCAAATCTATGGTACCTACCGGTATAGTATAGAAGTCCGATGTAAAAACTTCTCATATCTACCATACACTTGTTTATCTAGAGAAGCCTGTTTTTAGTTGTTTCTCGTAAGGTTCTATGTTCGACAAGCAAATAAAATATGATAGAATATTGTAGTGACAACATTACATGAGCTATCCTACATAACATTGAGAAGCCAAAGAATAAAATGCCGATCTAATTAAAAGTGTAATGTCTGATTGTTCGACACCAAAAAGAGGGTGGACGGTCCGGCCCTGAGGCCGGACGGTCCGCGCAAGCGCCGAACACATTAGGGTTCCGGGTTTTTTGCTATGTTTGTTGCCGAGAATCTCGGGATAAGCTCGGAAATTAGTTTGTAAAGGGTCCAGCCTCCCTCTTCTATAAATAGAGAGGTATACGACCGATTTGTAATCATCATCAATCGAATCAATACAACTTCTATTCGCATTTATTTCCAGTACAATTAGGAGTAGTTCTAGTCTAGCATCTAGATCCCCAAATTCTCCGCTTCTCTTCGACTCTACGTCGATTAGAGGAGTCTAGGTCGTCCGGCCCGAGCCTAGATAACTCCTAGGATCTCTCCTCCCCGACGGGGTCCCTCCCGGGAGCGAGATCCAGGCATCGCCAGCGATCTTCCGCCGCCCCTGCGTACGCGCGGACCGTCCGACCGTCAGGCAGGAGCCCTAGCCTTGCACCAGGCCGCGGACCGTCCGTCCCCTCCGCGCGGACCGTCCGGCCCTGTGCAAAAGGCACCACCACGGTTCTTGTTGAGTGTTTGGCGCTCCGAAAAGACGTCAATATACTTTTTAGCGACTCCGCTGGGGACAGCGAATATGGACACATCAAATCGGCCCTCAATGGCCGGTTCAAAGGACAACTCTGAAGTTTCCACCAGCAATATCATCACACCGACATGGGAAACCTTACCGGCTGAAGAACAACTCCTGTTCGAGGAGCGCCAGGAGCAGCTGATCCAAGAAGCAAAGGCGAAGTTCCTGGCCGACTTCAAAGTGGACAGGAACAACAAAGTCATTCGACAACGGGCGACAGATCTGGCTTCGCTCCGACCTACTACAATTACCCCCAATGTAAGTAGCACCAACGAACTCCAATCTCTTAAAGCTTACATACACGAACAACGAGAACAGTTGCAACATATCATAGGGGATATACAAAATGATCATGAAAGGCTAGTGTGTGTGCTTGATAAGTCTACTATGTCAAATCTTCCTTCACACGAGGTTGAATTGAGGGAGTACACACATAATTCATCGGCTACAGGTTGTCACTACCAGTCACAACCCCTTTATGGGATGCCGATGGACATGTACCCTAGGCAACGACAGCCTCCCACGCACATCGGCGATAAATTTGCTGATCTGCGTATGTCCGGACCGTCCGCACGTGGGCGCGGACCGTCCGGGCCAGCGGCGGCCGATCCCATTTTTAGAAGCAAATTACCGAGACCTGCACCCAAGCCGCCACATGCCGTGCAAACCCTAGATAGCCCATTCGGACCGTCTGCGTATGGCGTCAGACAGTCCGAATATAATATCGAACGGTCCGGCAACATGGCCGGACAGTCCGCGCACGGGGCCAGACAGTCCGCGTATTTAACCGGACGGTCCGGCACAAAGTTTTTTAAAAAGGATGGATATCCAACTCCGTATCCGTCCCAGCTAGACTCCTCATCTCACCATATGACACACCAACACCATAATATAATCTATCAAACCCATGAGTAGAAGGCCAGAAAGGAATGGCCAGTCCTATGAACCTCATAGGGCATGCATTAACGCGCTGCAAAACCCAAACCAATGGGGAGGAAAACAACATACCAACATCCAAACAAACTCACCCATATTGGATCAAAGACTCGGTGGTCTCCCACCGGCTGCCATCGATGTAGTAAGAGAGGAAATAGCTAGGCCGTTCCGAGATAAGCTCAGAGTTAGTATAGTCCCTGGGGGGCAGTCATATCGGAAACCTTATGATAGCCAGTTTGACCGGCTCCCATACCCACAAGGGACCAGAATACCTGAATTCACAAAGTTTTCGGGTGACCAAGAAAAGAGCACGCGTGAGCACATAGACCAGTTCTTAGCACAGTTAGGAGAATTGGCCGACACCGAAGCATTCTGTGACCATTTATTTTCATTATCTTTAACAGGAACTGCATTCACATGGTATGCCACGCTCCCTCCTAACTCCATTTTGTCGTGGGGAGATCTAGAACAAAAATTTCATGAACATTTCTTCTCTGGCGATTATGAGCTAGATTTAGTAGACTTAGTAGCCCTACGACAAGAAAAGGATGAATCCGTTAGTGATTACATCCGGAGATTACGGGATACGAGAAACTGATGCTTTCAAATTCATTTAACAGATAAACAACTGGCGGGAATAGCCTTTGATGGATTGCGCTATTATTTAAAAGAGAAATTAGAAGGCATCCAGTTCTTTACGCTAGCACAATTACATCAGAGAGCTTCGGCTTGTGAAAGCCGAAGCAAAGAACTAGTCAAAACGGTTCATCATAATGTCCATATAGTAGAACACAGTCAAAGTAGTTCGGACGGTGAACCAAAGGAAATTTACACTGCCGAAATAGTTTGGCCTGAGCAGGCCAAATCTTCGGCTTGCTCCTCCTTGCAGCCAGTTCAAAAGAAACGGCAGGAGGAGATTAAGTTTACATTTAATGTTGGCAAATGTGATAAGATATTCGATGAATTACTAAAAAATGGTAACATTAAGATTGATTATATCGTTCCACCTACCGACGAACTAAAGCGTCGCGCATATTGCAAGTGGCACAACTCATTTTCCCATGCCACTAATGATTGTAATGTGTTATGACGACAAATCCAATCGGCCATTAATGAGAGACGATTGAAATTTTAGGAGGACACAGAGCCCTTTCCAATGAATATGATCGACTTCAATGGCAAAAAGGTCCTAATTCGGCCCAGCACAATCGATAAGGGCAAAGACAAAGAAGTCATCATCGGCAACGCACGGGAGGCCGATGGAAACAACAAAATTGCTTGCAGGAAAGTGGTGGCCGAAAAGACTCCTGATGGAGGGGAGACACTAAAGGTGACCATCACAAACTCCTGCACTGGAGGGCAAGTGCAGACAAGGGGACATGCACAAGAACCCATACTACGTATCGCGGACGGTCCGGTGCCCAGGCGCGGACGGTCCGTGACATCGCCAGAAGGTCCGGAGCGTTCCAGCGGACGGTCCGGCAACACCGAAGAACCAAGTCGACCACGTACCTTCAAACCACGACGACCAAAAATAGGTACGTGGAAAACTAACACGTTCAAGACAACTAGTCGATTGGTAAAATCCAGCCCGGCCTTTAATCAATTATTGTCTAAATATGTGAAAAAGAAGGCTGGCCCCAGCGACCGGCCACCAAAGCGACCTCTCTTACCCACCCAGGTGCGATGGCAGGTTAGGCCGATTGGACCACCACACCAATCGGAAAGGACGGGAGGTCATAATGTTCAGTTAAGACCTAACGTACCTGCTCAAAGTCGCCTAGAGGGGGGTGGATAGGCGAAACCTGAAAATTAAAACTTTATCCCCTAACTAGATCCCATAATTAGTGGTTAGAACAAGATATACAATTATCGGAGTATAAAACTAAGTCCTTGCTTGTGACGAGTATTACTTTCAAATAATGTGGAATTGAAAAATCAATACTACTAATAAGTCTATGAGAATAAGTCACAAGGGCTTAGATAGGAAGAGCAATAAAACAAGTTCAAATTCTCTCTTGCAAGGTGTTGCTTTACTAAATGAGAATTTAACTTAAAGCAACACTAAATGGTATAAGCAAAGAATAATGCAAGAAATAAACTTGGAGAGGGAAAGAACAAACAAATCACAAGAATAAGCACACAAGACACGGGTGATTTGTTTTACCGAGGTTCGGCCCTCGAAGGCCTAGTCCCCGTTGAGGAGTCCACTTAAGGACGGGTCTTTTTCAACCCTTTCCCTCTCTCCACCAATCACCCAAGGATCGGCGAGCTCTTCTTCTTCTCAAGGATCACTCTCGATCCCACAAGGACCACCACACTTTTGGTGTCTCTTGCTAGCTTTTACAAGCCTCCAAAACTTTGGAGGAAGTTCAATGGGAGTCAAAACTCCACACACAAATGAACACAAAGATGTAGCACACACTATCTCTCAATGAATCTCACAAGGCACTAGTGCTAAACTCAAATGAGTAGCTCTCTCTTGCTTGCTTTCTCTTTTGTGGCACTTGTGTTGGTTGTAGTGGTCTAGATCTTGTGTATAGGATGGATCAATGAATGTATGTGGTTGGGAGGGCTTGAGTATGTCAACTAGATGACTTGGAATGTTGCTTGGGCTCCCACACCTTGAAGTGGCCGGTTGGGGAGGTATTTATAGCCACCAACCAAAATCTAGCCGTTGGTGAAGTCTGCTGTCGTATGGTGCACCGGACAGTCCGGTGCACACCGGACATGTCCGGTGTGCCAGCCACGTCACCAGGTCGTTTGGATTCGACCGTTGGAGCTTCTGACTTCTAGGCCCGCCTGGATGTCCGGTGGCACACCGGACATATACTGTAGAGTGTCCGGTGTGCCAGCACGCGCGTGCCTGACTTCTGCGCGCTCTGGCGCGCATTTAATGCCGTTGCAGGTGACCATTGGCGCGAACTAGCCGTTGCTCTGCTGGCTCACCGGACAGTCCGGTGTACACCGGACAGTCCGGTGAATTATAGCGGAGCGCATTTCCGAGGCTGGCGAGTTCCAGAGCCGCTCTTCCTTGGGGCACCGGACAGTCCGGTGAATTATAGCTGACCGCCTCTGGATTTTCCCGAAGGTGACGAGTTTGGCGTGAAGTCCCCTGGTGCACCGGACACTGTCCGGTGGCACACCGGACAGTCCGGTGCGCCAGACCAGGGCACACTTCGGTTATCCCTTTGTTCCTTTGTTCCTTTGTTGAACTTAATTCTTGGTCTTTTTATTGGCTAAGTTGTGAACCTTTGGCACCTGTATAACTTATACACTGGAGCAAACTAGTTAGTCCAATTTATTTGTGTTGGGCAATTCAACCACCAAAATCATTTAGGAATGGGTGTAAGCCTAATTCCCTTTCAATCTCCCCCTTTTTGGTGATTTATGCCAACACAAACCAAAGCAAATATGGAAGTGCAAAATTGAACTAGTTTGCATAATGTAAGTGCAAAGGTTGCTTGGAATTGAGCCAATATAAATACTTATAAGATATGCATGGATTGTTTCTTCATTTTTAACATTTTGGACCACGCTTGCACCACATGTTTTGTTTTTGCAAACTATTTTGTAAAATCCTTTCAAAGTCCTTTTGCAAATAGTTAAAGGTAAATGAATGAGATTTGGCAAAGCATTTTCAAGATTTGAAATTTTCTCCCCCTGTTTCAAAATGCTTTTCCTTTGACTAAACAAAACTCCCCCTTAAAGAAATCCTCCTCTTAGTGATCAAGAGGGTTTTGATAATAATTTTGAAGAGGGTATACCAATGAAATTATATCATAAGTAAGATACCAATTTGAAAATACTCTTTGAAAAACTAAAATTTGTGGTGTGGTGGTGCGGTCCTTTTGCTTTGGGCTCATACTCTCTCCCCCTTTGGCATGAATCGCCAAAAACGGAATCATTAGAGCCCTTCTTACTTTCTCTCCCCCTTTGGCAAACAATATATGAGTGAAGATTATACCAAAATGGAGAGATGGCGGAATACCGGCAAAAAGTGGATAATACCGATGGAGTTGAGTGGAGGCGTCGTCTTTGCCAAATATTCCATTTCCCTTTCAATTCTATGACTATGTATGAGAGTGTACTTGAAAACACATTAGTCGTAGACATAAAAGAGATGTGATCATAAGATATATCAATTAAGCATAATCATAGTTTTATATAACATAGATTGCTCCCCCTAAGTATGTGCATGGGGATGAATACATAATTTTGGCTTTAAATGCCTATTTGCACATAATTAGGTTAATGAGAACATATCTACATCACATAGAATGTGAAGTGCATTGTGTCATAGTATAGGTGTGATGCTCATGACAGTTTATGCACTTATGAAAGCATGTTATGAATATTTTCATGGCATTTTTAAGCATTTGTCCTGAAGGAATTCAAAGAGACTTAAGGACCATCCACCTTTGGAATAAAGGCAGCTTATCCTCGTTACAAGGTCAAGCTTTAAGCTCTTTGACAATAAAATCACTTCATCTAGTTATAACAAAAATGCACTAATGCAAGAGTGAAATTTATTAGAAGTTATACTAGTTATGAAGCAGGGTTAATGCATGAACATGCTTTCTCTTCCTTTTATACAAGATATGCAAGGAATGTAGGAAGATTTAGGTACATGTATGAATAAGATTGAATAGTTTTAATCTTTAGTACCTTCACATAGAGATGCTCTCTTCATTGTGCTTTGTCCTTAGTCTTAGTCGCTTAAGACCTATACTCAAGACAATGTATGAGAATATTTTGCACAAGAGAGAGTTCTACAACTTGTGATCCTTTTCTAAGTCATGTTATTATATATCAAGAAGATCACAAATTGCATAAATATATCATGAATTCTCCTTTTAACTTAGTGCATATCAAGATAGATGCCGATTGAAATTACCAATTGAAATCAAATTGAAATTTCATGAAGCACTAAGAAGCATAAGTGATAATTGAAGTTATTCAATGATCATACAACAGATGCGATCAAAAGAACAACATAGGCATTAGATTTTCAAACATGCTCATAAATAGGAGAATCCGATAAATATGCTACTTTAACATTGAAAGCTACAATCCTTGATAAAGGTGACATTAAAGATGGATTGAAATGTAGTAGCATGTTTCATGAGAAACCTTATTCTCATTCAAGAGACTATATGAAATTACTAAGATAAAGCAATAGTCTCGACAAAATCAAGATATAAGAATAGACTCCCCCTAAAGGTGTGCACCAAGTATTTGAAAGAAATGATTTAGTGCATTCACTTTTAAGGACATATAGGGAGACGCATTAAGTATCTTGATAAGGGCTTATAAGATTTGCAATAAACAATTTAAGCCTTGCAATCTCATAACGAAAAAGATAAAGGGTGCTTACAACCACACTATTGATTGTTGTGAAGACCTCATTGTCCAAATAGGTGTTGTTGTCCTTGATGTTCTTCCTTTTTCATTTGAGTGTCCTCCCTTTGTAGTTGTCTCTTTTTCCTTCCAAACTTGTTGAAGATACTCAAGAGATATGTTAATAGCGCAAGGGAGTATATGATGAATGATGATTTCTTTTAGATAGTTAATATACACAATTCATTATTCACAAGTCACACGGACAAGAAGTAAAGTTCTTATTATTAGTGCACATCATTAGAAAAAAGGAATATGCACCTTTGAACATTTTGACCAATCATAGAAAGTTCACTTCTTCATATTGAATTTTAACATCATAACTTAGAAGCATATCAATATGAAAACAAACATAGCAAAGGCATGAATTAGATTCTAATGGACAAGTGCATTTATGAGAATATGATTGAATGCACATCTAGATAAATTTAGTCCAATAAAGAATATATTCTTTAAGAATGATAACTTAGAATAAATAACCATTGAAGGGAACTACATTTGATTAAGAGGATGAGTTCCCATACCTTTGCTTTTACCTTTCTTCCTTTGGGCAAAGAGTAACCCCTTTAGGCTTGTGGCTTGCACTTATTCTCTTGTAGATTTCACAAGTAAGCTCAAGAGTTTTGTCATTAGTAACACAAGCACAAGTTTCCCTTTTGTAATCATTTTTGATAAGAAATGAAAAGTGGATTACTAAAGCATGGAAACTTTATAATATAAACTAGATTATTCCTAGAAGTATGCTCAGTTTTACGATATGGAACAAGCATAGATATATCTTTTAAGATTATGGGAATAAATCTAATTCATAACATGGAGAGCGATAGATGTAGAAGAGTCATATCCAATATAGGCAAGAAGCAAAACAACATAAATCATTGGATTGACTTTTCTTTTTATGTTAAATTACGCATCTCCAAAGAGAAACATATTCTCTACTAGTGAGACTACATGGGTTACTTAGATAAAAGCATTAGTCTCACTATTCTAGTTATAGAGAGAATCTTCTTTTTGAAGGTGTCGTAGGGATTTGAATTCCTATCGTGACACCCTATTCTTTTAAGAACATGGAATATCTCTTTATATCTAGAATCATGGCAATGATAAGATAATAAGTGTAAAACATGCCATGGATTTGTTAATAACTTAAAACATGTAGATTGCCATAGTATAAAAATGATGAATATACAATCTACCATATGGGAGGAACATCTTCAAGAAATGGTGACATAATTTTAAGAACATTTTAAGTGCTTCCTTTTCTATGTAACTACACAAGACACATAAGAAATGATATTCTAGAATACTTGCACTTTAAAAGCATAAATGTTACCATCCTTTGACTTTCCTCCAAGTTGTAGGCCTTGTCGTTTCGGCACAGGTTGATTCTTTATTACCTACAACATCAACACTTTCCTCGAGATGATATGAGTTTAAGATATAACAATTCACAATAACCTTGGGTCAATCTTGGATATAGATCATTAAAGATTGATAGCTTGAGTTAATAAAAATTGACTCGCTTAAGCATCCCAAAGCTTCATACCATCTCTTCCTCCTACAAAGCTTGTCAAGCACATTTTGGTACCCATCGCTTGATGGGTCCGTCAAGGTTAGTAAACAAAGATCTAGGAACCCAAGAGTCCTTTGTGTTAGCACTTGGTAAACTCATTACCTTTCTAACACAAGTTGCAATTTTGGGTTGCCTAGCTACATGATAATCAATTGACAAGTTAGGAGTGGGATTGTTACCAATGGGACAATCCTTGCATTGATGTCCCTTTTCCCGGCAAGTGTAGCATAGGCGTTTTCCACGTTTTGAAGATTTCTTCTTTCCTTGTTTGTTGCTTGCTACATGGTTAGTAAAAACTTTCTTTTCTAACCCTATGCCCTTTTGTCTTAAATGGGGACAAGATTTAATAAAGTGTCCCTTCTTTGAACATTTAAAACAGAGTTTATCATCCTTGTTAATAATCAAGCCATTTTTAATATAGGGACATGATCTAATCAAATGCCCCTTTTCAAAGCATTCACTACACCTCTTATTTCTATTTGTAAGAAGTGTGACTTGATTATTACCTTGGATGTTACCTTTTATGGAGGCATGGTTGAGGCTTTTGGAGGTGGTATTGATTTTCTTCTGTTGCTTCCTCCTCTTGGCAATCCTCAAGTCCTTGACATTTTCTCCAAGGGATTTAGTGCATGCCTCGGTTGTTCCCGTCTCAAGCTTCTTCACCATGTGATCACGGTTATCTTGAGAAGGTTGAGCAATGCATTTTCCTTTTAGTTGAGTCAAGCTCATTTTTAGCCTCTCATTTTCTTCTTTGAGCTCTTGATGTGTACCATCGTTTGCTCCTGCAGATTCTAGCTCAAAAGAAGATTTGCTTGTCGACAGACAACAAGCATTAGCACATGGTAATATAGTTTCTATTTGAATACATGTGCAAGAGTGAGGTTGTTGGGATTTTAAGTTTTCTATCACAACCTCATGAGCAATATCTAATATGATATGATCATCCATAAGATTTTCATGAGAGCATAGGAGCATATCATATTTTCCTTTAAAAGCTAGATTTTCAACTTTTAGCTTTTCTACTTGGTCCTTAAGCAAGGTATTCCTATTTACTAATTGAGCGATACATTGTAAAGCGTTATCTTGCTCAATTGAAATAGTTTCATACCTTTGGACCAAATCAACATGAGAGCACTTTAGCTCCTCATGTTCTTTAGTTAACTCGTCAAAGTGTAGCATTTTCATCGAAAGAATATCTTCTATCCTTTGACGAGCTTCGCTTTGCTCTCTCGCTCTTTCTAGAAGTTTGAGCATGACCGCCTTATCCTCTTGGCTTAAGCGAGCGTAGAGTTGCATGAAGCTTCTTTCTTCCTCCTCATCCTCATTTATGCTTCCGCTATCATTTTCATTAGCCACACAACACATGTGGAAATCGAAATGGGAAGACAAACCTTTTGGAGTGGTGGATTCATCGTTTGGTCTCCATCGATCATTTTCTTCTTCTTCCTTGCAATGGTTAGTATCACAAATACCAAAGGAAGTAGAAGCACAAAATGAACTATCATGTTGGGACTTATCAAATCTAGTTTTAATTCTAGTCCAAATATCATGCACATCACAAATAGGTTTATCATACTTTATTATGAAAACATGATAATCTTCTTTGCTAAGGGATTTACTTAAGATGTCATAAGCTAGATAGTTTAAGCGAATACATCTTAAATCTTCCTCGGAGGCATTTTCCCGAGCATAGTTAGGAGGAATAATACTCTTGTCTAAAATTTGTTCTAATTGTGGATCTATGATTCTAAATGCATTTATTACTCTAGTGGACCATGAATCATAATTAGAACAATCAGAAAGTAATATTTCAAGAGTTACCTCATTGATCTCCTTCGGAGTTGTCTTCTTGTTCTTTTGGGATCTTCTACGAGCCATCACTTCGAGTTGTTAGACTCAATATGAAGTGCCTAGCTTTGATACCAATTGAAAGTCGCCTAGAGGGGGGTGGATAGGCGAAACCTGAAAATTAAAACTTTATCCCCCAACTAGATCCCTTAATTAGTGGTTAGAACAAGATATACAATTATCGGAGTATAAAACTAAGTCCTTGCTTGTGACGAGTATTGCTTTCAAATAATGTGGAATTGAAAAATCAATACTACTAATAAGTCTATGAGAATAAGTCACAAGGGCTTAGATAGGAAGAGCAATAAAACAAGTTCAAATTCTCTCTTGCAAGGTGTTGCTTTACTAAATGAGAATTTAACTTAAAGCAACACTAAATGGTATAAGCAAAGAATAATGCAAGAAATAAACTTGGAGAGGGAAAGAACAAACAAATCACAAGAATAAGCACACAAGACACGGGTGATTTGTTTTACCGAGGTTCGGCCCTCGAAGGCCTAGTCCCCGTTGAGGAGTCCACTTAAGGACGGGTCTTTTTCAACCCTTTCCCTCTCTCCACCAATCACCCAAGGATCGACGAGCTCTTCTTCTTCTCAAGGATCACTCTCGATCCCACAAGGACCACCACACTTTTGGTGTCTCTTGCTAGCTTTTACAAGCCTCCAAAACTTTGGAGGAAGTTCGATGGGAGTCAAAACTCCACGCACAAATGAACACAAAGATGTAGCACACACTATCTCTTAATGAATCTCACAAGGCACTAGTGCTAAACTCAAATGAGTAGCTCTCTCTTGCTTGCTTTCTCTTTTGTGGCACTTGTGTTGGTTGTAGTGGTTTAGATCTTGTGTATAGGATGGATCAATGAATGTATGTGGTTGGGAGGGCTTGAGTATGTCAACTAGATGACTTGAAATGTTGCTTGGGCTCCCACACCTTGAAGTGGCCGGTTGGGGAAGTATTTATAGCCACCAACCAAAATCTAGCCGTTGGTGAAGTCTGCTGTCGTATGGTGCACCGGACAGTCCGGTGCACACCGGACATATACTGTAGAGTGTCCGGTGTGCCAGCACGCGCGTGCCTGACTTCTGCGCGCTCTGGCGCGCATTTAATGCCGTTGCAGGTGACCGTTGGCGCGAACTAGCCGTTGCTCTGCTGGCTCACTGGACAGTCCGGTGTACACCGGACAGTCCGGTGAATTATAGCGGAGCACATTTCCGAGGCTGGCGAGTTCCAGAGCTGCTCTTCCTTGGGGCACCGGACACTGTCCGGTGTACACCGGACAGTCCGGTGAATTATAGCTGACCGCCTCTGGATTTTCCCGAAGGTGACAAGTTTGGCGTGAAGTCCCCTGGTGCACCGGACACTGTCCGGTGGCACACCGGACAGTTCGGTGCGCCAGACCAGGGCACACTTCGGTTATCCCTTTGATCCTTTGTTGAACTCAATTCTTGGTCTTTTTATTAGCTAAGTTGTGAACCTTTGGCACCTGTATAACTTATACACTGGAGCAAACTAGTTAGTCCAATTTATTTGTGTTGGGCAATTCAACCACCAAAATCATTTAGGAATGGGTGTAAGCCTAATTCCCTTTCACCTGCATGGACACCTCCACTACCATATCCACCTATGTCATATCCATACACATACATACTTCCACCATATGTCCCAAATCAAATGTGGGGCATGCCACCATACCCATTTGGGATGCCACAGTACCCCGCTTGGGGGGCACCCCAAACATCTGTATTCAATAGGTTGACACCTCCAGTACAAGACCGATTGAGAGCCCCTCAATCTGGTCCACGAGCACAGGCCCAGCAAGATTGTCGAACAGCTCGGCCCCAAAGGCTGACTAATCCGACAGGGGGCATACAGCTACAACCTCCAACAGTACGGAAAAATGAGACACCATTAAAATAGAAACGACAGATGTCGTCGTACAACAAAATAACGAAGGGTCGATGATTTTTGGTGAATCGGCCAACACAAACAAAAAAGGAGGTACGACTGTCAACAAAACAGCCGATCCAAAATACTCCATGCCTGCCCCGATGGTGCCCATCGGGATTGACAAGATCACAAAAGCGAAAATTACAGCGCCTTAGAGCAAAGGAGAGTCAGGAGAAGGAGACAGAAAAAATATTCAATGACACACATTCGCAGTATCCACCACCACAAAAGAGATGGAGACCAAAGGCCGTTGAAGAAAATCAAACGGCCATAGAGAGACAAATGTTCAGCTCTTTGCAGGTATGACAGACAGTCCGGCTATAAAGACCGGACCAACCAAACAGGGCGCGGACCGTCCGACCACTGAGGCCGACTCATCCGCAATACACCATGACACCTGCAACGACGTACCAACACCCATGGAGGAAGACGACCTGCAAGGAGAATATCTGGTCGACTACGAAGCTACGCCAGAATACTTAGAAAATTAGGAAAGCAAGGTGACGAATTGGTCAGGACCAGTATGGCGCTTGGCGGTATTGAGACTAACAGTTCGATTAAAGCTAAAGGGGTCATGTCCGTTGAGTCAACCATCGAGACTAAGGCCACTGCGTATTATCCTACTAAGTGTCAAAATGCCTAAGAAAACCGATGTGATCACATCGAGTTAGTTGCTTTTGGTTCGCTCAGCTCCACCAAAAGGCAGGGGGCATATGTTCGACACCAAAAAGAGGGCGGACGGTCCGGCCCTGAGGGTTCCGAGTTTTTTGCTATGTTTGTTGCCGAGAATCTCGGGATAAGCTCGGAAATTAGTTTGTAAAGGGTCCAGCCCCCTCCTCTATAAATAGAGAGGTATACGGCCGATTTGTAATCATCATCAATCGAATCAATACAACTTCTATTCGCATTTATTTCTAGTACAATTAGGGGTAGTTCTAGTCTAGTTTAGTTTAGCCTCTCGATCCCCAAATTCTACGCTTTTCTTCGACTCTACGTCGATTAGAGGAGTCTAGGTCGGCCGGCCCGAGCCTAGACAACTCCTAGGATCTCTCCTCCCCGACGGGGTCTCTAACGGGAGCGAGATTCAGGCGTCGCCGGTGATCTTCCGCCGCCCCTGCGTACGCGCGGACCGTCCGGCCTTAGGGCGCGGACCGCCCGACCATCAGGCAGGAGCCCTAGTCTTACACCAGGCCGCGGACCGTCCGGTTCCTGCGCGCGGACCGTTTGCCCCTGTGCAGAAGGCACCGCCACATTTCTTATTGAGTGTTTGACGCTCCGAAAAGGCGTCAACACTGATTTATCCTCTTTCTTTCATGTCTCTCGTATTTGCGTGTACTAGTAGGTAGCTATCTCCGTTTTTTAGTTTAGACTACTGTCCATTTGTGACTTGAGAGTACGCATATATATTTAAACAATAATTTGAGAGTACACATATATGTCTAGTCAGAATCATTATCAAATCAACAAAAAAAAAACAACACGTAAAAGATACAACCCGAGATGCCTCCGACTCTTCTCCATCGAGCGAATAGTTGAGACGAGCTCTCCGTGGAGAACTCAGAATTTGCAAAAAGAAAAAAAAACATTATAGAAATGTGTTTAAAGAGGTTGTATATCTCTATCTCTACTATACTTAAACACCAGTTTCAACGGACGTCCCGCATCATCTTTTTATAAATAACCCATCACAACTATTTTTAATTAACACGTTGCACGCCTATAGATGACCAAACGACGGCCCGACACAGGCTAGACGCCCGCGGGCCACAACTTTGGCCTAGACACGTCATACCGACCTGCTGACTGTGCCAGACCGACCCGTTAGTCTGTCGGTCTATTTGATTAAATAAACGTAAAATGTTAAAAAACAATGGTGTTTGAACCTATGTCCTGATGGAAGAAGGACGATAGACACTAGATGAAGCTGTTTCTAACCAATAGAACATTATGCTCAGATGTTTTTAATATTAAATATAAATTGTATATATGTATATATATTTTTGTAAAATAAAAATATATAATCGTGTCGAGTCAGCGCTACGGACCGAGGCTACAGCCCAAGCACGATACGGCGTTCTTGGCTCTGGCAAGTATTAGGTCGTTTCTGAGACCACATTGACGTAATAGACTCCATGGATGTTGCTGAATTTGGCGGAGAAACAATGATTTGTCACACTAACAATAAAATGAAAGGTTATTTGTTGGTTTTAAACGTTAGTAATTACTACGAAGTAGCATATTTATATGGAGTACATCTATTTTTTTATTGATGTCCGACTTTAGCAATTACTCCATGTTTTGATCTGTCTTTTTTATAAGTTTGAGTTAATATGACTTATTTTAGAAACTTGAGCTCATAAACTTTCTCTTATTTGATATCTGTATGATAAAATTATGTCATTCTATAATCTCTGTTCGTGCAGTCAGTCGTTATGAACTCTTTTCTAATCGTTCATTTCATTGACCGTGTTGTACCAAGACATATTGGATAAAGTAAACAATAACATCATTTAGCTAAATCAAAAAATATTATACAGAGAGCGGAGACAATCAATAAAAAATATTGGGATTTTTTGGTGGATTTACGTGGGTATTGTTGCAATCCGTCGTAACGCACGAGCAACCGATTAGTATACCCTAAAATACTTATTTTTTATACCGAGAGATTTTATTTATTTATCTATCTATTTATTATTACATTTTTGCTGCGGCATGTTGTTATGTTAGCTGCATGTTTTGTTTGGCCAAAATCTATCTGCCACAGGAACAAAATAGCCTCCTTTTCAGTTCCAACAACCGAACACGAAGGGGTACGGTTCGTCGGTTCCTTGCGGCCCGAAGCGGTCACAACACCACGCATGCCTCTACGGCTCTACGCCTCCCGCTACACACCCACACCCACCACGGCCCACCTTCCGCCTTGCGACTCCAAAACCCTCCCTCCTTCCCCTTCCTTGCCCCGCCCTAGGGTTCGCGCCGCCGCGCTGACCCTGTCGTAGCCATGGGGTCCTCGCTCCCGCCCAAGGAAGCCAACCTCTTCAAAGTCATCGTCGTAAGCACCCCACATCCCCGCTCCACTTCGTCTCCACCCTTCTAGATTCGAGACGATCCGCCCCCCGCAAATCTGCTGGCTTCGTGGTCCGGTTCCGCTCGATTCGATATGCTGGCGATCCGAGCTGCTCCAGGAGTCTCCGGACGCATGGATTTATCTGGTTTTCTTGTCCGCTCTATGAACCTGTGGTTTGTTTGTAACTCGATGAACGAGTGCCTCGTGGTAAACAAGCGGAGCATGTTAGCTCGGGAAACAGTGTTCGTAGCTTGAATATGAGCTGTGCTTAACCGTGCAAGTCTATCACCTTGTTTAGGGATTTCATACCGACAGTGATTGGTGACTAATGTTGTCTTGACTTAATTGATTGATTGTAGTGAGTAGTGGATTTTTTTGATACTACATCTACATGTACTGTTTTAAGAAGTGGATTCTAATATCGGCATCCTAGTGCATAGGTGGCACACAGCTTTGCTGTGACATGGAGTTCACATTGTAAATAGGCTGGATGGCCTCAAAATCTTAGCATGCTGGCATGATTTTAGGTTTTTAGCATAGCATCAAAACAACTAACTTGAAGTTTGAAAAAATCGCTAAGTTGTCTCTTTGGGTCTAAAATTTTGGACTAGCTGCTTAGTTGTTAAGGCGTCGCTTAGGCGACGCCTAAGCGCTAAGGCGTGCGAAAACCTTAAGGAGTCCTGGTCGCCTTATCTCGGAGCCTAAGGCGTCTGCTTTGGACAGTAGGGTGTCGCTCTGACGCCTTGGAGAGTTCTAAGGCTACGCTATGAGGACGCCTTGGAGTGATGTAGGTTGGATCCTGTTCTGAACATGCGATTTGAAACTGTGTCTCTGGAGAGTGCCATCAGCAGCGGTGGCGGTGGCCGCTCCCCTCCGCGACCGCGAGCTCCAGCTGCGACGGCGAGGTCCCCTGACCCCTCACCTCTGCGGCAGCTGGGAGAGAGGCGGCTGGGAGAGAGGGAAAAGCGGCTGGGAGAGAGGGAGTAGTGGGGTGGGGGAGAGAGAGCGCTGAGGGAAGATGGGTGCGGCTGGGAGAGGGCTGGGAGTGAGTGAATAAGTGGGTAACCTAATTTTAATGGGCCAAGTGGGCTGATTTGGACTGGTTAGACTATTATTTTCCTTTTCTTCATCATTTTTCTCTTCTTTATTAGTATTTTTGTCCTACACACTTTCTCAAATATAAGGCGTTGCCTCGTCTTACGCTTTAACGCTTAAAAGTTAAAAAGGGGTTCAGTCCCCTTACCTCGCCTTAGCAACTATGACTAGCTGCTTCACAATGTTGATGGTAATAAGTGGTCACGGCTTTGGAGATTTACTGTAGCCTTTGTTGTGCTTTAGTGCTTTGGGTATTTGAGGACGATATTCATTATGTTCTTCAGTTCGTGCATAATTTCTGCACCTACGAGAAATGTTCAACTGTTCATACTCTTGATATGTCCTACAATTTTTATTGATGCCTATATAAGCTAGTCCACTATGTTCTGTTCTCAATATCAGATTATCAGTGTGACGTGTGTTGCATGGTAGCTGTCTTTTGTTTAATTCTCTAAAACTTTGTGTCAATGTTTTTTCCCACAGAAATCCTACGAGACTAAGCAATATAAGAAAGGGCTTAAGGCTGCAGATTCCATATTAAAAAAGTTTCCAGAGCATGGTGGTATGTTGAAGGATATGTTCTGGTTCTATTATTACCTCATACTGTTGTATTCACTTGTAACTTCCCTCTATGTCCCGTTTCATGTAGAAACACTATCAATGAAAGGTTTGACGCTAAACTGCATGGACCGAAAATCTGAAGCGTACGAGCTTGTTCGACGAGGCCTGAAGGTTATCAATTATTGCAATGAATTCTCTGTTGTTGATGTGATGATTAAATGGGGTACAAGTTTCAGAACTCAGAACTAACTAATAATAAACTTTTTGCAGAATGATCTGAAGAGTCATGTCTGTTGGCATGTTTATGGTTTGCTTTATCGGTCAGATAGAGAATACAGAGAAGCTATAAAATGTTACAGAAATGCATTGAGGATTGATCCAGATAACATAGAAATTCTTCGTGACTTGTCCCTTCTCCAGGTTGGCGTAAATTAACAAGCGTTTTTTATTTATATTTTGGCAGTGGTGAGAGCATTCCCATTGAGTCACCAGGTCACGGGTTCGAAGCAGCCTCTCCGCATTTGTGGGGGGAAAGCTTGACTCGGTTTATCCCTCCCCCAGATTCCACTCATGTGGGAGCCTCCGTCACTGGGTCTGCCCTTCTTTTTTCTTTTGACACAATAGTTTCCTACTTTCCTTAAGTGTAGCCTCAAACCCTCAATGAACCACTACCAATTAAGATGTGCCACATTCCAGTCATATATGACTCACTTAATGTTCTGTGCATAGCTCATTACTATCATGAAATGGTCACTAAGCATTTTCGTCATTTTTGTTTTGGTCAAGACACATGATTTTGTTCATTATCTTATTGCTGAACATGTAAAGCTAAAGACAGATAATACATAATAGCTGCTGTTCGAATTTGTAACTTGTGTTGGCACCACTACTTTATACACAACTGCAGATTTCTGTTTGAACTCATCACTGTTATCCTTCTAAAATGTATAATGCTTATCTAGACTTCAGTTCTTATTTTAAGAACAGAATTTTCTTTGCCCTCTAATATTTTATTTTTCATCTTTTACACAGGCACAGATGAGGGACTTGTCTGGCTTTGTTGAGACTAGGCAACAACTTTTGTCGTTAAAGCCAAATCACCGCATGAACTGGATTGGTTTTGCGGTTGCTCATCATTTGAATTCTAAGTATGCCACTTTCTAGTCGATGTCGATTAGAACCAATCATATATGATTTAGCATAATATGTCTTGGAACACTACTGAATTTTTATATGCTACATATGCTATGGTGAAAGTACGGTAGCAAACTTCATCCCGATTCCCGAACATTGTTGAGTGTGCACTGTAAGCAATTGAAGTAGTACACGGTATAAAGTGCGAGCTGAATACAATCTTCTTGGCTCATGGGTTCCTTTATCATGTCAATTATTTGATTGCTCTTTGTCATCATTGCAAAACATACTTTGTATAATATATGGCTTTTTCATTTTTTGGCATATTGGTGTTCTTTTCTTTTAAGTGTGTAGATAGCCTAAAGGTCCATTAGTCCAGGGTTTGCACAGATGTCTCTGCCTCACTTGTATATACCTTATTTCTTATAATTGAGCTGTACAGCCTGAAGATATTTTTCTTGTGATCCAAACCTGACGACTTACGTTTTTGTTTGTATTCTTTTATATCAGATGGATAAACTTGTTCATTTATTTGTGATCTATGTGCTAAAGCTTATGATTAAGACAAAGCATTTACTGCATGAAAGAATTAATCACTTAACATGGTTGTTTGACTTGGAACTGATACTGATTGTCACTTGCAGTTCTTCCAAGGCAGTAGAAGTATTGGAGGCATACGAGGGAACACTGGAAGATGATTATCCTCCAGAGAATGAGCGATATGAACACAATGAAATGCTGCTGTATAAGGTTTGTGTTTCTTGAATAGGATTGCAATTTCTTTTTATTAGTATTGTATCAGAAAAAATGTTTAGCATTGGTTCATGTTCTTTCTGGCCATTGTTCTATTTATGTCCTTTGGCTTTTGCTATAAAATAATATTTGATTGCCAATTTTGTATTACTAGATGTTAATCGAGAACTTGTGCTCATTTGTTTTGCTTATTGTTGATGGTAGGATGCAATATTTCTTTTTGTTTTAACTTCATGCCATCTAGATTTGTTGATTTATTATTTTAGTTTAGTATACTTTTTAGCATTTGGTGTCTGTTTTTGTTCACCGTATAGTATTCTGTTCAATTGCTCTACATCCACCTTCCATGTTGTGTGAAGCTTGTGGTTTGAGTTATGAAATACTCAAATAAGTGGTACCTAATTATTTTCTATTTTTGATGGCATTGGTTCACACGTTATGACCATGTTCATTTCTTTAGCTTGCTATTATTCTGCTGATAACTTACAAGTTCATGCTATGCGTCTATAATACAAATATATGTTGCAGTCATGATTCCGTGTAATCTTATTGTCATTTTTAACAGATATCATTGTTTGAAGAATGTGGGATGCTAGACAGAGCCCTTGAGGAAATGCAGAAGAAGGAGAGCAAAATTGTGAGTCATATCCTTCTATTTTATGTTGCTTGTATGTGGTGGTTGTTGGGGACCTTTGAAGGTGATGTCTGAATAATTATGTTTTGTGCTTGTTCATGTCAATTTTGTCTGCTAGGTTGACAAGCTATCATTCAAAGAACAAATGGCATCCGTCTTGTTCAAACTTGGCCGCTTTGATGAATCTGAGAGCATATACAGATCCCTGCTTTTTATGAATCCTGATAACTACAAGTGAGTTACTCGTGTCCTCTTTTTACTTGCACATGTTCATCCTTATTTTTGCTCCACTGTAAATGGGCATGAGTCTTGACATTTGACACAACCTGTGCTGCTATTGTTTGGTTTGTGCTACAACTGACGTTGTCAGAACAATTGCTAGGCTAAATTTTGCATAAGGTTTTGTTAGCCCATGGTTGGCTTAGGATTAACTAGAAAAATAGCCTAACCAAATGAACTACAGGCATCACAAAAAATGGCAATGTTGATTGAGGGCATCTAGCCATGGACCAACTACTCCATTTAAATGTCATGCTTTTCCTCTCAACTCGGATATGTGGTTTTAGGCATTGCAATTTCATCAATCTGTTTGGTGTCCTCTGTCTACATTATCTATGAATGAATAGACAAAATGTCAAATTGACTGTTCTGAAGTTGATTAATGAAAATTTGTGCAGTGAATTGTTTTGCCTGTTTACGTGATGCCCATGTGTTGAGCAGTTGAACATATGTGGTTTATATCAGCCACACTTGTGGTGGCAATATATTATGAGCGGGCATGTTACCCCTCACATGGTTACTTTGGTCTGATTGAAAACTTGGGGTGCCACCATGATAAACGATTTCTTAGCTAACACCTTAAGCTGAATCAAGGAGGAAGGCTTAAGTATGATCTAGATGTTTCCAACATGTTGCTTGATGTTTCACTACCCCTCCCCCCTACACAGGTGCATGGTATGCACACGCACCGAAATGTGTGGTTGCTCCTTTTTTGTGTATCATGGGTGCTA
This sequence comes from Zea luxurians, assembly GCA_029449295.1. NCBI lineage: Eukaryota > Viridiplantae > Streptophyta > Magnoliopsida > Poales > Poaceae > Zea > Zea luxurians. The sequence goes on along the minus strand of JAOPSE010000023.1, from coordinate 25,434,792 downwards.
TCCACTCCAATGACATTAGCACTTCTTGAGTGAATGGAAGGTGTATTGTTCCCATGGACGGGATTTGCCTAGCAGTGTTAGTGTTTTCAAGTCGTCCGACTAATCGCGATTAGTCGGCCTGGTCGGTTTCTGTAGCCTGATTAGGTGTAGCGACGCGATTAGGTGTCCTGGTCGTTCAGTCGTCCGACTAGTTGTCGCCTAATCGTGATGGCGTTGGCGTTGCCTCCTGCCGCCGCCTGGTTCCTCGCGCCGCCGCCCTTCCTCACTGGCCGGCTGCCGGCCATATCTCGACGCCGACTACCCCTCTTCCTCTGCCCCGAGCTGCCCCTCTGCTCCTTTTCCTCTGCCACCGGTTGCCCCTCCTCATCTGCCTGCTCCAGTTTCACAGCTCCAGTCCATAACTCTAGATCACCGGTGGGCGGCAGCTGCTCCAGATCACCGGCGTCTCCAACACCAGTGACGAGATGAGCTTGTCATCTCAAGATTCCCCCCTGCTCCCCCTTCCCTGTAGTTCTGCTCTGTGACTCTGTCTGTGTCTTTGTGACTTACCTCTGTCGGTGCCAGTGCCTAACTAATGGCTGCTGCTGCTCTAATCCTAAGGGGTCGACTAATCGCCCTGATCATCACCTAATCGCGACTAGTCAGCTGGTCGGTCCCAGGGTTCGACCAGGCGACTTGAAATCATTGTTGCCTAGTAATTTCTTAATCTACCTCTACTGCTACCAGTAGCCAGTAGGAATGAGCATTAGGTAAAGAACAGTCACACTGTCTTGTAATTATATCAAATTTTGGATTCGCAACATTTGATCTTGAAAATATGAGTGGATTTCTTTTGTGCTATGAAACTACACACATCTGTGTACTTTCAATAACATTATTTGTACTGGCATTATATTTATAACCTACCTTTTGTTACTCCTATGAATGAATGGGTTCTCACTGTTTCCACTCAGATACTTCATTGCTGTGCAAAAGTGCCTTGGCTTATACTCTGATAATGGTCAATATTCTGCTGCTGATGTTGAGCGCTTAAGTGCATTGTACAACTCACTTAAAGAGAAGTATGCTTGGTCATCTGCTGTGAAGGTAAACTAATAAATTTATGTTAAAATGCGACCATATTTTTTGTTATGCTCTTGTTTTTTGTTCTTATATTCACTACTAAACTTACCAGTGATACAAAATAATGTCATTGGCATGTACATGCCTGGTTTTAACCTAAACTCTACTTTCCCTGCATGTATTGTAGTAAGCAGGGCATATACTTGAGAATCTGTGGTCTAAATTTGTGCATTTTTCCCTGTGCGGCAGCGTATCCCTCTTGATTTTCTGGAAGGTGAGAAGTTCCAGGAGGCAGCAGACAACTATGTCAGACCTCTATTAACAAAGGTAAGTGCTAGTCTAGTTTGCAGATATTACATATATGGTATTTCATCTGTGGTTATTTTTATTTTTGTTCATTACCGTTCAGCATTAGGTTGGTATAATCAGTTATACTGCATCCCATATTTTTTTCTCAGGGTGTGCCCTCACTATTTTCCGATTTAAGCCCACTGTATGAACATCCTGGCAAGGTAACACTATTTTGTGCTTTGTTTCGTAAACTGGTCATGCAAGTCAGCAAGCCACTTCATATGCAAATTCTAAATACTGTTGACAGGCAAACATACTGGAGCAGTTATTTCTTAAACTAGAAGATTCAATTAGGGATTCTGGATGCTTTCCTGGATGGTAATCCTTAGTGCCCGACAACTATTGTGAATGCATGTTGCTTGCTTATCAACTCATTGCTGGTTAGCCGACCATTCTGTCGTGTCATTTTGCAATGCATGGAGTATTTGATGTCTTAACCAGATTCCCTAAATAAATACATGGCCTTTTGTTGAAACTTCCAACTCTAAATACATAACCATCAATAGGCACCTGATCTTACTCATTGAAGCTGTTCAAAATATTTACGTGTTCCTTACACATACCAAAATTGCGAAACAGCATTTTACTGTAATGCAACAAGCTGTAACTAGATAGTGTTTCCCCACTTTTCAAGATTGTGCTTGTTAACTACCTGTGACAATCATATTGCTCAAGAAGGCAGCCATTATAACTAGCTTGGTAACTGAGTTATTGCCAGCGATTACTATTTTTTTTCATTGTCTTGCTTCGCAGTCCACAGAAGGAGCCTCCTTCCACACTGTTGTGGACCCTGTTTTTGATTTCTCAGGTCTGCATTTCTTGTGCCATTTTACATGTTTTGTGATAAACTTCTCATTTTTATATAGAAGAATATCATGAACTTGAATAATCATGTTTCCTCCCCACTTTGTCTAATGCAGCACTACGACAGAAGAGGGCAATATGACATTGCTTTGAATAAAATCGATGAGGCTATCTCACATACACCGACTGTCATCGATCTATATTCAGTAAAGGTGTCTCATTCACATTTGCCCACACCTGCATGTGCACGCACACATGTTTTGTTTAGACGTAGTTTTGTTGCGTATTTGTTTACTATGAAGCTAATGTCTCCTGTTAATTTAAGTGATATCTTATTTATATACATGTAGTGAACCAACATTGTTTTTTCATCACCATCTAATCTTGCCAGAACCATTATGATTTCTTAATTTATGTTGGATTAAATGTTTAATTGATTATATCATACCAATATCTAAGTCACATGCTGTTTATAACTCTGCTAATACTCATACTTTCTTTCCAGGGAAAGATATTGCAACATGCTGGAAATTTCACAGCAGCAGCCGCATTAGCAGATGAAGCTAGGTCCATGGATCTTGCTGATCGTTATTTAAACAGCGAGTGTGTTATGCAGATGCTTCAGGCTGACCAGGTAGCTAATTAGGAACAAACCACTTCTCTGTGGCCTTTATACTTAATCATCAATGTTGCTTCAGAGCAGGGGCGGGCCCAGAGTAAAATAAGAGTGAGGGCACACTTGTGAAGACAAGCATTAAAACACCAGAGCAGGGGCATCTAAATTGAACTGAGCAGGGGACCTTATAGTGAAAATCTAGTCTCTACTTCTTGCACCAAAGAAATGGGCGAGGGCTTGTGCCCTCACTCAGCCATACCTAGGTCCGCCCATGCTTCAGAGCACTGCAGTCAACATATTAACTTGACTACTCATATGCATATAAGTATTTAGATTTAATGTGTGGAAAAAGTATCTTTGACATCATGAATCATATAATACTTTTTTTTCCATTATAGTTTTTAAATAGGTTATTGTCAAATGTGTGTATTGGAGGCCATTTTGATATGACAGTGCTGGGTTCAAGAAAAGGGAATATATGGGTAGACTAGCATTTATCCAAAAAGAAAGCACTGGAGTTTCTTGGCAATATACTTGCACGCTCTTTTGCATTTATCTGGTTTCTGTGCTGCATGAAGGTTGGCCTTGCCGAGAAGACTGCTGTCTTGTTTACAAAAGATGGTGATCAACACAATAATCTTCATGACATGCAGTGCATGTGGTATGTGCTCTTTCTCCTCTGCTATCTATCTGTTATGTTCATTCTCTATCTAACTACATGATATATATCACTTAAGGTATGAGCTTGCTTCTGGGGAGAGCTATTACCGTCAAGGTGATCTTGGCCGGGCCCTAAAAAATTTCTTGGCAGTTGAAAAGCATTACGCTGATATGACTGAAGATCAATTTGACTTCCATTCATATTGCTTGCGGAAAATGACACTTCGAGCATATGTTTCTATGCTGAAGTTTCAGGATCGTTTGCATGCTCATGAATACTTCCACAAGGCTGCTGCTGGAGCTATCAGGTAATGGTTTGCTTCTGGTGTTTTGTTTTCATCAGATTGTCCCTCTATCCAGGATAGTTGGTGATGCTGCTGGCACAAACTGCAGGTGCTATATGAAACTACATGATTCTCCAACAAAATCTTCTAAGGAAGAGAATGATGAGATATCAAAACTGCCACCTGCTCAGAGGAAGAAGTTGAGGCAAAAGCAGAAGAAAGCAGAAGCGCGTGCTAAAAGGGTAATCTCAGACACTCACATAGGATCACTGTTTACCTAATTTTCTGATTTTGTCCCATATTCCTCCAGGAGGCTGAAGAGAAACAAGAGGATGAAACAGCTTCATCTAACAGTTCAAAATCTGGCAAGAAACAACATGCAAGACCAGTTGATCTGGATCCACATGGTGAAAAATTAATCCAGGTATGTGCACTGCATGGCCTTGTATTTTTGTGTGGTATTTATCAGTTTTTTGTACTCACAGGTTGCAAGTTATCTGTGGTAGCTAGAAGTTCTACCTTGGTTTATGCTTTTTTTTTTGCAGATTGAAGACCCGCTTGCAGAAGCCACAAAATACTTGAAGCTTCTGCAGAATAACTCGTCAGACTCATTAGAGACCCATATACTTTCATTTGAGCTAAGCATGAGAAAGCAAAAGGTTTTACTTGCTTTCCAGGTATGTTATTTCTGTGTAATATCACTTATCTAGCCCTAGGCTACTCTAGGTGCACCCATTATGATTTTTCCACTCTGTTTACATCCTGATAGGCTGTGGCATACATATCTATGTAAATTCATTGATGCTAATCACACTGCTGCTATCTGTAGTTATATATTTTTCTTCCTAATAATAAATATTATGATTATAAGCTAACAATTTCCCTGGTAGCAACATCACAGAGAATTGGCAGATTTGTTGCCTGTATCCTGGCAATGTAATTGAAAGTTTGAAACTAAATATTCGAAATCATTTTTAAGAAGTTCATGTATAAAGAAAGTGTTAGATATGTGCTAATTCTGAAAACTGCATGTTTCATTGCCAAGCAAGGTGGGTGGTGGATTCAACAGTTCTTCACTATTAAGTCTAGGCCAGTCCTGGATAAAAGCTGTGTTGTACTCATCCACTTCAAATTATAAGACATTTTGGCTTTTTAGATACATTGCTTTTACTATGTATCTAGACGTAGTGTATATCTAAGTGCATAACAAACTACACATGTAGAAAAGCCAAAATGTCTTTGTTTGGAATGGAGGGAGTAACATGCAGTGCTTCCGCACTATAGCTAGGGGTGGTAATGGGCTCTAAATTGTACACTATAAAATTTAAGGATCAAATCAGATTAGGATCGGGCTCTATTCCTATTCATTTTTGAACTTAAATTTATTAAGGGCCCTAACTTATTGTGAAGAAACATTTGGATCGCGGTCCATTACCACCCCTAACTATAGCTGCAGTAGTATGAATTCATCAAGGGCAAGGGTGCAGATGTCATTCCAGCATTTGTCCAAAGACAAACCTTTCTTTCTTTAACCATCAATTTCTAGAAATTCGTAGTTTATTATCGTACGATTTAAGTTCCTAGATTAACCATGAGAAATACTTTCATAGCATATAATTTGCATGTTGTTAAGCTGTATGAACTTGTAGGAATTGTTGGTCAAAGATGTAAATGTTTGAATAAGGACAATGCCAAAATGACAATTAAATTGAAACAAGAGTATATTATAAGCTTAAACCTATGTGGCCATCATGGTTCTTAAAGCGGTAAGGCGACGTCTTATCTATCTAAGAACCAGCAAGACTAACATGGAGAGGAAGAAAAAGAAAAAAGAAAAAGAAAAAAAAAGGGGTAGCAGGCCCAGCCCATCATCTAGCCCACATATCCTCCCTGTTGCCCTCCTCCTGCCGATGGGGCCGCCCCTGCCCTCGAAGCAGCCGTCGGCACCCTAGATTTGGCGTTGCCGACCTCGATTCGGGCTGCCGCCGCCCCGATTCGAGCCACCGTTGAGCTGATTTGGTCGTCGACGCCCCGATTCAACGTGCCCCATCTCCTCCCTCTTGCTGGTTCTTCGCTGGGCGATGGGGACACCTAGCCACTTTGGGGCGCCTGGACGCCTAGGCGACACCTTTAAAACCATGGTGGCCATAGAAGATCCCTCTTAGTGTTGTATGCAAGGAACTAAGGAAGGTCCTCATCAAGTTGCAAAAGCTGTACATATCCAATTTGTGCATAGGAAAAGCAACTTGTGTGAAGATAAAAAAGCAGTGAAACACTTATCTCTCTATCTGGTTCACAGATGCCAGTCTGGCAGTCTTTATCTCCCATCGTTCTCTCATGTATTAGCCTTTTCTCTCCCTCTGCCAATAGGACTCTTCTAAACATGTCAGGAGTGAATCAGCACTGTGATATATATGAATTTGTTTCCTAAATGCTCCTTCAATCATTGAGCATCATCTTCTACAATAACTAGAAGGATACCCTAATCATTGCATGTTAATCAATATTTCAATACAATGCTGATAATTTATCTAGTTGAAAGCATGCGGGTTAGTATTATTATACTTAACTCGCTAATTTGTTGCCTTCTGTTGTACATCAGCTTTAATTTTCGCAATCCATCTATGTTTTCAGGCAGTTAAACAGCTCATTAAATTGGATGAAGATAATCCAGACAGTCACCGTTGTTTGGTAAGTTTGAAAAACTATACCTACCATTAAGTTTTTTGTTTTCTTGAATTATGCAACATGTCAAAATAAATTCTCTTCTTACAGTACACTAATGACCTAACAGATATTGAGATTCCAGAGTCATGTTTTTTCTGAGTTCATGAATTTATGGTTCTGGTAATTCTGCCTTGAGCCCAGGATATCTTCGATAAGGGCAAACTGAAGGCTATTCTTCAGTGTACCTTGGTTTTGAGCTTGTTTTTGGTCAATGTATAGTAGGATTGCTGCATACCACACCACACATCGGGTGAATTTGAAATCTGATAGTTTTTTTTCTTTTGTTTGGGTAAAGTCAGTGAGGAGAAGTCTATAGTTCTCTATTTGTCCACTCAGGAATTAATGTTGAGTAAATTGTTGCATTACAAGTTAATGTTTTGTTGAGTCTATGAACTCAGGGCCACTAAGAGTTTATGGCTGCTTGAGTCTATGGATTCATGGTCATGAAAATATATTTTTAGTGCTTTCTTGCTTCCTGATAACACTTAATTTATATAGAATTGTTGGTACCTTTGTTGGCATGTTTATGTTGGTTATGTTAGGTGATGGTGATTAGAAGCTACAACAGTGGTTTATGTTATTAGTTATTCAAAGACAGGGCTCTGAATCAAAGTGAGCTTGTAGTTGAATGCCAGCATACTGCATTAGTGATACTTTTTAAATACTTCACCTGATTAAGTCTAGATAAACCTGATCATTTTATTGTGTTATTTATTTGTTTTTTCGCAGATAAAGTTCTTCCACAAGATAAACAGTCTTCCTGGACCTGTGACTGATTCTGAGAAGCTAATTTGGAATGTTCTGGAAGCTGAACGACCTGACATGAGGTTCTAACTCGGCACTTGCTCAATCACTGTGTTTATGATTAATTTATCTGACTAACAAGTACCAACAACCTACAGGCAATTACATGGAAAGTCCCTCGTTGAAGTAAACAGAAGTTTCCTTGAAAAACACAATGGTAACTAATCTAATCTCGTCTTAGCGGGTATTGTACAGATCAGGAATCTTACTCTTTCTTGATGATATACTCTTTGACAGCTTCCTTGATGCACCGAGCAGCTGGTGCTGAAATGATGTATCTCTTAGAGCCAAATAAGAAGGTGGAGGCAATTAATTTAATTGAAGATTCAACAAATATTACATCATCAGGGTAAAGAACAAAAAAACTTCTATCATCAGGGTACATATCATTGTATGGATGTTCATATTTTCTTGTTTTTTCGCAGGCATAGTTTGCTTGGTCCTGTAAAAACATGGCAAATTCAAGATTGTATTGATGTTCATAAATTGCTGGAGACAGTCTTTGGTGATCAGAATGTTGCAAATAGTAAGTTTCAAAATCGTTGTACCCATAGTGTCACATGCTACATTGTTTTGCTAGAAATGAGGTTGGACTTTCTCCTTCTCTTTTGTTGCTGTTTTAGGTATTTTAATTTGACACTACATGATACATATATCACTAGGTGCTTAGTATTGCACGAAGGCTGCATTGAGGATTTTTATTCCAGTAGCTAGAACCATTAGTGCGGTGACCTAATTAATGTGATGCATGTTAAATAGATTTGTACATCATGATGCTGATGCTGGATGCTCTTGGCATGCACCTACTAGTAATGCGTGCCTATAGATGTTTGTTCTTTTTACATTACCAGGAATAACCCTGTTTTTCAACAGGGTGGAAGGCACGGTGCGCGGAATATTTTCCGTACTCGACGTACTTTGAAGGCATCAAGAGCGCTATTTCAACCTATGCCATTGACCATAGTCTCGAGAGCCCACCAGAAAATGGAATTGCTTCAAACCCTCATCTGAAATCAAAAGATGGAGAACAAGGGAGTTTGAATGGGACTCTGCATATTGTAGATGATTTGAGCAGCCTAAGCATTCGGTAATGCACGAACAAGTTGCTGAATGGTCACAACTGGAACACAACATTTTAGAACTGGAGCCAGTACCCAATTAACCAAAGCGTACACGAACAAGGGGAACAAAGTGCTCTGGTGCAAGTAGTTGTCGGCACATCACATATGAAGAGTATATTATTGATTGGGAGCTGAGGTGTCCAGTCAGGTTATTGTCTTGGTTCCAGCCTGTACCTTTTTGTTGCCATTTTGTAGACAGGGAAAGAAAAAAAAATCTTCCGTCTCAATTACGGTGAAGTTGTGACAGCGTTTGTTGCCTAGCGATATCAGGGTGTGACCATTCGTTTGAAACAGTGCTCCCTCTCTTTTTGGACTACAAAATTTTGGCACAAAGCAGGTGTACAAGGTTAAACCTTTTAAAACTTTCATCTATTTGTTTCGGGATAGTTTGGTGTGTGGGGGGGTTTGTCTTGATCCTTTGTGCTACTGCAACATTTGGTCCTCGACATTGTAAATTAGTTAATCTTAAACATAGAAACTGTATTCCAGTTGTCATGACAAATAATGATCAATGTTAACCCTGGGTGTTTGATCTATTCCATTTGGGATGCGTTGAAAAGCATGCATTGTCGGATTTGAAGATAAAAATCCATAATGTTACATTTATTAATCATACTTGTATAGTGACCCATGTTACCTTGCTCTGACTTGCATTTGTATTTTTTATGCCTTGGATTATCAAAAGAAGGCCACAACACGCCTCAGTGATATCTCTGAAATAGAAGGATGAAATGATTTGATTTTCCAGCCCAATATGGCCCAAAGTTCATTCGGGTACAACCATGCCTCTGCTGTTGTTTTGCTAACAGCTGTCCAACCGACGGCTATATAAATGCACTCACATTTGTATAATACGAAGTGTTGTTAACCCAGTTTCAGACAAATTGGATCCTTCTCTCATTTAACAATTTCAGAAAACACGTTGTCATGGTTTATGCGTGTACATTCGGGTCTCCGGCACAAGCCCCGAAAGGCCCATATTGTTTGAATTTCGGGATGAGCTGATCCGTTTGAATTTCGGGCCGTGTCAGACTGGCCTACGGGCCTAACCCTCGGTCCACGGCTCGACCCGTAATTGCTTAAACGTGTCGGACTTATTTCGGGCGGTCCGAAATTATAAAAGCACGAAATTCATATTAGGGCTCGAAATTCAATTTTTGGCCCGAAATTCACATCAGAGCCCGAAATTCACATCAGAGTTAATAAAACAAATAAAAGATAAGACAGATAAATTTGACCAAAAGCAAACTTAATATTTGTATTAAGTTACCAGAGCTATGCAATGACTACCTCGTTTATAAATCATTTTGTTAGAAAGAATTAGAGTATAATCAGCTCTATATATTGTTGTAAGTTCAGTTCATTATCTAATGTTCATAACAAAAATAAAATTACATCACATACTCTAATTCAAAGCTACAAAAAATATCTAACTAACATTGTCTCTGGCTTTGTGTTCTTTATCAAGTACATGAAAGTGTAGAATGAAGTATAGTTTTAATAAATATATGAGCCTTTTCGTGCCTCTATATGAGCCATTTCGTGCCTGCCTTAAACGGTCCGTGCTCGTGCCCGTCCATGGGCCGCGACCTCGGCCCAAACCCGGCCCGACACTAAAATATTTCGGGTCGTGCCGTGCCTGGGCCGTGCTTTTTTTTTTCCGTGCTACGGGCCGGCCCATCAGACCCGACCCAAATGTACACCTCTATATATGCAGGTAGGAACATTACATAGTGAGTGTTAAGTTATTTTTTTTTCTTCAATTCAATGTCTTTCAAGAAATACAGCCTAACCTAACTATGCTATCATCAATACATTGACTTTAAGAAAAATACTTCAGTTTTTTTTACCAAAACACGTAGAAATTTAATAAGGTTCCCATGATCTCATTAAAGGAAACAGGGTCTGAATGCTGAAATTGCTTTCGATTAAATATACTATTTTTAAAATTACATAGCGTAACGTAGATGCTTACAGCGTATGGAGTATACACAGACAGAGACCTATGAACATCTTGGACGGAAGATTGTACAACTTGATCCTGGTTCCTAGATTCGTAGAAAATGGTTGTGCTAGTCTGGCGGTCTGCTGACCTTGATGGCTGCATCGTCGGACGTCCGTAGGCAGTAGACTAGACTCCAAACCAAGGAAACTCCCCGTTCCAAACGCGCGCCGGGGCAGGGCCGGCCGTGCCGGGGGCGCGCCGCCACGCCGGGATCCGCGCCGAGGAGCTGGGCCGGGCCGGGGAGGGGCTGTCGGGGTGCGCGCGGTTCGGGGGAAGGGGCTACCAGGGTGCTGCGCGCATGGAGAGGGGAGGGAAAGATGGAGAGAATAGAGGAGAGGAAAAGCTCACCTCCAGGCTCGACGATCGGCGGTAACCGCTCACCGAAATCTCGTCTAGGCCAAGGAGAGGTGGAAGAGAGGTGAAAGAGAGGAGAGAAAAGTTGTTGCGCGGGAAAGGAAAATTAAGGAGAGGGGGTGAGGGCGCACATGAGCACGGCTAGGGTGGGCCGCGGGCCGGGCCGACAACCCACTGCTCGCTCTCGCCTGCCTCTAATCTATACTATATTTAAAGCACCAGTTTCAACGGTCGTCGTGCGTTATTTTTTTTACAAAAAAACCCTATTCTTATTCCATCCAACCTGTCGCACGTATGTGTCACCATTTTACAAAAAAAACCCTCCATCCCTGCAGACCCACGTTCCCGCGGCCGCCATCCCCGTTCTCGCAGCCACCGACCTCGCAACATCCGCCGACTCCGCGCGCAGCTCCATCCCTGCAGACCCACGTTCCCGCATCCGCCGACCTCACAAGACCCACCGATCCCGCAGCATCCGCCGATCCACCGATCCGCTGACCCCGCGGCCGCCATCCCCGTTCTCGCAGCCACCGACCTCACAACATCCGCCGACTCCGCGCGCAGCCGCCATCCCGCCGACTCCGCGCGCTATTCCCGTAACATCCGTCGAATCCGCCGATCCCCGCTGACCCCGCAGCCGCAGCCGCCATCCCCGCCGACTCCGCGCGCTGTTCCCGGAAACCATCGCGAACCCGCGCGTGCCGTCCCCGAAACCATCCCCGAACCCAGCCATCCGGGTCTGAGATGCAACCCTTGTGCCGCCGGACTCCCAACAACCTCCGTGCATGCCGCTGGTCACCCCAACCCAACCGCCCCCGGATCTGCCCCTCTCCTATATCAATGGTTTCATCCCCACCCATCCTCTTCCAATTTGGCTGCTGGCTGCTCGCGGCGATTCCCTGCGGCTTTGCGACGGAACTGCTCGAGATAAAGTCCAAAGAGTCGTCCCTCCACGTGCTGCTTCTTGCTGGGAACCCAGGTCCGTGTGTTACATGTTCTTCCATGCATGTGTATAGATTATTCTAGCATGATTTGTATGGAATCAAGAATATAAAACTGCTGTTGCTTGTTGTTATCTGGAAGGAAGACTTCAATATATAGAATAACTCAAACATGGCCTCTGAACTCAGCTTACAAGACTACATGCTGATTTTGAACAAAGGTGGACAGGCTGCAAACATGTAAATATGTGCAATCGGTCCCTCACAGGATGACAACATAGAATCCATACATCTATGTTTTACATGACAACAAAACTTTCAAATTGAAGAATATCTAATTTTACCTATCACCAGTTGGTAGGTAAAAAATTATCCAACATACTACTACCAAGAAATAACAACTAAGCTGGTAGCTTTGCTTGAAAAACACACTAATAGGTGATTTAGTATTGCAGTTATTCACAACTTTCAGCAAGCCTTGATAGGAAGGTGCAGGTTAGCATTTTGCACCACATATATGTGAGAATATTGTCTAAAAATCTAAAATATTATACAGAGTTTGGTATTGATACAAGCCAGAACCATTAACAGGTTAAAACACAAGCGGGGAAATAAAGTGAAGGGTTCTCCAATTCAGAGTAAAGGAATAGTTAAAGTGGAAAACTAAAAAACAAAAACATTGTCATACCTCCAGATCAGCAGCATTTTCTTGAGCAAGTTCAAGTGACTGTGGGTCAATATCAATACCAAGAACATGTCTGTGAATCACAACCATAGCAATTCACATTATTAATGGATGATAAGGAAACTAGCCACCAAACTGGTGATACCCATTAATTTATGGTTACATATATCAATGAGCATTTAAAAGTATTACACACTATCTAAAATCATTTTATGACATGGAATTCTACTCTTTATTTTAGCTTCACCTGCAAGACATGTGTACAATTACTATGTTTGTTACCTTTTTTGTTTCCTAAAACTCATTTGGAGCTTTTTCTGTTCTTTATATAAATTTATAATAGGGGTCAGCCCCTCCTGATTCCCTCAAAAAATACTAACAAAAAAGAATAGACACAATCTACCAGGACAATTGCAGAGGAAGCCACTTTTTGTTAGATCAATCAGCAAACAAACTGTGCAAAATTACAAACATAAGCACTAAACAGGAAGTTTTTTGTTTTCAAATATTGAAGTAGACATTACGCAATAGAGGGATTGTCACAGGAAAGAACATGGTTACCTAAAACTACCAAGTTAAACATACTCACTCAGCATCCAGTAAAGCACTCGCCACAGCCAGAGTGCCACAGCCACAGCCGAAGTCAGCTACCACTTTGCCGGTTATGTCATTGAAACTATTCTCTGCCTGATTATTTATCAAATCAACATGAATACGATAAAGCTAAGTGAACAGCAAATTGTAATAGTAGAGTTTTAATATCTGATTGCCACTTGCACCAGACCGACACCACCATCAAGATGGAATAATCTACTCAAACTGGCTATCCACTCAAAGCTTCTGTATACACTTTTACGAGACTAACAGCCAGGCAAAACATGACCATGTTGAATTATAGGTTGAAACAGGCCAATAAGAATTGGAATATTCCCAACCCAAGTTTAGGCTTCAATGGGAGTCTCAAAATGTTCCATTGATGAACCTTTCAAGCCACGGTGAAAATTATAGGTGCTCTGTTTTTCCAAAACTGAGATCAAAAGGGACAAATACATGCATAGACAAGGTCACAAGGTTCATTTTTTTCTATGTGACAGGGCACTGAAGCAGTTAATTTCTTGGAACAAAACCACCCAACTCCAGCGGTTATACTACTGTTTAATCAGCTAGAATCAAAGCTGCATTTTGCGGCACCCAATTCCATAGCCCCACTACTCACGAGAAAGCCCGACGCCGCTTCCCAAGACTATCCCAACAAAAGAAAGATACTCATACATAGGCATAGCATCCTGAAACAAAGCGGGAAAGGAAGTATCCAGGGATAATATCATAACAGGGATGGGCAACAAGGGTACCATTCTTTTAACAAGTAGGGGAGCTGTGTATTATTATATTAGAACAAAGAGGTTTACAACCCTTAAAAACATCACCCGCACTGACACCATTGCAAAAGTATTTTTCTGAATATTTGTAACACGTGGACCATGAAATTGTACTTGTTAGGAACATTCAGAAGATGGAAGTATTTTCTGTGACAAACTTCTGGAGTTTTTGCTCTAATTATTCTATAATGACATAAAGAAAACCACATGAAACATCAATAAAATATGAAGATATTCAAGGCAGGAAACTGAAATATATGCATCAGCTGTTTTTTTAAAAAAATATACAGCAACTGTGGGAAATCAGGAAACAAAGGCATTGAATGCCCAAAATTGGTCACGAAATTTCACCATCAAGACTACAAACTCTGGGCAAAGCCTATTCAATACTAAATGCTGCATGCTAAATTTGAGACAGGCCCAAACGAAAAGATTATTTAACAGCCAGTGTTAAAGTAGTATATGATAAAAAACAGTAACTAAACCAATGTTTAGCTAAAACCTTGCAGTATCTAAAATGTGATCCGCACTAAACATACTATCAGAGGCCAAACATCAGTTTTAAAAAGCTCGCTTTTAGAGACTTCAATGATGTAATATCTCAGCAAGCTGATTGGACTGCATTTCGACAATGTACGACGAGTTATATTTGTTGATATTGGAAGCGCTGAAACTACTGATAGCTGATACTCCCTCCGTTTGTTTTTATTTGTTGTTATTGACCCATAATGTGCTTACTTTGTCTGATGTGATTTAATTATTGGCAGAAGGTATATTCTTAGATGTTAGATGTGCACAGTGTTTCCCTGGAAATTTGCCGTAATTCTGAATTGTTGCATTCCCTACTGGTCTATCATGGCACGAACTAAATAAATGATGCCTTATGGTTTGAAAATATGTAAATTAATCATGTAAATATGATATTAATTTAAAGGACCAACCAAACATAAATACTGAAGCAAAAGAGTGTTATACTATACTATTATAATTGATCACTAGAAAAGTTCACTCTGTGATGTACTTATTTACTAAATGCTTCATTAGAAGGTCAACCTTTGAGTATATGAAACTGTTCTTTTTAAAAGCTTGCACCGTGATCCTGGTGTGGAGATTCGATTGGTTTTGGACATCGTCGACGAGATCAACCTCATCGACACCTTCTTCTGCTATCTCGGTGGCAACGCACGGTACGTCGAGGTCAAATGTAATTATTATTCTGTACTTTAAAATTCTTTGGTGTATTTTGCTTTTTTGTGTGCCTACAAAATGTTGTTTTCTGTCTACTTATCTATATTTTTGTTGACTTATCATGCTTCAATCCCTCCTTTTGTTTGATTTACTCTTGTTTAATTTACTAAAGCATTTGGAGCTGCATTTTTTAGAACAACATTTTTGAAAGGGAAATGTGCCCTTGGGCCATTTCTAAGTATTTTGGTGATTTAGTGCCCAACACAGGTGCCTAATTGTAAAATGGTGGACAAAGTACAAATCAAGGATAAAGGTATGTTTCTAAGCTTTAGTACATTGGTTTTGAGTACTAATATACTTGTCTAAGTGTTAGAAACAGAAAGTAGAAGAAAAGAAAAGAGGAGACAAAGACTTGGCTGTGTGCAGCCAAGACTCAGTTCGGTCTGGAGCACCGGACTGTCCGGTGTGCACCGGACAGTGTCCGGTGCGCCAGACTGACTCGGCGCGAACTGGCCGCTCTCGGGAATTCGCCGACGGCGTACGGCTAAAATTCACCGGACTGTCCGGTGTGCACCGGACAGTCCAGTGAGCCAACGGTCGGCCGCGCAATCTGCGCGGGACACGTGACTGAGCCAACGGTCGGAAGAGGGCACCGGACTGTCCGGTGTGCACCGGACATGTCCGGTGCGCCAACGGCTCCAGATCTGCCAACGGTCTGCAACGGTCGGCTTCGCTGTTTAAGGAAACAAATCGGGCACCGGACAGTGTCCGGTGTGCACCGGACTGTCCGGTGCCCCCGACGACAGAAGGCAAGGATAACCTTCTAGATTTGCTCTCAACGGCTCCTAGCTGCCTTGGGGCTATAAAAGGGGCCCCTAGGCGCATGGAGGAGACACACAAGCAACATTTGAGCACTCTTGATCATCCACACTAAGTCTTTGCGCATTCGTTTGTCATTCTAAGTGATTCGAGCTCCGTTCTAGTGAGAACTTTGTGATACTCTTGTGAGCTCGATTCTTGGCCGTGTGTGTGCGCGTTTCGCTGTGGATTTGTGTGTGTTGCTTCCCTCCCTTACTCTGTGCTTCTTTGTGATCATATACTTGTAAGGGCAAGAGACTCCAATTTGTGGAGATTCCTTGCAAACGGGATAGTGAAAGGAAAAACAAAACACCGTGGTATTCAAGTAGGTCTTTGGACCGCTTGAGAGGGGTTGATTGCAACCCTCGTCCGTTGGGACGCCACAACGTGGAGTAGGCAAGCGTTGGTCTTGGCCGAACCACGGGATAAACCACTGTGTCACCTCTGTGCTTGATCTCTTGTGGTATTGTGTTTTGTTGAGACTTCTCTTTAGCCACTTGGCGATCATTGTGCTAACACTTAACAAGTTTTTGTGGCTTAAGTTTTAAAGTTTCACAGGATCACCTATTCACCCCCCCTCTAGGTGCTCTCAATTGGTATCAGAGTCGTTCTCTTCACAAGGGACTAACCGCCCGAAGAGATGGATCCTAAGGGGAAGGGTATAGTGATCAACGACAAAGAGAAGGAACCCTTCGTCAACGAGCCGAAGGACGACAAGCCTACCGACTCCGGCTCGGGCCATAGACGGAAGGAAGGGAGGAAGAAGAAGACAAGGCGCATCAAGGAGATCGTCTACTACGACAGCTGAAAGTGCATTCATCCTTTTTTGTGAGTTTTGGTGATTTGGATAACAACACATTTAAAGGTCTAACGAGTTTGCTAAGTGTTGAACAGGAAATTCAGTATGATGAACATACTTGAATAGTGTATAATGATCAGTGAACAAAGGTTCAACACGAGGTTAAATAACCAATGAGACAATGCAAATGGATATAATATGATCTCTATATTGGTTTGAATATATGGACAAGACCTGAGAAATCACTACATACATATGACTAGAATAGAGGACAAAGTGATTTAGAGGATTGGTCAAGCCAAAGAGAATAAGATATGAGGAATCGTGAATTGGCTTGACCATATTACTGTCAGTCCATATATGCTTCTATGAGAATCAAACTAGAGCTTGATTGATCTTGACAATTATATCTAGAAGACATTCAAGCAAGGTTCACAATATTGAAGAAATGATTCTCTCAATGGATGCTCAATTTGATGTGACTCAAGAATGGCTTGATAGGGTGAAGATAGCAAGGAAAGGGCTTCGAGGAACTAAGCGAAGGTGAAGGTCAAGCGACGGCTTGTAGACCGAGGTACCATGGCTAAGGTGAAGAAGAGAGTACTTGCACTAAGTCGATGAACTAATCAGCTATGAAGAGTTATAACATGTTGATGCATCAGTAAGGTGACTTGAAGCCATGATTTGAACTCATATAAGGTGATATGGTACAAGTCACTGGGTTTGATTTGAGTTTGCTTCAAAAGGTGAGACAAAGATGTTTGTGATCCTTATGAAGCAATGCCATGGAGAAATCACACATGAGACACCAATGACTCAAGGAGTTTACTTCATTATATTTTATTTAACTTGAGTATAGGAATCGTCGTACTATAAAGGGGGATCCAAAAAGAAGGTTGGTGTTTGCCAAAGCTCAAACCTCTCTATTCAAAAGCTATTTTTGAAAAGCAAAAATCTCTTTAACGTTCTATGGTTGACCATGGTTAGGTTTGAGAAACCTAGAGTGTTCTTGCTGAAAAGCAGCTGAACTTGTTCAGCTGCAGCTGAGCTTTTCAGCTGAGCTGGACTTCAGCTGAGCTGAGCTCCTTCAGCTGCAGCTGAGCTTTTCAGCTGAGCTGGACTTCAGCTGAGCTGAGCTCCTTCAGCTGCAGCTGAGCTTTTCAGCTGAGCTGGACTTCAGCTGAGCTGAGCTTCTTCAGCTACAGCTGAGCTTTTCAGCTGAGCTGAACTTCAGCTGAGTTGAGCTTCTTCAGCTGCAGCTGAGCTTTTCAGCTGGGCTGAACTTCAGCTGAACTCAACTTCAGCTGTGAACCTCTTTGACCATACAACAGCTGAACTTGCCTCCGGGCAGTTGAGCTGGGGTTTTCTCTCCTAAACTCACTGGTCAAGACCAGTTGAACTGGTCCTGAGGGGCAGTTCAGCTGGTCTCTGACCCCTCTGACCTCTGTTCTGCAGTCTGCCAGTCAGACTGGCAAACAGGTCGCCAGAGCTGTCAGGGGCGGTTCAACCGCCCCCCCCTGGGCGGTTCAACCGGTCTTGGTCAACTTGACCAGTCTGTAGGTCAGTCTGTGCGTCAGTCTGCCAGTCAGACTGGCAGACAGGCTGCCAGGCCTGCCAGGGGAGGCTCAACCGCCCTAGGGGGAGGCTCAACCGCCCTCAGGCAGAAAAATCTGCCCAACGGCTAGTTTTGAGCTCCACCTATATATACTACCTCCTACCTCTCTCCCCACAGCCAAGAGCACGATTTGAACTCCATTTCTAACCCAAGAAACACCTCCCTCTCTCTCTCTCACACATCTCTTGCCTCTCCCATTTCAAATCTTTGGAGAGAAATCTTTGAGTGAGCTTGAGAGCTGCGGTTTTGTGCTTCATCTCTAAATCTCTATTGCTCTTCTTCTTCATTCGAGCTTTGGTACTACATCGAGTTCTTTGTGGATTCATTACTCTTGGAGCTTCTAGCTCCTAGATGACTAGGTGTCTCTTGTGAGTCTCCAAATCTTGTGGAAGACCACAAGAAAGTTTGTATTACCCGCTCGTTTGAGCAAAGATTAGTGTGTGAGCTTGACCTTTGTGGTCGGCAAAGGGAGGATTAGGGTTGAAAGAGACCCGGCTCTTTGTGGGCGCCTCAACGAGGAAGTAGGGCACCTTGGTGGTGTGACCGAACCTCGGGATAAATCTTGTGTCTCTTGTGTTCTTGCTCATTGTGTTTGTTTGTGTTCTTCGTTCTCTCACCATCCCGCGAAAGAATTGTTTATATCTTTTTGGTGTGTGGATTTTGAGAAGTGCCCTTCTCAGATCTACTACTTTGAACCCTGTGGATCATTTAGAACATCTCATTTCCAAAGTTAACTAGGTGAATTTCGAGATCAATTCAGTTTTACCCAGTTTGCTTCTAGTTTTTGTTGAAAAAGTTTTAACTTGCCTATTCACCCCCCCTCTAGGCAACTTTCAATTGGTATCGGAGCCTAATCCTCGTTCTAACGCTTAACCGCGTGAGGAAAGATCATGTCGGGGGGACTAAGAAACGAAAGTGCTTCTAAGCTTGAAAAAGTTGAGATTGTCTCGACTTCATCTTTTGGTGCAGATGTTGATCCTAGGGCAATAGATCTTGCCATGAGAATCGCCGAAAGGATGTTCCTCAAAATGAAGGAAGATGAGGCGAAGAAAAGTATTGAAGAAGAAGAAAATGATCGATGGAGACCAAACGACGAATCCACCTCTTCACAAGGTTCGTCTTTCAAATCCACTTCTCATATGTGCTTTGTTGCTAATGAGAGTGACAGTGAAAGCGAAAGTGAGGATGAGGAGGAGCATGAAAGTGATAGTGAAGATGAGGATGATCTTCAAAAATTCTTCGCTCAACTAAGTAAGAAGAACCGGATGAGCTTGCTCAAACTCATGAAAAGAGCGGAAGAACAAAAGGAAATGCTTCATAAGCAAGAAGATATCCTCATCGAAAAAATCAAAGACTTGGAGAAGTTGACCAAAGAGCATGAGAAGCTAAAGTGCTCTCATGATGATTTGGTCCAAAGGTATGAAGACATTTCAATTGAGCAAATTAAAGCTATTAATCATTCATCATATATTGCTCAATTAGAAAATAAAAATGCTATGCTCAAGAACACGGTAGAAAAGCTAAACATTGAAAATCTAGCTTTGCAAGAAAAACATGATATGCTTGTGTGCTCTCATAATAAATTTATGGATTCACTTATCATGTTAGAAATGGCTCATGAGGTTGTGTTAACTAATTTGAAATCATACCAACCTCACATATGCACATGTACTCAAGTAGAAACTATATTATCATGTGCTAACAAATGTTGCTCTCAAGAACGCCAATCTTCCATTGAGCTAGAAATTTCAGGAATTAGTGATATTTCTATCACACAAGAAAATAAAGTGCTCAAGGAAGAAGTTGGAAGGCTAAGAAGGAGCTTAACTCTTTTGAAGGGAAAGTGTCATGCTCAACCTTCTTATGATAACCGTGATAACATGGTGAAGAAGCTTGAGAAGGGGACAACCGTAGCATGCACAAACCCGCTTCAAAATAATGTTAAGTTCCCTAAGAAAGACATGAGCAAACATCAAGAGAAGAAAGCCAAAGCTCATGACAAGTGCCTCAACCATGCCTCCACATGCTCCACACAAGGTAACAAACAAGCCACTCTTCCAAATAAGAGAAGATGCACTAGAAAGTGTTATCAATGTCATGAGAAGGGACATGAGATTAAGTCATGTCCTTACATAAAAGATAGTGGTTTATCTTTGGAAAGAAAGAGGCTCACTAACCATGTAGCAAACAAGAAGCAAGGCAAGAAGGAGTCTTGCAAAATTAAAAATCAGATTTGCTACACTTGCCGAAGAAAGGGACACCTATGCAAGGATTGTCCCATGAGTAAGTATCCTAAGCCTAACTTGTCAATACATTCATATTCGCTTAGGAGACCCAAAAATGACACTTGTGCTAGAAAGGTAATTAGTTCACCTAAAACTAGCACAAAGGCCATTTGGGTGCCTAAGTACTTATTAGCTAACCTTGGTGGACCCATCCAAAAATGGGTACCAAAATGTACTTAATAAGTTTTGCAGGTACCCAGAGATGATATGAAGCTTTGGGGTGCTTGAGCGGTTTAACTTAATTCTTATCTCAAGCTATCAATCTTACATTGTCTATCCTTTAAGATTGACCCAAAGATGAATTGAGTTGTTATATCACTAACTTCATATTCATCTCTAGCAAGAACTTGTGTTGTAGGGAATAAGGATTAACCTTTGTGGGAATCAAGCAAAAGGCCTACAACCAAGTGATATCCAAAGGATGGTAACAATTAATTCTTAAGTGCATATTGCTTTTAATTGGTATATTCCTTTGTGTCTTTTGTAGCCACATAGGAAAAATGAAGCACTTGAGAATGAACTTAAAAGATTTTACCTTGCTTTGGAAAGGATCTAATTATATGGTAGATTGCAAGTTCATATTTTTATATTATGACAATCTACATGCTTTAGATTGGTTGTATGTATCTTGTGGCATATTTCAAGTTAATCATCATATTATTGCCATGACCTAGACATAAAGAGTATTATCCCATGTTCTTAAATGAATAGAGTGCTAAGTAAGAAATTCAAATTCTTAAAGCACTTATCAAAAGGGGAATTCTCTATATGACTAGAGTTGTGAGACTAATGTTTTTATCTGAGTGATTTATATAGTTTCACAACATGAGAATGTGTTTCCCAAATGGAGTGTGCCATTCAACATTCAAAGAAGATCGAACCAATACTATGTGATGTATTCATTCTTGTTTAAATTAGTTTTGAGTCTTCTACATTAATCACTCACCATGCTATGAATTAAACTTGCCATGTAAACTTAATTAAATAATCATGCTACTTTCATCTTTTTTTTTACAATTGATGTTATGCATGATGCTTGTAAGGGTAATTTAGTTCATATCATGAAGTTTCCTTAATTTAGTAACCTTCTTGTCATTCATATATGTTGGGGGCCTTCGTCCTTCGAAGGTCCTCAAAAACATGATTTGACAATGTTTTCCAAGTGGATTATGTGAACAGGTATTTTCGGATTCAGAATTATGAATACGAAGCACGGCCAGGACGAAGCCTGAACCAGACGAAGCACGAGCACAGCCGAAGCTGTGTGCGGGGAAGCTTCGTCACGATAGCAGAAAGGGGAACCGACTTAAAGATGAAAAGACTACGTGGGCCTCGACAGATTTCCATAAGTCGTTAACAAATGTAGTGGACATGGATGTAATTTTACGTGGGCTGCGTCCCGCGTCTATAAATAGATGAACAGTACTCCCGTACTGTTCACGCTGACTGGGCATTCGCTTTTGCGTCACGCTTGTACTTTCTACCTTCTCTCAGGACCGAAGGTACATTTGTAATTTGAAATCATTTCTATTTTCTCACGTTAATAAAATAGAAATGATTCTATGATGATGTCTAAATTATATTTCATGCTTTATATGAACCCTTCGTCGTTACTTGTTATATTTACGAAGGTATGTTTTTTATGACCTTCGTCCGAAACTCATTATTCCCGAAGGGGCATAATGTCTTAAAGGACGAAGGATTTTTACACCTAACACTTTTTATGTTGCCTTGTTCTTAACCCGAAGCATTTGAGAACAAGTCCCCAACATTGGCGCCCACCTCCGGTGAACTCACTTCCACTTCGAGTTTTTTTTTGAACACCTTCGGAAGCTATAGACCTTCGCTATGGCGCCGAAGAAAGCTTCAGCGATTGGGGCTTCAGCACTGCAACCGCTGGACCACAACCAGGAGACCGTCTCTCTTCGGGAGGCCCGAAGCCAGAAGAGAAAGGCCGTTAGCCCAACGCTTCAGGAGGAAGAGCTAGACCAAGAAATCAGGGATATGGAGATGCTACATCAACAGGTGCAGAGAAAGAAGGAGAAGATGGCCCGGTTAGCTGAGTTGTAGCGGCAGATAGACGAAGCCTCTGAGGAAGTCCGCCATCTTACCCATGATGAGCAAAACAGGAGGCCTCAGCAGAAAGACCTTCATCAGGAGGGCTTCGTCAACGAAGATGACTGGTATGACAATTTCCATCAGGGAAATTTTGTTTTCGATGATGCTTCTCCTTTGTCCGCTGAGCTGCAGGCTACACCTTGGCCTCCATCCTATAAGCCACCTCAGCTTCCCATGTTCGACGGTCACTCAGACCCGAAGCAGTTCCTGATGAGCTACGAAGCAACAGTGTCTTCGTATGGGGGCAATGCTGCAGTCATGGCGAAGTCTTTCGTAATGGCCGTCAGGAATGTTGCTCAGACCTGGTACTCCTCCCTTCGACCAGGGACAATCACCTCATGGCAGAAGCTGAAGGATATGTTGTTAACTAGCTTTCAAGGATTTCAGACGAAGCCAGTCACTGCACAAGCTTTGTTTCAGTGCACTCAGGATCATGAGGAATACCTTCAGGCGTATGTCAGAAGGTTCTTGCGTTTGAGGGCACAGGCACCAACGGTGCCCAATGAAATTGTTATCGAAGCCATGATCAAGGGGCTTCGTCCTGGACCTGCAGCCCAATACTTTGCTAGGAAGCCTCCTCAGACGCTGGAAAAGCTACTCCAAAAGATGGACGAGTACATTCGGGCTGATAATGACTTTCGCCAAAGAAGGGAGGAAGCCTTCAGATTTTCTGAGATGACCAGGGGCTTCGGGGGACGTTTCTATCCGAGGCATGTCAGGTCCATCCACAACACTCAAAATGATGACAAGGGGAGTCAGCAGAACAGGCCGCAGTGCTCCTCACAGGCTTCGGCGCAGCAGCAGACTTTCTTTCGGCCACCAGCTCCAAGAGGCAGAGGCGCCAGGGGCTTCGGCGGGAGATTTGGAGATCAACCAAGGAGGACATTTTGCTTATTCTGCGGTGAGAACAAGGGCCATACCACCAGGATGTGCCATGTTACCATCCAGAAACAAAAGGAGCTGGCAGAAGCTGCAGCGCAACAGGGACAGCCGAAGCAGGTCATGCATACTGCTTCGTACCATCAGCCTTACATCCCGGAGTATGTGGGCAACCATCCTGCAGCTTCTGTAGCTTCGGCAAGTCAACCTCAAGCTTCATGGCAACAGCCCCCGCCTCCACCTCCGTTGCAACAAGGCCAGCAGCCAGAAGGGAGTCAATATGCTCCACATCAAAGGGACTTCAGAGAACAATCCGAAGCTCGCACAGTAAACAGTACTGTGCCGGAGTCGAAGCACATTTATTGACACATATCCTACCTTTGACAGCAGTCTTTTTCATTCGGTTCTATTCTCTGTAGCAAAAAACATTGATAGTTTCCATGTAATAATTTCGCTGTTTTCCACGAGGAAAATCAGTTGATGAAGTTTTTGTATTAACAAGGAGGACCTTCGAAGTATTAAAAATCCTTCGGAGTAACAGAAAGTCGTTCTAAGGAACGCAGAGTAAGTTCACGAAGTCACAAAAAGCCGTTCCAAAGGGAGCGCAGTGTAAGTTTTCTGCTCAGAAGTCGTTCCTAAAGGAATGCAGAGCTTACAGCGAAAAGTCAACGCTGATACCGTCTAAGTAAAAGACGAAGAAGCTCCAAAGACGTTCCTAAGGGAATGCAGAGCTTATACCGTCTAAGTAAAAGACGAAGAAGCTCCAAAGACGTTCCTAAGGGAATGCAGAGCTTGCGAATGTATTTTGTGTGTATTTTCGGAACAGACGTCATTTGCATAACATAACATCATCACATCATTTCGCATAGCATAAGCATCATACATCATGTTGCATGCGGCAAAAGAAGGGTACACAGTATTAACCTTCGGAAGAATGATTTGAGAAAGTGCAAATTGTGCACAGTCACGAGGGAATGCAATGATAATCTTCGGAAAATAGCTTCGGAGGCTGTTATTACGAAGCATAGACAAGCTTCATCAGAGCAGTATCGAAATTGTATAGCTTCGGAGAATGTTATCACGAAGCATGAACATGTCTCGTCGGAATAATTTTAACGGAGAATGTCTTCTTCACGAAGCATGAAAAGAAGGGAAGGTGTTTTTTTTTCGCCGAAGGCTCAAAAAGGTATGTAGGTAGAGTTTCATGCATCGTAAAGAATTGAATAATGAAAAGAAACTTGTATATTACATCCAAATGTACAAAATATTACATAGATCACAATTTAAATGTTTTTTCTAAATAGCATCTAGTCTTCTTTTAGTACTGCTTCGGCGGCTTCATTTAGAAGTTGATCAACAACCTTGTCCATAATAGCTTCGGCCATTTCTTTAATTTCATCGTCCCCTTTTGTGTGGGGGTCGGCAGTCGACCCAGCAACTTCTGAGGGAAGAGAACATTTCTTCATTACTATTACAAATTGTGAGCAGAGTTTGAAACAAAAATTACAACACAATAAGAACGACTAATTAATACCTAATTGCCTTTCGGGCTCCGTACTTTTTTCGGCACCTTCTGCCACTTTCCTAGCATCGTGGATGCCTTTTTCGCTCCTTTGGATAATTTCTTGTGCCATTCCTCGGCCGCCGTCGTTCCAGATATCAGTAAAAAATTTGCCACCAACCACGCTTGCTTCGGCCGAGGGGTCTTTGATGTCTTCGCAAGATAAGGTAGCTTCGGACTGAGCTAGAAATTTTACATGCTCGCAACCTTTTTTCTCTAAAACAGAAGCAATTCCTCTGGCGCCCGAAAAAGCGCAGATGTCACCGCGACTGCTCAGGATCTCCTCGAAGGCCTCTGCTTCGTGACTAATCCATTCCAAAGGACCTTCGGGATTGCCTCGAGAGAAATTCTCTTCGCTGGAAAAGGCACCCACGCTGGCGAAGCTGGTTTTAATTTTATTCACGCACTCTATAGATTTAACATAACATTTTCCCTGAGATGCACGAAGCTCTTTAACTCTTAACTCCAATTTGTTGACCATATGATCACTGAGTTCTCGTTTTGTTTCCTCAAGCACGCGCTCCTCTCTAGCTCTAGCCAGCTGTTTCTGAAGATCTTTAATTTCACGCTTTTGGGCTTCGGCCTGGGTTTTTGAAGCAGCTTCGTCCTTCTTTACTTTGTCTACCAGTGTAAGAAGAATTTTATCCTTTTCCAGAGCTTCGTTCCTCAGCTTTATAACTTCTGATCGTAGATTGTTAAATGCAATTTCGTAACTCTCATCTTCAGCACTCTTTTGTGCTCTCAACGCGTTGCTCAGGATTAAACCCTATAAAAAAAAGAGAGTCTATATAAGAATATAGGAGTGAATTACGTATTAAAAAAAAGTTTTTTCAAATGCTTAATAACCAAACCTTTAGGCTATTGTATGCAAGACTGTCTGCGAGATCCTCTTTCGTCATGGCGCTTAATCCAGCTTCGAGCTTCGGGAAGCCTATACTCTTAGCCATCTCTCGGCAGACAGATAGTTCTTTATTATCAGGTAGGCAGTATAGGAAGTCATCTTCATTTGTCCCATTGAATATTACTGCCCCCTTCGGATACTTTAGCTCTTTCGCATAATGGTTGGCTTCATAAGTTTCTTCTGCAGATAGTTTCTTCCCCGAAGCATGTCGTATAATGTAATCGTATACGCTGGAGGGAGCTTCGGGAATGGCAGTGTCAATTTCTTCAACTAAAACCGGTTCTGATATTTTTATTGCTTCGGTTTCCAAAGGTTGCTCCTTGTAGGGCACTGAAGGCCCAGCTTCAGCTTCAGCTTGCTGCGTCGAAGTTTCAGTAGAAGCTTCAGCAATTTCAACACTCTTTTTCGGAGTTATGCTCGAAGATTTAATTGTTTCCAAAACATCCAGCACATTAACCATCCTTTTTCTTTTCGGGGTCGCTGCTGACCCCTTTTGGATTTTTGTTGGACTTAAAATTTCCAATGTTTTTGCTTCTTCAGTCCTCGGTCCTTCTGTCTTCTCTTTTGCTGGTATTTCAGCCATTTCCTCGATTTTTGCCACTAGAGTTGGTTCTCTGGCTTCGGTGGCCGAAGAGGCCTCACCAATAAATTCAGGCACTGTGGCCGGCTCAATATAACGTGGAGGGTGTGTGAGTACCTTTACCTTTTTCCTCTTTGGTGCCGGCTCGCCAGGAGCAGCTGAAGCAATCTCCTTTGCAGGAGAAGTATTTTTCCTTTTTTGGCTTCGCACCGGGTAATGGTAGTCGGGGTAGGTAAACCCGACTGCGTCAAACACACGGTTGAGTCTTTTCTTCTTTCGGCCTCCGAAGGCTGCTGATAGCGCAGTATTTTCGGCCTTCGAATATGCTCCAAGTAGTTCGTCACTTAAAGTTTCAATGCTCTTCAGCCAGTCATCATCAGGTTCAACAAATTTATCTGCATATTTGAATGTGTATTTCAGTCTAACTAGTCCGCCTTCGTCGGACTCTTTAATAGTTTCCTTCGGCATTTCCCACTTTTCTGCAAGTGGCCATACCCTGAAGGCAATGTGCTCTTGGACTAAGTCCCTTGTCCCAATAAAGGAGCAAACTACGCCGAAGGCCCTTTGGCACTCTTCGGCTGCCTCATCCATTTCAACCTTCGGCCTTCGAAGTCCGAAGCGTTGCCAGATTGGGTGCATAATGATACTTTTGACATTATCTTGCGCTGTTAGGTCATTTTTCACATAAAACCATTCAGTCATCCAGGCTCCGGGCCACCTCTTCCGAAAGGTCGGCACAGGGCAGCTTGACCCGGAGCGGGCGCCGAAGCTGTAGCACCCAAAATTGTTGTGATATTGCTCTTTTCCCCAGGGTTTCGTCTCGTACAATAACTCGTGAATGTTGCAGAAGCTTTTAGCGTCTGGTTCCAAACCTTGGCTTCTCACAGCCCAGACAAAAATCCCCATTCTTATGATAGCTTCGGGAGTAAGTTGATGAACGTAGACTTGAAATGTTTTCAGTACCTCGACAACAAAGTTGCTCAGGGGGAATCGAAGCCCAGCCTTGAGAAAGCTTCGGAAAATCACAACTTCATCTTCTTCGGGGGTGGGAGAAGTCTTTTCTCCAGCGTCAGCCCTCACAATAGATAAATCTCGAAAGTACCGCCCCCTCATATTATCAATATGGCTCTGCTTGATAGTGGTTTTCCCGAAAACCGTGTGGCTTGGCCGCCATGGACGATCTTCGGCCTCTTCACCACCACTCTCCACATCATAGCTGTCGCTGTCACCAGTATCTTCGGACAAACCTTCGAGAATCTCCTTGGTGATTTTCTCTGTATTCGTCTCTGCCATCGCTATCAGGAACCCCAGATTCTTCTCCTCCTCAAGACTCAGCTTCGTCTCAGCAGGGATCTTCTTGCCTTCAGACATCTTCGGAAACGCTAAAAAATTGTTCCCGAGGCCGAAGCTTCAAAATCAAAAAGACCAGCAAATCTTAGTGCAAGACCTAAAAATTTTAGTGGGCCGAAGCAGATGGCAAGTGTGCGTACCAAATGAGTTTGCGGTGCGATATTATTTATACGCCCAGGGCGTTGACAATTGAAAGGTCCCGCTTGTCAGTGAAGGTTGCTATTCTAGCAAAGGGAAGGTGTTTTTTCGGACCTTCGGCTCAAGGCCTTCGTCCATATCGCAATCTGAATTTATTATTAACAAATTAATATTGCGAGGGGCTACTGTTGGGGGCCTTCGTCCTTCGAAGGTCCTCAAAAACATGATTTGACAATGTTTTCCAAGTGGATTATGTGAACAGGTATTTTCGGATTCAGAATTATGAATACGAAGCACGGCCAGGACGAAGCCTGAACCAGACGAAGCACGAGCACAGCCGAAGCTGTGTGCGGGGAAGCTTCGTCACGATAGCAGAAAGGGGAACCGACTTAAAGATGAAAAGACTACGTGGGCCTCGACAGATTTCCATAAGTCGTTAACAAATGTAGTGGACATGGATGTAATTTTACGTGGGCTGCGTCCCGCGTCTATAAATAGATGAACAGTACTCCCGTACTGTTCACGCTGACTGGGCATTCGCTTTTGCGTCACGCTTGTACTTTCTACCTTCTCTCAGGACCGAAGGTACATTTGTAATTTGAAATCATTTCTATTTTCTCACGTTAATAAAATAGAAATGATTCTATGATGATGTCTAAATTATATTTCATGCTTTATATGAACCCTTCGTCGTTACTTGTTATATTTACGAAGGTATGTTTTTTATGACCTTCGTCCGAAACTCATTATTCCCGAAGGGGCATAATGTCTTAAAGGACGAAGGATTTTTACACCTAACACTTTTTATGTTGCCTTGTTCTTAACCCGAAGCATTTGAGAACAAGTCCCCAACAATATAATAGAAGTTGCTAAATAGGAAACTATTGCTTGTGTTACTAATACAATCTCTTTCAAGCTATTTTATGGAAATTCATAAGTAGATATTGTGCTCTTTCAATTGGTAAAATCACAAGCTTTAAAGGTTAATCTTCACCTAAAAGAAAGATTAGGAATGCTCAAGGCAAAGGTATGGAACAAATTGCTTCAATTGGTAGTTGATCAATAGTAGTTCCTTTCAAGTGACATTCTTTCAATTGGTAATAATCTATTCCATGGAAAGAAATGTCATTATGAAGGTTAAATTCTTTTGTCTTAAATTTGTAAATTAGTGCATATTGTGAATTCACTGCTCCATGTGCATTAACTTAAAAGGAATTTAATTTATGCCTTTATGCCTCATAAATGATGATTTGTTTGCCATTCATATATAGATATCATCATTCATTAAATACTTCCTTGTACTACTAATACCTCTTTTCAAAGTGTTTTATCAACTAGTTTTTAAAAGGAAAAGAGATAACAAAGAAGGAAGTCTCCACAAATGATGAAAAGAAGAATACTAAAGTGACACCACCACCGATAGTAAGATCTTTCAAATTGGTACAACAAATGGTACGTTCTATATGGTGGTAAGTATTCTTAGGCATAAGTTAATTCATTGCAAATTTGTCATGCCTTGACCATGATATGTAATGTACTTCTCATGAGACTCTTAACTGAATTGAAAGTGCATGTGGCAAGTCATTCAAATACTCGATGCACATATCTAGTGGGAGAACATTATATATCTTGTGTCATAGAGAATAAGTTTCCCTTGAGTAAGCTATACTAAGACAATCCATAATGGTTAATTTGTATCTCATTCATATGGATTGTAATCTTTGTTTTCTAAATAGCTACTCTTGATGCAGTTTAAAATTCCCTTATCGTTAAATCTAAAAGTGCATAAGAATCTTTTTGTTGATATTCATCACATACATATGCACTAATATGGATATGATTTTTAAACTGTAAAAGGTACAATTAGTGATCCATACTCTCTAAATTTTGGAAACCCATATTATTGATATCTTAGAAATCAACTTTAATCGGTATCCATATGCTTCATATTGAATTGGATCACTAAGTTGTAAATTCCATGCATAACTTGTCTTTATGATATGAATGCTTGTGCGACTAACCTTGATAAGCTAGGTGCACCCAAGGTCAAGCTAGGTTCATCATCAAGAAGGCAACACAATGATGTATCAAGAAAAGGAGAAAAGGCTTCTATTCTTGACTCTAGCTTTTATCTATGTGATTAAATATTAACTTGAAACCATGTAGGCTGGTTGTCAAGTATATGTGGGTGCCTACACAAAAAGAAAGGTCACAATAAGGATTGTGTGGGTACTCAAGGCTCTTCCTACTAATCTCAAAGGACCCAATTCAAATTGGGTACCAAGATATGAAGCTTAAACTTGTTTTGCAGGATCACACCTTCAATGGATCAAGTTCGATGCTCGATAATGAATGTATAAATCATATTTGGAGATAGTAGCAAGAGTGTAACAACTAAATCTCAAGTGCATATTATTTTCAAATCTTATCTTTTTGTGACTTTTGTAGCCACTAAGGAAAAAGAAGCACTTGAGGATATACATCAGTTGTTGATTATGAAATAAAGGTCTAATTGGAAGATGAATGAATATTATCATATGGTGAACAATCCAAAATTATGTGACGTATTCTCTATCTAGTTAATTTGGATTTGATTCTTCCTTATTAGACACTCACCATAATATGGATTAAGTCATCCCTTTAGACTTCATTGAATAACCATGCATATTATCCATGTCATTCAAAATATATTGTGCATGAGGGTTCAAGGAAATTTAGTCCATATTATGATGTTTCTCTATTTTAGCAACATGCTTGTCTTCCACATATAAAAGGGTTGCTAAATAAGAAACTAGTGCTTGTGCTACTAATGCCATCTCTTGTGTTGAGTTTATCCATAGAAAATCTATGTTAAGAGATGGTACTTGTTTTAAATTGGATAAATCACAAGCTTTAAGGATATTATTCAACTAAAGTAGGATGAAGTTGATAAGAGGCCAAGGTATGAAAACTTCCTCTTCCTCAGTTGTTTTAGTATTCTATCCTTAGTGGGATGTACCATAGTATAGGTTAATTTCCTTGCAATATAAAATGTCCAATAGTGCATATAATTTTGAGATCAACTATATGTGTGCACTAATTTAAAGGAATTTAGTTTATCCTTTTGGGTTTCAATAATGATGATTCATTTGCCATCCACATATAAGGATCATCATTTGTGAAACCTTCCCATGTGTTTTTAATGCTCTCTTTTCTAAGTGTTTGAACAAGGTCCTTCCAAGTGCTTTCAAGATGGATTCAAAATCTACGGATATAAGAGTCTTGGTTATTTCAATCATTGAGTTTCAATGGGTCTCATATCATGTATGATTGAACCATGCCAAGATGAATGA
This sequence comes from Zea luxurians, assembly GCA_029449295.1. Taxonomy (NCBI): domain Eukaryota; kingdom Viridiplantae; phylum Streptophyta; class Magnoliopsida; order Poales; family Poaceae; genus Zea; species Zea luxurians. The sequence continues at coordinate 25,403,395 of JAOPSE010000023.1, read as the reverse complement.
AGTTCAAGATTGCCTGGTTGGATGAAATCATAAAGAGAAAAGAAATCATAGTGATTCAAGAAGGGAGTTACAGTTTTTGTCAACCAAATAATGAAGATGTAGTGACATATTTATAAGATATACTTCATTATGAGGTTTGAGGTTCATATTAGCATGCTTTACCCTTCAAGATTTCAATTGATATACTTTCAGTTCTTAAATCTTCAATTGGTATAATTTTCATCATCTATGTAAAGCATGTTATGTTAAACCAAGATATAGTGCAAACATCTCCTTTTAACCTCACATTGTTAATGTGCATAAGTATACTTTGTGTACTCTTGCATGCACAAATTGAGGGAGAGCTTAGCCTATATCTTGTGAGACTAATGATTTCTTTCAAGTTCATGTTGTGTAGTCTCACACCTTGGAGAACATCAAATGAGGATGAATGGCTCCATAGAAATGAAAAATGGATTTCTCTTGATCGTGTGAGGAGGACAAGTTTCTCTTTGAAATGTCAAGCCTATCAAAAGCTAAGATGGAAATTCATGATTAATGGAGACCATGTGGCGTAGAACAAAGGTGTGTCACTCCATGAACTATTGTATTTCATTTGTGTATCTAGGCTCTTACATGCTAGTGTATGCATGTATATGTAATATCTTAAGTCACATCATAAGGTTGCACTTGAATCTTGGCTTAAAATATTGCATATCATGTCTATTAGTATACCGTTTGATTATGAGTAATTCCTTAAATTGGTGCAATTTCATATTTTCATACTTTATTTGTACCAAGGTTCAAATTGTAGAACTTAATCCCCTGGCCTCACAAGTCCCAGTGCATAAGCTAAACAAGTATTCATCACTTGTATGCACACATTTAGGGGAGAATGGTCTATAATTTGAATCTTTGAGACTAACTTCATTTTCAAGTCTATTATGTGTGTAGTCTCAAATTAGAAAGGAATCTTCAAGCAAAGACAATCGCTTCCACTACAAATTTTGATGGGTATCAAAGATTCTTTGCTCCAATAAATGTATATGTTATACATTTCATAAGAGAATGAGTTTCTCTTTTATATGCTACTCCAACATCATCTAAAATTGGTAAATATGTATCACATCCTTTTGGATTGCAAATGTCTGAAGTAGCATAGCTTATAAATTCTCCTGTCTAGAACTTAATTGATTAAATAGTGCACATGTTTCTTATGTTGCATAATTATGTTCAATTGATACTCCTTTTATGCCAATGGTACATTAAGTTGCAAATAAGTACTCTCAACAGGTATCAATTGAATTCATATATATGTGTGCACTAAAACTTGAGGAGAACTTAGTGTAATATGCAATTAGTGATCTGATTATCTATCAAATTGTATCAATTGGTGGTTTTCAATTGATATTTTCGTACATGATCACTAGTTGTATAATTCATACTTGTGCAATTTTCATGTTGCCTCTTGTTGTGATAAGAAAATGCTAGGTGACATCTAGACTCCAGGTATCAAGATTTATCTTTCAGTTAGTATGACAATCTTCATTTGATATCTTGGACCTATGTCACAATTATGCCAACAAGAGCTTGCAAATGAATTCTAAATCCAACACAAGTCTGGAAACCCCTTGAAAAGGTAAAAGGCAAAGGTACATCACTTATGACACTTACCCATTACCTTTGTTCCATCTAAGGACCCTCTTCATGATAGTGTGTTAACATCTTGCTTAAATCATAATTTCTACCATTTATATTCTTTATATCTTTTTTGGAGATTTATGACAAAGGGGGAGAAATTGTGCATTAAAGCTTACCTTTAGTCTTATGTAACTAAGTGTAAGAAGACTTTTAAAAAGGGGGAGAAATAATTGACAAAAGGGGGTTGAATCATAAGTAAAACATAAGATGAAGGAAATTGATGAGTGCATAATATGTCATGAGCATCACGTTTATTTTATGACACACTGCACCCTATGAATAGTATAATATAAGTTGTCTATACTTTGACCTAAATATGTGCTTTTGGCATTTGAGTACAAAAGTGTTATTTTCTGAAATGCACATATTTAGGGGGAGGAATCTATATCATAGGATTTAAAATCTTATTTATCAAATCTTATGTAAGCTTTAAATGTGTTGTCATCAATCACCAAAAAGGGGGAGATTGAAAGTGCATTCATCCTTTTTTGTGAGTTTTGGTGATTTGGATAACAACACATTTAAAGGTCTAACGAGTTTGCTAAGTGTTGAACAGGAAATTCAGTATGATGAACATACTTGAATAGTGTATAATGATCAGTGAACAAAGGTTCAACACGAGGTTAAATAACCAATGAGACAATGCAAATGGATATAATATGATCTCTATATTGGTTTGAATATATGGACAAGACCTGAGAAATCACTACATACATATGACTAGAATAGAGGACAAAGTGATTTAGAGGATTGGTCAAGCCAAAGAGAATAAGATATGAGGAATCGTGAATTGGCTTGACCATATTACTGTCAGTCCATATATGCTTCTATGAGAATCAAACTAGAGCTTGATTGATCTTGACAATTATATCTAGAAGACATTCAAGCAAGGTTCACAATATTGAAGAAATGATTCTCTCAATGGATGCTCAATTTGATGTGACTCAAGAATGGCTTGATAGGGTGAAGATAGCAAGGAAAGGGCTTCGAGGAACTAAGCGAAGGTGAAGGTCAAGCGACGGCTTGTAGACCGAGGTACCATGGCTAAGGTGAAGAAGAGAGTACTTGCACTAAGTCGATGAACTAATCAGCTATGAAGAGTTATAACATGTTGATGCATCAGTAAGGTGACTTGAAGCCATGATTTGAACTCATATAAGGTGATATGGTACAAGTCACTGGGTTTGATTTGAGTTTGCTTCAAAAGGTGAGACAAAGATGTTTGTGATCCTTATGAAGCAATGCCATGGAGAAATCACACATGAGACACCAATGACTCAAGGAGTTTACTTCATTATATTTTATTTAACTTGAGTATAGGAATCGTCGTACTATAAAGGGGGATCCAAAAAGAAGGTTGGTGTTTGCCAAAGCTCAAACCTCTCTATTCAAAAGCTATTTTTGAAAAGCAAAAATCTCTTTAACGTTCTATGGTTGACCATGGTTAGGTTTGAGAAACCTAGAGTGTTCTTGCTGAAAAGCAGCTGAACTTGTTCAGCTGCAGCTGAGCTTTTCAGCTGAGCTGGACTTCAGCTGAGCTGAGCTCCTTCAGCTGCAGCTGAGCTTTTCAGCTGAGCTGGACTTCAGCTGAGCTGAGCTCCTTCAGCTGCAGCTGAGCTTTTCAGCTGAGCTGGTCAGCTGGACTTCAGCTGAGCTGAGCTTCTTTAGCTACAGCTGAGCTTTTCAGCTGAGCTGAACTTCAGCTGAGTTGAGCTTCTTCAGCTGCAGCTGAGCTTTTCAGCTGGGCTGAACTTCAGCTGAACTCAACTTCAGCTGTGAACCTCTTTGACCATACACCAGCTGAACTTGCCTCCGGGCAGTTGAGCTGGGGTTTTCTCTCCTAAACTCACTGGTCAAGACCAGTTGAACTGGTCCTGAGGGGCAGTTGAGCTGGTCTCTGACCCCTCTGACCTCTGTTCTGCAGTCTGCCAGTCAGACTGGCAAACAGGTCGCCAGAGCTGTCAGGGGCGGTTCAACCGCCCCCCCCCTAGGCGGTTCAACCGGTCTTGGTCAACTTGACCAGTCTGCAGGTCAGTCTGCGCGTCAGTCTGCCAGTCAGACTGGCAGACAGGCTGCCAGGCCTGCCAGGGGAGGCTCAACCGCCCTAGGGGGAGGCTCAACCGCCCTCAGGCAGAAAAATCTGCCCAACGGCTAGTTTTGAGCTCCACCTATATATACTACCTCCTACCTCTCTCCCCACAGCCAAGAGCACGATTTGAACTCCATTTCTAACCCAAGAAACACCTCCCTCTCTCTCTCTCACACATCTCTTGCCTCTCCCATTTCAAATCTTTGGAGAGAAATCTTTGAGTGAGCTTGAGAGCTGCGGTTTTGTGCTTCATCTCTAAATCTCTATTGCTCTTCTTCTTCATTCGAGCTTTGGTACTACATCGAGTTCTTTGTGGATTCATTACTCTTGGAGCTTCTAGCTCCTAGATGACTAGGTGTCTCTTGTGAGTCTCCAAATCTTGTGGAAGACCACAAGAAAGTTTGTATTACCCGCTCGTTTGAGCAAAGATTAGTGTGTGAGCTTGACCTTTGTGGTCGGCAAAGGGAGGATTAGGGTTGAAAGAGACCCGGCTCTTTGTGGGCGCCTCAACGAGGAAGTAGGGCACCTTGGTGGTGTGACCGAACCTCGGGATAAATCTTGTGTCTCTTGTGTTCTTGCTCATTGTGTTTGTTTGTGTTCTTCATTCTCTCACCATCCCGCGAAAGAATTGTTTATATCTTTTTGGTGTGTGGATTTTGAGAAGTGTCCTTCTCAGATCTACTACTTTGAACCCTGTGGATCATTTAGAACATCTCATTTCCAAAGTTAACTGGGTGAATTTCGAGATCAATTCAGTTTTACCCAGTTTGCTTCTAGTTTTTGTTGAAAAAGTTTTAACTTGCCTATTCACCCCCCCTCTAGGCAACTTTCAACAGCGATGAGTCTACTTCTTCCCAAAAGTACGACCACAGCGACTACGAGAGAAGGAAACCGGTTAATTCGAACTTTTCTTTTGACTACTCTCGTATTCCGCAAAGTTCAAATTCACATTTGCTCTCCATTCCACTCGGCAAGCCCCCACACTTTGATGGAGAGGACTACGGATTTTGGAGCCACAAAATGCGTAGTCACCTATTCTCTCTCCATCCTAGTATTTGGGAGATTGTGGAGAGTGGAATGCACTTTGATAGTTCGGATAGTCCCATGTTCATTAATGAACAAATTCATAAGAATGCACAAGCTACTACTGTTCTTCTAGCTTCCTTGTGCAGGGATGAATACCATAAAGTAAGCGGCTTGGATAACGCCAAGCAGATCTGGGACACCCTCAAGATTTCTCATGAGGGGAACGACGTCACCTTGCTCACCAAGATGGAGTTGGTGGAGGGAGAGCTCGGACGGTTCGCAATGATAAGAGGTGAGGAGCCGACGCAAACATATAACCGGCTCAAGACTCTTATCAACAAGATAAGGAGTTATGGGAGCACGCGATGGACGGACCACGACGTCGTCCGCCTAATGCTAAGGTCATTTACCGTTCTTGATCCTCATTTGGTAAACAATATACGTGAAAATCCCAGGTACACCAAGATGTCGCCCGAAGAAGTTCTTGGGAAATTTGTTAGCGGGCGAATGATGATCAAGGAGGCGAGGTATGTGGACGACGCCTTGAATGGTCCGATCAACGAGCCGCAACCCCTTGCTCTCAAGGCAACACGAAGCAAGGAGGCGCTACCTAGCAAGGTGGCACAGATTGAGGCGGCCGGACTCAATGATGAAGAGATGGCTCTCATCATCAAGAGATTCAAGACAGCGCTAAATGGTCGCAAGGGGCAGCCAAGCAAGACCAAGACAAAGGGGAAGCGCTCATGCTTCAAATGCGGTAAGCTTGGTCATTTTATCGCTAACTGTCCCGATAATGAAAGTGACCAGGAAAAGGGGAACAAAAGAGAGAAGAAGAAGCAATACAAGAAGGCAAAGGGCGAGGCGCATCTAGGAAAGGAGTGGGACTCGGATTGCTCCTCCTCCGACTCCGACAATGAAGGACTCGCTGCCACTGCCTTCAACAAGTCTTCCCTCTTCCCCAACGAGCGTCTCACATGCCTTATGGCAAGGGAGAAGAAGGTGAGTACTCAAGACTCCACTTATGCTTCTTCTAGTGATAATGAGTCTAGTGATGATGATGACATAGATTATTCATGCTTGTTCAAAGGCTTAGATAGATCTAAGATAGATAAAATTAATGAGTTGATTGATGCTTTGAATGATAAAAATAGATTACTAGAAAAACAAGAGGATCTTTTATATGAGGAGCATGATAAATTTGTTAGTGCACAAAATTCTCTTGCTCTAGAAATTAAAAGAAATGAAATGCTTTCTAGTGAACTATCTACTTGTCATGAAACCATTTCTACCTTACAAGGTGTTAACAATGATTTAAGTGCTAAATTAGAAGTAGCAAATAAATCTAATTCTTGTGTAGAACATGTTATGATTTGCACTAGGTGTAAGGATTTCGATATTGATGCCTGTGGTGAACACCTAGTTTTAATTTCCAAATTAAATGAGGAATTGGCTAGTCTTAATGCCCAACTTAAGACTAGCAAAAGTAAAGTTGATAAGATAAAATTTGCAAGGGATGCCTACACGGTTGGTAGACACCCCTCAATTAAGGATGGTCTTGGCTTCAAGAGAGAGGCCAAGAACTTAACAAGCCATAAGGCTCCCATCTTCGTCAAGGAGAAAGGGAAGGCCCCTATGGCTAGTAGTGCTAAAAAGAACCATGCTTTCTTGTACCATGATAGGAGACATGCTAGAAATGCTTATAATGATTTTGATTTACATGTTTATGATTCTCATGCTATGGTTGCTTCTAGTTCTTCCTATAAGCATGATAGAGATATGTGTAGGAGAAATGTTGTGCATATGCCTAGGAGAAATATTGCTCATGTTCCTAGAAAAGTTGTGAACAAACCTTCTACCATTTATTATGCTTGCAATGCTCCCTTTGCTATTTGTAGAAAGGGTAAGAAGGTAATTGCTAGGAAGTTAGGGGCAAGATGCAAGGGAGATAAAACTTGCATTTGGGTCCCTAAGGATATTTGTGCTAACCTTGCAGGACCCAACATGAGTTGGGTACCTAAGACCCAAGCCTAAATTTGCCTTGCAGGTTTATGCATCCGGGGGTTCAAGCTGGATTATCGACAGCGGATGCACAAACCATATGACGGGGGAGAAGAAGATGTTCACCTCCTACGTCAAAAATAAGGATTCCCAAGATTCAATTATATTCGGTGATGGGAATCAAGGCAAGGTAAAAGGGTTAGGTAAAATTGCAATTTCTAATGAGCACTCAATTTCAAATGTGTTTTTAGTTGAGTCTCTTGGTTACAATTTGCTATCTGTTAGTCAACTATGCAACATGGGATATAATTGTCTTTTTACTAATGTAGATGTGTCTGTCTTTAGAAGATGTGATGGTTCACTAGCTTTTAAGGGTGTACTAGACGGCAAGCTTTACTTAGTTGATTTTGCAAAAGAAGAGGCCGGTCTAGATGCATGCTTAATGGCTAAGACTTGCATGGGCTGGCTGTGGCATCGCCGCTTAGCACATGTGGGGATGAAGAACCTCCACAAGCTTCTAAAGGGAGAACACGTGATAGGTCTAACAAATGTTTATTTCGAAAAAGATAGACCTTGTGCAGCTTGTCAAGCAGGTAAACAAGTGGGAGGAGCACATCACAGCAAGAATGTGATGACCACATCAAGACCCCTGGAGCTGCTACATATGGACCTCTTCGGACCCGTCGCCTATCTAAGCATAGGAGGAAGTAAGTATGGTCTGGTTATTGTTGATGACTTTTCCCGCTTCACTTGGGTATTCTTTTTGCAGGATAAGTCTGAAACACAAGGGACCCTCAAGCGCTTCCTCAGGAGAGCTCAAAATGAGTTTGAGCTCAAGGTGAAGAAGATAAGGAGCGACAACGGGTCCGAGTTCAAGAACCTTCAAGTGGAGGAGTTTCTTGAGGAGGAAGGGATCAAGCACGAGTTCTTCGCTCCTTACACACCTCAGCAAAATGGTGTGGTAGAGAGGAAGAACAGGACGCTAATCGATATGGCGAGGACGATGCTTGGAGAGTACAAGACCCCCGAGTGCTTTTGGTCAGAAGCCGTGAACACGGCTTGCCACGCCATCAATAGGGTTTACCTTCACCGCCTCCTCAAGAAGACGTCATATGAGCTACTAACCGGTAACAAACCCAATGTATCTTACTTTCGTGTGTTTGGGAGCAAGTGCTACATTCTAGTGAAGAAGGGTAGAAATTCTAAGTTTGCTCCCAAAGCTGTAGAAGGTTTTTTATTAGGTTATGATTCAAATACAAAGGCGTATAGGGTCTTCAACAAATCATCAGGTTTGGTTGAAGTCTCTAGCGACGTTGTATTTGATGAGACTAATGGCTCTCCAAGAGAGCAAGTTGTTGATTGTGATGATGTAGATGAAGAAGATGTTCCGACGGCCGCTATACGAACCATGGCGATTGGAGAAGTACGGCCACAGGAACAAGATGAACGAGATCAATCTTCTTCCTCAACAACGGTGCATCCCCCAACTCAAGACGATGAACAGGTTCATCAAAAGGAGGCGTGTGATCAAGGGGGAGCACAAGATGATCATGTGATGGAGGAAGAAGCGCAACCGACACCTCCAACCCAAGTTCGAGCGATGATTCAAAGGGATCATCCCGTCGACCAAATTCTGGGTGACATTAGCAAGGGAGTAACTACTCGGTCTCGACTAGTTAATTTTTGTGAACATTACTCTTTTGTCTCCTCTATTGAGCCTTTCAGGGTAGAGGAGACCTTGCTAGATCCGGACTGGGTGTTGGCCATGCAGGAGGAACTTAACAACTTCAAGCGCAATGAAGTTTGGACGCTGGTGCCTCGTCCCAAGCAAAATGTTGTGGGAACAAAGTGGGTGTTCCGCAACAAACAGGACGAGCACGGGGTGGTGACAAGGAACAAGGCTCGACTTGTGGCAAAAGGTTATGCCCAAGTCGCAGGTTTGGACTTTGAGGAGACTTTTGCTCCTGTGGCTAGGCTAGAGTCCATTCGTATCTTGCTAGCATATGCCGCTCACCATTCTTTCAGGTTGTACCAAATGGATGTGAAGAGCGCTTTCCTCAACGGGCCAATAAAGGAGGAGGTGTACGTGGAGCAACCCCCTGGCTTCGAGGATGAGCGGTACCCCGACCACGTGTGTAAGCTCTCTAAGGCGCTCTATGGACTTAAACAAGCCCCAAGAGCATGGTATGAATGCCTTAGAGATTTCTTACTTGCTAATGCTTTCAAGGTTGGGAAAGCCGATCCAACTCTTTTTACAAAGACATGTGATGGTGATTTGTTTGTATGCCAAATTTATGTCGATGACATAATATTTGGTTCTACTAATCAAAAGTCTTGTGAAGAGTTTAGCAGGGTGATGACGCAGAAATTCGAGATGTCGATGATGGGCGAGTTGAACTACTTCCTTGGGTTCCAAGTGAAGCAACTCAAGGACGGTACCTTCATCTCCCAAACGAAGTACACGCAAGATCTGCTAAAGCGGTTTGGGATGAAGGACGCCAAGCCCGCAAAGACTCCAATGGGAACCGACGGACACACCGACCTCAACAAAGGAGGTAAGTCCGTTGATCAAAAAGCATACCGGTCAATGATAGGGTCTTTACTTTATTTATGTGCTAGTAGACCGGATATTATGCTTAGCGTATGCATGTGTGCTAGATTTCAATCCGAACCTAAGGAGTGTCACTTGGTGGCGGTGAAGCGAATTCTTAGATATTTAGTCGCTACGCCTTGCTTCGGGATCTGGTATCCAAAGGGGTCTAACTTTGACTTGATTGGGTACTCAGATTCCGACTATGCTGGATGTAAGGTCGATAGGAAGAGTACATCGGGGACGTGCCAATTCTTAGGAAGGTCCCTGGTGTCATGGAACTCTAAGAAACAAACCTCCGTTGCCCTATCCACCGCTGAGGCCGAGTACGTTGCCGCAGGTCAGTGTTGCGCGCAACTACTTTGGATGAGGCAAACCCTCAGGGACTTTGGCTACAATCTGAGCAAAGTCCCACTCCTATGTGATAATGAGAGTGCTATCCGAATAGCGGAAAATCCTGTTGAGCACAGCCGCACAAAGCACATTGACATCCGGCATCACTTTTTGAGAGACCACCAGCAAAAGGGAGATATCGAAGTGTTTTATGTTAGCACCGAGAACCAGCTAGCCGATATCTTTACCAAGCCTTTAGATGAGAAGACCTTTTGCAGGCTGCGGAGTGAGCTAAATGTCTTAGATTCGCGGAACTTGGATTGAATTGTAGCATACATGTATTCATGCTTTTGATCATGTTCCTTTTTGCATTTTGTTGCTTATCATGGTGCTCAAGTTGTACAAACACTCCCTGGACCTCACAAGTCCGTTGCAAAGTGATGCACATGTTTAGGGGGAGATGTGTTACAACTTGACCCTTTGAGACTAACCATATGTTTGAGTTTGCTTGTTTTAGTCACAAAGGAGAATTGAAAGGGAAAAGGTGGACTTGGACCATGAAAGACTTCTACTGCACTCCGATGAGGGGTAACTTATTCCAAGTTCATCTCATGAACTCTTATTGCCATTTGCTCTTAATTGAAGATTTTGGTGAGGCAATGGGGTTAAAGGGCCAAAATTGATCCTGTTTTGGTGCTTGATGCCAAAGGGGGAGAAAATAAAGGCCAAAGCAATAAATGGATCAGCTACCACTTGAGAGAGATTTTGAAAATAGTAGAATAGAGTTTTTGGTTTGTCAAAATTCTTTTGTTGTCTCTCTTATCAAAAGTTGGCTTCTTGTGGGGAGAAGTATTGATTATGGGAAAAAGGGGGAGTTTTTGAAATCTTTGATCAATCTCTTTTGGAATGACTCTCTTTATGCTTCAACATGGGTGTTTAACTTAGAGATAGAGATTTGAGTTTGATTTGCAAAAACAAACCAAGTGGTGGCAAAGGGTGATCCATATATGTCAAAATTGAATCAAAATAATTTGAGTTATTATTTGAAGTGTTTTTGTACTTGTTCTACTTGCTTTATGTTGTGTTGGCATAAATCACCAAAAAGGGGGAGATTGAAAGGGAAATGTGCCTTTGGGCCATTTCTAAGTATTTTGGTGATTTAGTGCCCAACACAGGTGCCTAATTGTAAAATGGTGGACAAAGTACAAATCAAGGATAAAGGTATGTTTCTAAGCTTTAGTACATTGGTTTTGAGTACTAATATACTTGTCTAAGTGTTAGAAACAGAAAGTAGAAGAAAAGAAAAGAGGAGACAAAGACTTGGCTGTGTGCAGCCAAGACTCAGTTCGGTCTGGAGCACCGGACAGTGTCCGGTGCGCCAGACTGACTCGGCGCGAACTGGCCGCTCTCGGGAATTCGCCGACGGCGTACGGCTAAAATTCACCGGACTGTCCGGTGTGCACCGGACTGTCCGGTGAGCCAACGGTCGGCCGGGCCAACGGTCGGCCGCGCAATCTGCGTGGGACACGTGACTGAGCCAACGGTCGGAAGAGGGCACCGGACTATCCGGTGTGCACCGGACATGTCCGGTGCGCCAACGGCTCCAGATCTGCCAACGGTCTGCAACGGTCGGCTTCGCTGTTTAAGGAAACAAATCGGGCACCGGACTGTCCGGTGCCCCCGACGACAGAAGGCAAGGATAGCCTTCTAGATTTGCTCTCAACGGCTCCTAGCTGCCTTGGGGCTATAAAAGGGGCCCCTAGGCGCATGGAGGAGACACACAAGCAACATTTGAGCACTCTTGATCATCCACACTAAGTCTTTGCGCATTCGTTTGTCATTCTAAGTGATTCGAGCTCCGTTCTAGTGAGAACTTTGTGATACTCTTGTGAGCTCGATTCTTGGCCGTGTGTGTGCGCGTTTCGCTGTGGATTTGTGTGTGTTGCTTCCCTCCCTTACTCTGTGCTTCTTTGTGATCATATACTTGTAAGGGCAAGAGACTCCAATTTGTGGAGATTCCTTGCAAACGGGATAGTGAAAGGAAAAACAAAACACCGTGGTATTCAAGTAGGTCTTTGGACCGCTTGAGAGGGGTTGATTGCAACCCTCGTCCGTTGGGACGCCACAACGTGGAGTAGGCAAGCGTTGGTCTTGGCCGAACCACGGGATAAACCACTGTGTCACCTCTGTGCTTGATCTCTTGTGGTATTGTGTTTTGTTGAGACTTCTCTTTAGCCACTTGGCGATCATTGTGCTAACACTTAACAAGTTTTTGTGGCTTAAGTTTTAAAGTTTCACAGGATCACCTATTCACCCCCCCCCCTCTAGGTGCTCTCAATTTTGTGTTTCGATCACTGAGGACAATCATCCTCTATTGTTATATATTATTGCATGTGGTTTATTGATCCATCATAGTTAAATATATTTGACTAGACTGTTTTGCTAATAAAGATTTAGCATGCCTTGTTATATTGAATTGGAATAAACATTTATATATGCAACAAATTAAGTAATATATAATAATGCCAAACTGATGTGTGGTGGGGGTATTGATTGGGGTATAAAGTTTATACGCATGCGACCGGTATATAGAGGTCGATGCTTTTTTAGATAAAATGGTAGATAGAAGGCTGCTTTTCTGTACGGAACCCCTGCATTCGTACAGAATCCTCTCTCACCCCCTTCTCTTCATCCTTCTATTCTGGATCTACCAATCATGATAAAGCTATTTATTCAAATGAGTAATACAATGAACTGAATGCCTCTTTTACTAAACTGAATTAAAAATGCAAGTTTATCTAACATATTTTCCATAAAAAAGGTTTCGATGGAACCGACTGTACTGAACCGTGAAAGAAATGCAGCGGACCGCCAAAAAAGGATGCCTATGTAAGTTATATACGAATAGTTACACAGAATGAAACCTATCAAAGTTGTGACGATTATTCATTTGCGTGTTTAATATAGTTTTAGGTTGTTCGACGACTATCGCGATGAAGATTATTATGTGCTACCACGGAAGTTCAGTATTGTCGCTCGAGTAGAAGTTAAATTCCCCATTGAACCACGTTATCATGACAGACAACATTTCATTTTGTCTGACATCAATGTAAGTTAACATTCACATAAGTTCCATTTCAAAATTTCAAAAAAATTATATAATCTCCATACCACTGCCTTTTTCTGCTGGAATAATATTAGGGAGCCAAGATCGAGGCAATGACAAGTTCGTACGAGACAGTCAAGCACTTCAACAATTTGCTACATGAAAAGCATGTTTTCAAGATGCACAATGTAGATTTCAGTATTAGTATGGGTGCACATCAGTTTCGACATATAAGTGGTCCAATGGAATTATATCTCACCAGACAAACTGTCGTGGAGCCGTACACAGTTCCATTTCAAATGCCGCCATTCCCAAAACATATATTCTGGAGTCTTGCAGATATTGCCGAACTACCAAATAGGACTTTAGTTGGTAAGAACATGAAAATCTTCTGGGTAGCTTACGATACCTTCTACACAAAAAAGTAGTAATCCATTTTTCGTCGTGCTTTTGTAGACATTATGGCTATTGTAGTCCACTTAGATATAATTCATCGCACAATGTGGGGTCCATTCAGGAAGATTGTTGTCATGGATGCCAGGTATATCACGTTAATTATCGATAATATGTAAAACATGAAATATTCAAAATAGTACTAATTTATTACTCTCAACATCGATATCCTAGGTGGTCTCTACATGCCATTAAAGTTTGGGGTGACTTGCTAAACAAAAATGCACTTCGCTGGGTGTTGGCTAAGGAGAATTGTAGCATAATAATTGGGACTATGTTTCGACGATTTAGAAGGCAAGGTAATAACAATTTATGTACCAACCGTCTTTCAAACACATCTGTCATTATTTTCTTCTTACAATGATTGTAACGAATATTTAAATATGTAATTCTAGAGTGCCTCGAGTCATCTGATTATACAACAATACACTTCAATCCTTTCCATCACAATAACCATCACTTTGAACGTAAGTATTTCAAAAATTACCTGCATTGAAATTGTTGTTCACATCATATAGTGGATTACATATATAGATGTAATCAAATGTAGCATTCATTGCAGCAATTCAGAAAGCTTTGATGGCGTGGAATGATCGTCAATTTGCTGTTAGATTTCTTGAAGAACAAAGGCGTAGATAGATGGTGATGATTTCAATACAACTGTATTTATGAGAGAATACATATTTATGAGAGAATACATGTCCTGGTGCTATCGACCAAATCTTACATGTGTCGATATTTGTAAAAGCAATTTGTTCTATTCAGGATTGAATTAATAAGAAGATTATTAAACCTTATATTATTTTATTTGTGAAAATAATCACTCCCTTGCCCGTGCGTTTTATTTCAAATGACTCAAATGTTTGGTCTGTGAAATGATTTGAACCGGGAATAGCGAGTAGAACAACCATATTCTTTTCAACATCAAATCATCGATCTTAATCAGCTATCACGTATCAATCCTCCTCGCTTTCACTAGCACCCTAATGCTTCGGTCTTTATTTAATTCTTTTAGGGTCAAGTTCATCGAATTATCACCAAATGTCGGAGCGTCCAAATAACTCTATGGATAAAGGAAAATCAGGTTGACCATTGATAATCTTATTTTTTTTGTAAACTAAGTGTAAAATATTAATTTTAATACAACTATTTTTTTTTCTCAAACTCATCTAATTCTTGGTTGTATCTTAGTTGCTACGTCATCTCAAAATAGAAAGAGACGATACTCTGACTATTGCACAAATGGTCCTTCTGGAATTATTATCAGAGAAACATCACACCCACTCCTAGAAAGTTGTAACACATCTTCATCTAATGATGAAGAGCCCCATCATCGTGTGGAACCCTTTCCACTATCAACACAAAAGAAGGTGACGTGTGTAGCTTCACTAAATAGAGTGGGACAGCCAAAATGTTACGAAGGTCATCACTGATCTTATGGGATGAGGCCACGATGACTAAACGACAGGCAATTGAGGCACTTGATAAGAGCATGAGAGATATAATGGATAGACCTGATTTGCCTTTTGGAGGGAAAACAGTGGTATTTGGTGGCGACTTTAGACAGGTCCTTCCGGTTGTACGGAAAGGTACAAGGGCCCAAATCATAAACTCAACGTTGCGTAGATCTTCTCTATGGGATAGCATGCAACATCTTAGACTTGTGCGCAACATGAGGGCACAGTCAGATCAATGGTTTTCAGACTATCTACTACGTATTGGTAATGGGATCGAAGAGACATGCAACGATGATAATGTGAGATTACCTGACGAGATATGCATTCCTTACACCGGTGAAGATGATGACGTTGATAGATTAATTGAAGAAATATTTCCATCGCTAGAGACGAACATGCATAATCGAGATTACATCACATCTCGAGCGATCTTGTCAACAAAAAATGAAAATGTTGACAAGATAAATATGAGGTTCATCGATCGCTTCTCAGGGCAAGAGATGGTTTACCATAGTTTCGATGTTGCTGTTGATGATCCTAACAACAACTATCCTCCTGAGTTCTTAAACTCTCTCACACCGTGTGGACTGCCTCCGCACATCCTCAAACTAAAGGTCAACTGTCCAGTGATTTTGCTCCGAAATCTTGATCCTCCCAACGGTTTGTGCAATGGCACAAGATTAATAATTCGTGATTTTCACAGAAATACAATTGATGCCGAGATTGTTTTAGGACAACATGCAGGGAAGAGAGTTTTTCTACCACGCATTCCTTTATGTCCTTCTGATGATGAGATCTTTCCTTTCAAGTTTAAGAGGACTCAATTCCCTCTTAGACTCAGCTTTGCTATGACGGTGAATAAAGCACAGGGACAGACAATACCCCACGTTGGAGTATATCTACCAAATCCGGTCTTCTCCCATGGACAGTTATATGTTGCCTTATCACGAGCAACAACGAGAAACAATGTAAAGATACTTGCGGCTGGAGAAATGGTTCTGGGCAAAAACTCGAATGAGACATATACAAAGAATATAGTGTACAAAGAAGTCCTCACTTCTTAGACTTTGTTTTTGTGACATTCACACTGTAGTACACATTTTATTCGTACCAGTTTAGTTATGTATTAGTTGTTGCCAAATTATTTGTGAGATATTGAGGTCGATAATATATGTGGTGCTTGTTTTTTATGTAATTGTTGTGCACTAGCATTTTATCGAATGTTTTGTTTGCACATTTTATCGAATGTTTTGTTTCCTTTCTAATGCTTTCCCTAATGCAATATGTTTTTATATCTCTACTAAATCACCATGGATATTAGAGATGGATGAAGAAAAGGTTGATGTCGGCAATATTGTTAATCCATCATTTGAGGTTATGGCGGGTAGTGGTTGTTCAGCACAAATTCTAATCAAATGCAGTGACACACACGAATTGGGTAAGAGCTGTTATCAATAACTACATTGGAGTAATTTCAACAATATTTTTTTGTTTGACACCTAATTATTCTCTTGTGCACCATAGATAATAATGATGGGGAGAATATTAAGGACATTGTTGGTAATGTTGTAGAACAATCGCTTGATGTTGTGGCAGTAGGCAGTGACCCAGTTCATGTGTCGGCTAAAGCCGATGTTGGAGAACAACCGAGTAGGCTCTCATATCTAGATTTCTAAATGCTCTCTGTCTGATGATTACTAAATGTTGTCTTATAATTTTCTACTAAATAATGCTTTTTCAATATATTGATGTTTTTTACTCCTCACACAGATGTGACTCCCTTGTCATCCTTGGATGTTCAAAATGAATCAACTCAAATAAGTTCTGATGTGGATACGTTGGAGCAGATCGAACAAGATAACTTGGACACTTTGATTAGGATATGCGAGCATAACAAACCAAAGAAGTTGATTGTGGCTCGAGTTTTACCCAAAGGTAATTATTTTTGGTTCTTACCTTGTTGCATCCTATCGGTTTCTCATATATCATTTGCATATGAAGTATAATTTGTTCATTATATATAGATTATACGTGCACTATAGAAGATCTTCAACTTATTGAATACATTAAATCACTATCGGGAAAACAAGTTGTGGTGAACATCGACACCGCTTGGTTAAATAGATATGATATGGAATGTCTTTTCCATGGTGACTTGCAATTGACTGGCGAGGCAAGTACATCTATATTATATAATATAAAATATATATCTTTATATCTATCCTATTATATTGTAAGGTATTCAAATTTAAATCTAACCTGTAAATTTAATGTACCAATTGGATTGTTTTGGTATACAGGTCCTTAGTGCATATATACATTCTATTAGAGATGAAGAGCATATACTTCATAGAGAAGGTGGAAAGGTCTTCTTAGAGAACACGTTCATTTCCAGCTTGCTTAAGCGTGATGGTGATCCTAAGATACTCTTGAATTGTAAGGAAGACACACTTGAAAACAGGGTGGACAACTATTTACAAGCTGACATGGTTAACTTAAAAATCAACTCATTCTAAGACATGTAATATATTGGTGCACAACACTTGCAAATTAATTTTAATGCATATGTTCGATGCAGGTGTTCATTCCAATAAACATAAAAAATTTTCACTGGTACCTGGCGATTGTCAATGCTAAAAAAATGAGGTACATATACTCGATTCTATGGGACCACAAATAACGGATCGTCGAGACCTTTATACTACAGTGAGTAATTATTCCTTATATATATGTGATTATTTTAGCATTACATTATTTGCTATCTTTCAATCTTAAAATGTTATTTGTTTGCCACATAGTTAAAAGGTCTAGAAAGACAGATTAAAATTGTAGTAGAACATAAAGAACTTAATCGGGATAAGTGGTCAGACATTGATGTTACATCATGGCCAGTTATAGAAAAGATTACAAAGCAAATGCAAACTGATGGGTAAAATTCTTGTGACCATTACTTTACAGAATTGATTGTGTTTGTTTTCATATACATAGAAACTCACCTATTGTTTTTAAATTATGTTTAGGGTTTCTTGCGGTCTATGGATGGTGAACTATATGGAATATTGGACAGGGTCTTCTCTGTCTAATAACATAACTCAGGTAGATGAGTTGCATTTCATATGAACAATGTTTATTTTGTTCTAATTTATATCATTTGCAGAATGATATAACAAAGTTTAGATTTAAGCTACCTGCAATATTGTGGATCTCAAGATTAAACACAAAGAAAGGACATCAAGAGACTAACCATCATGCAGATGAAGATGGAGGAAGTTCATGTGATGTTGAGATAATCAAGACTCCTTGTGAGTTACCTATATCATTAAATGCATCATCCCAGGTTCAACCATTTATATCGTCATGTGCTCTGCCCGCTACATTAACATCAACAAACACACAAGAACTGATGAGTGCATTATGCACATACATCATGGAGATAGACGACGCCGAATATTTGGAGTAAGTTAATGTTTTTTTATAGATATGATAAATATTCAACATCTATGATCTTTCTTTAACTCTGAAAACAAATATTTATTTAATAGGAAACATTGGATTCAGAGCACCAAGCCTTATCCAATTTCTTTAAGTCTTCAACAGCTTAAAAATATATTGGATGTAAATAAACCGATGGATAAGGATTGCTTCAACATAGCTGTTCGGATGATCGCATGCAGTGATGCCTTGTTCTTGTTGGAAAACAAATACCACTACATGGATCTATAGTTCTGTGTATGTTGATTAGTGATTAAACTTTTTCATATAAATATGATCATTATATTACTATATTTTACTAACATGGCAATAAACAGTCCATAACTAATTATGGTCAAGACCCTCGCCTTCGTGCAAAGCTAGATACCAATGTATTGGCGAATTTATTTGAATGTTGGCCTGACATGGAGTATACTATTTCAGATTGCAGCCAAGTAAGCTATTACTCCTTTATATTTTTTGTAATCTTTAATTTTGTTCTCTTAAGATGTTTGTTTAACTTGCAGATTCTATTGCCCTTTTGTTTCTTGGGTCACTTCAGTTTATATGTATTTAACATGAACACCAGAAGCATCTATATAATGGACTCCATGCCTCTACCATCATGGTTTAAGGGTAACGATCCAAGCATGCATTATATTCACAAAATACATAATATTGCCATGGAATTGGCTAATCCTACATGGAAGGACGATATTTATATGTGGCGTCGTATAGTACCATCATGGGTTCCAAAAACATTAAACTGGTAATTTCTTATACCTTGAAGACAACTAAATAATTTTGGCTATATATACACGTAAGAACGAGTTATTTTAATTTGTAGGGATTTATCAGGCTTTCTTGTTATCAACTTTATGCACTCGTGGAATGGTAAAAGGTTACCCTGCATTTCCACTGTGAGTAACTGTGTAGTTCTAATTCTTGGTCAATATCATTTTTTTATAACTAATTGTCTTTACTGAATTTAATGTTGTCTTATATCGAATGTACAGACTTCAAGTGTACTGAGGACCAAATTCTTGGTAGAGTTGATGAAGTACCAGGAGAATGAATGTAATGACAATATTCCAGAAGAAATACAAAAGATTATTAAGCGCATCAGTGTTTAGTTGGCTTTAGATATACGTGATTTTATTTGTAAATACTCGAGTTTCTGATAAAAACAAAGATTTAGAATTTTTGCTCACTTGTTATTCCTGTCCTTTTAGTATGAATTTTAATGTATATTCACGTTTGATTGTAAATTGATTTGTATATTTTATAAGATTGTGGTCCATAATATGTTACTTGTTTTTATGTAATCATTGTGCATGAATAATTTGTGTGCCGTCGCAACGCACGGGCACTTGACTAGTTGAAAATTAAATCGCGAGTCGAAAATCGAAACGAGACGAACGCGCGATCATACACCACATCAGACAAAATAAATATGCTTTAGCATGATGCAACAATCGTGTCAACTTAGGTTTTTGTTTACACGCAATATGGACACAAGTCTCTATATTGCTTTGAAAATAGGAAGAAAGAGCAAAACAGGAAGATAAAAGAGAATAACGTCTGAATTTGGTGAATATTGGAGACGAAAATTTATACCATAAATTCAGGGCGCTACAAGGTTTGTTGGGTATAAAAATAGCCCAACACACATGTATAGTTCTGCTTGGGCCATCCGATAGACCAGCAACACACGCAAAGTGTCCCTTGCGCAACTAGTTTTGCAGTAACAGTACTAGGTTTGTTCGTCCGAATATGCGCTGCGGAGCACATATGGGTTTCTGGTACTTGGGAGCTAGATACACATTGGTTTACTTTTGTTAGCATCTCTAGTTATTAGTTACTCTGTACACACTCTTTTTCCTATTTCAAAGAATGATTTTAAGCTGGATCTCACGATCCATCTGATGTAGGCTTGCTGTCCTTGCGGATGGTTGAAGAAGAGAGAAGACTTTGCTGGGACACCATGGGTGCCTGGGATCCTTTGGTCAAGCATCATTTTCGCTGTAGGGTAAGCACGACTGCTGGAGATTGTGATGCATTAATCAGGCGCAACGAGTACCGATGGTGCATACACGTGCCTCAGACAAATTTGATGTCCCCTTGCTGCATAGTCCAAGGCAGCAAGTTATCGTGCATGTACCAAACATCACTCATCCTGGCCCCAAAACATTCACGTTGTCCATGTATTCTTCTATCAGAAAAGGAAAACATTCACGTTGTCCATGTATTCTTCTATCAGAAAATAAAATTTGAACAAATTTTTAATAAACTGGTAAAAACGGCGAAAAATACCGGTTTACCACCGATAAATTTTTCAAAACTGATTTATTTGAATTTGTGAATACAAACCGGTTAAAAATTGAAAACCACAAAGAAACATAAAACAACAAAATAGTGGTTTTCCAATGTTTTTAGCAGTGAATCAGTGATTTGATTTTTTTGAATTTCAAACACAAACCGCTTGGTTTTTAGCGATGTATGGTTGGCGGTGGGAAATGAACAAGCGTACAAAAATACACAGACATGATTTAGTAAAGATATTATAAAATGGCATATTCCAAATCTAAGAAGTGTAATGGCAACATTACTAACTAAAAAAAGTTCAATAGATATATTAGAACAAAAAAATGACATAATTAATTAACCATTATTTTGGACTTGTGGATCATCTCATGTGACCTGCCCATCAGCGTCAATCCTTTGCAGCACCAAACACTACCACCTCCCTCGGTCTCGCCCCTCGCCCGGGCTCTTGTGATTTGTGGTGAACAACACGCTGCCCACGTGTCCCCCTATGATTACTACTTCTCTACTACCTATTAAGACGACGATAGTATAGACCATGGGTGGAACCATGCCCCCGCCCCGACGTCTATAGGAAAATCGTCGAGAATTATTGAGCTGGGGAGGGGGATCGACTCCGTGCACCTGGTAAAGGCAGCGAAAGACACTAGCTTGCTCTGCTAGCCACTTAAGCCCAAGCAAGTTTGTGTCTAATAATCAATAGGTGTTATAAATATGTGTAGACTAGGTTTTCAAAATAATAATAATAAAATAATCATGTTAGGCCGGACCGACACTATGGGCCGAGACAACGGTCCAAGCATAGCACGCCTATCAGGTTAGGCTGGCATGGGCCCCATTTTAATAATGTCGGGTCGGGCCGCTAGGCGCGACCCATTTGGCCATCTAAACCGATGCCCCCTCCGCGCCATCGTTGACTGCAAGACCCGCACTCCTCGCCTCCCTCCACTCCGGCCCCCGCCTGCGCTTGCCCACACGTCTAGCTCCTCGACCCCATGTGCTATCACATCAGACCCCCCTTGGTCCCCTCCCTCACCTTCGCCCTTCGCCTCCTCCTTGACACCCCGCCTCCAACAAGGATATTGAGGGGCTTGTGGCCGACGTCGAGGCGCTCAAGACTCCATCCAAGGTCACGACTGGCTTTATTATTGAAGCGTCCCCAATCCTCTGGGACTCAAATGTCATACAATTATTAGTCCCAGGAGGCTAGTAAACACATTTATACATCAGATGATTACAGATCTGCTTAAACGATACAAACCTATAAAGGTGGCGAACAACTTTAAGAGTTGGTCCACAACTCGAGACATATCATCAGAGTGGGGCAGAAGCAGCCCGATATACGCAGCGAAGCAATTCAGCGGTCCAACAGCCACAGGCAAGGTTGGGAACAGTCGTAACTCTTACCCGATCTCCTTTTTCTGAAAAACAACAAATAAGCAAGGGTGAGTACAAACGTACTCAGCAGCCCACCTTCACCAGCGGAATGGGGAAATCAGATATAATGCATGGAATATCTGGAGCTCAGGATATTTTGCAGAAACAACAATATTTTATGCAGGGTTGTTTTGTAAAACATTTTGTATTTTGCAAAGCGCATCCTCTCCCAAAGGAGCAGGAATTTTTTCAATATTAGAACAAAATCCCCTGGACTAAACCATCCAGGTATCTCAGCAGTTTTCCACTGGTTTTCATTTTCAAAAACAGCTACTGGACTTCCCGTCCACCATAGCTCACGGCTCAACCGCCGGACCTTTTAAAAACATTTTTCTCAAACGCACCCTTTTTTGAAAACAAACATTAATTGCCATACCATACCAGACTCGTCCATTCCTGTGGACATAGACTATTCGAATAGGTTTTCAAACTCTGTGCAGAGGGGTACACTTTACCCACTAGTCCGGTTTCTGCGATCTCACCGTCATAAGATCCGAATGCCGAATCTCTTTCTTTCCTCGCACGTCCTAACCTTAACGGTTATACCGGAAGAAGTCAGGCCACCGCCATGTCCAAACCGGACAAAACATTCCCCCTCCTTATCTCCCGGTGCTCCCCAACCTTCATAACCCTGGGGTTGGACCGTACGAGTTCAGATTGAGTGACTGCCTACACAGTCTCGAGTGGTTGTACTTATCATGAGTACAGGTAGTGAAGGATGACAAATCGATCCTTATGTGAGGGGACAATCCTTCTGCTCACACCTAAACCAGCTGAGCCATCACCTTAGGCCCTCCCCTAAACCAGGGAGTCACTGATCATCCCTACTCAAAGGTGATAAGGGTGAAAACCCTTCATCATACACATTTTGAAAAGCATTTTCTTTTGAAAACTCACACCTTTCCTCAAATCATTTGTAACAAATATATCAGGGATTGATTGCGGCAAGCGGCTGGGTGGCAATAATAACTTGTTTCAAAATCATATCATGCATTAAATAACAGGCTGAGGGTTGTGGTTGAAAAACATAGGTAATTTATGCATCAAAGGGATCCAGTGAGCTTGCCATGCTTATCCGGCGAAGGGGGAAGGAGAGCTCGCGGAACTGGCTTCTGGCTTCACCGCCTGGCGTAGACTTGCAGACCTGGTCTCCACGAGACGGCACGAACGCTCCGATAACTATGCAACATGAACAAGCAAACATACAAACCAGCAAGTATACCAACAAATATTTAGTATAGTGGTCAAAATAGCGATACATGGATGGGTAGAGTCTTGAGTAGAATATGTGTCATGTGGTGTTGTGATATTACTAGTGGCGGAGCATTGTGATATTACTAGTGGCGGAGCAGAGGTGCTTACCAGGAGGGTGGACTGGAGGCGAAGCGACACTATACGTGTGGCCGGTAGAGCGGAGTAACTGAGTGGGTGGGGGTGTTTGCCTTGGCTGAGGGTGTTGAGTGTGTGTGGAGAGTGAGAGGGTAGCTGGGTGTATGTGGTGTAGCACAGTGAAGTTCACTGTTGGTGAGAATAGTGACGAATGATTCGTCTGACTTAGTATGAATAGGAGAGTTATAGGCAGAATATGAGACAAGAGTATTTTGGGAGTTTTTTTGGAATATGGACCATGCTTAAAGGATGACATGGTTGGATAGGGAATAGTTTGATAAGAATTTAGAAACAAGAATGACTGAAATCTGAGTTTGGATGGAGGAGTTTTGGATTTTATAATCATAAGGAGAAAAAGAAAAGGAAAGGAATATTCTTGGAATATTCTAGAATTTGAATATTTAGAGATATTTGGAAAATAAAAAATACAAATGTATTTTGAGCGGGGTGTGAGGAATTATTTTTGGGCTTTTCTTGGGCAGAGGTTTATGTTGGTGGAAATTGTTCCTACCTATTGTGTCACATCAGACAGCAGTGAGGTGGGACCCAAATAGCTGGGATGATGTGGTATTCTGGTCCGAGTGGGCTGTGGTATCTTGGGCCAGGTTTTATAGGATTGAAGACGTATCCATACAAACATGGTTTGCCTTTCTTTTTGGAAGTCTGGCTTGAAAGAATCCCAAAGTTAAGCGTGCTCAACTTGGAGAAATCTAGGATGGGTGACCAGATGGAAAGTTCCCTACTGGAATGAAAATCACAGTCACCGGAGTTCGTATGACTGGAATATGGGTCTGGCTGGTCTTGGGTGGACTGGACAGCATGATGGATGAGTAGTTGAAATTTGGGGTGATCGGATGATCGATGAATAGTAACGGTGAATAGTGATGGTGAATAGTTCGTATGAACGAACGATGAACGGTGAATAGTGACGATGAACGATAAATAGGAACTATGAACGAACGATGAACGATCGAATGATCAAACAAACGAACGATCGGAATTTCGGCAGCATAACGACAGGAAAAAGATTATTTGGACGAACGAACGGACGAACGAACCATGAACGATCGGACGAACGAACGAACAAACTAAGAACAGGGGGACGAACGATCGAAGAACGACCGAACGATCCTTGTGCTAGTGGGTGCTTGTGTGGGAGGTGGAGTGGGAGTGGGCGTGTGTGGGGGGAGGGAGTTGCCATGAAATGGCTTGAGGTGGGATGAGAGGAGGCCCTTGCCCCTCTATTTATAGCCATGGTGGGGGGGATTAGGGAGAGGGATGAGAGGATTAGTGGGAGGATGAGAGGATTAGTGAGAGATTAGCATGAATTTGTCTTATATGAGTGTAATTAGCTTGTAGAGTTCACCGTATGACACCGGAGGCATACGTATACGTATGAGCATGAGGAAAGTTATGAAAAAAATATTTGTAGGGACTTCAAAAATGATTCTGAAGGTATTTCTTAGGAAGAAACTACTTGGAGATATATCGATGTAATATTTGGACAGTATTTTTGAAAGAGTTTGAGGGTGATCACTAGGGAAATATTTGTAGGATATTTGAGGAGGATTTTAAAGAGAATATAGACCACTATATTTTACATGTTGATATCAACTTGCAAACAAACATTTTGAAACAAAATTTGAAATTCATTTTGAATTTAGAGCGAGTTTGAGAATATTTCAAGATTTGAATTTTTGGGATGCTACAATTATCCGTACGCGCGCTACTTCCACGAGGTGGACGAGGAGCTGATGCACGACCTGATCTAGGTCAACGTCGAGGGTGTCACGCAGGTCACGCACGCTGTGCTGCCAGGCATGACCGAGACTCGAGAGGAAGTGCGGCGCCATTGTCAACATCGGCTTGAGTTCCACCTCTGATGTGCCTTTTGCTCTATTATGTCTACGTCGCCACCAAAGCCATAATACTAATAAGAGTTTTCCTCACATCTCTCTAGCTAAATCGATAAGGGCATGTTAGTTTGAGCCATAATTCACCCCAGAATTGTTTCAATTGATCAAACCCTATATAAATTAGACAAATAATCTGGCTAGGAATGGTTACGGGTGACCATCCCTTAGGATCCGAATAGGCCCCAAAGGTATAGGTAGGTATATTGTAAAATCATAAAAGCTACAAGCATTCCACCACGGTTACGCATTTTAAGGGCATGAAACCCAGGTGCCTTGACAATATAGAACAACAATGCACGATTTCATTACTATGGATCCACTTCACAAACAAATTAGAAGAATCCACACATCATACTTGGATAAAACTTCCTTAAATTTGTTCTATGTGCATGTATGTCCCATATTTGTAATAAAGATAGTAAAACAAGGTGGAAGACTTGTCTCGTCAATTCTACACCAACATAGCATACTATCAAGTTTTATACATGTCGAGCAAACTTTAAATAAGAAACATCGGCCGACTAATATGTTTGAATTTCAATATATGTTATCCTAATATATTTATTTTATAGCAACGCACGGATGTTCATCTGGTTAGGGCTAGTTTGGGAACACTATTTTCTCAATGGATTTCAAATTTTCCCAAGGAAAAATGAACTAGGAAAATGGAAATCACTTTAGAAAATGGGTTTCCCAAAGTAATCCTTACGGGGTATTTGGTTTGTAGGGACTAATGTTTAGTCCCTACATTTTATTCCATTTTAGTTCCAAAATTACCAAATATAGAAACTAAAACTTTATTTTAGTTTCTATATTTAGCAATTTATAGACTAAAAAGGAATAAAATGAAGGACTAAACATTAGTCCCTAGAAACCAAACACCCCCTTAAACTCTAATTACACAAGAATATCTGTCAACCGCACTAATTATCTTCCCACAAAATCCGGGGTCAATAATCGTAACCGCCCTCAGTCCTATAAATCCGACCCCGTGGCCTCTGCACCAGCCCCGTTCCTCACGCCGCCTCCACGCCTCCAACAGAAGAACCCTAAGCTGCCCTCGCTCCGGCGCCGCCACCTCGTCGTCCGTCCGCATCGATTCGATGGCCCGCGTCTCCGCCTTCGTCGCCGCCGTGATCACCGCCGCCGTTGTCGTTGACGCGCTGTTCACAGCCGCCTCCGCCACCGAGGGACCGGCCCCCGCCCCGATGTCCGGCGCGGGCGCCCTCTCAGCGCAGCTCTCCGTCGGCTGCCTCGCGGCGCTCCTCGCCGCTTTCCTCCGCCACTGAGCGGTGAGGCCGCCCCGTCTGCGTGCGCGTCTTCAGATCTAGTGGTACAGTGGTAGTGAGAGTTGCAGTCTAATGTTAGTCGCAGGTATCGTAGCGGTGGTGATAGTGTTACGAAGATGAGGCATTTGGTTTTGTTCCACGTGGTGGGTGGATGGATGAATCTGGGCGTTTGGAGAGTTTTTTCATTTTTATGCTGGATTTGATTTAGTATGATTGGTGTTAGTTTATTACTATTATTATTTATTATATGTGCGTTTCTGTACCTACTGCTCACCGGCTACGAGGGATTATTATTATGGATTTATGATGTTTTATGTTATTGCGTCTTCTTTGTGCAATCCTATGAAACAGTTTGTAGTTGCAATTTGATACTTCGCCCGATGGTAGAAAACTGTCGCAAAAATCCCACATCCCGAACGAGTGCGAGTTTGGTCTTCACCCTCCCAAGAGGGTGTGCAGCGTGCTTGATTATTAGGCCAGCGTGCTTGATTAATTAGACCAACGTTTCTTCACCCTCCCAAGAGGTGAAGGCTCTTCTAACAGGTTCTTAAAAAATCTACTAAACGAGACTTGAAGATCTCAGACGAGGGACTTTTCTTGGTTCTCTCCTGACTTCCCCTCTTTCTAAAAATTAAAAATAGGAGGAAATATACTTCCAATTAAAGGGAGGCTTCCTTTAAAAATAAGGAGATTTTCGTTTTCTAAAAAAATCAGCTAATGATACAAGAGCCTGACTTTTTAACTTTAGGCAGTGTTTCGTTCCGAAGTATGGTAGGATAAAGCCGCTTTGCTTTCAATATGTTGTTTGGATTGGTTATTCATAAGATAGAATGACTCAGAAAAAGGAAAAAAAATATGTTTAAACGTTGAACTATCTGGATCCCTAAAATCTCTCGGATGGAGCCGTTCCATTCTAACTAGATTCGGAACTAAACACTACCTTAATCAACAGGCTCAACGATTTATCTGCATAGCTGATGATTTGCCCTGATCAAGTATTTGTCTTTTGTCCTTAGTTTCGAAAAGCTGTCAATCAGTAAAGTAAAAAAGAGGGAAAACAGTAAAAGTAAATAAAGATAGGCGATATAGAGCTTAGAAAGTTGAGTGTATAATTGAAGTAATGAACCTACGCTACTCATTTTACATTTCACAATCTGGTTTTACTTTACTGTTTGGTTCTAGCTGTTGTTCACCATACCAATCTGTTGTTCAACTGAATAGGATACTCGGAGAGGTTTTGAAACTATATATTTGAGTGGTACACTCACGAGACATTCGGTGAGGCACCGGATAGAGCATCAAATATCTGTACAATAATGTCTAATTTTTGAAACCATTAGAGCTACATCGGATGTGTACGCTAAGAATGCTAAGTGTCTTGTGAGTTGGTGTGCACCGAGCATGTCTTGTGCTGAATGCTTAGTGGAGGGCCAACATCTAGTTGCTCGCCTTGAGGCTAATTATACCCATACAATTTATTTATCTGAAGTTTTTTGCTTAAATTAACCACTGAAGATGTCCTTGGAGGCGAGGAAGAGCCTCAAGAAAACATTGATGTGTTTCTAATTCTTACTTTACTTTGAGCAATCACCTTCAAAGTATTTATATTGCTAGAATTGCCATGCCAGTATATGATTGGCAAAACTTTTGATCATTAAATAGAAACACTTCCTAGTCACAAGAGATGAAGTGAGCTCATTATATGTTTAATTTTTTGCAAGAAATTTTAGAGAAGTCTAATTCACCCCCTCCCTTGGGCATCTAGATCCTTTCAATGATGGTTGGCAACAACATCAGTGGCATTGGTGCACACCCATGGTGGCGGAGCTACGAGCATTGAATTGACATCGATGCACATCAACATGCACAATGAATCTAACATATGTGATGTCCTCATCGACGATGGTATGGTGCCGAAGGTGTGGAGGAGTTGCA
Organism: Zea luxurians; assembly: GCA_029449295.1. NCBI lineage: Eukaryota > Viridiplantae > Streptophyta > Magnoliopsida > Poales > Poaceae > Zea > Zea luxurians. The sequence goes on along the minus strand of JAOPSE010000023.1, from coordinate 25,374,901 downwards.
GACCACTCTCACCAAGGACGGAGTCAGTGTTGGGAGCATCGACTCAACATCGGGCAACTGGCACGGGCTAAAGTTGTGCACATGACATGACAGCTTCGGTGCCAATAATGAAGATGTCGGCGTTGGTGCCGCCGCCGATTGTGGTGGTGCCAACATAGGTGATGTAGCCAGTGTTGAGGGTGGTATATGACCACTGCGGCGTGAAGGGCACAACGATGTCTTCTAAGGTATCCTCTAACATATGTCCGTAGGCCAAGACTGCATGAGATTTTAACATCTTCAATCTCCCTCTCGCAAACAAGCCCTACTAATTTAGATAATGGTATGAGATTTTATGTAGTAACTGTCCTGTTGAGAATCTGAGCATATGGATCTTGATTTGAAATGGAATTTGTGCGGTGCGTAACGTGTGAGGAGAGGACGAAGCTTGTAGCTTCAAGCCTAAAAAGCAAGCGCACACACGCTGTATCCGTGCCTGTGTGTGCAATGGAGATGCCTGTACGGCGGTTGGCCACCTGTTAGGACAGCACATGGGCAGCGGTTGGGTTCGTTGTGACCAACTGGTCCACGCCCCCGCCACCCATCAACATCCGCATCGCGATCCAAGTGCAAGATTCTTCGGCAAATTTCGCCAAAAGACGTTGCGCTATTGATTCCGTTGCCTACCATGTGCTTGGCAAACGACGTTGCCCTTGCCTACTAGTACGTGGAATACATAGAGATGGCGAGACACGGGGTCAGGATTTTGCAGGATTTTGAGCACGGATCGTGGGTTGTTCTGCCACTACTGGATATACATAACAACCAAACAAATATTTTGCGTCTAGAGAAAAAAACAACACTATAGCTATTAATTAGCTCAGAGAAAAAAAGGGATAAAATCAATTAGCCTTGCGTCTAGCGTTTATCTGATGAATACAATTCTTATATCAGAAAAAAGAAGCACGGCTACAACAGGAGCAAGGTAAATAAAGAAGATAACGAAAGACTAATCCTAATCCTAAATAAAATATAAAAGCTATTAGAGATCAATCAATTCGGAGGGATAACAGAAAAGAAAGCATAATAACTTAGTTAAGTAAACGTTTAGTAGGCAAGAATATAAGAAGCAAAAGAAGAAATAATAGAAAGACTAATTATTAATTAGATAAGAAATCTAAATATAAATCTATATTTATACTAATCTATTAAAAATCTAATGTGGGCACCTGGTGCTCCCACGGCTTTACCCTTCGCGCTGACACTCATGGCCCACCCCACGCGCTCCGCCTTGAGGGTCGTGCCCTGTGGGCCCCACGTCTAGCGCCCGTGCAACACTCTCTCAACTACTACCATGTGAACCACAGGTTCCACGCAACCAGATACTACTCCCCCCACAACCGACCCCGCCTACGTAGCTAACACAAAACCACCTATAATTTAATATTTAGAAATAAACAATAATTATATCAGAAATTCAGAGCTAACCACTAGACCACACATACTTATTGTTTAGAAATAAACAATAATTATATTTGAGTAAATATCTCAATACTTATTTATATGATATATAAAAATCGTAGCAAAGCACAAGCAACTAATAAGTTATATTAAGAAAAATGTACTAACAGTTTTTAATGTTATCTCGAGGTGTTCTCTACATTCCTAAAAAGTTAAAATGTATTTTCAGCTTCTTAAAGTCATAACTGTCTCATCCAGTTCTAAACCGACAGTTACACAAGGTGTCTTAGAGCAATTTCAAAAGACTCTATACATTCTTCCTACTTAATAAGATTAAAGTTTATTTTTTTTTAAAAAAAAACTTCCACTAGCTTATCTAAATGGTTATCTCAATATAACTATCTTCTATTACGGATTTATCGCTAGCGAAAGATAGATACCATGAATGGCTCTCTAGAGCGCAAATAAGATATAAAAAAGCTATTGAAGATTGGAAACATATATAAAGTAATTTTTTATATAAATGACTCTCTAAATGAAAATTTAAAGAGTGAAATTTAGAAAAACTCTTGGCATAACCATCTTATCGACAACATATGATAAAACTCAAAACTAGGAATTTGTACATCCCATAGAGACCTATAAGTTTCATATATAAAGTATCTTCATTTGGTAACATATTTTAGTACATGATTATATACTGCTAAAATTTTATATTATTTTCTTAAGCATTAAATAACATTAATTAAAAATATTTCAAAACTAAAAAGTTGCAGATCTCGCTGAAGGCTACAATATTTCATATAAAAAAAATCTTCGTCCAAAGTTGTTTGAAAACGTAATTTTAATCTTATATCATTGACTACCTAACTGAAATATACTAGGAGCCCTGTTTAGGTAGCTCAAAAACATAGTAGATTTATTTTGTTAGCCTGCTCGAGATGAGTAGGCCAGCAAGGTTAAGAGTTTGCTGTTTATTCTTTTTACCCAAATCAATGTTTTAAAGATATAACCATGATAATCATCCACTTGAAAAAGAAAATTAAAGGGTGTTTAAATACACTAGAGCTAATAGTTATTTAGCTAAAAATTGCTAGTGAAATTTGTTAGCTAACTATTAACTAAGTTACGAAAAGTAACTAATAACTGAACTATTAGGATTGGCTCTAATACATTCAAATATGGCCTAAGTTATCAATCAAGATAACATCTCATCAAATCAAAAGCGGCAATCAGACATAAAAGAGGTGGAAAAACTGGAGCACGAATTAATTATAAGCCTGACATTGTTGGAATATGTGCCCACACCCTAATCAGGGGTTGGGAGTGATATTAAATAGGGAGAGTAACTGGGCCAAGGCCCATTACACAGGGGTAGAACGGTCATTACACAGGGAATAACACAAACCCTAGACGGTAGTCTAACACCCCCCGCAGTCACAACTCTATCCTGTACAGATGTTGAGACAGGATCGGAAGTCTAAAAAGACACTCGACGGTAACCCCTTGGTGAAGATGTCGGCGAACTGAAGCGTGGTGGGGACGCTGAGAACGCGGACGTCACCGGCAGCGACACGCTCGCGGACGAAGTGCAGGTCGATCTCTACATGCTTCGTGCGCTGATGCTGCACGGGGTTGGTGGAGAGGTAGACCGCGCTGACGTTGTCGCAGTAGACGAGGGTGGCGCGCTGGAGGAGACTGTGAAGCTCGTGGAGGAGCTGGCGCAGCCAGGAGGCCTCGGCCACGCCGTTGGCCACGGCACGGTACTCGGCCTCAGCGCTGGAGCGAGAGACGACGGGCTGCCTCTTGGCGGCCCAAGAGACGAGGTTGGCGCCCAGGAAGATGGCGTAGCCGGAGGTGGACCGGCGCGTGTCGGGACAGCCAGCCCAGTCAGCGTCGGTGTAGACCACGAGCTCCGACGTCGAGGATGGGCGGAGTAGGAGGCCGTAGTCGAGGGAGCCGCGGAGGTAGCGTAGAATCCGCTTGAGCGCAGTGAGATGGGGCTCCTGCGGAGTGTGCATATGCAGGCACACCTGCTGGACGGCGTAAGCGATGTCGGGCCTGGAGAACGTGAGGTACTGGAGCGCGCCGGTGAGGCTCCGGTAGGACGTCGCGTCGGCGACCGGAGGCCCGTCGTCCTCAGAGAGCTTCGCCTGAGTGTCGACAGGCGTGGGGCAGGGCTTGCAGTCAGACATGCCAGCCCGCTCCAGGATGTCGATGGCGTACTGGCGCTGGTGGAGGAAGAGACCCTGAGGCCGACGTTCGGCGGTGATGCCGAGGAAGTGGTGGAGGGGCCCCAGGTCCTTCATCGCGAACTCCCGCTGAAGGGCGACGATCGTGCGGTGAAGGAGGTCGGCGGTGGATGCCGTGAGCACAATGTCGTCGACGTAGAGCAAGAGGTAGACGGTGTCGTCGCCGCGCCGGTAGATGAACAGGGACGTGTCCGACTTGGCCTCGACAAAGCCGACGGAGGCCAGGTAGGAGGCGAAGCGGCTGTACCAAGCCCGTGGCGCCTGCTTGAGGCCGTACAGGGATCGGTTCAGCCGGCAAACCAGGTCCGGACGGTCAGCGTCGACGAAGCCGGTGGGCTGGCTGCAGTAGACAGTCTCCGTCAGAGTGCCATGGAGGAAGGCATTTTTGACATCGAGCTGATGGATCGCCCAGTCGCGGGAGAGGGCGAGGGAGAGGACGGCGCGAACAGTGGCGAACTTGACGACAGGGCTGAAGGTCTCGTCGTAGTCCACTCCGGGGCGCTGGGTGAAGCCCCGAAGGACCCAACGGGCCTTGTAGCGGTCGAGGGAGCCGTCCGAGGTCAGCTTGTGGCGAAATAGCCACTTGCCGGTGACCACGTTGGTGCCTGGTGGACGCGGCACCAGGTCCCAAGTGTGGTTGGCCAAGAGGGCCACGTACTCCTCCTCCATAGCGCGACGCCAGTGTGGGTCGGCGAGGGCAGTGCGAACGGAGGAGGGTACCGGGGAAGCGTCGGGTGGAGTGCCGGTCGTAGCGGCTGCCAGGATGAGCCGGTCGACGGGGCGGAGAACGCCGGCAGCGCGTCGAGTCACCATCGGGTGGACGTGCCCGGGGTCGCGATGGATGGCGACCGGGTGGTATACGGACGACTCGGAGGGAGCCACCGGAACGTCGGGAGCGGCTGGAGGGGCCGGCTCACGGCGGTGATAGACGACGGCGGGGTCGGCGAATCGGGCCGCGCTCGTCGATGGGCCCGCGTCGGGGGGCGCCGAGGTAGTGGCGTGGCCGCGGCGATGGTAGACGAGGGCGGGGTTGGCGAATCGGGCCGGAGTCGACGGGGCCGCGCGTGGCGCAGGCGGGGTCGACGTGGCCGCGCATGGCGCAGGCAGGAGCGTCGGGGCCGCGCGTGGCGCAGGCGGGGTCGACGGGGCCGTGCGTGGCGCAGGCGGGGTTGACGGGGCCGCGCGTGGCGCAGGCAGGACCGACGGGGCCGCGCGTGGCGCAGGCGGGGTCGACGGGGCCGCGCGTGGCGCAGGCGGGGTCGACGGGGCCGCGCGTGGCGCGGAAGAGGTCGTGGGGGCCGCACGAGGAGCAGGTAACGGCGCAAGACGGGGAGCCGAAGGTGGGGGGGAATCGGATCGGACTCGAGGAGGGAGTCAAGATCGGTGGGTGGGGTGGAGCCAGCGAGGGGAAACACATCTTCGTCAAAGACGACATGACGAGAGATGATGATGCGGTGGGAGGTGAGGTCCAGACACCGGTACCCCTTGTGGTAAGGGGAGTAGCCGAGGAAGAGGCATCGAGTGGAGCGAGGAGAAAGCTTGTTAGGGGCGGTAGCGGAAGTGTTAGGGTAGCAGGCATAGCCGAACACGCGCAGGTGGTCGTAGGAAGGGGCTGTGCCGTACAGGGCAAAGTGAGGAGTAGGGTGGCTCACCGCCTTCGAGGGAAGACGGTTGAGGAGATGCGTGGCAGTATGAAGGGCCTCTGCCCAGTAGGTGGCAGGGAGAGATGCCTGAAAGAGAAGGCAGCGGATCATGTTGGTGGTGGTGCGAATCATACGCTCGGCCCGACCGTTCTGAGCAGAGGTGTAGGGACACGAGAGACGCAACTGGACGCCGTGAGTGAGGAAGAAAGAACGGGAGGCGTTGTTGTCGAACTCGCGGCCATTGTCACACTGCAGGGCACGGACCGGGCGCCGGAACTGGGTGGATACCCAGGTGAAGAAGTGAGTGAGGGTGGTAAACGTGTCGGACTTCAGCCGAAGGGGGAAAGTCCAAAGGAAATGGGAGTAGTCATCCAGAATGACTAGGTAGTACTTGTAGCCGGAGAGGCTAAGGACAGGAGACGTCCAGAGGTCACAGTGGACAAGATCGAAGGCCTGAACAGCCCTGGACGTGGAAGTGGAAAAAGGGAGACGGGAGTGACGACCAAGCTGACAAGCATGACAGAGGCGCTTAGGAGAGCCCCGAGTATAGGATATGTCAGAGTGGCCGGCAAGCTGGGACATGACGTCAGATCCAGGGTGCCCGAGGCGACGGTGCCAAATGGCGGAGGAGGTGGTGGTAGTAGCAAAAGCAGGAGATGAGGCTGCTCTGGTGTGGGGAGTGGAGGGCAAGTGAAGTGAATAGAGGGGGCCGGAGCTGTCACAGCGAGCAAGCACAGCATGTGTGGGGAGGTGGCGTATGGTGAGACCCCAGGGGTCGAACTCCATAGAGCACTGGTTGTCACTGGTGAAGCGACGAACCGAGAGGAGGGGATGAGTCAGTCCGGGAGCAACAAGGACGTCGTTAAGGCGGAATGGTCCTAGAAGGACCGATGCACCTACTGAGGTGACCGGGAGGGTGGAACCGTTGCCAACGACGATGGAGGAAGGATGTGAGGGGTGTGGTGGATGGGAGTGAAATAACGAACTAGATGTGGGGGTAGTGTGGAAGGAGGCCCCGGAGTCGACTACCCAATCGGTGGGAGAGGGAGACAGTGGGGAGGCCGTAGGGTGCGCGGATAGAGCCAGAGGAGGAGCTCTGACGTGGTTACTGGGAGGGGAGGGAGGGAACGAGGGCTCAATGGCCAGGGAGGCGATCACTGCACGGGGGAAGACAAGGGGCCCGGACACGTGACGGTCGGCCTGGGGGTGGAGTTCGACGCAGTCACAAAGGACAGGGCTCATGGTAGGATCGAAGTGCACAAAGGTGCCCCGGACAAGCTGGCCATCGTTGAGAAGGACGCGCACAGCCATCCCGACGGAAACGGGCGGAGGCAGGGAGGAAGTGGCGAGCGAGGCAGAGCTCATGTGTGGCGGGGGCGGCGCCATGGAACCGGGACGGAGCCCAACCGGCGCAGCGAAGTCAAGGGCGCGGATGGCCACTGGGACACAGAAGCAGGGCGCACAAGGGGTGAACGGGCTGCACGGACACGGCAGCAGCCCCGGCCAGGGCGACCCACTGCGGCACGGCAGGAGGGCGCACAAGGGGAGCGGGCTGAACCGGCGAGGCCTTCTCGACGGAGAAGCGGCGGGGGGCCGCGCCGGCAGGAGGTGCTGAGCGGCGGCGCTGCAGGAGAGACAGCGGCCGGCAGAGGGAGGAACGGCGCGGGCGCCCCTGGCAGCAGGGCCGGCGGCACAGTAGGGGGGAGTTGCAGGGAGGAGGGGCGCAACCGGGCGTGGCGCTTGGTCGAGGTGGCGCAGGGGCGACGGGCAGCAGAGGCCGGAGGGCCAGGGAGCTGGGCCAGGTGCGGTGAGGACGGACACCGCTCCCTGGGAGAAGACCGGCGGCTCCGGCGGCGGGGGTCGCGCAGGGGCAGAGGCCCTGGGCGCGACGAGCGCGACTAGCGCGCCGGGGAGGACCGGCGGCTGAGGGCGCCGGTCGCGCAGGGCGCGACGAGCGCGCAGGGGAGGGGCAGGGGCGCGGCCTGGACAGGCGCCGGGGCGAGGAGGCGCAGAGACGACGGGCGCCGCTCCCTGCGGGCCTGCTGCCTGGTCGAGGTGAGATGACGGGCGCCGCACGCAGGGGGAAGGCCGGCGGCGGCGGACGCGCAGGGGTAGAGGGGCCCTGGGCGCGACGCAGGAGAGGAAGACCGGCGGCCGAGGGAGGCCGGCGGCGGCGTCCGGGGTCGGGACCGGCGGACGCGCAGGGGCAGAGGGGCCCTGGGCGCGACGAGCACGCAGGGGAGGGGAGACGGGAGGCGCGTCGGGGAAGAGGGAGGCTGGCGGCGGGCGCGCAGGGGCAGAGGGGCGCACCGCGCCTGGGCAGGGGACCGGCTGGGGAGCCGGCGGCTGGGAGGGAGAGGGAGTCCGACGGCTGGGGTGCCGGCGGCGGGAGAAGAGGACCGGCGGCGGGAAAACTAACCCTAGCCCTCTGATACCATGTTGGAATATGTGCCCACACCCTAATCAGGGGTTGGGAGTGATATTAAATAGGGAGAGTAACTGGGCCAAGACCCATTACACAGGGGTAGAACGGTCATTACACAGGGAATAACACAAACCCTAACACAAACCCTAGACGGTAGTCTAACAGACATCAATAACAAATAAAGTCCAGATTGTAATCCCTTCGACTAGGCATATCGACAAGATTATTGGTTTCTTCGTGACAAGAATCAAAACAATGGGCGAAACAATATGACTTTCTCCTCCAATGGAAGGTCATCCCACCAACTATCCAGTATATTTCGAAACTAACTAAACCGTCCAGCTTGCTTTTTATCCCCCCAACATTAGCCTACGCCACGAAAAAAAAAAAAGGAGAATAGATCCCTATCGGAGGAGCTAATCCAAGTAGAAGAGTGTCACGATCTTCCGAAGGTTCTTGGCCTCCTGGCATGTTTCCATCAGCAGCTTGCTGTCATGGAACGCGAAGCAGATCACCTGTTGGACCTTGGAGATGATGTCCATATTGCATAACCTGAAGATTGCAACAGTTGCCATTAGACAGAAAGGTGGTATTCTAGTCACAATACATATTTATACAGAGATAAAAAATAAATGTGACTCCTCTTTCAATCCATGTCCTTATGAGAGCCGGCTAAGGCCATGTTCGGTTGCATCTCAGGTGCCGTTTGGTTCACGAAATGTAATGTAAATGGTAATGGTAATGATTCACACTCGAATAACGGCGATAACAAGTTTGAATAAGACGGTATCCATTTGTAGTGTGCTATCGATTACGGTTGAACTTAAACAAACATGATTTAACGTTATCGGTTACTCATTACTACCAATATGTGAACCAAACGACACCTCAATTGGAGGGGATTGAGGGGGATCGAATCCTTTCATACAATTTTGAATAAAAAAGGATTTAATCCCCTTTAGGGCTGGTTTAGCAACCAGAAAATTGGAAGGAATCCATTGGGCTATTCAATTTTGAATAGCAAGGGGATTCCTCCCGATCCCCTTCAATTACCTGGTTACTAAATCAGCTCTCAATCTCCATCAATTTACCCCTAACTGAAAGAGGTGGTGGAGAGGTACAAGATATATATACACTCTAACAAATTGGCAAAAGGCAGACGCTGGTATTCTAAAACACAACTGACTAAACAAAAAAAACACTTGGTCAAGCTAACAGTACAGTATCTACCCTTGGACAGACCCGAATCTAGAGTTATCAAATATTAATCATGGCATCAACCTGTCCACTGCTGGTTTTGATTCAGTGCCTTTTATTCATGCAATAGTTCTGTAAAAGAGGCAGCAGAAAGCCAGAAACTACTGCAAAATCTGCAGAACGTAGTGTTTGGTTCAGTGCAGCGTAATGAAGTTCTGGATTGTACCAGAACCATCAATGATCTATTTGTTGAGTTAAACAAAGTGCAATCTGTTTTGTCCAAAAACAAAGGATGCATAGCACCTGCACTTGTGCGCTCTCTGAGAAGAGGTGCTACTAAATGATACACCGCATGGACCAAATAGGTATATATCCACACTGCAACACCACTGGTAACAGAAATAGAGGGGATAGGAAAACTATGAGCAGTTTGAAAAGGTAGCTCACTGACCTGCTAGCCTCAATTAGTGGCAAATGATCATACTGTGGTTTCTCGATCAAGTTTTGTACCTATAAAATTTTTACAAAATGTTATTGAAGCATTTCAAATTTGTCATGTGGAAAAAATGCATAGGCAGGATGCTACTAAATTCGCAAGGCATGCTATTAGAATTAACACATATGACAGTGAATGCTTAATGATATGGCTTTTGTTTTCTTACGCACAAGAGAGCTGCATATCTTTATATTCTAGCCAGAATCCCAGATATTAGAATAATGCTGATCGTTAACGATTTAAATGCCATGGTGAAACATTCCTAACTAAGTGATCACACTGATTTTTCAGCATACTTGTGATCAACTTTCCACAACTGATTCAATATGCTGAAAATATTGTGATGACTGATGAGCAGTCTACAATTGATACAAAATAACTAAATGCTTATACTAAATATATAGAACAAATGGTAAACTGCATGCATAGGGCCCTATGTATAGCAACAAGTCTGGAACTAAGTAGACTAGAAAATGACCAATTCATAATAGAAACATCAGGAAGTTTCATTTCAGAATAGAAATACCAGGAATTCTTACTTTAGACAACAGTTCTTGGCTTTCAGGAGGCTGCTTCTTTAGGCTTTGAGGTAAAATTACAGTAAGCAGCTCTGGCTTTTCAGCTCTTAAAGCACCCCTGATAACAGCTGCATTTGTTCCAGAAGCACCAGATGTGAATATATGATTTTTCTGCAAATTATACACAAACATTATTAACAATGCTAGAAGGATATAAGATCATATAAAACACACTGGCATATAAATCAGGGAGATCATATGGATGACAACAGAACATAGGAACATACTGTTATGACCATAGCATAGCTCAGGATCTCAATAAGCTGTTGATGCATAAATCCCATGTTGCGGGTTCCAAAGAAACCTATTGCACGAGGTCCTTGCTGCTGAATAGCCAGCAGCTCCTGCATGACCACAAAATAAATGAGATCAGTTCATAGGATAAATCAATTCATAAAGCTCATATATGCTAAGTAGCATTCATTATCAAAATTCTGATTGTATCATACTAACTTGAAAAGGTTTAAAAACCAGTAAAGTTAACTTTTAATAGGAAAATCAGTTCGGTATAAAATGATCAGAAAAAGGTACCTGTAGGTAATCTAGATCTGGGCTAGCCTTGTATTCTGGTTCAGCAACCATTGCAGTGCCCTTTACAAGAGTCTCTACCTGAGTAGGAATCTTTACACCATCATCATCTGGTCCAAACATAACAGTGTCATCCCTTCCTTGACAGCTTACATCTCCTTCATGCCCATCTCTTCGCATGTATCCACAGAGCAACTATACGAGCACAATAAAAACAGCCCTGGCAGTAAATCATTAGTGAAAACCAAATATACTGTAGTATATGAAAATAACAGATTTTTTTTAAAAAAAATAGGTTGAACCCATACCAATTAGTCAAAATTAGCTATCAAGTAATCATGTATCTAGAGTAACACCATAGCACAAGAGAAGCTGCAACCATTTAAAGCAGCATCGGATATCTCTCTATGCAGACGATGTGATAATGTTCCTCAGGTCAGCACATAAAGACATTCTGCTCATATCTCAAATGCTGAAAAATTTTGGGCATGCATCAGGTCTCCAACACCAATCTGTCTAAAAGTTCAATTTGTCCTATCAATTGTTCTTCTGATGATCTGTTGTTGCTTTCTGAGTTATTGGAATGTGAAATCAAGGATTTTCCTTGTAAATATCTTGGGATATCTCTCACTCTCAGGAAGCCAACTAGATCTGACCTGCTACCTTTGATTGATAAGGTAGCAGCCAATCCTCAACCTCCAATTTATGGGCTGGGCATTACGTACTCGCTGGTTATGGTTGCAGAAAACCGATCATGCTCAGCCCTGGGAAGGGCTACCGGTTCATGTGCCTCGTATGGCACATGCTCTTTTTGCTATGGCTGTGGTTACAGAGGTGGGGAGGGATGATCGGTCGATTAATGGTTCCACAGTTGTTGAGCTAGCCCCTAATCTCATTCAGCTTATCCCTAAAAGGGCTAGGGGGCAGCGCACTGTTTCGCAAGCTCTAAATAATAGAAGATGGATTTCTAATATCCAGGGAGCTCTCACAGTGCAGGTGTTAGTGGAGTATCTACGGATTTGGGGTTTGGTGGATGGGATTATTTAGCAGCCCTCACTGCCTGATCAGCACACTTGGAAGCTTTCCAATTCTGGGCAGTACTCAGCCAAGTCTGCTTATAATTCCTTCTTTATTAGATCTATTAAGTTCCCACCTTGGAAACGGATTTGGAAGTCTTCCCCCCCCCCCCAAGCTGGCAATCAAGAACAGGTGCTGGACTGCCGAGAGATTACTCAGTACAGTACAAGAAGACCCCCATTACGGTGGTCGAAAACAAAGAAACAAAAATACTTAAACATGGGCTGCCACATCATAGTGTTTGCCCCCTGTGTGATCAAGGGCAAGAGACCATTCAGCATATTATGTTGAAGTGTATTTTCTCCAGGGATACTTGGACAAGAATCCTGCTATGTGTTGGTCTGGTGGATTTGGCACCTAACCATGACGCCCCTGGGTTTTCAGTGTGGTGGAGCAGAGCTGTAAGAAGGGTGCCTAAAGAGAAAAGGAAAGGGCTCAATTCCCTAATTATTTTGGTAGTATGGTCTTTATGGAAACATTGATAGGAATGCTTGTGTGTTCGATGGTCGGGATCCCAGTGTGTCGGTAATCTGTCAGGAGGTAGAAGCTGAGAGTAGGTTTTCGGTTATGGCTGGAGACAAGGTGCTCCAGGAGCTGCTCGGCAGGGCTTCTTGGCTGCATGCCTGAGCAGCTGGTAGGGTCGTGTTTTGTGTTGTTTAGGGAGTGAGTTGTAACCACTTCCTTTTGGGTTGAGGGCTTGAGGCGAGGTCTACCCCCAAGTGTTGTTTAGGGTGGATTTATACATATGCTATCGATTTTAAACCCAACCCTCCAGAGGCATTACGAAAATATTGAATAAAAGACAATAACAAACCTGACAATAATCCCAAGTATTGGATTCTGAATAAATGGGGTCAGGATGATTCCAATGGAGAATCAAACAGGAGCTCTACTTTATCCTCGGAGCTACACTGTTCACCTTTTGAGCCATGCTAGAGAAAAGCTATAGCACGATCACTTTTGACATGCCATGAGAGTAGCCACATAATATATGTGAAAAATCGTTAACTTTCTGAATGGTATTATTTTTATCATTTCCAGCCAGAAAGTTCCCTAACAACTGATGTCGGTATTGATCCCAAGCTGCTATGTGATTTAGCAGGCATAGCTCGCATGCAAGAAAGGTGTGAATTGGCACTGTCCAAACTTTAGGCACATGATCTAAGCAGCAGATACCAGCAACACAAGTAGGACTAACCATTACCATTGATCGCAAAAAAAAAAAATCAAATCAAATTTTGACTGCTTTTACGATAAGATTTTTGTGTGAACATTGGAAATTCGGTGACGCAGACAGATATGGCAATTTGATGTGACTACAAATCTTGGTTATTGCACATTGCTGATATTCAGCATACGTGTAGGTTGGACTTGAAAAAACAAGAATAACTGTTAAATCCTTTGGCGCACATGGAATTACGATAACAACCAATACCGATACATACTCAATTTGAGACCATATAGTCTGCCATCTATTGATTGATCTCTGAAGGTGTAATAATAAACATGACAAAATTGTCATCACAGTAGCAATGCAATCGAGAAACACTGAAACAGTTTAACAACAAAGCCAGAAAAAGAAAAGGTTCTAGTCCAACCCACGAATCATGCAGACCAAAGAACAAATCAAGTTTATCTGTAGGAAGCAAGTACCCGGTTCAGAACACCCGGCGTCTGCCTCTTGGCCCCCAGAGCGCATCCCAGCACGGCGGCGCCGCGACACCGCGCGGCCGCGGAACAGGGCAAGAAGCCGCTAAGTCTGACGTGAGTTGGCGGCAGCGTCCTCAACGAGGGAAGACAGGCAACGGGCGGCGCGGCGCAAGAACCCGCCATCGTCATCCACTTTCAGGCGTCGATTCCAATCCACAAAGAGGAAGGACGGAGGGAGGCGCTTGAAGCGATGTGTGTGGCGGCGTACCCGGGACAGAACAAGGATGGCTGCGCGGCGCGGCGCTGGTCATGTGGGAGGGGAGGAGGAGAACATTGCTAGGTGGGCTGAGACCTGGGGATGAGAGGAGAGAGGAGAGGAGACGGCACGGCACGGTACCAGTTGGGCTGAGGCCGCAACTTGGCTGGTTTGGTGGCTTCCTCTGGCGGCCTCGCTGGCTGCTGTGGTGCTGGTGCGCGGGTGGGGAGGAGATGGACTGGACGCCTTTGGATAACAGGTGGCGCACCATCTTTGCTTGCCTACTCTCTGCCGGCTCGGCTGCCGCGGTATTCTACGTTTTTTTACATGCTTGTTTGGTTTGGCGGAGCTAGTTTGTACATGAATTATCGAAGCGCTCTCATTGTATCCAGCTCTGATCTAGGATTTTTATGCTAAAGTTCCATCTCATGAACCTAAATGAGTGATGCAAGCATACCTCAAAAACTAAAAAAAAATCGCCACTCCGTATATTTTCCGTAAACCTATATTTTAGGAGCATGTTTTTTTGAATTATAATTTGTTTAGATTATATAATCTAACTTATTTTAAACTAACTTAGAATATATTTATTTGGAATTTATAATCTGCCTCGATTATATAATCTAACTTATTTTAAACTAACTCTTAGTTCAAAATAAATTGAATTATATGCTAAATTTCTAACTCATGAACCTAAATGAGTGATGGAAGCATACCTCAAAACTCAAAAAAAAAAATTTGTCACCCCGTATATTTACGGTAAGCCCATATTTTAGAGGCATGTTTGTTTAGATTATAATTTATTTAGATTATATAATATAACCTATTTTGAACTAACTTAGAACATATTTATTTAGAATTTATAATTTAACCATATTATATAATCTAACTTATTTTAAACTAACTCTTAGTTCAAAATAAATTGAATTATATAATCTATATAAATTATAATTCCAAACAAACAACCCTTTAGTTTAGAATAAGTTAGATTATATAATCTAGATAGGTTATAATTTCAAACAAACAAATCTTAAGATATGTCATCTAAAAATAGAGAGGTATTTTGTGAACGAAAGTCCAAACAACAAGATTTTTTGAGTAGTGAGAAATGTGGATGACATATATTGTCCACTTACAAGATTTTTTGCAAAAGCTAAGGGCTCCTTTAGAAGGCATCATTTGTTAAGCATAGGGATAGGAAAAATGTAGAATTATAGTTGCATGACACTTGCGATTCTATAGAAAATTTATAGAAATCCTCCAAAATCTCACTACAATAGTCCATTTCATAGAAATTTTATAGAATTTATAGGAATTCAATCCTTTATTTCAAAGGGCCAAAAATTTTATATAGGATTTCAATTTTTTTCACTTTTCCTTTATTCCAAATAAGGTCTAAACCTGTTCAGCTAATCGGCTTTTAAGGCACATGGCTCTTTGGGGGGCTCCATCTTTGGCTCATCGTGAAGCCCTATCAAATCATCAAAAAATGACTTCTCATGAGAGTCCTTCAAAAGCTAGAGGTGTTTACTTGTTGGAAGCCAGAGGACAAAAAAAAAAACCCAGCTTCTACCTGCTCCTACATTTTCATCATACACCATTCAGAAAAAAACACACAGGAGAACGAATTACAAATAGCTCTGACTGAACGTCTGGACGAAATAATGCCTGATCCCAACCGATCATTACCAAAGCATGGAGATACCAGGATATGTACAGCCGCTGAATAACTTGGCAAATCAATTATTGCTCAATCTAATTCCATCAACACAGGGACAGGGACGCAAACATCATGTACTATCTACACTACAGCTCATCATGGGTTTCTGCCTTATCAGCGGTGGCGGCAGCAGGCTGCTGACGCTCGAGTAGGTAGCGAGCTGCCAGCGCCGCCTGCCCGGCCGCGCCGTAGGGGAGGGCGTCTTCGTTGACGGTGAAGTAGGGGGAGTGGTGGGGCGCCTGCGGCCCGCGCGTCTCGTTGTACATGCCCACGAAGTAGTAGTAGGTGGAAGGGACCGCCTCGGCGTAGAACGCGAAGTCCTCGGCGCCCATCAGCGGCTGCCTGTCCCTCACGTTCCTCGAGCCGACCATCTCGCCGGCCACGTTCACGAAGAAGTCGTGGAGCTCGGGGCTGTTGATGGTCGGCGGGAAGAAAGGACGGTCCTTGCTGAGGAAGTCCACGGCAGCGCTGCAGCGCTGCACGCTAGCTTGAGACACAATCACCTGAGACATGAGAAACAGAGTAGCTTACTGAGGTCCACTCGCAGTCTCCTCTGCACGACAGTCCACACTGAAACTAAAATTGCGTGACTTCAGAGAAGAATATAGCTGGGAACTCAGGGCAGGTGAGTAGGTGACTGTCAAGAGTTCTGACCCAGATACTTTCATCTACAAATCTACCGACCCATAATAACAATCAGGAAACCATTACCAAGGTGAAAGCTACAAGCCTACAGCTACAGCTGTAATTTTCATTGAAAGGAAAATTGTGAAATAAAAATAAATCTATTATGTGTACTCAAACAACAATTTACATGTGGGTCTGTATCCATGCAACTTTCCAAAAATTGAGCTTATTCATGAGAACAAGCGCCAGGAACTGCTCTTGTCTTATAACAGCACTACAATCTAGCAAAATGCGGAATAAGGGAATGCACCAAATTTTAGATTATTTGTTTATGGTAGCATTGGTCGTGGTATATATTTATTAAATTAGGTGACAGCACAGAGGATGACATGGCACTTGCAAGTTGCAAGTACCCACTTCTCTAAAGCTATAGATGAAATATGCAGATCGATCTATTTAAACTTACTTCTGTAGTTAGGCATAGTGACAGATTATCTAGCAACTTCAAGTAGCCAAATATTGAATGCAGTTTTGTGTCCTTTATTTTTGTCTAAGAGAACCTAATCGCACAAAATAATTAAGAATTGACTACTGAAAGAGTAACACAAAGTTCCTTACCTCTTCAATCCGCTGCTTCAATTGATTAAAACTCTCTTTCAGAAAGGCTCGGAAGGTGCCACCTATAGTTACCGAATCAGGGATCACATTGAAGGCTCCACCTCCTTGAAACTTTCCAACTGTCACAACCTGCACAACACAGAATGGATCCAAATAAAAAAAATATATAAAGTGGACTACTGGAGTGTAAATAAGGATAAATTGCCTAAGGTTCAACATAACAAAAATACAACAGTCAGTGCACTTAACAAAATGATGGGAACCTAGGAGTAATGTACTGGATAAAAGAATCATATAATTCGTGTGATGCAAAATCATTTTTGCATATGAAACTACAATTTCTATATTGAACAATTTAAGAGCTTAAAGCTTAAGTTCTGAATAGTATACAGCAATGTGTAAGAAATACTCTGTGCTGCCTAGGTATAACAAGTCCAGGTAAATTAGGGCCGTCCTCCTTGGTAGTTTCCATGTTAGGACAATGATTAAAAGTTCAACAAGACCTTGACAAATTTCATATAGATCTCGCAACACATGGAAGAATAATTCTACCTTGTTTGTTCTGCTCTGGTTCTGTAATTTAGACCAACAGGGCAGAAGTTCCAATAAAGGGAGCTATGTAGATCATATAGATAGATAGATATAGATAATGCCAATCAACAAAATGATTCCATGCTTGGCAATTTATTGCATATAACAAAAAATTAAGTCATCCAAGGATAGGGACGGTACCTGTGAGTCCAAGGGATCAGCTTCTCGAGAAACAAGTTGCTGAAGGCTCACAATAACATTTGAGGCAGCCAATATCGGATCTATAGTGTGATGAGGAAGTGCAGCATGTCCTCCCTTTCCACTTATTACGGCCTCAAAGAATCCACTCCCAGCCATAATAGGCCCTGGCCTGGATGCCAGCACACCAATAGGCACAGAGTCAGCTATATGAAGCCCAAAAATGGCATCTATGTTTTCCACAGCTCTGTCTTCTATCATTTTCTTGGCCCCACCGCCACCTTCCTCAGCTGGTTGGAAGACAAGAACTACTGTACCCTACATTAATAAAGAAAATATATTCATAACCATAGAAATTCATAGGGTGATAAAAATTCAAAGATTACAAGATAGTTCATATAACTGATATGGACGAAACTGAACTAAGTGATTTAATCATCGTTCAAAAAAACTAAACGGATTATTAAGAAGATTTCTCAATGTGGACTTTCTAGGATTAGTTATGTGCTGCCTAAACATAATTACTTAATTAATATTGGGTGACTAAATGTGGATGCATGATTTCCCTACAAACAGAAACATAAGCAATTGACTAAAAGCATCTACTGTAACCAATAAAAAGGCAGAGAAATAGCAGTATTGCATTTCATAGATCTACACCTGTGACAAAAAAATGACTTCCTTAGACTAAAAGAAGCTACCTCTTACTCAGTAATTGAGTAAGAAATGACTTCCTTAGATAACATAGCATCCATTTAACCTATACAAAATATAAGGAAGCTACCAATAGATAATATTATGATACACTCAGTAGTCTTGGGGTCAAGAAATTTAAAAGTAAAATTGGGTAATAAGTACTAGATTAGATATTTCTTTTTAAACAAATAATAACTCCAAAAATACAGAGTTTTCATCTTTATCATTTGCTCAAAGCTACAAAGGATTGGGAACATGTAGTTTAATGCAATTAAAGCAAGGAAAGGATATAAATATACAAATGTTAGGCAGCTTATATAATTTTTTAAGGCTCTTCTATCATCGTTTAATCAACAAAACTCTCTTATCATTGCAACAAATACAGAACAGGTGCTAGGTAAACCATCAAAATTTATATATACGACCAAAAAAAAATACATCAAATCAAATAGACATCCATGTTTGCCAAAATGAAGGATTGGACATCCAACTGACCCTTGCTAATACTCCAACAATCAATGATTTATCATATTTAAATTTATTCAGATATCTCACTCAAAGTTTGAAGAGAGAATTTCAATTGTTTCAAAACTTTTCATTATACAGTGAGAAATTCCCATTGCTTTATATAAGAAAAATACTGTAACTAACCTTCAACTCATCACGATGCTCCTGAAGAATCTTAGCAGATCCCAACAGCATAGCAACATGTGCATCATGTCCACATCCATGCATCTTCCCAGGGACTTTGCTCTTGTGTTCCCACTCCACACTTTCCTGTAAAACAGGACATCAATTTTAACTGGTGGACAAGTACAAGATAATCATACTTCTTTGAGCAGATGTAATTTACTACAATTAAATTATCAAGAAAAAATAATTTAAATTTATCCCACAATAATATTTAAATTTGGAGATCAGTACATCCAGAAGCAACCCATCATATAATCAATCCCACTGCAGGAAACATGGACCTATGTCACCAGAAAAATACATCTAAAACGTATCAATAGCGGACTCTTCGAGAGCTAGTAAAACAAAAGCGAATGAGGATATTTTCACATTGACCAAGAGAAGAAACCAGCACATGCGTGCAATAAATTTTAATCATATCAATCAGGTTCAAGAACCCAATAATTATGCCATACACAGAAATCACATATTTGTCATGTCAATCACCACCTGGGACATGACGGAAGTCTCACAAGACTTTTTCTTTGAATGAATCACACGACTGTTGTTACAGATACACATAGGCAGCCCATGCCATTAATTTCAGTAACAAGCCAAGGTTTTTTTTCTGTATATTTCTAATCAGGAAGGGCAGCTAGGGAACTACCTAGGAGCAGGTGCACACCTATTCTTCCCTTACCGGTTACTAGGACATCTCACATCTGCCATTCTGCCAAGAATGGACTATATACATGCATAGTACTCGATACTTCAATTGATCATTTCCATATGGCACGTGCTGGCCTCGATGGTCACTAGTCCTTACTTTGTATTGCGCCGCAACAAATTTTAATGGATAATGAATTCTAAAAAGAATTACCAGTGAGCAAGTTTTAGCCTTTCGTTTTAAATAATCCAAGTTCCAAGCTCGCGGTTGAAACAGAAACGGATTCGATAACCAGAGCAGAGACATTTGCCTTTATCCTTAGAAAAAAGCAAGCAATAATTTCTTTTCCAGAATCCGCAGCGAAATCAAGAAGCAGAGGAGAAAAAAAAGGAAGGCGGTTACAGTTACAGACCTGCAAGGGCAGCGCGTCCATGTCCG
Organism: Zea luxurians; assembly: GCA_029449295.1. NCBI lineage: Eukaryota > Viridiplantae > Streptophyta > Magnoliopsida > Poales > Poaceae > Zea > Zea luxurians. The sequence goes on along the minus strand of JAOPSE010000023.1, from coordinate 25,355,192 downwards.
CCCGCAGAGCAACGAAGGGCGGACCGCCGGTGCCGACTGTTGCTACCACGCCGGTGACGGCGAAGGGGTGCCTGTAGGGGATCCCCATGGCGTCGAGCTCCCGGCGCACGAGCTCGCTGGTCTGGAACTCCTCGTACCCCAGCTCCGGGTTCTCGTGGATCCGCCGCCGCACCCCGACCATCCAGTCCGCGAAGGCCGGCTCCTTGGCAAGGCGCAGGAGCTCCGCCGGGTCCTGCAGCACCGGCGGCCCCGCCGCCAGAGACGGCGAGACCGCGGCGGCGAGGACGGCGAGGGTGAGGAGGCCCGCGGCGGCCATGGGTTGTTGGCTCGGGTGGGTCTGGATCGCTGACAAGGCGGGTGGGTCTGGGCGGCGGCTGGTTTATTTTGATTACGATATTTCCAAATGCATGCCACGATGCAACTGCGTTTTTCGTGTGCCGATCGTGCGTGCGCGATCGTTTCTGCTTTTCATTGTCTGGCCCTCTCGGGTAGTCTTTTGTTTCAAGGCGTCTATCTACGACTGCTGGTTGTACTGATGGACCGATTGGTTCTTGTTGTCCAGCCACTTGCAGGGTGGCACTTGCTCAGGGGTAGTTGGGCACGTCTCCCAGTCTACCTAGTAGTGACGGATGCAGGGTAAAATAGGAGTAAGAGCACACTTGTAAGAACGATTATCAAAATATTAAGAGATATTTACATGGTTGCTCTGCTCATAACTTTATCTTTATTTTTACAAAAAAATATTGGATCTATAACATTAAAAGATCTACAATATAGAAAAAATACCACCAAAATATTAAACTATATATTAGTAGCATTGAAAAGTTGCTCCTGTTATGGATTTCTACCATCCACGTTAAATCAACGTTTGATCTGGTGAAAAGAAAAGAAAATCAATTGAAAAATAGAAAAACTCACGCGCGCGCACCTGCAGCCTAACCCAGACACCCAGCCCACTCATGCAAGCACCCTGGAAACACACGCACACACCAGCCGCACAAGAAACGAAGGCGGCGGCCCGCGGCGTGCTTCCTCGGAGGTTGCAGCGGCTCTTTCTCTCTCTCTCTTTTTTTTTTCTCCTTGATGCACACCTCTGCTTCCTTCCCTCATTTTGCCTCTTGTTACTCTCCTTCTCGTGCTCTGGTTTCTTCATTTAAAACCTAGTTTTGGGGGATTTTGCAATGCCAAGACAAGGCAGTGGGGATTTGAGCAGGGATGGATGTCGACGAAGTTCCAGAAGGGTAATCTCCTCTGGTCCTCTATAATCTTCCTCGGATTTGTACTTATTATTCTAGTATTTGTGTGTGGTAGTATATGGCTGTGTGAAGGGAACCAGAAGGACCTGAGATTGTTTGCTCCTTTCTGTCTATTTGTTTTGTTCTTGCATTGTAGGATCCGAAGAATGCTTGTAGAGTTGAGGTCAATATCAATGCATACTTCAGCTTTAATTAAAGATGGAAAAAAGGTGTACAATCGAGGTAGGGTTGTGAGCTGGGTTGTTGATTCAGAAGAGTATGCCATCATTGATCTGGAAAAGAATATCACTCCGTACTTTATATGGGACGACAATCAGAAGGCAAATTTCTAGGTTCTAACTGGTTCTGATTTGACATGCTTGTTAACTTCAGATAGTCAGCTTCTTGACTTACTAAGGGCATCTCAACTAGTGAAGTTCCTAATGATAGTGAGCAGGTGTGAGGGGAATGAGATACCTGTTGCAGTGAACATGGATGTCGAGGACATACCTAGTGCAACGAATGTTGTTGAGGATATGCAAATTGGGGAATTTAAATGGGCAGAAGTAGCAGAATATGGAGAAACAACTGCAGGTCCACTGATGGTTGAAGAGGACGAAAAGGAACACTTCATGACCGTTGGATGTGATTGAAAGAAAAATGTGCCCTTAGATCATTTCCATATTGTTTTGATGATTGGAAGCACAACACACTTGGTGAGAACTAACAAATGTTAAGCAAAGTGACAGGAACTCAATTAAGTCAAGTCCAAAAAGAGCAAAAGGAGTTCAGCTGAAACGAGTACTGCACCAGCTGTGGGTGCACCGGACACTGTTCGGTGCCCAGGCTGGCTCAGCAACAAACTCGCTGCTCTCGAGAATCGCCGAGGACGCTGCGGCTAAAATTCACCGGAGTGTCCGGTGAGCCAACAACGTCCAAGCCAACGGTCGGCAGCGCGATCGGCGCGCAATTAACGGGCGACGCATGGCCAGAGGCAATGGTCACTAGGCCGCACCAGACTGTCCAGTGTGCACCGGACAGCGTCCGGTGTGCCAAGAGGACCGAGGGTTCAACGGTCGGCTTCGCCAAAGAAGGAAACAAATCGTGCACTGTTCATGTCCGTTGGATGTGATCCTCATGGAGATGAGCCAACTGGAGTAGATGAAGAGTGGATGTACTACAAAAATTTAGATTCTGTGTTTCATGATGCAAATCCAATAGAGGTGCAGAAAAAAGAAGACATAGACTTCGATACTGAATGTGTTCCTGAAGATGAGTTTACTATGATAGATGATTGTGTTGTGCCTCACACAACACATCATAGTGAGAATCTAATCATTAAGGAAGGCTAAACATGAAGAGCCGAGGGCTGCACTATGATATCAAGAGAAGTGGTCCCATGTCAGCTGAAATATCAGGTACAATAAAGAAAGGGAAGACTTGGAGGTATGGGGTTGACCTTGCCAAAAGAGAATGTGGTTGTGGATAATGGGAGTTGTCAGGGAAACCATGTACTCATGCTATATACTTATTTGGGACAGTGAAACAACGCATGAGACAATTAAACATTGAGGATTTTGTGCATGACTACTATTCAGTAGAGAGGTTCAAGATGGTGTATCAGTTTCAGATTAATCTAATGAGTGACAAGTCTGGATGGCCAAAGGTTGATGTTGGGATTGAAATGATTCCTCTACCACTACAGAGGGCTGCCGGTATACCTAGGAAGCAAAGGATCAAGGCTAGTGGAGAGCCAGGAAAACGAGGACCACATCAATGCAAAAGGTGCTTTCAATTTGGACACGTTGAGAAGGGTTGTAATGCAACTCAAGCTGAATTAGAACAAGAGCTTCCACCACCTCGTCCAAAAAAAGGAAAAAAACCAAGGTAATGTGATAATTTTGTTTCTTATATGTGCTGCAATGTGTTCTTTCATTAATTCAATTTGTCCCTCATAGGAAAAGCAAACATGAAGATGGAGCTGTTGAAGCCTCTAGAAATGATGCTCAGGCATCCATGTCAGTTGTTGAACCATCTCCAATGCCTCATTCAAGTGCAGGGGTAACTACTAGAAGGATGGCGTCTCTATCTCCAACTAGCCCAAGTGTAACAACTAGAAAAATGGCTACTATTTCACCTGGAGGAATCAGTCAGAGGCTCATCATTGAGTAGATGAATTAGCAAACTTAGTATGCGACTTTTGATATTTTTTTATGAAAGATAATGTGTGCAAGTGCAACTATGGTGCTACAGAATGCATTTTATAGGTTGATATTTGTACATGTCTTGCTTAAGGGAAATGGGGTTGGAGTAGAGGCGTTATGCTCTACCAATAGAGTTTGTGAAGTGTCGTGTAGTTTTTTAGTCATCGAACGTGGAGTTAACGGCAATGGCAGAAATCTATAACTGACTAATACTTTGATGGTATTTTTCTGATCTTTAATCTTTCAATGGTATTTTTCTATAGTGTGGATCTTTTAATGGTACAGATCCAATTCTCCCTTTTTTTACTCCTGTTTTCCGAACTTTAAATTGTTTTCCTTCTTTTTTTTTTGAAACTAAACTTCTGTTTGCCCCTATTCTAGACTACTTATTAAGAAGGTAAGAGTAGTCTGTCTTCCTTACGTTCTGCCGTTCTGCCATCCTTCAATCTCCACCGTCCATCCCACATCCATGTTTTTCGTGCGTCGTTCGTCAGCCGTACTGCGTGCGTCGCCTCCCGTTCGCCCCGTCCGCGCGAGCAACCTCAGCCCCCTCCCGTTCGCAGTTCTCCTCGCGCGCTGGCAACCGCTCCTCGGTCCCGCTCGACTCGCTCCTGCTCCACCTCACCGCGCCCACCCCCGCGTCGCGGCGGTCGCACCAGACGCCGACGCCGCCGCACTCCTTCCTCTCCCCCGCCGCGCAGGCGCTGGTGCTCGCCATCTCCTCGCACCCGCTCCCCACGCTCGCGGCCTTCCTGGCCTCCCGCCGCGACGAGCTCCTCCGCGCCATGGGCGAGTCCAACCTCGAGGTTGCTCCATGTACCAGCGCCCAGATCCCACGCTTGGCGAGATGAACTTGCTGGGGATGGGGTCTGAGCCTCGGCCTCGACCCGGATCTCCCCCATCCTCTCCCCCAACTCTGGTGAGGACTCTCGCCCGTGGTTGCCGCTCCCCGTACAAGGCAGTTGGTATTCCTCTCGCGTTCTCTGTGAAGCTAACAAGGTGGGCGGCGATATGCACTTCTCCGGTGTAGGCAAGGCTGGATCCAAGGGCGGTGCTCGAGGATAAAGGGTATGTGCAGGTGGTGTCACTGCTGTGAAGTCCGTACCGGAGCGCAGAGCTAGCGTTGGTCATCGTCGTCGCCTTGTGCTGCAGGTTCATTCACAACCGCATAAGAAGCCTCGCTTCATGGAAAGGTAGCTCCAGTTCTTCTTGTCTGCTCAACCTTGTTAGATCTGTGATTGCCTTGCAAAGAGGTGGCACAATGGTAACGACTTAGCAGAATAGCCGATTGGTTAGGGATAGTTAGCTCCTGATTCATTTTGTTTTTGACCACGAAATCTCAGATACCCTTGTGGACGCTATTTGTGTTGTATAGTTTTAATTCGGTAGAACATTATAACATCAGAAGTTGACCACGCAATGCAGTTCTTTAAACATGTTTTAGTAGCGAAATTTGAGGGACTGGTAGGGCTTGTTAGGTAAAAAAAGCCATAATAATACCAGCAAACCTCTATCAGTTATAGTACCTGTCGGAAGGTTGTCGGGCGCCGTTGCAGCATGACTTCCAGAAGCACCAACGCCACGCTGGCCAAGATCTCGTCGACCACACACACCGCTGTTGATGCAGTCTGGAGAGGCTTCTTGCATATTTGACTGACTGTGATTATGGTATGGAGGTTTGGTTGCTTTGGAGAGGAAGCAAAAGGCATCGATGCGTTGAAAAGGTCTTTTGTTTCCTTCTTATGCCATCTTATTTTATTTTATTTTATTTGAATACTCAATTAAATTGGACATGTCTACGAACATCTGGTTCAGAGCCCTGAACTAAAATAGCTCCATGCCTCCACTATTTGTTTGCATGAATTTAAAATGTGTGTTACTTGGTTTACGGAGAATTTTAACCTGTTTTTAATTGAACATGCCATTTGACTTACTATTTAGCTTTACATTTGAATGCTCCTCTTATTCTAGGATACTTTTAAGTGTTTCATCAACGATGTCTGAATATTTTGTTGTCAAATTATCGTAGGACTATTTGGATGCCAAATTCAAGGAAATAGGGCACAACAACATGTACTCCCCTCATGCTACTGATAGTCGCCTAGAGGGGGGGTGAATAGGGCGAAACTGAAATTTACAAAAATAATCACGACTACAAGCCGGGTTAGCGTTAGTAGTAAAGAAACGAGTCCGCGAGAGAGGTCGCAAAACAAATCGTAAGCAAATAAGAGTGTGACACGAGGATTTGTTTTACCGAGGTTCGGTTCTCGCAAACCTACTCCCCGTTGAGGAGGCCACAAAGGCCGGGTCTTTTTCAACCCTTCCCTCTCTCAAACGATCCCACGGATCGAGTGAGCTTTCTCTTCTTCTCAATCAACCGGGAACAAAACTTCCCGCAAGGGCCACCACACACTTGGTGCCTCTTGCCTTGGTTACAATTGAGTGATGATCTCAAGAACAAATGAGAAAGAAAGAAAGCGATCCAAGCGCAAGAGCTCAAAAGAACACGACAAATCTCTCTCGCTAGTCACTAAGGGCTTGAGTGGAATTGGAGAGGATTTGATCTCTTTGTATGTGTCTAGAATTGAATGCCTAGCTCTTGTAAGTGGTTGAGAGTTGGAAAACTTGGATTGCCATGAATGTGGGGTGGTTGGGGTATTTATAGCCCCAACCACCACAAGTGACCGTTGGCTGGAGTCCTCTGTTCGATGGCGCACCGGACAGTCCGGTGCACACCGGACAGTCCGGTGCCCCTGCCACGTCACGGTTGCCGTTGGATTCTGACCGTTGGAGCTTCTGACTTGTGGGCCCTTCTGGGTGTCCGGTGCACACCGGACATGCACTGTTTGATGTCCGGTGCACCGGCATGGACGATCCTGACGTCTGCGCGCGCTGCACGCGCATTTAATGCACCGCAGGGAGCCGTTGGCGCCGCAGGGAGCCGTTGCTCCGCTGGTACACCGGACAGTCCGGTGCACACCGGACAGTCCGGTGAATTTTAGCGGAGCGGCTGCCGAGCAAACCCGAGGCTGGCGAGTTCCGGAGGCCGCGTTTCCTTGGAGCACCGGACATGTCCGGTGCACACCGGACAGTCCGGTGAATTATAGCGCGCCGGCTTCCGAGAAATCCCGAGGGTGAAGAGTTTGAAGTCGAAGTCCTCTGGCCGCACCGGACAGTCCGGTGCACACCGGACAGTCCGGTGCCTCCGGCCAGAGGAGCCCTCGGTTGCCTTGCTGCTCCTTTGTTGAATCCAACACTTGGTCTTTTTATTGGCTGATTGTGAACCTTTTGCACCTGTATAACTTATGCACTAGAGTAAACTAGTTAGTCCAATGTTTGTGTTGGGCAATTCAACCACCAAAATTATTTAGGAACTAGGTCTAAGCCTAATTCCCTTTCAATCTCCCCCTTTTTGGTGATTGATGCCAACACAAACCAAAGCAAATATAGAAGTGCATAATTGAACTAGTTTTCATGATGTAAGTGCAAAGGTTGCTTGGAATTGAGCCAATATAAACTTATATGATGCGCATGGATGGTTTCTTTGTTTTTGACATATTGGACCATATTTGCACCACGAGTTTTGTTTTTGCAAATTCTTTTGTAAATTCTTTTCAAAGTACTTTTGCAAGATAGTCAAAGGTAAATGAAAAAGATTTTGCAAAGCATTTTCAAGATATGGAATTTTCTCCCCCTGTTTCAAATGCTTTTCCTTCGACTAATCAAAACTCCCCTTCAAATAAGGTCTCCTCTTAGTGTTCAAGAGGGTTTTAAGACATCAATTTTGAAAAAACTATTTGCTCCCCCTTTAGAACACAAAGAGATACCAATTTTGAAATTTTCCAATTGAAAATCATCAAATTTATAAAACTGTCTGGTGGTGCTGGTGCGGGCGGTCCTTTTGCTTTGGGCTCATATCTTCTCCCCCTTTGGCATGAATCGCCAAAAACGGAATCATTAGAGCCCATGAAGTACATTCTCCCCCTTGAAATAAATGAGTGAAGGTTAAACCAACGTTGGAGAGATGATGCGGAGCGACGGCGAAGGATGAGTAGTAGAACGGAGTGGAAGCCTTTGTCTTCGCCGAAGACTCAAATTCCCTTTCAATACACCTATGACTTGGTTGAAATACACTTGAAAACACATTAGTCATAGCATATATAAAAGAGACATGATCAAAGGTATATTCATGTGCTATGCGTGCAAGACTAGCAAAAGAAATTCCTAGAATCAAGAATATTAAGCTCATGCCTAAGTCGGGTAAAAGATTGTTCATCAAGTGGTTTGGTAAAGATATCGGCTAATTGATCTTTAGTATTAATATAAGAAATCTCGATATCCCCCTTTTGTTGGTGATCCCGAAGAAAATGATACCGAATGGCTATGTGCTTAGTGCGGCTGTGCTCGACGGGATTGTCGGCCATTTTGATTGCACTCTCATTGTCACATAGCAAAGGGACTTTGGTTAATTTGTAACTGTAGTCCCGCAGGGTTTGCCTCATCCAAAGCAATTGCGCGCAACAATGGCCTGCGGCAATATACTCGGCTTCGGCGGTGGAAAGAGCGACCGAATTTTGCTTCTTTGAAGCCCATGACACCAAGGATCTTCCCAAGAACTGGCAAGTCCCCGATGTGCTCTTCCTGTTAATCCGACACCCCGCCCAATCGGCATCCGAATATCCAATCAAATCAAAAGTGGATCCCCGAGGGTACCAAAGCCCAAACTTAGGAGTAAAAGCCAAATATCTCAAGATTCGTTTTACGGCCGTAAGGTGTGATTCCTTAGGGTCGGCTTGGAATCTTGCACACATGCAAACAGAAAGCATAATGTCCGGTCGAGATGCACATAAATAGAGCAATGAACCAATCATCGACCGGTATACCTTTTGATCCACGGACTTACCTCCCGTGTCGAGGTCGAGATGCCCATTAGTTCCCATGGGTGTCTTGATGGGCTTGGCATCCTTCATTCCAAACTTGCTTAGAATATCTTGAGTATACTTGGTTTGGCTGATGAAGGTGCCCTCTTGGAGTTGCTTCACTTGGAATCCTAGGAAATACTTCAATTCCCCCATCATCGACATCTCGAATTTCTGTGTCATGATCCTACTAAATTCTTCACATGTAGATTTGTTAGTAGACCCAAATATGATATCATCAACATAAATTTGGCATACAAACAAATCATTGTCAAGAGTTTTAGTGAACAAAGTAGGATCGGCTTTGCCGACTTTGAAGCCATTTGCAATGAGGAAATCTCTAAGGCATTCATACCATGCTCTTGGGGCTTGCTTGAGCCCATAAAGCGCCTTAGAGAGCCTATAAACATGGTTAGGGTACTCACTGTCTTCAAAGCCGGGAGGTTGCTCAACATAGACCTCCTCCTTGATTGGTCCATTGAGGAAGGCACTCTTCACGTCCATTTGGTAGAGCTTGAAGCCATGGTAAGTAGCATAGGCTAATAATATACGAATTGACTCAAGCCTAGCTACGGGTGCATAGGTTTCACCAAAATCCAAACCTTCGACTTGTGAATACCCCTTGGCCACGAGTCGAGCTTTGTTCCTAGTCACCACACCATGCTCGTCTTGCTTGTTGCGGAAGACCCACTTGGTTCCTACAACATTTTGATTAGGACGTGGAACTAAGTGCCATACCTCGTTCCTTGTGAAATTGTTGAGCTCCTCTTGCATTGCCATCACCCAATCCGAATCTTGAAGTGCCTCCTCTACCCTGGTTGGCTCAATAGAGGAAACAAACGAGTAATGTTCACAAAAATGAGCAACACGAGATCGAGTAGTTACCCCCTTATGAATGTCGCCGAGGATGGTGTCGACGGGGTGATCTCGTTGAATTGCTTGGTGGACTCTTGGGTGTGGCGGCCTTGGTTGTTCATCCTCCTTGTCTTCTTCATTTGAATCTCCCCCTTGATCGTTGCCGTCATTTTGAGGTGGCTCATCTTCTTGATTTTCTTGTTCAACATCTTGAGCCTCCTCCTCAACTTGAGTTGGTGGAGATGCTTGCATGGAGGAGGATGGTTGATCTTGTGCATTTGGAGGCTCTTCGGATTCCTTAGGACACACATCCCCGATGGACATGTTCCTTAGCGCTATGCATGGAGCCTGTTCTTCACCTACATCATCAAGATCAACTTGCTCTACTTGAGAGCCGTTAGTCTCATCAAACACAACGTCACAAGAAACTTCAACAAGTCCTGAGGACTTGTTAAAGACTCTATATGCCCTTGTGTTTGAGTCATATCCTAGTAAAAAGCCTTCTACAGTTTTAGGAGCAAATTTAGATTTTCTACCTCTTTTAACAAGTATAAAACATTTGCTACCAAAAACTCTAAAATATGAAATATTGGGCTTTTTACCGGTTAGGAGTTCATAAGATGTTTTCTTGAGGATTCGGTGAAGATATAACCGGTTGATGGCGTAGCAGGCGGTGTTGACCGCCTCGGCCCAAAACCGATCCGGTGTCTTGTACTCATCAAGCATGGTTCTTGCCATGTCCAATAGAGTTCGATTCTTCCTCTCCACTACACCATTTTGTTGAGGAGTGTAGGGAGAAGAGAACTCATGCTTGATGCCCTCATCCTCAAGAAAGCCTTCTATTTGAGAGTTCTTGAACTCCGTTCCATTGTCGCTTCTAATTTTCTTGATCCTTAAGCCGAACTCATTTTGAGCCCGTCTCAAGAATCCCTTTAAGGTCTCTTGGGTTTGTGATTTTTCCTGCAAAAAGAATACCCAAGTGAAGCGAGAATAATCATCCACAATTACAAGGCAATACTTACTACCGCCGATGCTTATGTAAGCAATCGGGCCGAACAAATCCATGTGAAGAAGCTCCAGTGGCCTGTCGGTAGTCATGATGTTTTTGTGTGGATGATGGACACCAACTTGCTTCCCGGCTTGGCAAGCGCTACAAATCCTGTCTTTCTCAAAATGAACATCGGTTAGTCCCAAAATGTGTTCTCCCTTTAGAAGTTTGTGAAGATTCTTCATTCCAACATGGGCTAGTCGACGGTGCCATAGCCAACCCAAGTTAGTCTTAGCAATTAAGCATGTGTCGAGTTCAGCTCTTTCAAAATCAACTAAATATAGCTGACCCTCTAACACACCCTTAAATGCTATTGAATCATCACTCCTTCTAAAGACAGTAACACCTGTATCAGTAAAAAGACAGTTGTAGCCCATTTGACATAATTGGGATACGGAAAGCAAATTGTAATCTAATGAATCTACAAGAAAAACATTGGAAATAGAATGGTCAGTAGATATAGCAATTTTACCCAAACCTTTGACCAAACCTTGATTTCCATCCCCGAATGTGATAGCTCGTTGGGGATCTTGGTTTTTCTCATATGAGGAGAACATCCTTTTCTCCCCTGTCATGTGGTTTGTGCACCCGCTGTCGAGTATCCAACTTGTGCCCCCGGATGCATAAACCTACAAAACAAGTTTAGTTCTTTGTTTTAGGTACCCAAACGGTTTTGGGTCCTTTAGCATTAGATACAAGAACTTTGGGTACCCAAACACAAGTCTTGGAGCCCTTGTGTTTGCCCCCAACAATTTTGGCAACTACCTTGCCGGATTTGCTAGTCAAAACATAAGATGCATCAAAAGTCTTAAATGAAATAGCATGATCATTTGATGCATTTGGAATTTTCTTTCTAGGCAACTTGGCATGGGTTGGTTGCCTAGATCTAGATGTCTCACCCTTATACATAAAAGCATAATTAGGGCCAGAGTGAGACTTCCTAGAATGAATTTTCTTAATTTTACTCTCAGGATACCCGGCAGGGTACAAAATGTAACCCTCGTTATCCTGAGGCATGGGAGCCTTGCCCTTAACAAAGTTAGACAAGTTCTTAGGAGGAGCATTAATTTTGACCTTGTCTCCCCTTTGGAAGCCAATGCCGTCCTTAATGCCCGGGCGTCTCCCATTATAGAGCATGCTTCTAGCAAGTTTAAATTTTTCATTTTCTAAGTCATGCTCTCTAATCTTAGCATTAAGTTGTGCTATGTGATCATTTTGTTTCCTAATTAAAGCTAGGTGATCATGGATAGCATCAACATCAATATTTCTACATCTAGTACAAATGGAAATATGCTCAACATTAGATGTAGAAGGTTTGCAAGATTTTAGTTCAACAACCTTAGCATGCAACAAATCATTTTTAGCTCTAAGGTCGGAAATAGTAGTATTGCAAACATCAAAATCCTTAGCTTTAGCAATTAATTTCTCATTCTCATTTCTAAGGCTAGCGATGGAAGCATTCAATTTATCAATCCTAGCAAGTAAATTAACATTATCATTTCTAGGATCAATGCAAACATGAGAATCAACCTTAGCAATTAAATTGGCATTTTCATTTCTAAGGTTGTCTAAAGTCTCATGACAAATACTTAGCTCACTAGACAATTTTTCACATTTTTCTCTTTCTAGAGCATAAGCATTTTTAACCTTAACATGTTTTTTGTTTTCCTTGATTAGGAAGTCCTCTTGGGAGTCCAAGAGATCATCCTTTTCATGGATGGCACTGATCAATTCATTTAATTTTTCTTTTTGTTCCATGTTAAGGTTGGCAAAAAGAATACGCAAATTATCCTCTTCATTTTTATCATTATCCTCATCACTAGATGTTTCATATTTGGTGGAGGACTTTGATTTTACCTTCTTTTTGCCGTCCTTGGCCATGAGGCACTTGTGGCCGACGTTGGGGAAGAGGAGGCCCTTGGTGACGGCGATGTTGGCGGCGTCCTCGTCGTCGGAGGAGTCGCTTGAGCTTTCGTCGGAGTCCCACTCCCGACAAACATGGGCATCGCCGCCCTTCTTCTTGTAGTACTTCTTCTTCTCCTTCCTCTTGCCCTTCTTGTCGTTGTCCCTGTCACTATCACTTGATAATGGACATTTAGCAATAAAGTGACCGGGCTTACCACACTTGTAGCAAACCTTCTTGGAACGGGATTTGTAGTCCTTCCCCTTCCGTTGCTTGAGGATTTGCCGGAAGCTTTTGATGATTAGGGCCATCTCCTCGTTGTCGAGCTTGGAGGCGTCAATTGGCTGTCTACTTGGTGTAGACTCCTCCTTCTTCTCCTCCGTTGCCTTGAAGGCCACGGGTTGCGCCTCAGATGTGGAAGGCTCATCAAGCTCGTTGATCTTCTTGGAGCCCTTAATCATACATTCAAAACTAACAAAATTCCCGATGACTTCCTCGGGGGTCATTTGTGTATATCTAGGATTGCCACGAATTAATTGTACTTGAGTAGGGTTAAGGAAAATAAGGGCTCTTAGAATAACCTTAACCACCTCGTGGTCATCCCATTTTGCGCTCCCGAGGTTGCGCACTTGGTTCACCAAGGTCTTGAGCCGGTTGTACATGTCTTGTGGCTCCTCCCCTTGGCAAAGACGGAAGCGACCGAGCTCCCCCTCGATCGTTTCCCGCTTGGTGATCTTGGTGAGTTCATCACCCTCGTGCGCCGTCTTGAGTAGGTCCCAAATCTCTTTGGCGTTCTTCAACCCTTGTACTTTGTTGTATTCCTCCTTGCTTAGTGAGGCAAGGAGAATGGTTGTGGCCTGGGAGTTGAAGTGCTCGATTTGGGCCACTTCGTCCGTGTCGTAGTCTTCATCCCCTACGGATGGTACCTGTACACCAAACTCAACAACATCCCATAATCTCTTGTGGAGAGAGGTTAGATGAAATCGCATCAAATTACTCCACATAGCATAATCTTCACCATTAAAAGTTGGTGGTTTGCCTAATGGGACGGAAAGTAAAGGTGTATGTTTAGGAATGCGAGGGTAGCGTAGGGGAATCTTACTATACTTCTTACGCTCTTGGCGTTTAGAAGTGACGGACGCCGCGTCGGAGCCGGAGGTGGAGGTCGATGAAGTGTCGGTCTCGTAGAAGACCACCTTCCTCATCCTTTTGTGCTTGTCCCCACTCCGATGCGGCTTGTGAGAAGAAGATTTTTCCTTCTTCTCCTTGTGGTGAGAAGAGGAAGATCTTTTCTCCTTTCGCTTGGAGGATTTCTTCTTCTTCTCCCTTCTCTTGGTGCGGGACTCTTCCGATGAAGATGAGATGCTCCCTTGGCTTGTAGTGGGCTTGTCATCGCCGGTCTCCATCTCCTTCTTGGCGGGATCTCCCGACATCACTTCGAGCGGTTAGGCTCTAATGAAGTACCGGGCTCTGATACCAATTGATAGTCGCCTAGAGGGGGGGTGAATAGGGCGAAACTGAAATTTACAAAAATAATCACGACTACAAGCCGGGTTAGCGTTAGTAGTAAAGAAACGAGTCCGCGAGAGAGGTCGCAAAACAAATCGTAAGCAAATAAGAGTGTGACACGAGGATTTGTTTTACCGAGGTTCGGTTCTCGCAAACCTACTCCCCGTTGAGGAGGCCACAAAGGCCGGGTCTTTTTCAACCCTTCCCTCTCTCAAACGATCCCACGGATCGAGTGAGCTTTCTCTTCTTCTCAATCAACCGGGAACAAAACTTCCCGCAAGGGCCACCACACACTTGGTGCCTCTTGCCTTGGTTACAATTGAGTGATGATCTCAAGAACAAATGAGAAAGAAAGAAAGCGATCCAAGCGCAAGAGCTCAAAAGAACACGGCAAATCTCTCTCGCTAGTCACTAAGGGCTTGAGTGGAATTGGAGAGGATTTGATCTCTTTGTATGTGTCTAGAATTGAATGCCTAGCTCTTGTAAGTGGTTGAGAGTTGGAAAACTTGGATTGCCATGAATGTGGGGTGGTTGGGGTATTTATAGCCCCAACCACCACAAGTGACCGTTGGCTGGAGTCCTCTGTTCGATGGCGCACCGGACAGTCCGGTGCACACCGGACAGTCCGGTGCCCCTGCCACGTCACGGTTGCCGTTGGATTCTGACCGTTGGAGCTTCTGACTTGTGGGCCCTTCTGGGTGTCCGGTGCACACCGGACATGCACTGTTTGATGTCCGGTGCACCGGCATGGACGATCCTGACGTCTGCGCGCGCTGCGCGCGCATTTAATGCACCGCAGGGAGCCGTTGGCGCCGCAGGGAGCCGTTGCTCCGCTGGTACACCGGACAGTCCGGTGCACACCGGACAGTCCGGTGAATTTTAGCGGAGCGGCTGCCGAGCAAACCCGAGGCTGGCGAGTTCCGGAGGCCGCGTTTCCTTGGAGCACCGGACATGTCCGGTGCACACCGGACAGTCCGGTGAATTATAGCGCGCCGGCTTCCGAGAAATCCCGAGGGTGAAGAGTTTGAAGTCGAAGTCCTCTGGCCGCACCGGACAGTCCGGTGCACACCGGACAGTCCGGTGCCTCCGGCCAGAGGAGCCCTCGGTTGCCTTGCTGCTCCTTTGTTGAATCCAACACTTGGTCTTTTTATTGGCTGATTGTGAACCTTTTGCACCTGTATAACTTATGCACTAGAGTAAACTAGTTAGTCCAATGTTTGTGTTGGGCAATTCAACCACCAAAATTATTTAGGAACTAGGTCTAAGCCTAATTCCCTTTCAGCTACCCCCCAACTCATTGTTCTCCTTTATGTCACAAGTATGGGGCACTTTAAACAATACATGTTCTTGTGCTGACCTTTCTTTCTTTTTATACTTACTGAAGATCACTTTAATGTATATGTAGATTAAAAAGTTCATGAACACCCTGCGACAGTACCAGACCACAGCCATTATGAACCTTCAGGTTGTCCCAATTTATCCTTTCTACTCTTATACGAAAGCTTGTGATGGCCAACATAATTGATATGAGATGTTCATTTAGAATGAATGGTTGGTCGAATGATTGTGCTTAAAACCTCATGTTTTCAGGAGACGGACGACGATCGAGAGGCTTTTCTACAAGCTTATAATTGATAATGTGGCGGAGCTGCTTCCTTCATCTTGGTGCTAATGGGGCCATGAGGTTCCTTTATTGAGTAGTATCTTGTTTGACATTGCATGTAGTTGCTTGAAAATAAATATGTGAAGTTCTTGTTAATTGTTGTTGGTCTTGTTAAATATCTTTATTTAGTCTCCAAAGGAATCTGTTGGCTTAACTGTGGTGCATATTATCTGTAGGTGAAATACTCCGTTTGAATCCGGGATATAAGACACCTGAGAACTACAAACCAGTACTTAGGGAGACAAAAATCCCTGTTCCGGTATGTAAGGTCACTACTTCATCATGCTTATTGTTTGTTTTGATCTTTCACCATTAATTAATTGTTTTACTTGTATGCAAAGATTTCGTTGACCTTTTTGTTCTTTTGCCGCTATATTTCTCATACTCTAAGAGTTCCTTGTACTTGAACAATCGAATTACACCAATAGGAGATTATCTCAATTTTCCTTGGAATGTACTAGAATTATGCATCACAGCTTGGGTTGTCTCCAATAGCTGTATTGTTGATCGATCTGTTTTTTATCTATGTTGTGTTATACTTCATTTTGGTATTAATATTTAGCCTTTTTAAAAAAATTTGGTAGATCTTTTTAAGTTATCATCATGTCCCTGATTAGAGGGGCGTGCAGAACATTGGTCATTTGGGTGATTGTGGGTGGTAGGGTGAACGAATGCCAAACCGAGCACTTTGTATTGGGCACGCTGGGGACAGCGGTGATTGTGGGTGGTAGGGTGAACGGATGCCAAACCGAACACTTTGGATTGGGCACGCTGGGGACAACGGTGATTGTGGGTGGTAGGGTGAACGGATGCCAAACCGAGCACTTTGGATTGGGCATGCTGGGGACAGCGGTCAATCTCAAGGCCCAGGGGCTGAGGTAGATGAGGATCTCTCCTTGTAAAAATGGTGTTCGGTGGTTTTCTTGCACCAATCGTAAGTCATAGTTCTGAATTTTGGTATTCTAAGCATGTAGCGTTTTTTATGCAGCAATCAACTTACAGAGCAGATGCTCTCTTATTGACAACTCTCATAAGAGTCGATAAGGTATGTATTTTTTCCTTCATACAAGAAAGAAAAGGATATTTGTAAATCTGGCCTTAGTGTAACATCCATTTGGAGACTAGGATGAGGTAAATAGTGTAAATCTGTTTGCTTGACAAAATTTGGCTCCTGTCATGGACTTCTCATGCTGGCAGGTTCCGCATGTGCAGCAGGCCTTCACCTGGGACTGCGGCCTCGCTTGCGTGCTCATGGTGCTCAGGACGCTAGGGATTGATTGCTGCGACGGCATTGCCGATCTCGAGAGGCTCTGCCGCACCACGAGGTTCTCTCTAGGACTGGAACTTCACAATTTTAAGTACAATTAGTTGTACAGCAGAACTAAAGAAATGATCGTCACCTTGATTTTGTGGCCCTAAGCATGGCACATCCAGAAAGTAGAAGGAACTAAAAAAAGGAAAGTAGTAGTACAAAGCTAAATGACTGCTGTTCAATGATCATAAGAGAATATTTGGTCAGAGTAGTCATAAGTTCAGAAAAATGCAATAGTGGCTTCATCCAAAACAAATGCAGGTATACTTAAAGAACGCAGGTTCCATTTTTTTGTTTGGAAAACTAACGCCCTTTAACACTTCTGTTTGCAGCCCGCGATGTTCGGGAGTCCGCGCCCGCCGTCGCGCGCCCGCCGTCGAGAGGTACGCGAAGAGTATAACAGCGGGTGCACTCGGCACCGGCCGTCGAGACCACGATATTGGCCGTCGCCTGGCCTCTTACCGACCTCTCTCTCACTAACCCTCCTCCACGCCACCCTTGTATCGACCTCCCCTCTCCCAAAAGGCCAAAACCCTGTCCTCCCTCCTCACCGCGGCGCTCACGCCATGTATCCTTCTTGTGTGCAGGTGTCCATCCTGGTGCTGGGCATTGTGGTCGTCTCCTTCGAGCACAGCAGCAAAAACATTTGCATGTGATCGTAAGTCAGCTTACGTGTTCATGTCTCTCATCCACTTTGTTTCCCCGCGCTGTGTGCGTCGTATTGATTGTTGATAACCTGGTCATAAGTAGATAATGCAAGACTGTCATGGTACTATGCAATTGGTAGTAATGCAGATTTGGACAGCTGTTCTTCTGAAATTCTGGAGCTCTTCAATAAAGCTGAGGATAATATTGAGAAAGGTATAGAGATGTGGGAGGAAATGGAAGAACGGCGTCTGAAGAATCGATCTAAACCTAGCCAGGAGAATATTGCGCTAGAGAAGATGGGCTTGGAGGAGTATATCAAGGATGTATCCATTGATGATGCGGCTGAACATGCTTCCAATTTAAGGTTTTAGATAAACATTTTATGGGGTATGCTCCTTTATGAACGTTCAGTTGTGGAATTTAAATTAGGTCTCTCAATGTGGGAGGATTGTTTGATGGCTGCTATTGAAAAGTTCAAACTTGGGGGAGCTTATGCCACAGATATTGTTGTGCTGGTGAAAAACCACTATGCCAATGAAACTGCTCAAGATGGTAAGATAAATTTACTGTTTTTGTCCTGTGAAAACTAAACTGTTGATTTTTGCTGGAGAATACAAGAATTGTAAAGGGATTATGCAAAGTTTTAATTAAATTGTGTTGAATACCATTTGTTCCGTGAATCCTTTGTAGTAGTCCCACTGAGTTTGTTAAATTAATTATTGGACCTTTACAGTTGGGAGTTCACCTATTATCATTGTTTAAAAGTTTATATGTTGCACATTCATCAAGTGTTGAATCACTTTCAACTTGTTTTCTTTACCTTGAGGTCGTTTTTTGGGAACATTGTGAAAACTGAAAAGGATGATTATATAGCACAATCAGTAACTGTTAGTGGTCGAGCGTTGTATGCTATGCTGAATGTTTCCATATCCCCACCCTTACTGTGGGGAAAGTATTAACTATGATTGTCCAATTTCTTTGTAGGTTTGGGCTTCAAGATTGATGAAATTGTTCAAGCCTGGAATGAAATGTATGACATTAAACGGTGGTTGCGTGGTGTTCCATCGTTTCGCCTTGAGCCATTATTTAGGCGAAGAGTTCCACAATTGCATACTGCACTTGAACATATATAGTACTCATGAAGTTGTTCTACATCATATTGGATTTCAATGCTTTTTTATCAGTGACACTTTTCTCTTTTTTGGTGAGTACAATAACTGTATTTTTATCTTGTAATAGATTAGTTTATTCATACGACAAGCACTATGCACTGTGATATTTGTTGATTTTTCCTTTACATGCCCCCTTGCACTTTCTGATTAAATGTTTGTGACTATGGAATGGATCTTTTCCATTCCATGTGGTTTGGGGGACAATTGATGTGCTTTGCTTTGAAGACAGTTGTAGTGGTCATCTGACTGTGAATTTGTGGTGCACAAGTTGGCTGTGTGTTTTTCCAAGAAAAATATTTTCTTAACATAGTCCAGCACTAGGATTCTCGAGTCCTCGATCCCCAGCACAAACTTGTTGTTGTTTCCACTTTTATCGTCAATAGCTGTTAGTACTTACTGATTAAATTCACATTCTTTAATATATGAACTTTATTGCTTTCTGATTGTGCATTCAAAGGGGCAACAGTACATCATTAATCCATCAAATGTTCAAAAATGTGCATCCATAGGTGCAACATTATAACAGGGATACAGTCACTGCTACGTACAATAATTTTATGGGGCTACTGTACCAGCTGTACAGTTTTTCATGATCTGTTTAAGGGACTTTAACCTAGGTAGTAGGAAAATTTTACCATTGGTGTGAACTGACTATAAAACTCGTTTTAAGGTGACCTTAAAGTAAATTTAAGCATGTTTGCTTGAAGCCGATCAGCCTCAGATCATCTTAAGAGGTTGTGGATTTATTGAGTCCAACACAAATTTGGTGTTCCTTTGTACAGTTTTACTATGGAGTACCAGACTACGAGTCATTGTTTGTGCCATGGGTCCTTGACCTTTGTAACTAATACACATAACTAATTTAGAAAGCACTTAAATAAACTGCATGTTTCTCTTTAAATCCCATCTTTCTTCCAAGATTCAGCACTTTCATTGAGATCACAACCCTAGAAGAATTTGTGTTAGACCAAGTAAAGGTTGAGTTGGTCTATAAGACAATATATTAATATAGGAATTTGAGATGAAATCATATTTCTAGAATTACCTCTCAATTTATTGTAAACTATATAGTTCTTCGTTTTTAGAAAGACTCCTATTAAGCCAAAATTAAAGATTTTGCAATGCATTGTTTTCCCTTGCTATTCTACTATTATGATATTGATGAAGAAACCAAAATTAAAGTTTGCTTTCACTCAAAAATTGCTTCTACACTTCTAATTCGACCCTGCTATGTTCTATATTCTACTATTTTGTATGCTGCTTAGAAACCCTCTGGTCGGGGGTTAGGTAATAGGTAACATTTCGACTCTGACGAATAATTTTTTCAATACCCGGTCTGTAATAGTATTTATTTTTGAATTCACAATTCTGGTTTGATCATTCTTTCAAGTAGCACATGCTCTGTTCAAGTTTGGGGTTTAAATCTGCTTTAATTCCAACAGTATAATTCCCTGTTAAAAAAATTCAAATAGATGAGTATAATTTCCTTTAGCTAGGTTTTCTGCTTTCTAACTACATTTCAGCATCCACCATAGCTGCACACTTATACACACAATACCTTCTCCAGCACATGCTCTGTTCAAGTTTGTTGTTCAGTAACCATTTTTCCCAATGTTATGTCTAACCGTGTTATTCAGTTTTGCAATATGCACGGCAATTTATGGTGCTATGAATGTACATGGCTACCTCATGTTTGGAGACAAGACGCTCTCACAAATAACTTTGAATCTTCTGAAAGATTCATTTGCAGCAAAAGTTGCACGATGGACCATGATAACTATTATTGTCGGTTTCTCTGATTCAATTAAGTGGGAACCCTTGGTAGTGATTCAATTAAGTGAGAAGTGAGAACCCTCATTGTGCTATTTTTTGTTTCAGGTGATCATTCCTTTCACAAAGTATCCTTACACATCTTAGTTATCAACTCTGTAAGTTGAGGTTTTTAGGATGGCGTTACATTCCTGAAATTGTTTGAATCCTTTATGGGATTTCTTCATCCTTAATCACTTGCAGATATTCTTTAGTGATAAAACCATTAGCTTAGAGTATGGAAGAGTTGTGTCCAGCAAGGTTTATGACGGATAGTCTTCGCTGTTATGCTGCATACTCGATGCGTTGCCTTTCTCCTGCCATTCTTTGGTACATAACTAACGCATTATGCTTAAACGTGGAGTCATTATCTTATAAATTCTTTTTCTATACTACTCATTGTTTTGGTTCCTATTTGGCATAATTTGTCTGAATACCTTATAAATGTGTTGTCCTATATTTTTTGTTCTAGACATTGTTTGGTTCCCCTGCTTCCAGAATTTATATGACTTGTGAATTTTAAATGAAGAAAGGAAAGGAAAATTATGAATCATGGATTACCGATTCATGCCATAACATTAACTTTTGTGCAGGGTTGTTATCTGTCTTTGTAACCGAAGAAACAATCCTGAGAAAGAATGGAGAGCTCCTTGGCTAGGAGTAATGTTTCTAAGTGGAATCACCTGGGTTATGCGAGAAGCACATCAATGGATTCCATTGGTCCTATGTTAGCTGGTAGGAGAAGTAGCAGACATGGCTCAAGTGAGATGGGGGACTACATATTCAGCTCAATGAGACATTTTCTTCAGTTGGCGGATCAATTACTAGGAGAATTTGTTATATATTAAGATTAATAGTAATATGTATTAATTCGTTTTTATATAATCGTTGTGCACCAACATTTTATTTGAAAGAGAGAAATAAATTCTAGCCATGTCTGTTTCACTACATTTATCTACAGTTTCACCTTGTGCATTCTGCAGCATAATATTCTTGTCAGCGTCAATTACATTATTACCCTCACTTGAACTGTAAAATATGTCAACTGCTACAGCCACATCTCCATTTTCCTTCTCAAGCAAAGAAACTGCATATTCTCTAGACATGCTACCATCTACAATCTGGAGAAGCTGGTCTACACTCTGATCTTGTGTTTTTTCAGTATCAACTAACTGATCACTGTTTTCCACATTATTTTGATGTGCCTCCACAGTTACTCTTTCAGATCTACACCTTTTAAAAGCAGCTTCTGTAGCTCTAATGAAATAATTTGTAATTGTGGACTGCTTGCGCTCACCAGATTCTGTTGAGGAAGTTAATCAGCCTTTCTTTTTTGGCTTGTTTGTATTGCTGGAACCCTCTTATTTACCTTTTTGGGAGTATTTGCTTTCATTCTCATAGGAGACAAATTTACCAGTTTTGCAGAGTATTCCACTGGCTTCTGTGAAAATAAAGGAGATTCTTGCTGACTACTTACATCAGCAGACGACCCATGATTAGAAGAATGGTTTTTCTCTGTCTTGGTACAAGGAACATTTGCTTCTTCAAAGAAATCTCTTTCCCGCTCAAAAAAATTCGATGCTGCTTTAACAATGTCACCTTCAGAACTCATCAGTAGGTCTGTGATCTGTTCCTGGCTCACCCACGAGGGTAGGAAATCTGACAGTTCTTTAAGTGTTTCCTGCATAGTATTCTTCCTCAGTTTATCCTGTTGTTCAGAAGCAGAAGAGATTGCTGGTAACTGAGAGCACCTAGAGGGGGGGTGAATAGGTGATCCTGTGAAACTTTAAAACTTAAGCCACAAAAACTTGTTAAGTGTTAGTACAATAATCACCAAGTGGCTAGGGAGGAGTCTCAACAAAACACAATACCACAAGAGATCAAACACAGAGATGACACAGTGGTTTATCCCGTGGTTCGGCCAAGACCAACGCTTGCCTACTCCACATTGTGGCGTCCCAACGGACGAGGGTTGCAATCAACCCCTCTCAAGCGGTCCAAAGACCAACTTGAATACCACAGTGTTTTGCTTTGCCTTTCAATATCCCGTTTGCGAGGAATCTCCACAACTTGGAGCCTCTCGCCCTTACACTTGAGATTTACAAGAAATACGGAGTAAGGAATGAAAGCAACACACACAAATCCACAGCAAGATGCGCACACACACGGCCAAGAATCGAGCTCAAAAGACTATTTCAAAGTTCTCACTAGAACGGAGCTCGAATCACTGAGAATGACAAACGAATGCGCAAAGACTGAGTGTGGATGATCAAGAATGCTCTAAGGTTGCTTGGTTATCTCCTCCATGCGCCTAGGGGTCCCTTTTATAACCCCAAGGCAGCTAGGAGCCGTTGAGAGCAAATCTGGAAGGCCAATCTTGCCTTCTGTCGTCGGGTGCACCGGACAGTCCGGTGCACACCGGACACTGTCCGGTGCTCGATTTCCTTCCTAAAATGGCGCTGCTGACCGTTGCCGACCGTTGCAGATCTGGGAGCCGTTGGCTCGGCCACGTGTCCCGCGCAGATTGCGCGGCCGACCGTTGGCCCGGCCGACCGTTGGCGCACCGGACAGTCCGGTGCACACCGGACAGTCCGGTGAATTTTAGCCGTACGTCGCCGGTGAATTCCCGAGAGCAGCCACTTCGCACCGAGCCAGCCTGGCGCACTGGACATGTCCGGTGCACACCGGACAGTCCGGTGTACCCAGACTGGGCAGACTTTGGCTGCTCGAGCCATTTCTTCTCCAACTCGATTTTTTCTGTTTCCAGCACTTAGACACAATACATTAGTCCATAAAACAATGTACTAAGTCTGAGAAACATACCTTTATCCTTGATTTGTACTTTGTCCACCATTTTACAATTAGGCACCTGTGTTGGGCACTAAATCACCAAAATACTTAGAAATGGCCCAAGGGCACATTTCCCTTTCAGTAACAAAGCAGCATCCTCCCCATCAAGTTGGCTCGAGCAATTAACAACCACGTCTTTGCAGCTACAAGTAGCATCTATTGACCGAAATGCCATCAAGAACTCCTGTTTGTTTGTTGTCTCATCAACCAACCCAGCAAAATGCTTCTGCAGAGCAACTGCCTCCTTACTATCGAGCTTCCCAGTATCCACTCCGACAGTAGGGATCACACTCTTTGGGTGCAAAAACTTAACATGCATCCAAAACCTTGAGTGCTCACTATAAGGAACAAGATGGATTTCGAGTGAATCTTTCACCCTAACATCAAAACCTTCCTTCTTGGTTTCATACATCCACCCAATTGGTACAAACCCAACAGCCTTCGCATACCCTCTCTCCATCATGATCTCCTTCAATTTCACAAAATTTGGCTGGAAGTAGGTCGAAGTCTCCCCTAACAAATTCCACCCAAGAACATGCACATCCGTCCCTGTTGCGTCCTCAGTAAAAACGCTATTCTTCCCACCGAACCCCAACAGTGTCAAAATCTTCATCTTCCTACTGTCCACATGGATTGAACACCCACAGCGCTGTGAGACCTCAAGCAAAATCTTCTCCTTACCGACGGCATAGGTGGCGATCAGACATAGCACACGCTCTCCTGATACTGAACTCTCCTCTTTCACACGTTTGATTGCATTCACTATGTAATCCATAGAATCCTCTTGCGAAGGGAATGTAAACTTGGGGTTGCAGTATGTGGTGTCCAGAAACACCGCATCAGCACGGACGAACTCCAACAAGTTAGGATCACGCGTCATAGACTCTGTGTAACGAAAGTCACCGGTGTGCACATATCTCTCGGCTTTCAACCTAGGAGAGGCGAAGAGGAACTGAACGGCACCAGGGCAATGATTGGCGTCCACGGCGATGATGCCCCACCCATCAACGGTGATACGGACACCGATATCGAGGGAGACGACAAGTTGAGGCGGGACAGAGAGCACGGATGAGACGAGGCGTGCGGTTGGCGCGTAGCAGAATACAAGGCTGCGGCGCCATGAAGGGCCGAGGCCACTGTAGTGGTCGGAGTGGAAGTGTGAGAGGAAGTAGGCGACATAGAAGTTTCCTCTGTGCGTTATTTATAATAATATCTGGATCGAAATATTTATAATAATATTATGTATTTATATCGTTATGTATCTATGTTTAATCACGGATTTTGTCGTCATCATTATAATCACGTTCCATGGCATCGCACGGGCACGTACCTAGTATGTTATAAGCACATAACAGTGTTAACTCAACCTATAAAAAGACGTTCATACCCCTGTCTCTCTTATTATCAACTGTTTGCAAATTTGTTCTCACTTTAATATAAAAGTTTAGAGTATAAGTATGACAAACTCAATCATAAATATGAAAATCAATTATTTCCAATACTTCAATTAAATTTATGGTTTAATGTAATATTTCTAAATTGGAATTAGACTTGAGTTATTTCAAAAACAAGTTCCAGTTTATCAAAATTGAATTATTTTCAAAATGAATATTATTTTCAAAAAATAATTTGAAGCCAAATTTCAAAAATTGAATCAAAATTTTTGAAATACTTTTTGAATTTTACACTTAAAAGTGTTGAAAACAAAAAAATGAATTAGATCCAAATTGAAACATTTTCTAAAAGAATGAACTTTATTTATAAATCAATTCAAATTTTGAATCAAACCATAAATTGATATCGAAGTATTTGAAATAATTATTTTACAAATTTAAGATTGAATTTATGTTATACTTATATTTTAAACTTTTATATCAAAGTGGGAGCAAATTTGTAAATAGTTGATAATAGGAGAGGCAATGGTGAAAAGGTATGAACATTTTTTTATAGGTTGAGTTAAACATTGGTATGTGTTTATAATGAAATAGGGGCAAATGAAGGTTTTGTTTTTTTTAAAAAAAAAGAGAGAGACAATGGTGCAAAGTTTGAAAAACCAAGGTAAAAATAGAGGTAGAATCGTTAGCAGGGGCAACTATACAATTGTTCCTTTTATATTTCGCCCTTGCTTTGTGGTTTAGATAACTTCATATGTGAAATATTTTGAATGAAGAGTTAACTTAATTACTTTTAGCTAAAACTTAGCTAGAGTAATTTTGGTAGGAATTTTATGGCACCTTGACAAAAACTATTTTCCATCTTCCCAGCAAACTTCTTCAACTTTGTAATAACCGAAAAACATGGTCTTACATTATCTTCAGCAGCTTATCCATCACAAATTATAGAGTATTTGGTTTTTAGGTACTAACTTTTAGTCCCTTCATTTTAGTCTCTAAATTGTTAAATACATAAACTAAAACATAATTTTAATTTCTGTTTTTTGCAATTTATGGTCTAAAATATAATAAAATAAAGAGACTAAAAAAATAAATCCCTAGAAACCAAACATCCCGTAAGAAGGTTGATGTGTGTAAAGATAGCTATATGTCTTTTTAGGGCCCATTCGTTTGTCCATGAATGGATCAGGATTTGTTCTAGCTCATCAAAACAAGATCATCTCCAATAATGCCTTAAATTGGAACTCAAATTAAAATGAGGCTCTATGTTGAAAAAAAAACCCTACTCCAACAATGTCTCATTTCATAAAATTTGGTCAAAAAATTATAGGACATCCTTTTAAGTGCCTCAAATAATTAAAATGAGGCTCTATGTTGAAAAAAAACTACTCCAACAACGTCTCATTTCATAAAATTTGGTTAAAAAATTATAAGACATCCTCTCAAGTGCCTCAAATATACCATTTAACCTAGATTTAATGTTTTCCTGTTGAAGTTGAATGTTTTGTTAGTGTCGTAAATTCTATAAAATATAGATATTTTTAAATTATATGACATTTTTATAGGTCACATTGTTGGAGATGCTTTTATACTCCGTCCATCCCAAATTAGAATTCGTTTGACTTTTTTGTATCACGTTTGACCGACTCGTCCTATTCATTTTTTTGCGAAAAAATAAAAAATTCAGTGGCACATTTAAAATATATTATATGCTAAACAATATCACAGCAAAAATTAACAATAATTATGAAATTTTTTAATAAAATGAGCCGGTCAAACTTAGGTTAGAAAGACAAACGAATTATAAATTAGAACTATAAATTAGAACGAAATGACTATAAATTAGAAAAACAATCCGGATAGTAATCGTTCTGAGCCTCCAATTCGTGAGATGTCTTCAGAGCCATCAGTCACAATGCTAAAAAATCAGCAGCATGTTCAAGCATTAGCACAAGATAAAAAGATCGGTTCCGATGGCCTCAGACCACAGAACAATAGCAATCGGTCCAGGGCAATGCCCCTGTGGACACTGTCACTAGAAGCTTCACATGGTTCACGGCATCCACAGAACCAATAGACAGAAAAGGGACGTCTGATTACGCACAACCTTTTAGCCCAAATGTACCATTTATACACCTTCGATCCCAATACCCGACAGACTCCAAGTCACTGGATCTAGACAAATCTTGTCTTACCACCCTCCTCATGCTTCTTCACCTGTTGTCAATTACAATAATGTCAAAGCTTCATGGAGTCATAGAGATGATAAATATGAACTATATCATGATTACGGTTGCTGCCTGCTTACCACTTTGAATGTTGACTGCAGCTTGCTTAGCTCAACCGGGCATTCTCCCTTCTCATCATACTCAGAAAATTCATCTTCAGAGCAGTCAATTTCAAAAGGAGTCCCATGCACCTTAAAAAATGACACTGTTAGCACATCACAGCAAAAGCTAAACAATTGCAATATTGAGTACATGCAGCACTAGCAATAAACTAAAATCGGCAAAAAAAAAGATGGTTTTAAATTAAACTTCCAATTTCCTCAAAAGGTGAAACTTTCTAGATTTGTCAAAAGCAATTTAAAACAAGTCATAGACTTGTTACTGTGAAAGAAATCAAAGACATTTCATTTCTTCTTGGAGAAAGAAGATAGCCAATCGGTATGTGTGAACTATGAACAAAAAGAATTAGTGTGTCAATTTAAGGAAGATGTTTTGACTTTTTTAGATACATTGTGTTTACTATTTATCTAGAGTTCTAGACATAGTGTATATCTAATTACATAGCAAAAAACTACAAAAAGGGCAGATCCAATATTGTAGGCTTATAATTTGGGTTGGAGGGAGTACATTCATAGTTCAGATGTCATACATACATATACATGTGAAAAAAAACTCGGCCGGGGAGGGAAAGACCGCCCTCCCGGTATTCCATATAAGAAGAGACCGAAACAATGGTCCCGGCCGAGAAAATCCCCGAACCCTGACCCCCATCACTAATGGGCCAGCGTCAACTGTCCACTCTGCAACGGCCCAACCGGAGGGTGGCGCACAGGGCATCGTAACCCGAGAGCGGATGGGGCACAGCGAGGGGATTTTTTTAAAACAAGCCTGAAAATTCGCTCCCGATAGGAATCAAACCCAGGACTTGGAGGTGCTACTCGGAAGTCCTTAACCGCTAAGCTAGAGGCCCTTTCGTCATATACATGTGAAACCCTATGCCAATTCAAAATAAAAGCACATATAACTATGAAAATATTAATTATTTACAACTAATACATTGGTTTTGTATATGTAAGCAGTCATTAACATTCATGATAGGTCAAGAAAAAACATACAGATTCAGCCTTCCAGCCAGCTCCAAAAGAAAACTCAACAGGTTCATAGCCTCTGCAGTCAAACACCATCAAACAAGTCTTCTCTTCTTTCTGGCTCTGCTCAATAGTAAGTGGCGTCCCCTGACCAGGAATCATCACAATTGTTCCATCTCTCCCACAAAGCTTGCACTGAGAGAAGACAAAACATCATACACAGGACATAACTTACATGGTACAAAAAATATACAGTCGACACACTCTTACTGAAACAGTTTGTTTCTCTTTTATGCCTTTGTTAGATACCTCATGGATAAAATAAAAAGGAACCTTATTATATGTATTTGAACAAGTTTTTCCCTCTTTAATGCTTTTACTAGAAAGCTCAAGTAGAAAATTTAGACAAAGAACCTCGAGAGACCAAATTAATTATTGAGCAGAAAGCCATTGAGAAATCATTGCTAATCAATTCATGAAGTGGGTTGCTAGCAATAATTGCAAGTCGCCTGGTCGATCCCTGGGACCGACCAGACGACTAATTGCGACTAGGCAACGGCCAGGGCAACTAGTCGACCCCTAGTCGGTCCCTGGTCGTCCTAGACCTTTTAGATTAGTGGTTATACTTATATAGGTATATATATATATATATAAATAGCAAAAAAGATATGAGCACTGAGCAGGAACAAAAATGCAGCAAACAGCCTGCATTGAAGCCTACAATAATCTAAACCAAATCATCATCCAAATGGAAGCCTGCATCAGCAACTTCAGCAGATCCAGATTCATCATCATTGTCCTCATCCATTTCATCTGTTGCATCACCTTCAGACTGTTGGGTTGTGTCCCTTTGACGCTTTCTAGACCGAGAATAAGAAATAATATGGCTAGAAACTGCAGCAGCACGTGTAGAACCAGCACGAGGCAAGTTACAACCCCTTAGACCCTCTGCTGCACCAACAACTTCATCCACATTAGCCCAAGTAATATCAGCAAAAACCCTAGATGTTGGCGATCAGGAACTACAAGTCTGACGACTAATCGCCCTAATCAGCGACTAGTCGGACGATCAGAACGACTAGACAAGCTAATCGAGTCGTCCGGCTAACCGAGTATAAAAAGGCGACCAGCCCGACTAATCGCGATTAAGTCGGACGACTTGCAATCACTGGTTGCTAGAACAAAAAAGCTATTTTGACCAAAAAGATAGTGAGGATTCTACATCTACTGTCAAGACACAAAATAAGAAATTCTTAAGCTTCTAGGTCAAAAATGGAATTATGAGGTCGGGCACATATTATGTGCATACATAACTACAGCAATAGAAAAGGTGCACAGTACCATGAAACAGTGTTGAGACTAGTTTGCATTGAACAGTAAATAAAATGAACAACAAAGCCTTGAATAGTAAATAAAATTAAATGATTGAAAAATGAAATTGGAAAAGAATTTTTTAACCTTAACATATTTAAAACAAGGTTATTAAGGCGTCGAAGCGAGGCTTAAGGGGTACGGCCAGCTTGGACTCGTAAGCCGTCCTGTCACCTTTCCCGAGAGTAAGGCAAGGCGCGGCAGCGGCGCGGGAGAGCGGGGGTGTTATGATCGGAAAGGCCAGGGTCCAGCCAACCAATCCCAATAAGGAATCAATTTAGTATTAGATAAGGCAGATCAGATTAGGGAGAAGAGATAGGAGATCTAGTTAGAGATAGATTGGATAAGTATTGGAGTAAAAATAGGATTAGATAAGGCAGATCAGGGAGAAGAAATAGGAGATCTAGTTAGAGATAGATTGGATAAGTATTGGAGTAAAAATAAGAGATCCGGTTATGAATAGGTCTTAGTAGAAGGAAGCCATCTTTACATAAATGGCCTAGTTTGTACCTAGGGAAACAAAATAGAAGTAACCTATTTGTTGTCAGCTTCCCTCAGGGAGCCCTAGCCACCACCCCCTTCTTCGTCCTCTCGCTGGCAGCCCTAATCCAACAACAGCGTGGGTGCTGTAGCACCCTCTATTCTCTTGCTCTACTTCAGCCGAGCCCAGCCACGGCGCCCCAGCGTCGTGATCGTAGTCGGCCCCCTGTGCCTCACCCCTATTCCCTACGCCACATTCCCGATAGGATCCACAATCCTATCAATCTGGTGTCGGCTATGTCAGGTCCTCCACCCACCACCACCGCACAGCCACAGCCCCTGTTCTCACATCCCCCTCAACAGCGCCGCCCCTTACCCTGGAAGTTGTGGCCTAGGCGTTTGCCGATCTCGGTCGTTCCGTGGCGACCATCATCGCCTTCCTCTCCACCAATTTTCAACCGCCAGGGGACACGTCCCATACCACCCTTCCACCGCCGCTGCATGCACTGCTGACACCACCGGCATCGGCCCCGCTCCCCCTTCCAGGCTCGATCCGACCACCCAATGCCCCGTCCCCATCCACCTCCTATCCATGCCGCCCTCGCCCATCCCATCATACGCCCTCACTGCGACACCCCCCCAATTCACGATGGTGACGCTCCTAACCCAATTCGCGCCTCCCAACCCTAGCACCAGCGGAGTATTCTATGGTGGGGTGGATGGCACCCTGGTGTACGATGGGTCGTCTGATACCATGGCATTCCGGCCACGCATTTCCACGGCGTCGCTCCGGTTCCAAACCTCGGCCTCGCCCCACCGTGCTTCTACAAGTTGGAGTTCCCCACCTACGACGGCGCTGCAGATCCCCTCCACTGGCTCAATCAGTGCGAGCAGTTCTTCCGAGGATAGCGAACGATGGCCTTGGATCGCACATGGCTGACCTCCTACCACCTCACAGGCGCAGCCCAGACGTGGTACTATGCCCTTGAGTAGGACGAGGGTATGCCCTCATGGGAGCGCTTTCGGGAGCTGTGCTCCCTCCGCTTTGGGTCGACCGTGTGGGGTACACGCCTCTCCGAGCTAGCGCGCCTTGCAGGACTACGTCGACCGCTTTAACGCAGTGTTGTGCCACTCCCGCAACCTCTCGACATCCTAGAAGGCCGAGATGTTCGTGGGAAGGCTCCTGGACCACATCCGCATCAACACCAAGCTTTGCGAGCCGCAGGACCTCGAATCGACAATGTACTTGGCCCAAGCCTTCGAGACCCACGTAGTTGTGTCGCCGGCGGCCCCGACAGCACGAGGCGTTGAACCCCCGCCGCGCCAGGGCCAGCCTGCGCTAAATCAAGCCCCGCTGGGCGCGCCGCTGCAGCAAATGTCGCTGCAGCACCTGGGTAGCGAGCAAGCCCCTGCATATCCCCTCCACTGGCTCAATCAGTGCGAGCAGTTCTTCCGAGGACAGCGGACGATGGCCTTGGATCGCACATGGCTGACCTCCTACCACCTCACAGGTGCAGCCCAGACGTGGTACTATGCCCTTGAGTAGGACGAGGGTATGCCCTCATGGGAGCGCTTTCGGGAGCTGTGCGCCCTCCGCTTTGGGTCGACCGTGTGGGGTACACGCCTCTCCGAGCTAGCGCGCCTTGCAGGACTACGTCGACTGCTTTAACGCAGTGTTGTGCCACTCCCGCAACCTCTCGACATCTTAGAAGGCCGAGATGTTCGTGGGAAGGCTCCTGGACCACATCCGCATCAACACCAAGCTTCGCGAGCCGCAGGACCTCGAATCGGCAATGTACTTGGCCCAAGCCTTCGAGACCCACGTAGTTGTGTCGCCGCCGGCCCTGACAGCACGAGGCGTTGAACCCCCGCCGCGCTAGGGCCAGCCTGCGCTAAATCAAGCCCCGCTGGGCGCGCCGCTGCAGCAAATGTCGCTCCAGCACCTGGGCAGCGGGCAAGCCCCTGCAGAAACCGGCGGCCTTGCTCGCCAGTTTCGTCGTCCCTCTCCAGCTGAACAACAAGAACGCAGGCGTCAAGGACTCTGCTACAATTGCGACGAACCATATGTCCGCGACCACGTCTGTCAACGACGCCTCTTCTACTTGTAGTCGGCCGACTTCATGGACAACGATATCCCGGCCAACATCTCTACTGCAACGGATCTTAATGACCACAACGTTGTGGCAAGTACTAATTCGGGTGGATGAATTTTCGATACCTCTACCCCAACTTTCAGCTCGAGGACGAGCTGTTTTCGCAGGCAGAGAGAGATGTTTTGATCGGAAAGGCCAGGGCCCAGCCAACCGATCCCAATAAGGAATCATTTTAGTATTAGATAAGGCAGATCAAATTAGGGAGAAGAAATAGTAGACCTAGTTAGAGATAGATTGGATAAGTATTGGAGTAAAAATAGGATTAGATAAGGCAGATCAGGGAGAAGAAATAGGAGATCTAGTTAGAGATAAATTGGATAAGTATTAGAGTAAAAATAGGAGATCTAGTTATGAACCAGTCTTAGCAGAAGGAAGCCATCTCTATATAAATGGCCTAGTTTGTACCTAGGGAAACTAAGCAGAAGCAACCTATTTGTTGTCGGCTTCCCTCAGAGAGCTGGGAGCCCTAGTCATCAACCCCTTCTTCCTCCTCTCGCTGGCAGCCCTAATCCAACAACAACGCGGGTACTGTAGCACGGGTGTTGTAGCACCCTCTATTCTCTTGCTCTCCTTCAACCAAGCCAAGCCATGACGCCCAGCGCCGTGATCGTCGTCGGTCCCCTGCGCCTCAGCCCTATCAATCTGGTATAGGCTTACTTATTAACTTTCAATTAGTTGCCTCGCCTTACGCTTTACCGCCTAAAAGGTAAAAAAGGGTCAGTTGCCTTACCGCCTTAATAACTATGATTTAAATAAAGGTAGACAGAACCTCATGAGAGAAACCAATAAACTATATTATCACTAAAGAACCGATAATGGAAAGACCATCACCGTGCCAATGGTCACAATACAAGAAATCAAATCCCATTACTTGTGAATCATAAAGCATATATTTTCATGGACAGCCTAGTTTGCAAAATAGCATGACCCTTGAGAAGGAACAAATGACCAATCATATGTTGTTGTCCTTTTACGGAAACATGCCTCCCGTCCACCCAATTCAATCCCCCATTTTAATCATAAAATCAGTACCCCTCAAAGAACCCAATCCCAACCTATTAAATAAATAACATATAAGAAGGAAATCCAGAAGAGTAAAGGAATCTCAATTAACCACGTAATCAGTCATCTCATTTGTTGTCCTCGTACCATGCTAGTTCATCAAAAATCCTAATAGAAAGTCAGCTGATATCGACACTAACAAGGACTATGAATTCATCAATCATACAAAAAGCACAGGGCAATCACATTTCCTCTAAAAAAATGTATTCCTTGCTCACTTAAAAGCATATATACTTAGAACACTAAACAGAATAGAACTCTCCAGTCTCCACGCCCAATCTAATGCCGAGCACTCCTCACATGCCAGTCTCATCAAGCACACCAACATCACTGCAGAGGGAAACCAAATCCATCCGTCCAGAGGTATGAGGAGGAGGAAGGTGATTTCTGCGAGGCTACCTTCTGGACGAGGTGAGCGGTGCCATGTCCCTTGGGCAGGTCGACTTGCTCGCTGAGAGTGACGTAGGTGGACTTGGCGGTGACCTCCCCGCAGTTCTCACACTTGAGCTGCGATCCAGCAAGGAGAAACGGGCGAGCAAACCCCGATCATCGCCTTTCGCGATCGATGTGAGGCGGACCGGAGCCGATCGAGCCAAGGGAGGAGAAGGAAATGGGGACACGGACCTTGAGGTAGTAGGGGAAGCTGGGGTCGTCGCAGCCGCCGCTGGGCTGCAGGTTGGTGAGGCCGTCCAGCTCTGCGCCCACCAAAAGCGCGTAGTACACCATCTCCGCCGCCGCCTTCTTGCTAGGGTCGAAGAGGGCGAAGGGGAATGGGCGTTTTGGCTTCGCTTCGGTTCGCCATGCGTGCGGCTATAGGAAGGGCAATACGAAGGACGAGACAGTGCTTGTGCGCCATTTTGGACGAGATTACGAGAATGACTTCGCGCGTGAATTGCGGAACTTGGGAGGGCACTTTAGTCATTGAGTACTGGCTGAGTGGCCCCTGGGGCCCGCGAATCCGATTCGACGGGATTACCAACTCCTACAGCCCCTTTGGTTGGCAGAAATGGACTTCATCGTAATTCAGAAATAAAACATACTCCTGACTTTTGACCATTGTTTTTTTATATTTATGATGATAATTTCGTGCAAAAAAACTAACGATTGGCAGAGCAACGAAAAAAAACACGAACCCAGCCGTCGACTTTGAACAAAAATGAGCATGGAAGAATAACCGAGGAGTTTCGCAACTCTATTTTTCCAAAAAAAAATATTTTCTCAGTTCATTTAAAAAAAAACAGAAATCCTTTATAAAAATAGGGTAGCTATT
Source organism: Zea luxurians (assembly GCA_029449295.1). Classification (NCBI taxonomy): domain Eukaryota; kingdom Viridiplantae; phylum Streptophyta; class Magnoliopsida; order Poales; family Poaceae; genus Zea; species Zea luxurians. Next base: position 25,321,019 of record JAOPSE010000023.1, on the reverse strand, counting down.
GATACAGCTAATATCAGTCATGGAGGCCCAACTTATGAAGCCCACATGAGAGGATCGTAAAGTAAATGGACCCTCCAACAAACTACAAGAAAATTTAGCTAAATCTGCCACCGTTTGGTAAATCAAACAGAACATGTGCCCGGTCTGCATTGCCCATAGTCAAATCTTAAGTTTTGATGGTCCATCAAGCCAATCAAACAAAGCATCAGTTAAGCAATAATTTTGGCAAAAAAACATATAATAGTATACCACAAATAAACTCAGAACACGATGACACAGAAGGTGAAATGCTTAAGCGCCATCCAGTTCACTCTTTAGTCCTTACCTTGCCCCACTGGGCTAGTACCCTCATTTCAGCAAAGATAACAGATGCTTGCGGTCGCATTTTACGACACATTGGCATCTGAGATACCATCAAGAACATCATTTATACTAAAGAATAAGAAGATATAACTTGTCTGACAGTCTTGAGCTTGCAAACATATACTTTATGACCCTCCTAGAGGGTCAAGATGAGAAGATCAAAGTTCCAACAGATGATGAACCTCATGGCCGATGAGCTGCAGTCCTCCAGTCACGGTAACAATAACAATAAACTAGATCAAAGTTGGCATACAAATTGCACGGTGTTGTATCGGCCAACACGTCAGAAGCGAAAGAAGACCCATTGTGTTCTGCTCATCACATCAGTTGGGACGACCGGCACGGAGAGACTGGAGGCGGTCGAGCCACTGGTCCTCGGGGACGCTGCCCGCCCACGCCGGCGGCGCGCCGGGGAACTCGACGCCGCGCATCGCGTCCACGATCCGCGCCGCAGCGCCCGCGGGCAGCGGGGCGCGGCGGCGACGCTCGTCCTCCGAGAAGGCCCGCGCCGCCGCCGCCCCGGGCCTCGGGTCTCCGTCCCCATCGTCCTCCTCCGCGCCTTCTGCCGCTTCGTCCTCGTCGGACGCGAGATCCAGCGCGGAGATGCCGTTTCCTGTCTCCTCGATGAGGTGGTGGGGCAAGGCGGCGTCGAAGTCGGGGTCGGAATCGGAGTCGGAGTCGGCGGCGGTGATTGGCCGGTAGTCGGATTCCGGATCGGCGTCGGAGTCAGAGGCGGAGGAGTGGTCCGGGAGGGAAGCGGACGCGGGAAGGTGCCCGTTACCGGGGATGGACATGGCGGCGGAGAGGAGACGAGAAAGAGAAAGAGAAAAGTCAAGTGGATTGAAAGTGCTTGGTTTGCTTGGGCCTCCTCTCCGCGATCCCTTTTCGGTGTTGATGGACTGGTAGATTTCGTAGGCAACGGTCGAACCAGTTGACACCGGAAATAATAAGGACGGATCTCCATCCGTATTTTACAAGAGTTCCATCAGCTCCTTAAAAACAATATGTCGTTTTAAGAGATCTGTTGGAGAAAGAAATAAAATTTATCCACACTAATTTTTTAATTTACTCTTAAAACTGATTTTGAGTCACTTTTTTATGAGTTCTTGAAGATGCTCTTAGGCTGACTGCTAGGTTACATGTGTGCAGGTTTTTTATTACCCTCTTTAAAAGACATGTGCGAAGAGGAGAGAGAAAAATGTGAGAAATGAGATTGTAATTGTCCGGCATGTATTATGGAGATAAGTACATAAAGTTTGCTACAGCGATGAACGTTGCCTGAGACCATGCAAAATGCGGATGCAGAGTACAATGGGTCTGTTGGGTTCAGCTTTTTTTACCAGTTTTTTTGAAAATTTGGTTGTGGGGAGAATCTGAGTATCATTACGATTACGTGTATAGAAAGATAAAGTTGTTCATAGGGCTCAGGATCTAGAAAGTGACGGATTCTTATTACAACGACTCAACCGACTATGTGTTTATATTGATTTTAGATGGTTTTTGCTGTAACACCCTGAATTTTGGGGTATAAAAATTTCTTTTCACTATACTCAAAATTTTTTCTATTATTTTTCCTAAATGTTGGAGAGTTATTTTTATGTTATATATAAGTGCTAAGTTTAGTGAAATAAAACTGTGGATAAATGTTGGTTGTTGCATTCATGACGTTGCATAGTGTTTCGAAGTGCAAAAAATTGTGAGGCATGTTAATGTACATAGTAGAACTCTCCGATAATTTTTCATATTTTCTCTTTTCTTGAAAAGTACATTTTATTTATTTAGGGGCACTTAAAAATTTCTTATAAGCTCCGAATACGTTATTCGAGTTTGTTGGAGGTTAAAACATGTCCAGGAGTTTTACTAAAATATTTAGATCATGTGAAAAACTTCTCACACATTAAAAAATATTTGTAGTATATTTAGTAATTAATAAATCCTTAAAGTTAGGGAATTATCACGTTGAACTCGTACGTCATCTTTACCTTTCCCCCTCAACTGTCGTTCCGCTTGGCTAGGAGGCCTAGGACGTGCGTGCGACGAAGCCGTAACCTCCTCGCCCATGTTCTCTGACACCCGTAAACAAAGGCGGCACCAGAGCCTCGTACACACCCAGCTCCATTTCCCCTGTGCGCGCAGTACCTTTCCCCATGGCTGATGCTGCCTTCGAAGGATGAAAAGGAAAAGGAAAACCGCCTCTTCATATCTGCGGCACCGTCGAGCTCATCATTGTCCGTCGAAGGCCAGACCTCCACCTTGTCGAATCGCCCACGCTCGCTGCATGCCGGAGTTCAGACGTCGGCCATCGACTCCACCTACGCCGCTGCGCTCACCGAGTTCGACGCCTCACTCAGAGACGTCACCATGCTCGGCACCGTGACCGCGCCATCACACGTCGAGGTGAGGGTCGTTGCCGAGCTCTTCCTTTCCGTTTACCCACTCAATTTATACTCGTTGTGCTTCACCGAGGTGAGCTCGTCCCCCCTTTCCTCTCTCCACCGCTATCCTCCTCGCCGCTCTGGTGCTGCCGCCCGGCCTTGCCGAGCCGTGCGTCCGCCTCGCCTGCCCGGCCAGCGGCCACTAGCGAGCCCAGCAGCTGGAGACGGCCAGCCATGCCCCGCGAGGCCGCGATCCTATTTCCGTCTAACTGCATTCGTACGTGCGTGGGTAACAGGAAGGAGATAACCAATGGTGGGCCCCACTTGCATGCATCATGCCTCCATAATTTCCCACATGCATGTATTTCTCTTTCCACACGATCCACAATCCCTACGGCCGGCACTTGCATGCACAGCCCTCACACAAGCGAGATCTGCAGGCATGCAACACAGGTGGAAAATTGCTCCCACACCTGATCCCACCTCCCCTTGATACTCTTGTGGCTAAGACCTATGTGGTCCATCGTATGGTTAGCTTTCGACCAATCAAATCATGCCAAATAATGTAAATCCGAGAAACACTAGTTATTCAATATATATGTTGTGTTGCGAGTCCGCCTCGACTCGTTTCATTCGTAGCGACTTCGTAATAACCTCGACTACGTGTTAGTAATATTATTTGGTCATGTTTTCGTTAATTGTGTAGTTAATCGTTTATCCGAGGTTTATTTGAATGACATTCTAATTAAAATTAAGGTATAGTTTTTAAATGGTGATTTTATAGATGCAAATTAATGTGGTTAGTGCCAACTAAGATGTTTTCAACTAATATTTGTTTAATGTAAATGTGACGTCTGTTTAGCTTTTCTCGCATGTCGCGCTGTTTCACACGTGGTCACGTGTTGATTCGCGCACCGTTCGCGTGCTATCTCGCGCGCGTTGTCATGCGTTGTCCGCGGGTGTCGCACGTGCGAATCGCGTGCACCACCGCGCGTTGTCTGTGCGCTAAGTCGAGTCTGTTCGCCTGTTGTTTCGCGTGCCGTCCGCGTGCTGTTTCGCGCCTTGCCGCGCGTCATTCGCGCGTATCGCGCGTTATCCGCGCGCGATATTAAATTGTTCGCTTATAATCACTCATGTCAGTTAATTATTTATTTATTTAATCATCCACAATTAAAACAGTAAGTTAGTCAAAACTAAATAGTTTTAATATATATATATATTTCATAAATGCTAATTAATATAATTATGTCGAATTAAATATTCTTATTAATACTTGTTTAGTATAAACGCATCATCTGTTTAGTTTTTCTCGCCTGTCGCGCATGTTGTTCCGCGCGCGGTGGCGTGATGGTGTGAGTAGTTCACGTGCTATCTCGCGCGTGTCGTCACATGTTGTCTGCGCGTGGTCCACGTGCTAGGTCACGCGCGGGCGTGCTATTTCACGCGTTACGTATTTCGTCTCGCTCCGTAAATTCGTCCCGCTTAGAGTCGCTGATGTTATTTAAATTACTTATTTATTTGACAGCTGTTAGCGTAACAGATTTAATCAGAACTAAATAGCAGTTATAATTTATATTTGATAATATCGAATTAAATGTTTTACTTAATATTTATTTAGCGTAAACGCGATATCTTCCAGATCGACGCTTCGAGTTCGACACTTCTTTTTCCTCGCGTGACTGTAGTAACGCGCTCTATTTCGTTTTGCATGTGTTATTATGTTTGTATTTTTATGGTGTAATGTTCTTATGCATATATGTGTTTGCTTGCTTGTGTCTGTTCGTCTTCGCTCCGCGTTGCGATTAGAATGTGATCCATCTCTAAGTTTCGAGGGATCGAAGATCAAGCGTTGGCGACCATGTGATCAAGCTCTCTGCGTTCTATGAGGCTGAAGATCCTGAGCATCTGTTTGGTGAAGGCAAGTGTCCTCTGACCCATTATGTCCCATTTACTTTATCATACACTGTCCCGCATACTATGAACAACCTAAGGATTTACTAGCTTTCTATTCACCTTGTCCTTGATTTACCTTTTGGGTTACTATGGTTAGCTACATGCTAGCGCTTTACTTTAATCAATGAACATGATGAGATACAATGATGATACTATGATTTTATTCTGGATATGATGATATACTTGTGGCATTTAGGGGACTCGGGCTGTTTCCCGAGTACCTCTCCGTAAGGACCTGTTCGTTGAGAGACCACCCGGGATAACAGTGCAACCATGAGGGTGAAATGGGATGCCCTTAGCTAATTAATTAGAGGAACTAGAGGTGTAGTTGCTTCGCCGTTGTGCCGTCAATGGGGTCCAGGCACAGTGCTTGCTCTGCCGAGGTTGAGTGCCGAGGTTCTTTCGTTTTGCTTTTGTTAGCCACCCTCCTGTGGGGAGAGGTACTGTGTTTATCAAACTGGAGAAACCTAACGGGCGGCTATGACCTCTAGGGAATCTTTGTAAAAGCTACGTAGTGATACCCTGCCGGACCACCTAGGAAGTGATCAATGGGGAGTCATGATCCCCGGGCAAAATGGGAATCACGACTCATGGGTAAAGTGTGCGACCTCTGCAGAGGGTTAGAAACTGATATATCAGCCGTGCTCACGGTTAAGAGCAGCCTTGGGATCCTCTTTGATTAGAGATACAGCTGGTTCGAGACTCAATGGTTCTATTAATGTTTTTGGTTCGATGATGATCATGATGTTCCTCGAGGAGGAAGCTGTTCACGGGTTGGCTATTACTAAAACTTGGCTTCCACTAATAATAAATACCTGACCAACTAAAAGCAACTGCTTGAGCTTAACTCCACATAAAGCTAGTCCACCTCAGCCAAACGAGACATTTGCTGAGTACGTTGATGTGTACTCACCCTTGCTTTCACAAAACACCAGGTTGCCTTTGGTGCAATCTATGCTCAGGTAAAGAAGAAGGCGTCGAGGCGGACCTCCAGGAGTTCCAGGACGTTGATGATTTCGAGGATTAGGCTAGCGACCTCCCCTAGTCAGCTGCCTGTGGTGGGTTGTTTACGTTGGCTACGTTTCGATTCTGTGTACTTTGATTTATATATGTAAATGACTCTAGTCTGTAATATTATTACTTACTCTTTATTGTAATTCGAAGCATTGTGCTATGATGAGTCATTTATGTAATCGCTATGTACGTGAGTTCTGATCCTGGCACGTACATGGTTCGCATTCGGTTTACCTTCTAAAACCGGGTGTGACATTTGCTCCCAACGAATTTTATAGAAGCTGGCTGAAAAGCTGAGCGTTTGGCAGTCCACAACAGCTTTTGGTGGCCAGAAGCTGACAGAAGCCGAAACAAACAGGCCCAATATAATGGCTGCTGGAGCTAGTATAAATGGGAGTCCGGCCACGTCTCCCATAAGAAACATAAATATTGTAAATATATATTAATAATTTGGAAATAAAAATCGTGTAGGACCGGGTCGTGACACTATTAAATAGGTCGTGTATTGGGCTGACCTACTATGCACAATCCATTTAACTATTTATAGTCCAATACCTCCTCGTCGTCGTCTCTGTTCTCGTGAGCGTAGAAAAAACGAAAAAAATTCATCTTGTCTGACCCCACACCACATACCTCGTCATTCACACTCACCTAATCTATGGATTTAGTCATATTTGAATAACTATTCTATTCAAGCAATGTCCACATATATGATATATAGAAATCATAGCAATGTGCAAGTAACTAACTAATTATCTTATATGTTGCTTATATGTTGCGTGAGACATAGAGAAGCCATTAATGTTTTTATATATTTTTTATCCATGCATGACAAGTACACAATTTCTAAGGCTATCTCCTATAAATCTCTCATTCCCTACCATATTTTCTATTTTAAACTTCAATCTACAAAGAGTGATATTTATAGTGTAAAATATTTTTTTGTACGACTATATACACGGTCTATTGGACACAACGTAACCTTGATCAAAATGAGATGTCCCTCCATGTTATTTCCAGGGAAAACCGGAATGTACAAAACATGGCCAAAATTCACTTTAATATAGGGGTGTTCTATAAAATTAAAGAAAGTTCTTTTTGCCAAAAGATATGTGAAATGGACTTGGCTAAAAATTGTTTTTCAAGAAAATTCAGATCGAGAAACGTTTTTTTTTGTAAGTTAGATTCCTGCCAAACAACACCTTAGAATGTGTTTGGTTCAAATGTGAGCTATAAAAATGTTGTGAGTTATATATATGGAAAAGTTGATGTAAATTATTTGCTACAGAAAATCTAAAAGTCGTTCTATTTAACCATATGAGCTATCTATTGTAAACAGAATGTACACTATTTACATACACTTTGTTTTACTATATCTCTTAATTAATGTATCTAATTAAAATTCAGATTTTCACATATGTGTTTGTAATACTTTTACAATTAAAACTAGACTCTACCTGCTATATATATATATATATCTTATTAAAATATATATTTATTTTATTTATTCTAACACTTAATTATTTTAAACCCCATTTGTGTTTTCTATTACCGTACCTCTTCATTAAAATATTACTAGTCATGCGTCCGTGCATTACTACGGTTTATATATATATATATATATATATATATATATATATATATATATATATATATATATATATATATATATATGATAAATTTTATTTTAATAAAGTATAAGATATATATTTTCTATTGATTAGGTGTGTGTGAATATAGAGCCAACAACTAAGGTTCAAACACTCACTTATACATAATTTAAACTTATTTTTTTACATAAACTCTCCTATTATAGTAGTAGATAATAGATTATAGGAGTACGAGTTGATTTTAAAAAATGTAGTTTTTTTTTAAAATATTGACGTGGGACGACCGTTGAAATTTATACTTTAATATCGTAGAGAAATAAATAAATAATTTTTACAATTTCATTTTTTGAATTTTTATTTAAATTTTTTTACACCATTTATTATAGAACTTAATTATTTTTAATCCTAGTTTACTTTCTATTTGCCGTATCTCTTTATAAACACATCGAAGTTGGATAAGCACCAAAAAGCAACGTCCAAATTGCTTTCAAATTTGTACGCGGGAAAGCTATTTCCTTTTAAAGTAGTAGCACTAGCATTCGGTTCAGTTTCTACTTTCTAAAAAATAGAAACATGTTAAAAAAAAGCCAAATGCCGTTGGCTGCTTTCTATTGCTACAGTGTTTATGCAGCGAGCTGTCGTGATCGGACATATAGGGCCCAGCTAGCCATATGTAACCAAACGACAAACGGGTGCGCAAAGCATCGTACGGTATTTGTCTGGATTGTATAACTTGCCAAGACTTGTAATAGGCTGTGGCAATCCTTGCTGCGGTCCTTGTTTTTGTCGATCCAACAACTCTACGCCGAACGGCCGAAGCGAAACGTCCGAATTTTTTATATTTTGGTACTTCCTCGGAAAAAAATTCACGTTTGGACCTTAAAAAATTTTAATGTCATTTTTGGACCCTTTGCTCGGCGTCATAGCCAATGGCGCCGAGGTAACACAGCTCGGCGCCATAGGCTATGGCGCCGAGGTTGCTACGCTGGCACAACCTGAACGACGTGGCGCCAACATGGTACCGAGCTCGGCGCCAAGATCTATGGCGCCGAGCTCGGATGTATAACAGCAAAGCATGTCTAGCTCAGTCGGTAGAGTGCAAGCCTTTTAACCTTAAGGTTGTGGGTTCAAACCCCATTGTGGACGTTCAATATTTTTTTTTTGTCTTTGACACTAATTTATTTTTTGTTGTCCATATTTTTCGTTTATGTCGCTGATTTGTCCGTTCAGATTTATTTTTCATCTAGTTTTTTTTGTTTTTGTGACTGATTTATTTATTCATCTAGATATTTTTTTGTTTTTATTTTTGTTTATTCAAACTCCGTGACGCAAGTACCATGCACATAAGTAACCCACCCTATGGAAGTACGGAGTACTTTATAAAATCATCAAGTCACTGTTTATTTATACCTGGTATATTTATATTTTGGACTCTAATTATAATCTTTTTGTTTACTAAGTATATTTATATTTTGGACTCTAAAACTCCAATAATCTAATGTATTCGAAATTATACTTTTTAATATTAATTAAAATTTATCATAGCTAAACCGGTGGCCGCTAACCAATGTAAATATATTTATATTTTGGACTCTAAAACTCCAATAATCTAATGTATTCGAAATTATACTTTTTAATATTAATTAAAATTTATCATAGCTAAACCGGTGGCCGCTAACCAATGTAAATATATTTATATTTTGGACTCTAAAACTCCAATAATCTAATGTACTCGAACCCACAACCTCAAGGTTGCGTGCATTATTGCGCCCGTGACCGCGATGCACCATAGCTAAACCGGTGGCCGCTAACCAATGCAAATTAAATATACTGTTTAGTTAGTAGTATGTAAATTAAATATAAAAGTGAGGGATTGTACCCCTACACAGAGACACAAGCTCACAAAGTATTTTATCCACTTGAAAAACTTAAATTTGTTTGAGAAATGTCATGGTAAATGGAGGGAATGGAATTATGTATAACCTAGTGGAGTAATTTATGCAGTAAATTATAAAATATATCATCCATGAGATAAGTATATAATGGAGTATACTTTTATTTAGTGCAGAGGAATAAAAAGATGAATATGTGTGCTTCTTTTTACCGGGAATATGTTATTATGTTTTTAGAATTTATGTTCAAAAGAACTCAATGAAAATATATTATTTTTATGTAGACGGACAAATCAGTGACATAAACAAAAAATCTGGACAACAAAAAAAATCAGTGACAAAGACAAAAAAAGTATTAAAACATGCCCATTGAGGGGCTTGAACCCACAACCCCAAGGTTAAAAGCCTTACACTCTACCAACTGAGCTAGACAAGTTTTGTGTATATAATAGAGCTCGGCGCCAAGATCTATGGCGCCGAGCTCGGTAACACGTCAGTGCCACGACATCCGTTTGTGCCAGCGCAACACGTACCTTGGCGCCATAGCCTATGGCGCCGAGCTGTGTTACCTCGGCGCCATTGGCTATGGCGCCGAGCAAAGGATCCAAAAATGACATTAAAATTTTCTAAGGTCTAAACGTGAATTTTTTTTCGAGGATTTTTTTGAGGAAGGGCCAAAATATAAAAAAATATAAAAAATTCGGGCGAAACGTTGGCGCACGATCTCGTTCCGTTCGAGCGCGGGCCATCATCGCCCGTGAGGACGCCAGGCCCTTCTATCTGCGAGTCACGGTTTGAAAGCGATTACGGTTACTGGGCCGAACAGAACAGAGAAGCAACACCAACAAGACAATTTAAACCATGCATTTTTATTATGTTTCATCACAATTCCATCTTCTCTTATTCGTTCTGACAGCAGCAGGAGACCCCACGAGTGGCCCCCCACGTGACAGAGCACACGGCATGGCGTAGCTGTGGCATGGTGCTACACGAACACGACACACTAACGAGACAGATTAAAGCTAACCGATCGAAGGAAGGGAATTCATTCGTCCAACAACAACAAAGTCCCAGATTAAAAGAAACCCCGTGATGGCGCCCCGGCCCATATAAGACGCTGATTGCATGCTGGCGTGGATGCTCGCTCAGGCGTCCACGACCTCGTCGTCCTTGGACGCAATCACGAACTCCTCGCGCAGCGCCGGCGACACCTCTGGGATGGTCCCGTCCACGGCGTTGGGCCTGCCCAGTGCCTTCAGCGCCAGGTGCGCCGCCTTCTGGCCGGAGATCATCATGGCGCCGAACGTCGGGCCCTGCGTCATGCAAACCAACACCAAATTAATCAGTGAATTAAGGAGTAGCAGCAGCTAGCTAGCTGTCTTCCCAATCAAATCAATCAGTGGGTAATTAATCAGTAGCAGCAGCAGCAGCTAGCTAGCTGTCTTCCTGAATTAATGACTACTGACCATCCTCGGGGCGCCGTCGATCTCGGCGACCTCCATCCCGGTGACGATCATTCCGGGCACGACCTCGCGCGTGAGGCGCACGATCTCGTCCTCCGCGGCGTTCATGTCGAGCGCCTTCATCCCGGGCACGGCGCTGATCATGCCGATGTCCTGGAGCCTCTTGACGCCGGTGGCGCCGAAGGGCCCGTCGTGGCCGCAGGAGCTGACCACCACCTTGGCCTCCATCACGTTGGGGTCCATGCACGACTGCGTGTCGTGGTTCATGGACACGAGCGCCCAGTTGGTGACCACGCCGCCGACGCGCCCCCGCCGCACGATCAGGTCCTCCACCGCCACGGCGTTGAACAGCTTCACGTTGGGCCGCGCCAGCAGCCGGCTCATGACGGTGGACGTGAACAGCGCCGCGTGCTTGACCACCACGTAGTCCTCGGCCTCGTCGTAGCCCACGCCCAGCTCGTCCAGGAACAGGTGCGCCGGCCTGCGCACCACCATGGCCGAGAACAGCTGCCCGCCCAGCCACGCGCCGCCGCCCGGGGACACGGACTGCTCCACGATGGCGACGCTCACGGTGGGGTCCTTGGACAGCTCGTACGCGCAGGACAGGCCCGCGGACCCGGCGCCCACGATCACCACGTCGGTGTCGGCGTGGGTGATCATGTCCGTCATGTAGCGCCGGGTCATCTCGCGGGACACGATAGACTCCTTGATGGGGCTGAACCGGAAGGACGTCAGGTCGTAGGGCGGGGTGGGGGAGGAGGAGATGGACGCGCGGATGGGGCCGCCGCCGGCGCGCGGGGTGGCCACGGCCACGGACGACGGGGTGGTGGTGCGCGTGGCCGAAGGGAGCCGGGAGCCCGCGAAGGAGGACTTGAGGAGGCTAGACGCGGCGGTGGTGGCCATTGCTGACAACGAGAGCTAGGGAGGCGCTAGCTTCTTCCTTCTTGCTGCAGCAGAGCAGTGTATAGTGAGTGTGTGAGGGACTGAGGACTGAGGGGATGAGGCTGCCTGGGCTTGCACTGCCAAGGTTTAAGAAGGGGACGGGACGAGGGCGGCAACAAATATCTTGGCTGGCGCCATATGCATGGCTACGTGTTTGCAGATGGGGCCGGGCGTGGCGTGACTGGTCACGGGGCACTCTGGGATCGCTGGCAGCAGCGTGGCACCCACCTGTATCAGCAGCTGGTGCTTGGCGTGCATGCAGATATTTTGGAGGGTGGATTGGTGGACTAGTTAGATCACGACGTAGACACGTAGTATACTTTTTTGGAGCAAGTGTACATAAACTTTCCTACTTATATACTGTACTGAAGATCAGTTCTCTACCGGTGGACGATGATGATGGACTAAACGACCAAACACCCCTCCCATAACAACTTGGCGATCCATCGGTAAAGCAAAATATCTGTGGTGCTCTCTGTTTGATTCTATGCAGTGCTCAGTGGAAATGAGAGACAGAGAGAGACAAAATGGCAGAGAACTGTTGTTTATTGCAGAGATACTCTTTATATACATGAGTACAAAAGGGCATCTGGCCCTTAGATCAAACAACTGTAAAACGGACGGTTGGATGGGTCTTGATCATATATACCATATTTTGTAACACTCCCCCTTGATCAACCCAGAACCGTTTGATCATCTGCAATTTATCTTATTCTCCTCAAAAACCCTGTGGGAAAAATAAGGAGTACACAATGTCTTTTGGATAATGAGAATAATCTCACAGAGTCTCCAAAAGAAAATATGCTTGTAATCATCATGTATAAAAAACCCCTGTGGGGAAAATTAATGATGAAGCATATAGCTTTGTTGATATTACCTCGTTAAAAACTTTGGATGAGAAAACCTAAGCAAGGCAAAACTCATACAAAGAAAAGAGTGTAATATGATGGTCCAATACAGGTCATATATCATGGGGAATTACTCCCCCTGAACCTTGCAAGCACTTAAGTCTTCTCATACCAATCCCCTCAACACATTTCTGAAATGTAGAGTATGGTAGAGATTTTGTGAATAGATCTGCAAGATTATCACAAGACTTTGTTTGCAAGATGTTTATATCCCCCTTTTCTTGAAGTTCATGGGGATAAAACAGTTTAGGAGAAATATGCTTATTGATATTGCTCTTGATATAACCCGTATCCATCTGAACAACACAAGCTGAATTATCTTCATAGATAATTGTTGGTGAGTTAAGAGAACCAATACCACAAGTTGTGAGTATATGATTCACCATTCTACGAAGCCATACACATTCACGTGATGCTTCAAATAAAGCAATTATTTCAGAATGGTTGGTGGACGTGGTCACCAAAGTCTGTTTAGACGATTTCCACGAGATAGCAGTTCCACCTTGTAAGAACACGAATCCTGTTTGTGATCGGCCATTGTGGGGATCAGATAAATAGCCAGCATCTGTATACCCAATTAAACTAGGATCATTACTTCTCTTGTAAAAGAGTCCTAGATCCTTTGTGCCATTTAGGTATCGGAAAATATTCTTAATGCCAACCCAATGTCTTTTTGTTGGGGCAGAACTGTGCCTTGCTAACAAATTTACTGCAAAAGCAATATCCGGCCGGGTATTATTAGCAAGATACATCAATGCACCAATAGCACTGAGATATGGGAACTCCGGTCCCAATATCTGTTCTTCATCATCCCGTGGTCTGAATGGATCTTTCTTTAAATCCAAAGATCTGACCACCATAGGAGTCTTTGAAGGATAAGACATATGCATATTGAATTTTTCCAATACCTTTTGGGTATATGTACTTTGATGTACAAGGATTCCAGAAGGTAAATGCTCAAGTTGTAGACCTAAGCAAAATTTGGTTTTACCCAAATCCTTCATCTCAAATTCCGTCGTTAAATGATGACGTGCTTCATTAATATCAAGTTTATTTCCTATGATGTTAAGGTCATCAACATAAACTGATATGATACAGAATCCCACTTTGGATCTTTTGATGAAGACGCATGGGCAATCATCATTTTTCGTGTATCCCTTACGTAAAAGGAATTCACTCAATCGGTTGTACCACATTCTGCCCGATTGTTTTAAGCCATATAATGACTTCTGCAACTTCACGCAATACATGTTGCGCTTTGCCTTTGGATTCGGTACATCTATTCCATCAGGAACTTTCATGTATATATCAGAATCCAGTGACCCATAAAGATATGCGGTCACTACGTCCATTAACTGCATAGATAGACGATTTTGTACTGCCAACGATATTAAATATCGGAATGTTATTGCACTCATGACTGGTGAATAAGTTTCGTTGAAATCAACGCCGGGTCTTTGCGTAAACCCTTGTGCTACTAGCCTTGCTTTGTATCTCACTACCTCACCGTTTTCATTTCGTTTTCGAATGAAAACCCACTTATATCCCACAGGGAAGATATCACGTGGTGTAGGTATTACAGCCGAGAAAACTTCTCTTTTGTAAAGCGAGGCTAACTCCGCTTCAATTGCTGCCTTCCATTTGATCCAATCCGAGCGCTTAGTGCACTCTGCCATGGTCTTTGGATCTAGATCATTTTGAAGGTCCTCAGCAATCTGTTCGGAGAAATATATGTCGACATTTGTAGCTTTTATGTCATATGTTTCACCAGTCTCAACATAGTTGATGGCAATTTCATCATTCCTTAGAGACTCATCAGAATTTCCCAAATTGATGTGTCTAGGATTTTCCGATGTCCCAACCTCGGTTATGTGCACATCCGAGCTGGGTTGTAGATCATCACAATCCACTTGATACATTGTATCATATTGGTGTCCTTTTGCATTCACTATTGTTCTTTGCTTCTTAGCAACAGAACTGCGCTTATTCACCATACTTCTCCTCTCTAGGAGTTGAGTGGCCTTACTCGGTACTTCCACTCTTTCTGGTGCATTCCTAGCAGGAATGAATGACTTAGTGACACCTTTGTAATTAGTGAATGCATCTGGCAGTTCATTTGCAAGTCTTTGCAAATGTATAATTTTCTGAACTTGTAGTTCGGTTTCTGAAGTACGTGGATCATAACCTGGAACACATTGAGTATTCCAATTTATTTCCTGGCATTCTTTTTGGTACTTGAATTCTCCCCCTAATGCCGGGAAATGTTCCTCATCAAAGATAGAGTCAGCAAAACGGGCTGTAAATAGATCCCCTGTTAAGGGTTCTAAATACTTAATGATCGACGGAGAATGAAATCCCACATAGATCCCCACTTTCCTGTGTGGGCCCATAGCTGTTCTCTGAGGTGGTGAGATTGGGATGTATACACAACATCCAAATTTACGCAAATGGGAAATACTTGGAGGATTTCCACGTACCATTTGTATTGGGGATGTTGAATGGTATGCAGTTGGTCGTAATTGTATAAGGTCAGCAGCGTGCAGAACTGCATGACCCCAACACGACGAAGGCAATTTGCAATTCATCAATAATGGCCTTGCTATGAGTTTAATCCTCTTGATTAGTGACTCAGCCAAACCATTTTGGGTGTGGACATACGGTACCGAGTGCTGTACTTGAATCCCCAGCGCCATACAATAATCATTGAATGCCTGAGATTTGAATTCAGCAGCATTGTCCATGCGGATTGAACTAATCCGATGTTCAGGAAAATTTGCCTTTAACTTGATAATTTGAGACATTATCTTGGCAAATGCATGGTTGCGTGTTGATAGTAAACACACATGTGACCATCTGGTAGATGCGTCAATCAGTACCATGAAATACCTGAACGGCCCAGAAGTTGGCATAATTGGCCCACAAATATCTCCTTGAATCCTTTCAAGGAATTTAAGCGGTTCAGCTTTAATTTTGAGATATGATGGTCTCAAAATAAGTTTCCCAGTTGCACATGCGGTGCAAACAAAATCCTTAGATTTGGGAAAACTTTTTGTAGGCAAATTATGACCAATTGAATTGCCTGTAATTTTCCTCATCATCCCTACGCCAGGATGACCAAGTCGATCATGCCAAATCTGGAATGCATCAACATCTTGGAAAATTACCTTATATGCAACATGTGCATTGCTCTTAATATATGTATAGTACAACCCTGACGTGAGAGATGGAATTTTCTCGCATATGCGTTTGCCATATTTATTCGGCTTTGTCAAGAAGAGAAACTCTTCTTGATTTTCATCATGGGTTTCAATATGAAATCCATTTTGCCGGATATCTCTAAAACTCAGGAGGGTACGTGTAGAATCAGGATACAATAATGCATCCTCGATCACAATTTCAGTACCCATGGGGAGGGTAATAGTTGCTCGACCAGAGCCAACTATCACAGCATCGCGTCCGGCGATGGTCAAAACTTTCCCATCTCTTTTCTTAAGAGTCTGAAAGTATTTGATCTCCCTAAGTATAGAGTTTGTGGTACAACTGTCCACAAGGCATAATTCCTCTTCCGTCGAGTTGTCATCATTATGCATCTATATAAAAAAAATTCTGAATAAGAATTTTATGATGCAACATAGTACTATACAGAACATGATATTTAAATATCACAATGTCGAAACAATATTACAATAATGGTATGGCGACTCAACCAATGAGTTCGCACTACACACAGGACCCAACACTGGTCTTGTAGAGTGTGTTACATCTCAACACATGAGATTGTATACCTCTACTTATTACAACAACATTATAAAGACAGTATAGAACAACCACACAAGCCACAGTGATCATGATCAAATCTCCAAGCATGAGAGATTTATGCCAAATCTCCAAATGGATCCTTTGACATATACTCAATGATCATATCATCAGATTCATCTTCTTGCAGAAGTGGAGGCTTGTTGTCAACCACATTGACGTGCTCTTTAGCAAGAGTGTTCTTCAGTTCACCAGAAGCCAGTGAAGAACTTCCAACCTCAATTGGTGCTTCAGTAGAATTGAAATGAGCCTCAAAAGCAGGCTTATTAGACTTTGGCTTCTTTAGGGATTGTTGATACAAAAGAACAAGGTGCTTAGGGCAAGTGCAATCCCTAGCAAAATGGCCCTCAGTACCACATTTAAGGCAAGCTCTGTTGCCCTTAGATGGTAGAGGCTTGCCATTTCCTTTCCCTTTTCCTTTACCTTTCTTGTGGAATTTGTTCTTATTGAATTTGCGAGGTCCAGAAGGATTCTTGAAGTTTTTCTTGAATCCTTTCTTATTCCCAGTCTTATGCACATTGAAATGTACCTCAGGCAGAGGGGCAGACCCAGGAGGGCGCTGCTGAGCATTCTTTAGAAGAAGCTCATGATGCTTTTCTGCTTGGGTCAATGTGTGCATAAGTTGAGAATATTTCTGGAAATTGCTAGAGCGATACTGCTGATGCAATATCCTGTCCTCTGGAAGCATGGTAGATAGAGTTTTCTCTATTTTGTCTGCTTCAGTGGGCTCTTTCTCGCAAAACTTCAATTTAGAACAAATGCTATGAAGAGCATGGTTATATTCTGCAACAGATTTAAAATCTTGCAGACGAAGGTGGTTCCACTCATGGTTGGCTGACGGCCAGATGAGCTCCTTCTGCTGTTCATAGCGCTCTTTGAGAGCTTTCCACAAGTTGTGAGGGCATCTCTCCATAAGGTACTCTTGCTTAAGGTCCTTATGGATATAAAGCCTCAAAAGGAAAAGTGTTGTGTTCTTTTTAACCTCATTCACTGGATCAGTACCAGTGATGGGTGCTGCAATTGCATCAATGATCCCACGAGAAGCAAAAGTTATTTCAATATCTGAAGCCCAAGTTGGGTAGTTATGCCCATCAAGGGCGAGTTCCTCGAACTCTTTGGTTGACATGTTCCTACAGTCATTACCATGGACATCCATTAATTTACGCATAAATTAATAGTCACAATGGTGATGTTGTAAGCTCAATATGCAAAAATATTAAAATTACATATGTAACGAGTTCCTTGAAGGTTCCAAACCTTCCCATTGAATAAGTACTTTGAATTTTAGTAAGCATAGTATAGATAATCCTCAAATTAATGAGGTAGATCTAATAGTGGGCAAGAAACTTGCTGCCTAAAAGCACGGTCTCTGGGCTGATAAGTTCACGGATGAACAAACCGCAGCCAATGCTTAGGACTCCACTATCCATGCTCTACTAATTATCAAAGTAAAATTCACTAACTCTTACATGTGATATGAGTTGCCTGAAGGTTCCAAACCTTCTAATTGAATAAATACTTTGAATACTAGTGAGCATTGTATAGATAATCCTCAAATTAATGAGGTAGATCTCCTAGTAGTGGGCAAGAAACTTGCTGCCTGAAAGCACGGTCTCTGGGCAGATAAGTTCATAAATGAACAAAACGCAGCCAATGCTTAGGTCTCCACTACCTATGCTCTACTAATTATCAAAGTAAAATTCAATAACTCAATATCCTGTTATTTTGGATAGCACGTATAGGTAGTCATCCCGAGAGATGTAGACCTCATAGAGATAGGCATTCCAAATGCTGCCACAAGCACGGTCTCTGGGCTACTAAATTCTATAAAAGAATTTAGTGCAGCCTATGCTTAGGACTCTATCTCCCTGTGCTCTTTATCCAAAATAATGTAATTTTATTTTTGCATGAGTTTTATTAAGTCTGAACTTAATAAATGCTATATTTATATGCAAACATAAATGAATGCGTAAATAATAGCAAGTAGAGATATGTGAATTATTAATGTAAAACAAACAATAATTCACGAACTAAAATCTGCTATATGTACAATAAAACAGATATGTCTTTACAATATATACAGTCTAAATTACGAATTTAGACGCCTAAGATAAATTTGAACTGAAATCACATATAAAACGGAGTCTTTATACTGAAATTCAGAACTTAAAAATGGTAAAATAGGCCATTTTTGCTCCTGAAAAGCAGCCCAGGCGGCCTGCTAGGCGGGCCTGGCAGCGGCCAGAAGGCCTGCACACCGGCCCAGCCTAGCTGGCCGGCCCAGGCGGCCCAACAGGGAGCCAGAAAGCCCATTATATCAAGGACGGCTAGGGTTTCAAAGGAAACCCTAACCGCCCAGGCCTTCAGCCGCCGCCGCTACCAGGAAATTTCCTGGCCGCCGCCAGGAAACAGGGGGTTCCCAGCCGTTGCCACCAGAAAACTTTTGCCAGCCGCCATCGGGAGCCGTCCCAGCCAACAAGCGCGCCCAGCCGCACGTGGAGGCCGCGGCCGCCCTGGCTCGCCTGGCCATGAGGCCGCGCGCGCGCCCAGGCTGGGGCCCGCCGGCTGCCGCGCCAGGGAGGCAGCGCCGAGCGCCCCTGGATGGAGCCCGCCGGTCGCCGTGGCTCGCCTGGCCATGAGGCCGCGCGCGCGCCCAGGCTGGGGCCCGCCGACTGCCGCGCGAGACTCGGCTCGCGGCGAGCCGGCGCCGAGCGCCCTGCAGCGCGCCTGGTGCCGCGTCCCATCGGGGCTTTGCCCTGCGCCGAGGAGAAGCCACGGCCAGCCGCCGCTGGGACCGCGCCGAGCCGGCCGCTGGCCGTCGTGGGGCCCGCGCCGGAGGAGCCGCCCGTGCTGGGGGCCGTCGCGCGCCTGGGGCCTCGGCCTGGGGCCGCCGCGCGCGTGGGGCCGCGGCAGGGAGCCCGTCGCGCCAGCGCCTGGCCGACCGTGCCATCGTCGAACGCGCAGCCGAGGCTCGGCCGTGGAGGACCGCGCCAGGCGCTTGTGCCGCGCTCGCCCACGCCGGGATGGCGGATCCGGCCGCGCCGAGCGCCTCCGAGAGAACCGCGCCAGGCATGCCTCGTCGAGCGCGCAGGAGGCCGCGCCAAGCGCGCCAGTGGTCTGCTCCCGCGCCCGTGTCGCCATTCCCCACCCCCTCCCCCCAATCGGCCGACGTGGCGGCCGGATCGAGGGCCATTAGGCCCTCCGATTGGAGGAGGAAGATGAGGCCACCCCATTTGGGTGATGGCCGGTGAAGATGATGCGGCCTCGCGGGGCATCAACTGCGCGAGCAGGCTGCCCACGACGGGCAGCGATGGTCCCGACGACCACGGGTGCCGACGGAGATGGTGAACGACTAGCAACTGCCGCTGCAGTGGGCGGAGGCGGTGGTGGTGCCGCCAAATCCACATCCATGGGGGCCGATGCAGACGATCCCGCGTCAAACACCGGCGCCGGTGGCGACGGGGACGCAATGGGGAGTCCACACTCCACCACGGGCAGCGGAACCACCGCTGTCCATCCATGGAGGACGCAGTAGTGCACATTTTGCACTTGCACACGGCGTGCAGGGATCGCATGCACCGGTGGAAGCGCTGCGGCTTGACCAGCGGCGTACGCCTCCAACATTGAATCATCAAGAGTGTGCAGAACTTCGCGCATACGGCGTATGCGCATGGAAACGGTATGTTCCATACCTTGCTGTTGATGTGAAGATCGATCTTGTTGTTCTTGTGAAGAACAGCGCGTTCTTCCCCTTTTCCCTTCTCTGATTTCTCTTGAGACAGTGCTGATAACGTGTTTGATTCTATGCAGTGCTCAGTGGAAATGAGAGACAGAGAGAGACAAAATGGCAGAGAACTGTTGTTTATTGCAGAGATACTCTTTATATACATGAGTACAAAAGGGCATCTGGCCCTTAGATCAAACAACTGTAAAACGGACGGTTGGATGGGTCTTGATCATATATACCATATTTTGTAACACTCTCAACATCGTCCACCACTCATCAGGTGAATCATCATATCTTTGTGTCTCCTTCGGGTGATATTTCCACATCATTTTCAATTGTATATGTCATAATAAAGTTTAGCCCATGTCACATCGAATGTTCCGAATGTCTATTACAAATATTAAATATAATCTAATTATAAAACCAATCACACAACTACAGATTGAACAAAGAGACAAAATTTGTATGCCTAATTAATTCATGATTAGTAAATGTTTATTGTAACATCATATAAGTGAATCATTGACTAATTAGGTTTAATATGTTCGACTTGTCGTTTAGTTCTCATCTGTACAATTCGTGTTGTAATTAGACTATACTCTATTCGTTCTGATTTATAATTCGTTTGATTTATTTACCCAAGTTTGGTATGCTCGTCTTATTCGAAAATATTTCATAATTATTTTTAATTTTCACTCTGATATTGTTTACCATATAATGACATACTTTAAATATTGATTCGAACTTTTTTATCTTTTTTTAAAAAAACTAAATAAGATGAGTTAGTCAAAATTAGCAAAAAAAAAAGTTAAACAAACTACAATTTAGGAGATGAGCCGGATTTAATCCGAAGCATACAGCCTCGTAACCAAAAACAGCTCTAAATTGTGACCGTTGAAGTAGCTATCACGCCTCATAAGCAAATCCCACCAACTGTACCTGCGAGGAAGATGCCATGCAGCCAAGACAGGAGACACGACGCAAGCTTCTTGGGCCTCAACTGTACCACAAAATAGGTCACGTCCTCTCAAATATCTGCGCAAACCTATATATTTGGGATTTGGCCCCATATGATTCATGACATAAAAGCGACCTTGCATCCAAAGGACTTTTCTATGAAAGGATGATGATGTTTCGTCCATTTCTCTTTTCCCTGCCTATGTTGTGAGCGCGACCCCCGACATCTAGATCTTTCGGACCACTGTCCAAATGACCTTGACATTAGATATTTCATCAGGACGCATCAAGCATGAGCGACGTATAACTACTAGATTATAATAACTGAATTAGCCAATTATGTATTCAAGCAGGAGGAAAGAGTGAATTAGTTCAAATTTTGACAATTTAGGATTAAAATAGAAAATGTCCCCAATGCTCATCGTTTTTTTTTTTGTGGTTTGCCGTGGAATCCAGATCAGCATCTTGATGCGATGCCATACACTTTGACAGCACATAATTCACAATTATGTCATGGATCCATTAAGCTGATAATTAATTCTTTAAATTTAAACATGTCTAACTAATTGTTAGCTTGATAGTATCAACTAACAACGAACTCACCAGGTATATCAAATTAGCTAATATTTAGTTGCTAATATTAGCTATAGAACTAATAGATCTAAACACGATCGGAGGCTCTATTTCTATTTAATTGTATTAATAGCTATCTAATTAATAGCTAAAAAGCTACTAACCATGTAGCTAGCTGGTTATGAACAGGGAGTGTTTGACTCCACCTACTAATTAGGTGGTTGGATAATTCGATGAATATGTATACGAACTTCACCAACTTTAAGAACCAACTAGAATGGTGTGTGTACATTGCAACGGAACACAAACTATTCGTTAAATACTTATTACATGTGTATATCTATATTCTTGAAGCGGTATGGTAGACTGGTTACCTCATTTAAACCGTTGAATTTTTATGGCATAAGAACTTGCAAAATATCAATCATTAGGATTGTAAAGAAGTGCCCTTTTATAAATATCAGACAAAAAACCTGTGTCTCCCGCCCGAGACTGGCCTCGGGCAAGGCGTGACTGCGTCTCCCGCCCGAGGTTGGACTCGGGCGATGCGTGACTGCATCTCCCGCCCGAGGCCACCCCGGACGAGGCGTGACTGTGTCACCCATCCGATGTTGGCCTCGGGGTAGCCATTAATGCATCTCCCGCCCGAGGTTGGCCTCGAGCGAGCCGTGACTACGTCTCCCGCCTGAGGTTGGCCTTGGGCGAGGCATGACTGTGTGAGGTTGGCCTTGGGTGAGGCGTGACTATGTCTCCCGTTCGAGGGTGGCCTCGGGCGAGGCGTGACCGTGTCTCCCGCCCGAGGGGTGCCTCGGGCGAGCTGTGACTGCGTCTCCCATCCGAGGTGATTGCCTCTCCTGCCTGAGGATGCCCTTGGGCGAGTCGTGTCTGTGTCTCCCACCTGAGGCCACCCTCGAGCGAGGTGTGATTGCGTCTCCCGCCTGGGGATGGACTCAGGCGAGCCATGGCTGCGTCTCTCGCCTAGGGATAGCCTCAGGTGAGCGGTGACTGCGTCTCCCATTTGAGGTGATTGTCTCTCCCACCCAAGGTTGGCCTCGGGCGAGGCGTGACCGTCTCCTGCCCGGGAATGGCCTCGGACGAGTCGTGAATGTGTCTCCCATCCAGGGATGGCCTCGGGCAAGCCATGAATGTGTCTCCCATCTGAGGTGACTGCCTCTCCCACCCGAGGTTGGCCTCGGGCAAGGCATGACTGCGTCTCCTGCCTAGGATGGCCTCGGGCGAGCCGTGGCTACGTCTCTCGCCCAGGGATGGCCTTGGGTGAGTCGTGCCCGCGTCTCCCGCCCGTGGATGGCCTCGAGCGAGTCGTGACTACCTATCCTGCCTGAGGATGGCCTCGGACGAGTTGTGACTGCCTCTCCCGCCCGAGGTTGGCCTCAAGCGAGTCGTGACTGCATCGCCTGCCCAGGGATGGCCTCAGGCGAGTTTTTGACTGCCTGTCCCGCCCGAGGATGGCCTCGGGCAAATCATGATTGTGTCTCCTGCCTAGGCTTGGCCTTGGGCGAGTCGTGGCTGCCTCTCCCGTTCGAGGATGGCCTCGCAGTTGTCGTCCTCAATGATGGCAAGCGAGGTAGTAGCAAGGTTGAGCGGATGCGCAGGGGCAGGGGAAGCGAGTGGGGCGGCCGAGGGTGGGACTAGGAGGTTGCATTGGAGGAGGCGGAGCTCAACCTCATAGAGGAACCTAGGGCAACGGGAGCATGGAGGAACGATAGATCTGAGAGTTTTGTGTGCTGAGGATGGGGGCGGATGGGGGGCACCAACACCATGTCCTATGGGTGCCTTGTTGAGGAGGAAACGAACACCGTTGTCACCACAACGTCCTAGATTTGTCGTTGCCGCCAGGAGAACATGGGTGCACCGCGTGCGTCCCCTCCTCTGCGGGGGGCAGGGTTGTCGCCGCCATGGCCCATTGGTGTCTCGATGAGAAGGCGAGCTCGATCCCTAGGGTTTGCACATGGATTCAAGGATGGAAGGCGTGAGCGAAGATCGCGTCGATTGCTTCCCGGGTCTGACACGACAGCTGTGGATTCCATCGGTTCCCGTGCGATCGTGGGGAGGGGGCTCTTCATGATAGGCATCACGAGGGTGCGGGGCAAATGGGGTGGGCTGCACGGAGATCTAAGAGGTAGGAGAGTGGGGGAGACGATCGCACAGACGTGGGGTGGGGGAGATGATCGTACGGTCAGGGGGAGCGCGGGGCATAGCCATGGTACCAAAATGGGTGGCTCAGGCACCGCTGCTCAGGGCAGCGGTAAGAAAAAGAAGAAAAAGAACCGCAGTGGCAAGAAGCCGTTGTCTGATGCTCCCATCATCGCGACTGCGGCTAAGGCCAGAACGTGTGTGGCAAGCGCCTGTGCCAACAGGGTGGCGATAGTGGCTCATGTCCTATCCATCCCACCACCTCGCAGCATACCTCATTCATGTGAGGGAGCTAAATAAGGACTTCGACGCCTTAGAACCGCACCATGTTCCTCGTGGCAACTTGGCGGTAGATGAACTCCCTACGAGGGCATCAACCTGGGCATCTGTGCTCGAGGACGTCTTTGGAAAACGACTCCTGAGACCTACCGCCCAGCCAGCCCAACTGACGAAGGGGGTGAGACTAGCACCTCGAAGCTAGCGGTCCCGGCGGCGTTGAGAGCACCTAGAGGGGGGTGAATAGGTGATCCTGTAAAATCAAACACTAAATAGCCACAAACTTGATTATAAAGATGTTAGTGCAAGTTAATCAAGTTTATGAAGTGAGCTCTTGCTAACACAGTCAATCACAGAGAGGAGCAACACAAGAGACACGCAATTTTTTATCCCGTGGTTCGGCCAAGTAACACTTGCCTACTTCCACGTTGTGGCGTCCCAATGGACGAGGGTTGCACTCAACCCCTTTCATGTGATCCGATGATCAACTTGAATACCACGGTTTTTCCTTTGAGATATTTTCCCGTTTGTGAGGAATCTCCACAAGTTGGAGCCTCTCGCCCTTACAAAGTTTTGATCATAAGAAGCACAAGAGCAAGGGAGGGAAAACAATGCACACAAGATTCAATCCGCAGCACACACACACACACACAAGCCAAGACTTGAGCTCAAAGCACAGGACAGGGAGTTCACAACTCGAACGGAGCTCAAATCACTAACACAATGAATCAAATGCGTGGAGGCAGACTCTGGATGTCTTAGTATGCTTAGAAAATGCTTGGTGTTGTGCTCCATGCGCTTAGGGGTCCCTTTTATAGCCCCAAGGTAGCTAGGAGCCGTTGGACATCAATTTGGTAGGCAATTCTTGCCTTCTGTCGAGTGGTGCACGAGACAGTCCGGTGCACCACCGGACAACCACTGTAGCAGTCTGGTGCTCGATTTCCTTCCATACCAGGTGCAGCCAACCGTTGGTCCTTGGAACCGGTTGGCACGCTGGACACTGTCCGGTGCACACCGGACAGTCCGGTGTGCCCAACTGACCGTTGGCGCAAACCACGTGTCGCGCGTTGATCGCGCGGTCGACCGTTGGCCGCTGGCGCAGTTGACTCACCGGACAGTCCGGTGCACCACCGGACAATCTGGTGATTTATAGCCACATCACCTTTCTCTTTTCCCGAGAGCGCCCAGTTGACGCCGAGCCAGCCTGGGGCACCGGAACTGTCCGGTGCACCACCTGATAGTCCAGTGTGCCAGGCCCGAGCTGGTGTTGGCTGAACTTTGCCAACTTTACTCTGAAAGGGAAATGTGCCCTTGGGCCATTTCTATAAGTATTTTGGTGATTAGATGTCCAACACATATTGAGTAAGTTCTTACGTACCAAATGAGTAAGAAGTGTGAAATCAAGAACAAGGTATGTTTCTAGACTTAGTGAATTGTTTTTTGACACTAACATGGTTATCTAAGTGCTAGAAACAAAGCAAAGAAGATTTGAATTGGAGTAAAGTTGGCAAAGTTCAGCCAACACCAGCTCGGGCCTGGCACACCGGACTATCCGGTGGTGCACCGGACAGTGTCCGGTGCCCTAGGCTGGCTTGGCGTCAACTAGGTGCTCTCGGGAAAAGAGAAAGGTGACGTTGCTATAAACCACCGGACTGTCCGGTGGTGCACCGGACTGTCCGGTGAGTCAACTGCGCTAGCGACCAATGGTCGGTCGCGCAATCAACACGCGACACGTGGTCTGTGCCAACGGTCGGTTGGGCACAACGGACTGTCCGGTGTGCACCAGATAGTGTCCGGTGCGCCAACCGGTTCCAAGGACCAACGGTCGGCTGCGCCCGGTATGGAAGGAAATCGAGCACTAGACTGCTATAGTGGCTGTCTGGTGGTGCACCGGACTGTCCGGTGCACCACTCGACAGAAGGCAAGAATTGCATACCAAATTGATTTCCAACGGCTCCTAGCTGCCTTGGGGCTATAAAAAGGACCCCTAGGCGCATGGAGCACTACACCAAGTATTCTCTAAGCATACTAAGACATCCAGACTCAGCCTCCACGCATTTGATTCATTGTGTTAGTGATTTGAGCTCCGTTCGAGTTGTGAACTCCCTGTCCTGTGCTTTGAGCTCAAGTCTTGGCTTATGTGCGTGTGTGTGTGCTGCGGATTGAATCTTGTGTGCATTGTTTTCCCTCCCTTGCTCTTGTGCTTCTTATGATCAAAACTTTGTAAGGGCGAGAGGCTCCAACTTGTGGAGATTCCTCGCAAATTGGAAAAGATCTCAAAGGAAAAACCGTGGTATTCAAGTTGATCATCATATCACTTGAAAGGGGTCGAGTGCAACCCTCGTCCATTGGGACGCCACAACGTGGAAGTAGGCAAGTGTTACTTTGCCGAACCACGGGATAAAAATTGTGTGTCTCTTGTGTTGCTCCTCTTTGTGATTGTCTGTGTTCGCAAGAGCTCACTTCATAAACTTGATTAACTTGCACTAACATCTTTATAATCAAGTTTGTGGCTATTTAGTGTTTGATTTTACAGGATCACCTATTCACCCCCCTCTAGGTGCTCTTAATTGGTATCAGAGTCATACTCTTCATCTAAGGGACTAACCGCCCGAAGAGATGGATCCTAAGGGAAAGGGGATGGTGGTCAACGACAAGGAAAAGGAGTCACTTTGAAAGGGAAATAGGCTAAAACCTTTTCCTAAATAATTTTGGTGGTTGAATTGCCCAATACAAATAATTAGACTAACTAGTTTGCTCTAGATTATAAGTTCTACAGGTGCCAAAGGTTCAACACAAATCAGTAAAAAGTCCAAGAAAGGGTTCAAATAAAAAGGAGCAAAACCAACCGAAGGCTGCCCTGGTCTGGCGCACCGGACTGTCCGGTGCACCAGGGAGAATCACTCCAAACTCCTCAGCTTCGGGTTTCTGGAAAATGTTCTCCGCTATAATTCACCGGACTTTCCGGTGTAGCTCCGGACTGTCCGGTGTGCCATGCAGAGTAACGGCTACAGCGCCAACGGTCGTCTGCAAAAGTGAACAGTGAAGCTATAGTGCGCGGACAGCGCGCAGAGTCAGAGCAGGCGCCAGAAGGCGCACCGGACAGTGAACAGTGACTGTCCGGTGCACCACCGGACTATTCGGTGGCCCCACTTGTCAGAGCTCCAATGGTCGAACCCTAACGGTTGGGTGACCTGGCTGGCGCATCGGACAGTGTCCGGTGGCGCACCGGACTGTCCAGTGCGCCCGTCGACAGCAGCCTTCCCCAACGGCCATTTTGGTGGTTGGGGCTATAAATACCCCAACCACCACACTTCAAGGCATCCAAGTTTTTAGCCAACACATTCAATACAAGAGCTAGTGCATTCAATACAAGACACAATCAGATTGAATCAAAACCTCTCCAAAGTCCCAATTCCACTCAAAGCAACTAGTGACTAGAAGAGAGAGTTTTGCCCGTGTTCTTTGAGCTCTTGCGCTTGGATCACTTTTCTTCTTCCCCATTTCTTGTTCCTAAGACATTTGTAATCAAAGCAAGAGACACCAATTGTGTGGTGGTCCTTGTGGGGACTAAGTGTCCCAATTGATTGAGGAGAAAAGCTCATTCGGTCTTAGTGACCGTTTAAGAGAGGGAAAGGGTTGAAAGAGACCCGGTCTTTGTGACCACCTCAACAGGGAGTAGGTTTGCAAGAACCGAACCTCGGTAAAACAAATCACCGTGTCATCTGCTCTATTTTCTTGGTTGATTTGTTTTTGCCCTCTCTTTCGGACTCGACTTTATTTCTAACGCTAACCCGGCTTGTAGTTGTGCTTAAAGTTTATAAATTTCAGATTTGCCTATTCACCCCCCTCTAGGCGACTTTCAATTGGTATCAGAGCCCGGTACTTCATTAGAGCCTAACCACTCGAAGTGATGTCGGGAGCTCACGCCAAGAAGGAGATGGTGACCGGCGAGAAGCCCGCCACAAGCCATGGGAAAGCTCCATCGGGGGAGTCCAGCAACAAGAAGAGGGAGGAATCACCTCCCCGCGTCAAGTCGCACCGGAGTGGCGACAAGAAGAAGAAAATGAAGAAGGTGGTCTACTACGAGACCGATTCTTCGCCGCCTTCCACCTCCGGCTCTGACACGCCGTCCGTCTCTTCTAAGCGCCATGAGCGCAAGAAGTTTAGTAAGATCCCCCTACGCTACCCTCGCATTTCTAAACATACTCCATTACTTTCCGTCCCATTAGGCAAACCACCGGTTTTTGACGGTGAAGATTATTGTATGTGGAGTGATAAAATGAGGCATCATCTAACCTCACTCCACACTAGTATTTGGGATGTTGTTGAGTTTGGAGCACAGGTACCATCCGTAGGGGATGAAGGATACGATTTGGACGAAGTTGCCCAAATCCGGCACTACAACTCCCAAGACACTACTATACTCATCGCCTCTCTTAGTCGAGAGGAGTATAATAAGGTGCAAGGGTTGAAGAGTGCCAAAGAAATTTGGGACGTGCTCAAGACCTCGCACGAAGGAGATGAGGTGACCAAAATCACCAAGCGGGAAACGATCGACGGGGAGCTCGGTCGGTTCATGCTCAACCAAGGGGAGGAGCCACAAGCCATGTACAACCGGCTCAAGACCTTGGTGAATGAAGTGCGCAACCTCGGGAGCACAAAATGGGATGACCATGAAATGGTCAAGGTTATTCTTAGATCACTCATTTTTCTTAATCCTACTAAAGTTCAATTAATTCGTGGTGATCCTAGATATAAGCTAATGTCTCCTGAGGAAGTCATAGGAAAGTTTGTGAGATTTGAATTGATGATCAAAGGCTCCAAACAAATCATCGAGCGAGGCGCCACCTCCACACCCGAGGTGCAACCCGTTGCCTTCAAAGCAACAGAGGAGAAGAAAGAAGAGTCTACATCAAGTAGGCTTCCCATCGACGCCTCCAAGCTCGACAATGAGGAGATGGCACTCATCATCAAAAGTTTCCGCCAAATCCTCAAGCAAAGGAGGGGGAAGGACTACAAGCCCCGCTCCAAGAAAGTTTGCTACAAGTGTGGTAAGCCTGGTCACTTTATTGCTAAATGTTCGTTATCAAGTGATAGTGACAGGGGTGACGACAAGAGGGGAAAGAAGAAGGAAAAGAAGAGATACTACAAGAAGAAGGGCGGCGATGCCCATGTTTGCCGGGAGTGGGACTCCGACGAGAGCTCCACCGAGACTCCTCCTCCGACGAGGACGCCGCCAACATCGCCGTCAACAAGGGTCTTTGAAAGTTCCCTTTGTCCGGGAACATGATCTGGATGTCGGCTAGAGGGGCGTGAATAGGCGAACAAAAATTATCACTTTAGAACTTAAATTCTTACTCTACTCGAAGACTAGAACGCAGTGGAATGAGAAGACCCTTCGAGTAGGTTGCAGCGAAATAGAAGATCCTGCCTCAAACTGTCCTGCACTTCAAATATAACTTGTACCACAGATAAGTGTTGAAGTGCAGAAATAAAAGCGAGCAAGACAGAGAGTCAGAACACAATACAGAACAGAGCACACAGACGCAAGGATTTATCCCGAGGTTCGGCCAAGCCTGAATCGCTTGCCTAGTCCTCGTTGGAGTTAGCCACACCTCGGCTTGGAGTCTGTTTCAACTCCTTCCTCCGTTTGCTCAGATCTATCAGTATGACAGATAGAGCCTTTCACTATGTTGAGTTGGTTACAACGAAACCGCGACTACTTACAATCTTCTTGGCAGCACTCTGGCAGAGTAACTATATGCTCAAGACCTTGCTCTAGCTCTTTGCAGCACTTCTCCACTCTCTCAAGGCTTATAGCTTTGCCTCTACACAAACTAGAGAGAGAATTTATCCGAGTGATGTCTACACTTGTTGGCTGCACTTGTATATTTGTTGGAGGCGCCTAGGAGTCCCTTTTATAGACCAAAGGGGCCTAGGAGCTGTTGGACTTCATTTGGAAGGCAATATTTGCTTTCTATCGGGTGGCGCACCGGACAGTCCGGTGCACCACCGGACAGGTACTATAGCTTGTCCGGTGCCCGATCTCCTTCCAAAACTGGCACAGCTGACCGTTGGAGCAACGGTCGTCTTGGCTCACCGGACACTGTCCGGTGCACACTGGACAGTTTGGTGCGCCAACTGACCGTTGGCTCGGGCCACGCGTCGCCCACTGATTGCGCTGCCGACCGATGGCGCAGTCGACCGTTGGCTCACCGGACAGTCCAGTGCACCACCGGACAGTCCGATGAATTATAGCCGTACGCCGCCAGACTTCTCACGAGAGCGACCTGTTCACCGGTGTTCAGCCTGGCGCACCGGACAATGTCCGGTGCACCACCGGACAGTCCGGTGTGCCAGACTGAGCTGAGTCTTGGCTGTACACAGCCAAGCCTTTTGCATTTCTTTTCTTTTCTTCTTCTTTCTGTTTCTAACACTTAGACAAGTATATTAGTACACAAAAACCAATGTACTAAGTCTAGAAACATACCTTCTCTTTGATTTTTACTTCTATAGCATTTGACATGCTTGAGTTCTGATGTTGGACTCATAAATCATCAAGTCAGCTTGACTTGATCTAGATTGACATTTCTGAGCTCCAACATCCTGCAAAGGTCACATAGACTATCTCCAAACACAGGAACAACCCAAACTAAAGGCCAAGGTGCACTTAGCTCTTTTGGGCTGCTTCCAGTTCTGGTTTTGACATTGGTTCTCCTTCTAGTGACCTTGTTCACTTCTTAGAGCTTGATCTTGAGCCTTATGACTTACACCACATAACTATAGCTGTTATCTCATTGGTAGTAAGTCATGTCCTTATGTAGTGATCCTTGATGTGCCATAACTCTTCTCAACTCGATCATCCTTGACTTTGCAAGTCTTCTTCTTCACCCTTGGCTTTGGGTTCCTCAGCCTCTTTGACCTTCTCCCGTGCACTTGGTACCTCGAAGTTCTTCTTGCCTCCATCCTTGGCTTGATCAGTTGTTTCCGAGCTACGCACCCGAGTATCACTTTTGCAATGTCCGTCCTACTTGTGATGTCCATTATCTATCCATCATCTAGTCCTTGGACCATCACACTTGTTCACTTGTGTTGAACCCTGTTAGCTTTACACTAAGCACCTGTTCAACACTTAGCACACTTGTTAGTCCTTTAATTGAGTTGTCATCCAAACACCAAAACCTACAAGAGAGCTTTCAATCTCCCCCTTTTTGGTGATTGATGGCAACACAATTAAAGCTTACATAAGAGTGAAATTTAAAGCACAAATTTTGAATTCTAAGATTGTAGAATGCTCCCCCCTAAATATGTGCTTACACTAGAATCTTAGCTTTGGCCTTAAATGCCAAAATGCACGTACTTAGGCTAAATCGAAGCATTGCTACACCTTAGCACCTGTGGGATGCATTGTGTCAAGGATCAAACATGATGCGTATAACACACAAATGCACAGAATCAGAGTAAAAACACCAATTGAAAGGATATCCCCCATAGGAATATCGACCTACCACTATTCACCATTAAGATACCAATTTAAAACAATTAAAGCACCATAACCACATGAATATCTATTACAAGATAACCATTAGATGTCAATTGATTCATGTCAACAGAAGCACTAATTTCGCATCAACACCATATGAGACACATGAAGCATATGATCAATATTATCAACAACACAATATTATCAATATCAACAACACTAACTCATTCTTTCTTATCCAAGCGTTCCTCTCAGGTCGAGGTAAGCTTTAATGCACAATTTCTCCCCCTTTGACATCAAACACCAAAACCATATTCAAGCAAGAACACAGGATGATGTCAAGGGACAACAAGATATTAAGCAGGGAAAATGCAACACACTAACACTACTCCCCCTTACACATTAAACATATGCACCACAAGCATTTGAGGAAAATTAAGATACAAATATGCAAAAGATCAATACCTCCTTTTGTACCTTTACCATGTTGTGGTGTACTTTCCACCTTGAAGGTTTTAATCTCTAGAGAGCTCCTCCATACTTGTGCCTGGTCCTTTATCTTAACCTTTTCTTGTTACTAAGACACCAAACAAGTTATAGTATTGTGGCACAAGATGAAGCATCTATTCTAGTGATTACCAAAGGATATCAATTTAAGCATACTACTAAGGCTACCAATTGAAAAATCATTACTGTCATTGCTCCATAGTATTTATAGATAAGCATCTAGAATCACCAACTATTATAGAGCATGAGCAATCTATAAATATGCAATTTCTCATAACTTAAGATACCAAATACTTGACTTATGGAGGTACCCAAGTCCTGATTGCTCCATTTCTTGCTCATCTTCCCTTTTCCACCTTGAGACTATACAAGATCACTCAAGAAACAATTAGTCTCAAAAGACACAAGTTATGTGTGCTCCCCCTAAAGTTATGCATCAAGTATTTGAATGACTTGCACTTTGCACATTCTAGCTTCCTCAGACTAGAGGGGATCACAACATATCTTGGTCAAGGCATACTCTATCAATTTCATCACAAAGAGATACCAATTGAATAGTTGACTTAATACATCAATGCATGCCTCAAGGAGTATAACATTTTACAAGCAACCTAGGCATGCTCCATACATGATAATCATTGCACCACATATACTAATTGAAAACGACAAGATCATGCATATAAATCACAATGTCTAATTACATCAAGAATAAGAAAATATGTTCTTAGAAACACCAAGGAAAACAACATTTTAAAGTAGAGAGCACATATGCCAAGAAACTATCAATTCAAAGGCAAGAACATAGTTGTGATCACGATCAATGGAACTCCAAGATATTTAATGAAATTGCATAGTTCCATTCTTCATACCTTTGCCTTTTACCCGAACACTATGAGATCTATTCTTTTAGGTAGTGTAGAGTGAGAGCACCTGTTGTCACCAATTTAGGGCTCCTTTTGCTCATGCACCTCATAACTCAAGAATGTGCATTAGTGGCACAACATGGATTTGGTATACACACAGTATCAAATTTGGGTAATTATGTGAACATGGATTGAACAAGATGTCATGTTTGCACATAGGTTGATCATTAAAGACAATAGCATGTCTTACAAAAGAATACATGTTTATCCACTAACACAAAAAGAGTTAATCATAGTGAATATATCGATTGAAAGGCTACCCATTGAATGATTCAAAAGATATAACATATAGAACACACAATCATGATCAATCAAGCATGAACCATTGATAACACAGGTAATGTCAAAAAGCATAACTACTCCAAGGATAGGTAGCACAACAAACCAACTTAAGAGCAATACTAATTTGCAATAATGTACTTAAGATACACGGGTACCGTCCTTTGGAGAGCGAGTTGCAGATTCTCATCAAAGTCCTTTGCTTGATTCACCAATAATGATTAAGGACCTCTACAACTTGTTTAACTCGAGATGAACATGAGATTAGTATTGCACAATAATCCAACCTTGGGTCAATAAATAGACAATAAAAAATCAATAGCTTAAGCATAGAGTTTGAATTAACCATCTTAAGCTCTCCCATGGTCTCCAGTCCAACTCGAGGCATCTGCAAGGTCTAGTTGACAAAGTTTGGTACCCATCTCGGGATGGGTCCATGACGTTCAACTAAAAATGCCTTTGGTACCCAAATAGCCTTTGTGCCAGTTCTAATTGATCTTGTTATAGATCTAGCACAAGTGTATGATTTGGGTCTCCTAAGCGAATGAGATTTAGACAAAATTACTTGCTTAGGAACCTTACCTTTATTACATACCTTGGATAGATGACCCTGCTCACCACACTTGTAGCAGAAGCGTCGCTCAACCTGACATGACGCTTGCTGTTTATTACTTTCTTTGGAGAGGTTCATCTTGGAGGATGCATGTCTTTGATTCCTCATGACGGGACATGAAGTGATCATGTGGTCCTTATTATTGCATCCAAAACATCTCCTTGTCCCTTCGTCCTTGTCCTTGTACGGACAAGATGCGATGAGGTGGCCTAATGCTTTGCACTTGAAGCATCTCTGTTTTCCTCTTCTCTTTTTACTTTTGGATGACACAGAGAGATTGTTAGTGCAAACAACATGACTAGTTGAATCGTTACCTTTTTCTTGTTTCATGTTGATTGCCTTAGGAACTTCTTTCTTGTGGAGTTTGACCCTTGCTGCGGTTTCTCCTTCCTCAAGCTTCTTCACCACGTTTTCGTAGATATCTTGAGGAAGTCGAGCATGGCGTCTTCTCCTTAATTGTCTTTGTTTCTTGTTCCCAAGCAGTTTTCCTTTTGACTCTAAAACTCGTTGCTCAATCAATGATTGGCTTTCTTTTGAGCAACAGGGGTTAGCACATGGTGATATACAATTCAAATGCGCACACGTGCGAGAATGAGGTTCACATGAATTTAAGTTCGCAATTACAACCTCATGAGCAACATTAAGCATGATATGTCTATCCAAGAGATTATCATGAGAATAAGACAACAAATCATATTTTTCAGTGAGAGCTAGTTTATCATGACTTAGCAATTCTACTTGCCTCTCAAGCATGGTATTTTTCATTCTAAGTTGAGCAACACAAGATAAAGCATCATCATTACTACTTTGTTCAATTAAAATTGAGTCATACCGTTGGACCAAGACATCATGAGAGCACCTTAGCTCCTCATGTTCTTTGGTCATCTTCTCCAGGCTGTTGTTTGTTTTGATGAGAGTCTCCTCTAGCCTGAGAAGCGTCTCGCCTTGTTCCTTGTTCCTCCTCAACAGCTTAGCCAAGAGCACTTTGTCTTCTTTGTTGAGATGGGTGTAGAAACGGCGAATCTCCTCTTCTTCCACATCGTCGGTCTCATTTTCCCTGTCATTATTATCAGTGGAAGCAAAACAGGAAAATGTACCTTGTGATGATGTAGACTCCTCATCCTCATATTCTTCCTCATCATCGCTTTTGACTCCACCATCATTGTTAGCAATAAGACATTTATTACTAGTGGAAGACAAACCTGTTGATGAGGTGGATTCATCGTTTGGTGGCCTAGGCTTTTCTTCTCCCTTTGAAGGGTTAGTATCACAAGCAATATAGGGAGTAGAAGCAGCACAATTTGCCTCAAAGTATTTTACTTTAATTCTATTCCATAAATCATGAGCATCAACAAATAAATCACTATCACTACTCATGATGGAAAAGTAAGCACTTCTAGAAAGAGAGTCAACTAAGATGTTGCAAGCATAGTGATTGAGAGATAAATATCTTAGTTCACCATTAGAAAGATTTTTACTAATATCAGAGGGAAAAATACTTCTACTAAAGATCTGTCTCAGATCAGGATCAATATTCATGAAAGCATTATAAATAGAGACAGACCAGGATTTATAATTAGAACCATCGCCTAGAAGAAGTTCTACAGTTACCTCTTGTGACGACATCGTCATCTCCGGACGGCTAAGCCCACACTGGAGAGGCCTAGCTCTGATACCAATTGAAAGTTCCCTTTGCCTGGGAGCAGGATCTGGATGTCGCCTAGAGGGGGGGTGAATAGGCGAATAAAAATTATCACTTTAGAACTTAAATTCTTACTCTACTCGAAGACTAGAACGCAGTGGAATGAGAAGACCCTTCGAGTAGGTTGCAGCGGAATAGAAGATCCTGTCTCAAACTGTCCTACACTTCAAATATAACTTGTACCATAGATAAGTGTTGAAGTGCAGAAATAAAAGCGAGCAAGACAGAGAGTCAGAACACAATACAGAATAGAGCACACAGACGCAAGGATTTATCCCGAGGTTCGGCCAAGCCTGAATCGCTTGCCTAGTCCTCGTTGGAGTTAGCCACACCTCGGCTTGGAGTCTGTTTCAACTCCTTCCTCCGTTTGCTCAGATCTATCAGTATGACAGATAGAGCCTTTCACTATGTTGAGTTGGTTACAACGAAACCGCGGCTGCTTACAATCTTCTTGGCAGCACTCCAGCAGAGTAACTATATGCTCAAGACCTTGCTCTAGCTCTTTGCAGCACTTCTCCACTCTCTTAAGGCTTATAGCTTTGCCTCTACACAAACTAGAGAGATATACACGAGAGGGAGAGAGAATTTATCCGAGTGATGTCTACACTTGTTGGCTGCACTTGTATATTTGTTGGAGGCGCCTAGGAGTCCCTTTTATAGACCAAAGGGGCCTAGGAGCCGTTGGACTTCATTTGTAAGGCAATATTTGCTTTCTGTCGGGTGGCGCACCGGACAGGTACTGTAGCTTGTCCGGTGCCCGTTCTCCTTCCAAAACTGGCACAGCTGACCATTGGAGCAACGGTCGTCTTGGCTCACCGGACACTGTCCGGTGCACCAACTGACCGTTGGCTCGGGCCACACGTCGCCCACTGATTGCGCTGCCGACCAATGGCGCAGTCGACCGTTGGCTCACCGGACAGTCCGGTGCACCACCGGACAGTCCGGTGAATTATAGCCGTACGCCGCCAGACTTCTCCCGAGAGCGACCTGTTCACCGGTGTTTAGCCTGGCGCATCGGACAATGTCCGGTGCACCACCAGACAGTCCGGTGTGCCAGACTGAGCTGAGTCTTGGCTGTACACAGTCAAGCCTTTTGCATTTCTTTTCTTTTCTTCTTCTTTCTGTTTCTAACACTTAGACAAGTATATTAGTACACAAAAACCAATGTACTAAGTCTAGAAACATACCTTCTCTTTGATTTTTACTTCTATAGCATTTGACATGCTTGAGTTCTGATGTTGGACTCATAAATCATCAAGTCAGCTTGACTTGATCTAGATTGACATTTCTGAGCTCCAACATCCTGCAAAGGTCACATAGACTATCTCCAAACACAGGAACAACCCAAACTAAAGGTCAAGGTGCACTTAGCTCTTTTGGGCTGCTTCCAGTTCTGGTTTTGACATTGGTTCTCCTTCTAGTGACCTTGTTCACTTCTTAGAGCTTGATCTTGAGCCTTATGACTTACACCACATAACTATAGCTGTTATCTCATTGGTAGTAAGTCATGTCCTTATGTAGTGATCCTTGATGTGCCATAGCTCTTCTCAACTCGATCATCCTTGACTTTGCAAGTCTTCTTCTTCACCCTTGGCTTTGGGTTCCTCAGCCTCTTTGACCTTCTCTCGTGCACTTGGTACCTCGAAGTTCTTCTTGCCTCCATCCTTGGCTTGATCAGTTGTTTCCGAGCTACGCACCCGAGTATCACTTTTGCAATGTTCGTCCTACTTGTGATGTCCATTATCTATCCATCATCTAGTCCTTGGACCATCACACTTGTTCACTTGTGTTGGACCCTGTTAGCTTTACACTAAGCACCTATTCAACACTTAGCACACTTGTTAGTCCTTTAATTGAGTTGTCATCCAAACACCAAAACCTACAAGAGAGCTTTCAGTCTTCTCTTCCCCAACGTCGGCCACAAGTGCCTCATGGCAAAAGATGGCAAAAAGAAGAAGGTAAAATCTAGAGCATCCACTAAATATGCAACATCTAGTGATGAGGCTAACTCTAGTGATGATGATGATGATTTGCTTACTCTTTTTGCCAATAAACATGCAACAAAAGGAAAAATTAAATGAATTAATCAGTGCTATTCATGAGAAGGATGAACTCTTGGATAGCCAAGAGGACTTCCTTATTAAGGAAAACCAGAAGCATGTTAAGGTTAAAAATGGTTATGCTCAGGAAGTAGAAAAATCTGAAAAATTAACTAGTGAGCTTAGCATTTGCCATGACACTATTTCCAACCTTAGAAATGAGAATGCAAAATTAACTGCTAAGGTTGAGAAGTTAAATGTTTGTGATGATTCTCTTGTCAACCTCAAAAATGATAATGCTACTTTGATTTCTAAAATTGACAAGTTGAATGAATCACTTTCTAGCCTTAGGATTGAGAATGATAATTTAATTGCTAAGGCTAAGGATTTAAATGTTTGCAATGATACTATTTCCAATCTTAGAAATGAGAATGTCATGTTACATGCTAAGATTGATGAATTAAATGCTTGCAAACCCTCTACATCTACTGTTAGCCATGTTTCCATTTGTACTAGATGTAGAGACATTAATGTTGATGCTATCCATGATCACCTAGATTTAATTAAACAACAAAATGATCACATAGCTCAACTTAGTGCTAAAATTAATGAGCATGACTTAGAAAATGAAAATTTTAAATTTGCTAGAAGTATGCTCTATAGTGGGAGACGCCCTGGCATTAAGGATGACATTGGCTTCCAACAGGGAGACAATGTCAAGCTTAATGCTCCTAAGAAATTGTCTAACTTTGTTAAGGGCAAAGCTCCCATGGCTCAGGATAACGAGGGCTATATTTTATATCCTGCTGGTTATCCCAAACACAAGATTAGGGGGAATTTATTCTAGAAAGTCTCATTCTGGTTCTCATCATGCTTTTATGTATAAGAATGAGACATCTAGTTCTAGGCAATCCACTCATATTAAATTGCCTAAAAAGAAATCTCCTATTGCATCAAATGAGCCTATTGTTTCATTTAAGACTTTTGATGTTTCATATGTTTTAACTAACAAATCAGGCAAAGTAGTTGCCAAATATGTTGGGGCCAAACACAAGGGCCCAAAGACTTGTGTTTGGGTACCCAAGGTGCTTGTTTCTAATGTGAAAGGACCCAAGACCGTTTGGGTACCTAATAACAAGGCCTAAACTTGTTTTGTAGGTTTATGCATCCGGAGGCTCAAGTTCGATCATTGACAGCGGGTGGACAAACCACATGACTGGGGAGAAAAGGATGTTCTCCTCCTATGAGAAAAACCATGATCCCCAAAGAGCTATCACATTCGGGGATGGAAATCAAGGTTTGGTCAAAGGACTTGGTAAAATTACTATATCTTCTGACCATTCTATTTCCAATGTTTTTCTTGTAGATTCTTTATATTACAATTTGCTTTCTGTTTCTCAATTATGCAAAATTGGTTACAACTGTCTTTTTACAGATATAAGTGTTACTGTCGTTAGAAGAAGTGATGATTCAGTAGCATTTAAGGGAGTATTAGAGGGTCAGCTATACTTAGTTGATTTTAATAGAGCTGAACTCGATACTTGCTTAATTGCTAAGACTAATATGGGTTGGCTCTGACATCGCCGACTAGCCCATGTTGGGATGAAGAATCTTCACAAGCTTCTAAAGGGAGAGCACATTTTGGGACTAACAAATGTTCATTTTGAGAAATACAGGGTTTGTAGTGCATGCCAAGCAGGAAAGCAAGTTGGTGTTCATCATCGACACAAGAACATCATGACGACCGCCGCTTGAGCTACTCCACATGGATCTATTCGACCCGATAGCTTACATAAGCATCGGCGGGAGTAAGTATT
Source organism: Zea luxurians (assembly GCA_029449295.1). Lineage (NCBI taxonomy): Eukaryota > Viridiplantae > Streptophyta > Magnoliopsida > Poales > Poaceae > Zea > Zea luxurians. Next base: position 25,281,630 of record JAOPSE010000023.1, on the reverse strand, counting down.
GTCTAGTTATTGTGGATGATTATTCTCGCTTCACTTGGGTGTTCTTTTTGCAGGATAAATCTCAAACCCAAGAGACCTTAAAGGGATTCTTGAGACGGGCTCAAAATGAGTTCGGCTTAAGGATCAAGAAAATAAGAAGCGACAATGGGACAGAGTTCAAGAACTCACAAATAGAAGGCTTTCTTGAGGACGAGGGCATCAAGCATGAGTTCTCTTCTCCCTACACACCTCAACAAAATGGTGTAGTGGAGAGGAAGAATAGAACTCTACTTGACATGGCGAGGACCATGCTTGATGAGGACAAGACTTCAGATCGATTTTGGGCGGAAGCAATCAACACCGCTTGCTACGCCATCAACCGTCTCTACCTTCACCGAATCCTCAAGAAGACATCCTATGAACTCCTAACCGGTAAAAAGCCCAATGTTTCATATTTTAGAGTCTTTGGTAGCAAATGTTTTATTCTTGTTAAAAGAGGTAGAAAATCTAAATTTGCTCCTAAGGCTGTAGAAGGCTTTTTACTTGGTTATGACTCAAACACAAGGGCATATAGAGTCTTTAACAAGTCCACTAGACTAGTTGAAGTTTCTTGTGACATTGTGTTTGATGAGATTAAGGGCTCTCAAGTAGAGCAAGTTGATCTTGATGAGCTAGATGATGAAGAGGCTCCATGCGTCGCACTAAGGAACATGTCCATTGGGGATGTGTGTCCTAAGGAATCCGAAGAGCCTCCACAAGCACAAGATCAACCATCATCCTCCATGCAAGCATCTCCACCAACTCAAGATGAGGATCAAGCTCAAGATGATGAAATTGAAGATCAAGAAGAGCCACCTCAAGAGGAGGACAACGATCAAGGGGGAGATGAAGTTGATCAAGTCAAGGAAGATGATCAGGATCCAAGACCGCCACACCCAAGAGTCCACCAAGCAATACAACGAGACCACCCCGTGAACTCCATCCTCGGCGATATTCATAAGGGGGTAACCACTCGATCTCGTGTCACACATTTTTGTGAGCATTACTCTTTTGTGTCTTCTATTGAGCCATAAAGGGTGGAAGACGCATTAAGGGATTCGGATTGGTTGTTGGCAATGCAAGAGGAACTCAACAACTTCACGAGGAATGAGGTATGGCATTTAGTTCTACGTCCTAATCAAAATGTTGTAGGAACCAAGTGGGTCTTCCGCAACAAGCAAGATGAGCACGGTGTGGTGACAAGGAACAAAGCACGACTTGTGGCCAAGGGATATTCACAAGTCGAAGGTTTGGATTTCGGTGAAACCTAAGCACCTGTAGCTAGGCTTGAGTCAATTCGTATATTACTTGCCTATGCTACTTACCATGGCTTCAAGCTTTATCAAATGGACATGAAGAGTGCCTTCCTCAATGGACCAATCAAGGAGGAGGTCTATGTTGAGCAACCTCCTGGCTTTGAAGATAGTGAGTACCCTAATCATGTGTATAAACTCTCTAAGGCGCTTTATGGGCTCAAGCAAGCCCCAAGAGCATGGTATGAATGCCTAAGAGATTTTCTTATCGCTAATGGCTTCAAAGTCGGAAAAGCCGATCCTACTCTCTTTACTAAAACAATTGCAAATGATTTGTTTGTATGCCAAATTTATGTTGATGATATCATATTTGGGTCTACTAACAAATCTACTTGTGAAGAGTTTAGTAGGATAATGGTACAAAAATTCGAGATGTCTATGATGGGGGAGTTGAAGTACTTCCTAGGATTTCAAGTGAAGCAACTCCAAGAGGGCACCTTCATCAGCCAAACGAAGTACATTCAAGACATACTCATCAAGTTTGGGATGAAGGATGCCAAGCGCATCAAGACACCCATGGGAACCAATGGGCATCTCGACCTCGACACAGGAGGTAAATCCGTAGATCAAAAGGTATACCGGTCAATGATAGGATCTCTACTCTATTTATGTGCATCTCGACCGGATATTATGCTTTCCGTATGCATGTGTGCAAGATTCCAAGCCGATCCTAAGGAAGTTCACCTTAGGGCCATAAAACAAATCTTGAGATATTTAGTTCAAACACCTAAGTTTGGTCTTTGGTACCCCAAGGGATCCACCTTTGATTTAATAGGTTACTCAGATGCTGATTGGGCAGGGTGTAAGATTGATAGAAAGAGCACATCAGGGACTTATCAGTTCTTTGGAAGATCCCTGGTGTCTTGGGCTTCAAAGAAACAAAATTCAGTAGCTCTTTCTACCGCCAAAGCCGAGTACATTGCTGCAGGCCATTGTTGCATGCAATTGCTTTGGATGAGGCAAACCCTTAGGGACTATGGTTCCAAATTAACCAAAGTTCCTCTCCTATGTGATAATGAGAGTACGATCCGCATGGCGGATAATCCCGTTGAGCACAGCCGCACTAAGCACATAGTCATTCGGTATCACTTTTTGAGGGATCACCAACAAAGGGGGGATATCGAGATTGCATATGTTAGCACCAAAGAACAATTACCCGATATCTTTACCAAGCCATTAGATGAGAAAACTTTTACCAAACTTAGGCATGAGCTAAACATTCTTGATTCTAGGAACTTTGATTGATACCTTGCACACACAGCTCATTTATATACCTTTGATCATCTCTCTTTCATGTGCTATGACTAATGTGGTTTTCAAGTGTATTTCATGTTAAGTCATAGATTGAAAGGGAAATGGAGTCTTCGGCGAAGACAAGGCTTCCACTCCACTCCATCGAATTATTCATCCTTCGCCGTCACTCCGCACCGCTCTCCAATTTGGTATAATCTTCACTCATATATTGTTTGCCAAAGGGGGAGAGAAAGTAATGAAGGGCTTATATTTCACTCACAAAGTATCCGTTTTGGTGATTCATGCCAAAGGGGGAGAAAGTATTAGCCCAAAGCAAAAGGACCGCACCACCACCAATTTCAAAAAATGTGTAAATGTAGTCTTTCAATTGGTATTAAAGAAGTTTTTCAATTGGTATCTTATTTTTGATATGATTTCAAATTGGTATGACCTCTTTCAAAATTAATATCTAAAACCCTCTTGAACACTAAGAGGAGAATTTCATTAAGAGGGAGTTTTGTTTAGTCAAAGGAAAAGCATTTGAAACAGGGGGAGAAAATTTCAAATCTTAAAAATGCTTCTCGAAATCTTATTTATATACCTTTGACTATTTGCAAAAAGACTTTGAAAAAGAATTTCCAAAACATTTTCAAAAACAAAACAAGTGGTGCAAGCGTGGTCCAAAATGTTAAAATGAAGAAAGCAATCCATGCATATCTTATGAAAATGTAAATTGATTTAATTCCAAGCAACCTTTGCACTTACCTCATGCAAACTAGTTCAATTCTGCACTTATATATTTGCTTTGGTTTGTGTTGGCATCAATCACCAAAAAGGGGGAGATTGAAAGGGAAATAGGCTAAAACCTTTTCCTAAATAATTTTGGTGGTTAAATTGCCCAATACAAATAATTGGACTAACTAGTTTGCTCTAGATTATAAGTCCAAGAAAGGGTTCAAATAAAAAGGAGAAAAACCAACCGAAGGCTGCCCTGGTCTTGCGCACCGGACTGTCCGGTGCACTAGGGAGAATCACTCCGAACTCCTCAGCTTCGGGTTTCTGGAAAATATTCTCCGCTATAATTCACTGGACTATCCGGTGTAGCACCGGACTGTCCGGTGTGCCATGCAGAGTAACGGCTACAGCGCCAACGATCGTCTGCAAAAGTGAACAATGAAGCTACAGTGCGCGGACAGCGCGCGCAGAGTCAGAGCAGGCGCTAGAAGGTGCACCGAACAGTGAACAGTGCCTCACCGTGTGGACCACCGGACTGTCCGGTGGCCCCACTTATCAGAGCTCCAACAGTCGAACCCTAACGGTTGGGTGACGTGGCTGGCGCACCGGACTGTTCGGTGCGCCCATCGACAGGAGCCTTCCCCAACGGCCATTTTGGTGGTTGGGGCTATAAATACCCCCCAACCACCACACTTCAAGGCATCCAAGTTTTCAGCCAACACATTCAATACAAGAGCTTGTGCATTCAATACAAGACACAATCAGATTGAATCAAAACCTCTCCAAAGTCCCAATTCCACTCAAAGCAACTAGTGACTAGAAGAGAGAGTTTTGCCCGTGTTCTTTGAGCTCTTGCGCTTGGATCGCTTTTCTTCTTCCCCATTTCTTGTTCCTAAGACATTTGTAATCAAAGCAAGAGACACCAACTGTGTGGTGGTCCTTGTGGGGACTAAGTGTCCCAATTGATTGAGGAGAAAAGCTCACTCAGTCTTAGTGACCGTTTGAGAGAGGGAAAGGGTTGAAAGAGACCCGGTCTTTGTGACCACCTCAACGGGGAGTAGGTTTGCAAGAACCAAACCACGGTAAAACAAATCACCGTGTCAATCCGCTCTATTTTCTTGGTTGATTTGTTTTTGCCCTCTCTTTCGGGTTCGACTTTATTTCTAACGCTAACCCGGCTTGTAGTTGTGCTTAAAGTTTATAAATTTAGATTTGCCTATTCACCCCCTCTCTAGGCGACTTTCACCCTTTTCAACGAGCCAAGAGACGACAAGCCCACTGACTCAGGCTCGAGTCACAAGAAGAGGGACGAGAAGAAGAAGAGGTGCATCAAGAAGATCATCTACTACGACAGCGATGCTTCCTCTTCCTCACCAAGGGACAACGACTCCTCGTCGAAAAAGAAAACGATCAATCAGAATTACTCTTTTGACTATTCTCGCATTCCGTACAATTCAAATGCGCATTTACTATCAATTCCTCTTGGAAAACCTCCACACTTTGATGGAGAAGACTATTAATTTTGGAGCCATAAAATGCGTAGTCATCTATTTTCTCTCCATCCTAGTATTTGGGAAATTGTAGAGAATGGGATGCATTTTGATAGTACTGATAACCCTGTGCTTATAAATGAACAAATTCATAAAAATGCCCAAGCCACTATTATTCTACTAGCATCTCTTTGCAGGGATGAATACAATAAGGTGAGCGGTTTGGACAACGCCAAACAAATATGGGACACCCTCAAGGTATCTCATGAGGGAAATGATGCCACCATGGTTACCAAAATGGAACTAGTGGAAGGAGAGCTAGGAAGGTTCACGATGATCAGGGGAGAGGAGCCAACACAAACCTACAACAGGCTCAAGACCCTGGTCAACAAAATCCGAAGCTACGGAAGCACAAGATGGATGGATCATGACGTCGTCCGACTCATGCTCAGATCATTTACTGTTATTGACCCCCATCTTGTCAACCTTATTCGTGAAAACCCCAGGTACACCAAGATGACGCCCGAGGAGATCCTTGGAAAATTTGTGAGCGGGCGCATGATGGTGAAAGAGGCGCAATATGTAGACGATGCGCTAAATGGTCCACTACCTGTCTACGAGCCATAGCCCGTTGCTCTCAAAGCAACGAGCAGCAAGGAGGCACTACCGAGCAAGGAAGCACAAGTGGAGGTTGCCGGGCTCAACGAGGATGAAATGGCACTCATCATCAAGCGTTTCAAAACCGCCTTGAAAGGACGCAAGGAATACCCCAACAAGAATAAACCAAGGGGAAAGTGCTCCTGCTTCAAATGCGATAAGACTGGTCATTTCATAGCTCAATGCCCTGATAATGATAATGACGAGGAACAAGAAAGGCATGGGAAGAAAGGGAAGAAGAAGAATTACAGGAAGGCGAAGGGCGAGGCGCACCTTGGAAAGGAATGGGATTCTGACTGCTCTTCATCTGACTCCGACGATGAAGGATTGGCTGCCTCGGCCTTTGACAAATCTTCGCTCTTCCCCAACGAATGCCATACTTGCCTTATGGCTAAGGAGAAAAAGGTACGTACTCGGGACTCTCCCAAGTATACTTCTTCTAGTGATCAAGAGTCATCTGATGATGAAGTAGATTATACTGATCTGTTTAAAGGATTAGATAGAAATAAAGTAGACAAAATAAATGAATTAATTGATGCCCTTAATGAAAAGGATAGATTGTTAGAAAAGCAAGAAGATATCTTGTATTACGAACATGACAAATTTGTTAGTGTTCAAAAATCTCTTGCTCTAGAAATTAAAAGAAATGAAATGTTATCCTCTGAGTTGTCTGCTTGTCATGAATCTGTCTCTAATCTAAAGGAGTTAAATGATGAATTAAATGCTAAATTAGAGAAATCAAATGCAACTAGTTCATGTGTAGAACATGTAGTTATCTGCAATAGGTGTAAAGATGTTAATTTTGATGAACATGTTATCACTATTGCTAAATTAAACAATGAGGTTGCAAGTCTTAATGCTCAACTTAAGACTTGCAAAGATGATTTTGAGAAATTAAAATTTGCCAGGGATGCCTACACCATTGGTAGACACCCCTCAATTAAGGATGAACTTGGTTTTCGAAAGGAAACCAAGAACTTAACAAGCCAAAAGACTTTCATTCTCAACAAGGAGAAAGGGAAAGCCCATATGGCGAGTAGTTCTCAAAAGAACCATGCCTATATGTATGATAGAAAATTTACTAGGCATGCTCATAATGATAGATGCTATGATCATGTTGTTTTACCTGGTTATCATACTTCTCATGCTATGGTTGCTTCTAGCTCTACTTATGCTTATGGTAGAAATAGGCCTAGGCGGAATCATGCTGTCTCATGCGCCTAGGAGAGTTTGCAATAGTTCTACTACTGTTTACCATACTTGCAATACTGCCTTTATACTTTCATGTAAGAATGCAAAAGTAGTTGCTAGAAAACTAGGATCCAAATGCAAGGGAGACAAGACTTGTCTCTGGGTTCCAAAAGTTATTGTGACTAACCTTGTAGGACCCAACAAGAGTTGGGTACCTAAAACCCAAGCTTAAATTGCCTTGCAGGTTGATGCATCCGGGGGCTCAAGCTGGATTATCGACAGCGGATGCACGAACCACATGATGGGGGAGAAGAAAATGTTCACCTCCTACGTCAAAAACAAGGATTCCCAGGATTCGATCATCTTTGGAGATGGGAACCAAGGCAAGGTCAAAGGATTGGGAAAGATAGCCATCACATCCGAGCATTCTATCTCTAATGTATTTCTAGTTGAATCGCTCGGGTATAATTTGTTATCTGTGAGTCAATTATGTAATATGGGTTATAATTGTTTATTCACAAATGTAGATGTATCTGTCTTTAGGAGGAGTGATGGTTCATTAGCTTTTAAGGGTGTATTAGACGACAAGCTCTACTTAGTTGATTTTTCAAAAGAGAATGCCGATCTAGATGCATGCTTAATAGCTAAGACGAATATGGGCTGGCTTTGGCATCGCCGTATAGCACATGTTGGGATGAATAACCTTCATAAGATTCTAAAGGGAGATCATGTGTTAGTACTATCTAATGTCTGTTTTGAGAAAGACAGACCTTGTGCAGCATGTCAAATAGGGAAACAGGTGGGAAGCACTCATCACAGCAAGAATGTGATGACGACATCAAGACCATAGGAGCTTCTTCACATGGACCTCTTCGGCCCCATTGCCTACCTCAGCATCGGGGGAAGTAAGTATGGTCTTCTAATTGTTGATGATTTTTCCCGCTTCACTTGGGTATTCTTTTTACAGGATAAGTCAGAAACCCAAGGGACCCTAAAGCGCTTCTTAAGGAGAGCTCAAAATGAGTTTGAGCTTAAGGTGAAGAATATAAGAAGCGACAATGGGTCCGAGTTTAAGAATCTACAAGTTGAAGAGTTTTTTGAGGAGGAAGGCATCAAGCACGAGTTCTCTGCCCCCTACACACCACAGCAAAACGGTGTGGTAGAGAGGAAGAACAGGACGCTAATCGACATGGCGAGAATGATGCTTGGAGAGTTCAAGATGCCCGAGCGGTTTTGGTCGGAAGCTGTGAACACAGCCTGCCACGCCATAAACCGGCTCTATCTACATCGCCTCCTCAAGAAGACCTCCTACGAACTTCTTACCGATAACAAACCCAATGTCTCTTACTTTCGTGTATTTCGAAGCAAATGCTACATTCTGGTGAAGAAAGGTAGACATTCTAAATTTGCTCGCAAGGCTGTAGAAGGGTTTTTATTAGGATATGACTCAAATACAAAGGCGTATAGGGTCTTCAACAAATCATCGGGATTAGTTGAAGTCTCTAGCGACATTGTATTTGATGAGACTAATGGCTCTCCAAGAGAGCAAGTTGATCTTGATGAAATAGATGAAGATGAAGTTCCGACGACCGCAATGCGCACGGTGGCGATAGGTGATGTGCGACCATAGGAACTAGAGGAACAACATCAACCTTCTTCCTCGACACTGGTGCATCCCCCAACTCAAGATGATGGGCAAGTACCTCAAGAAGAGGAGCATGATCAAGGGGGAGCACAGGAAGAACAGGTTATGGAGGAAGAAGCACCACGAGCCCCTCCAACTCAAGTTCGAATGACGATCCAAATACATCACCCCGTCGATCAGATTCTGGGTGACATCAGCAAGGGAGTAACTACTCGCTCACGATTAGCTACTTTTTGTGAGCATTACTCGTTTGTCTCTTCTATTGAACCTTTCAGGGTAGAAGAAGCCTTGCAGGATCCGGACTGGGTGTTGGCCATGCATGAAGAGCTCAACAACTTCAAAAGGAATGAAGTCTAGAGCCTGGTGTCGTGTCCAAAGCAAAATGTTGTGGGAACCAAGTGGGTGTTTCGCAACAAGCAAGACGATCACGGAGTGGTGACAAGAAACAAGGCTCGACTTGTGGCAAAAGGTTATGTCCAAGTTGCAGGTTTGGATTTTGAGGAGACTTTTGCTCCTGTAGCTAGGCTAGAGTCAATTCGGATATTATTAGCCTGCTCACCATTCCTTTAAGTTGTTCCAAATGGATGTGAAGAGCGCTTTCCTCAATGGGCCAATCAAGGAGGAGGTATACGTGGAACAACCCCCTGGCTTTGAGGATGACAGGTATCCCGACCATGTCTATAAGCTCTCTAAGGCGCTCTATGGACTTAAGCAAGCCCTAAGAGCATGGTATGAATGCCTTAGAGACTTTTTAATTACTAATGCTTTCAAGGTTGGGAAAGCCGATCCAACTCTTTTCACAAAAACTTGTGATGGTGATCTTTTTGTTTGCCAAATTTATATCGATGACATAATATTTGGTTCTACTAATCAAAAGTCTTATGAGGAGTTTAGCAGGGTGATGATGCAAAAGTTCGAGATGTCGATGATGGGCGAGTTGACCTACTTCCTTGGATTCCAAGTGAAGCAACTCAAGGACGACACTTTCATCTCCCAAACAAAGTACACTTAAGATCTTCTCAAGAGGTTTGGGATGAAGGACGCCAAGCCTGCAAAGACACCGATGGGAACTGACGGGCATCTTGACCTTAATAAAGGAGGTAAGTCAGTTGTTCAAAAGGCATACCAGTCAATGATAGGTTCATTACTTTATCTTTGTGCTAGTAGACCGGACATCATGCTTAGTGTATGCATGTGTGCTAGATTTCAATCCGACCCCAAGGAATGTCACCTTGTGGCCGTTAAGCGAATTCTTAGGTATTTAGTTTCTATGCCTTGCTTCGGGATCTGGTATCCAAAGGGGTCTACCTTTGAGTTGATTGGATACTCAGACTCCGATTATGCCGGGTGCAAGGTAGATAGGATGAGCACATCAGAGACGTGCCAATTTCTAGGAAGGTCCCTCGTGTCCTGGAGTTCCAAAAAACAAACATTTGTTGCCCTATCCACCGCTGAGGCCGAGTACATTGCCGCAGGACAGTGTTGCGCGCAATGACTTTGGATGAGGCAAACCCTCCGGGACTTTGGCTACAATCTGAGCAAAGTCCCACTCCTATGTGACAATGAGAGTGTAATCCGCTTGGCGGATAATCCTGTTGAACATAGCCGCACTAAGCACACAGACATCCGGCATCACTTCCTGAGAGACCACCAGCAAAAGGGAGATATCGATATTTATCATATTAGCACCGAGAACCAGCTAGCTGATATCTTTACCAAGCCTTTGGATGAGAAAACATTTTTTCAGGTTGCGTAGTGAGCTAAATGTCTTAGATTCACGTAACTTGGATTGATCTATAACATACATGTGTTTTATGCCTTTGATCATGTTACTTTGAGCATTTACATCATTTATTGCGTATTTGTGGTGCTCAAGTTGTACAAGTCATCCCCGGACCTCACAAGTCCATATGCAAATGATGCACATATTTAGGGGGAGATGTGCTACAACTTGACCCCTTTGAGACTAACTTGTTTGGTTGAGTACACTTGATGTAGTCTCGAAGGTACATTGAAAGGGAAAATGAACTTGTACAACGATAAGACTTCCACTGCACTCCGGTATTAGTGTATTTAATTCCAAGTTCATACTTGTGCTCTCATTGCCTTTATGCTCTTAATTGATATTTTGGTGAGGCAATGGGGTTAAAGGGCCAATAATGATCCCGTTTTGGTGCTTTTTGCCAAAGGGGGAGAAATTAAGGCCAAAGCAAATGCATCAGCCAACCACTTGTAAATTTTGAAAATAGAGGAGTTAGAATTTGGTTCTTTGTAAAAATACTCTTATTGCAAAATTTGGTCTCTTATGGGGGAGAATTTTGATCAACTTGAATACCACGGTCTCTTATGGGAGAAAATTTGGTTGTGGCGTCCCAATGGACGAGGGTTGCACTCAACCCTTTTCAAGTGATCCGATGATCAACTTGAATACCACGATTTTTCCTTTGAGATCTTTTCCTGTTTGTGAGGAATCTCCAAAAGTTGGAGCCTCTCGCCCTTACAAAGTTTTGATCACAAGAAGCACAAGAGTAAGGGAGGGAAAACAACGCACACAAGATTCAATCCGCAGCACACATACGCACACAAGCCAAGACTTGAACTCAAAGCACAGGACAGGAGTTCACAACTCGAATGGAGCTCAAATCACTAACACAATGAATCAAATGCGTGGAGGTAGAGTCTGGATGTCTTAGTATGCTTAGAGAATGCTTGGCGTTGTGCTCCATGCGCCTAGGGGTCCCTTTTATAGCCCTAAGGCAGCTAGGAGTCGTTGGACATCAATTTGGTAGGCAATTCTTGCCTTTTGTCGAGTGGTGCACCGGAAAGTCCGGTGCACCACCGGACAGCCACTGTAGCAGTCTGGTGGTGTGCCCAACCGACCGTTGGCGCAGACCACGTGTCGCGCGTTGATCGCGGCCGACCGTTGGTCGCTGGCGCAGTTGGACTCACCGGACAGTCCGGTGCACCACCGGACAGTCCGGTGATTTATAGCCACATCGCCTTTCTCTTTTCCCGAGAGCGCTTAGTTGACGCCTAGACAGCCTGGGGCACCAGACACTGTCCGGTGCACCATCGGACAGTCCGGTGTGCCAGGCCCGAGCTGGTGTTGGCTGAACTTTGCCAACTTTACTCCAATTAAATCTTCTTTTCTTGGCTTTGTTTCTAGCACTTAGATAACCATGTTAGTGTTCAAAAACAATTCACTAAGTCTAGAAACATACCTTGTTCTTGATTTCACACTTCTTACTCATTTGGTACATAAGAACTTACTCAATATGTATTGAACATCTAATCACCAAAATACTTATAGAAATGGCCCAAGGGCACATTTCCCTTTCAGGCGTTCCATCCGTGGAGCCCTCTAAGGAATGCGTGCGCTACTAGGTTCCCGACAACCTCTTAGCACTACATCCAGTTGCTCTAGGGGTTCCCGATGCATGAATCTCCAAGATCCATGACCACTGGAAAGGCAACATCCTTCCCATAGATCATGTATCCGTTGAGCATATAGTGCCATTGACTAAGAGATACACCATGGTAGAGGGGACCTCTACCATCGTGGAGCCAATGACATTTTCATGTGGTGAATTACTTGAGAGGAGGATGACTAGTTGCTCGCGTAGATCCTTGGAAGAGAGTGCGGATGTCATTCTTCATCCCGCACGCTGGTCGGTAAGGCCTTTTCGGCATGGCTCCTACTGACCAACCACCATTCAGGATGCAACTGAGCTGGTAAGGTCTTGCAAAGCGTGTACGTCCCACACAAAGCAAATACACACACCGGCTCAGGCTCTAAAGTTTTCACCCCTCTTGGTCGTTCGTTGTATGGGGGATGGAGCATAACACAACTTTGTAAGTTTTATTCGTAAAAATAAGTGCGTGGTCTAGTCCGGTGAGGACCGTCCTCATAAAACCGATCACTGGATCCCATCCCACAAACTCATGTGTATTAAGTTATAAACGAAAGATTTTCCTTAGTACTGTCTTTGCGATTAATTTCTTTTCCGTTTCAGCTTACAGACATTATTTTTTCTAAACCCCATGTGGTTCCCTACTCTTGTTGCTACACTAAGATCTGGATTGTATTGGCTAGCTTATGACATAGTTAGGGACCCTTTTTATTTCTGAGAGGGGTCTGGAACATTGGGGATCGGTACTAGGGAAAGGTGCTTGTTCCCTGGGGTGGTACGGAGCTATGCAGCCACCTAGGACTAGGCCCCAGAGGTCCGAACCTCATTCTAGCTTAAAGGTTGTCTCCTTAAACTTTGTTCATCAAATCCCCTTTACTACTAAAAGGGGTCTAGGTAACCGGAGACAAGGTCTAGGAAAAATACTTGTTCCTTGGGGTGGTCCAGAAGTTGTGTAGCCGCTTAGCTTGGTCCTATACCCTAAGCCTACACACTTCACTCTGCAATAGGTGCCCTAGTACCTTGGACTAGGTTTCTAGAGGCCCAAACCTCATTCTAGCTTAAAGGTTGGCGTCCTGAGCTCTACATGTCAAGTTTGGTCACATGTTTTGAGGGATCTAGGGCAACAAAGTGTGGGTTCCATGGGTTCACTACTAAGCATCAATATTGAGTCGCGTGCAGGATTAATCCCTCGTTTTGGTGGTAACTAGCCTCAAACTCTCAAGACTGCCTCCTAGGAAGTCTCAATTCCATTTCTAAATTGTTTTTAGATATATTACTACTCCTTCTGTCGCAATGGCCCGACATGTTCCTTGTCTTCTTGTAGGTTCAGCTCTTCGGCATCCATAAGGTCGCGCCGGAAGCGAGCAACAACGATCTCCATCGATCGGACGTGCTAGTCACCAAGGTGCTGGCAGTCTGTTTCGAGGCCTCCCACACCAAGCACCAGCGACCCACATTGTGACATGGGGTCCAAGCTCGCTAGTCATGTGTAGTGGGCAGTGGGCGAAGGTGCGAAAAGGCAGGATCTAAACCGTCGTGCACATGGAACGCGAACAATGAGTACCCTCCTCGGTAACCGATGTGTTGGTAAAACTATTTTTGCTAATGTGGTGGTGACTCACATCATGTGCATGACCAGGCGTGGGAGCCGCAGGTCAAGTGAGCCACGGAGACATAGTGACAGCTGTTAAGAACCCCTTGCTACCGAGTGTAGGCCAAGGGCTACTTAACTGAATAATATAGTCGAACAAGGAGTCAAGAGTGTAGAGAGGGACTGATTCTTTATTGTTGTATAGTGCTGCTGTCCAAGGTTACATGATATAGGGATCTCCTCTCTATTTATAGACAAAGCTAGGGTTTCAGGCATATGGGCCACATGGGCCTTCCTGGCCCAAGAAAGGTTTCTTAACACTCCCCCTTGGCCCAATGCCGCGAGATGCATGTCCCAAAACTCCATAAAACCCAGTGGGAAAAAATTGGAGAAAGAGTACATAGCTCACGCTTGCTGTGTCGCATGAATTGCCTCATCAAAAACCTTAGTGAGAAACTTTCATGAAACTCACATAAGGGAAAAGAGTACAATTCACCCAATATAACAATTTAATATCTAGATTATTTGGGTACTTAAAATTTACGTTTAAGATTTATTTGGGTGTGTGTGAAGTTTCTCCCCCTGAGATCTGCAATTCTCTAAGTCTCATCATTCCAAGTCCTCGGACTCATCCTCAAATGATGATGCGGGGAGTTACTTTGTGAACATATCTGCGAGATTTTCACATGACTTAGTGTGCAATATTTAATCTCATTCATCGTATGTAGCTCATGTGCATAGAAGAATTTGGGGTTTATATGCTTTGTAAGATTGCTTTTTCACATAGCCCATTTGAACTTGTGTGACACAAGCTACATTATCTTCATAAATGATAGTGGGTGTTTGCTCAATATTCAATCCACATGCAGATTGGATATGGTTGATCATTCTTCGAAGCCATGCACATTCACGCGAGGCTTCATATAATGCAATAATTTCTGAGTGGTTCGTTGAAGTCGAGACCAAAGTTTGTTTTGACGACTTCCATGAAATTGCAGTTCCTCCACAAAGAAATACGTATCTTGTTTGTGATTTACCTAAATGCGGATCAGATAGGTATCCAGCGTCAGCATAGCCGACAAGGTTCAAATCTTGATTTTTATGATAGAATAGGCCAAGATCCTTGCTTCCTTGGAGGTAACGGAAGACGTCCTTGATCCCTTTCCAATGCCTTTTGGTGGGCTCCGCACTGTATCTTGCTAGCAAATTCACAGCAAATGCAATATCTAGTCTCGTGTTGTTTGCTAGATACATCAACGCTCCAATTGCGCTTAGGTACGGATATTCAGCTCCAAGAACTTCCTCCCCCTCTTCCCTAGGTCGGTATGGGTCTTGGTCTACATGTAATGACCTTCCAATCATAGGGGTTTTGGTAGGATATGCCTTCTCAAAACCAAATCTTTCTAATACTTTTTGAGTGTAAGTGGATTGGTGGATTAATATGCCACCTTCAAAATGTTCAAGCTGTAGGCCTAAACAAAATTTGGTTTTACCCAAATCTTTCATCTCAAATTCAGACTTCAAGTATGAGCTTGCTTCTTCAATTTCTTTATGTGATTCCTATGATGTTCAAATCATCAACATATGTTGATATAATACAGAATCCATTCGGGGATCTTTGTATAAAGACACATGGGCAATCCTTGCTGTTTGTGTAGCCTTTCTTGCTTAGAAATTCACTCAAGCGATTATACCACATTCTTCCTGATTGTTTCAATCCATACAGTGATTTCTTAAGTTTAACACTGTATAATGCTCTATTTTTCTCGTCTCGATTTGGGACTGGGATTCCATCTGTTATTTTCATATATATATATATATGTATGTATCCAAGTTTCCATAAAGATAAGCTGTCACAACATCCATTAGTTTCATTTTTAAATTTAAGTTCACTGCCAATGAGATCAAGTATCTAAAGGTAATTCCTCCAATGACTGGAGAGTAAGTTTCTTCATAATCAACTCCAGGGCGCTGAGTGAAACCTTGAGCGACTAGCCTTGCTTTGTACCTTGATATTTTATTATTTTCATTTCTCTTTCGGACAAATACCCACTTATAACCTACAGGGTGTATGTGGGATGGTGTGCGGCTTACGGGCCCAAACACCTCTCTTTTGTCTAGAGAAATTAATTCCACGGTAATTGCCTTTTTCCATTTATCCCAATCTGGTCTTGTTGGGGGCCTTCGTCTTCTGAAGGTCCTCAAAAACATAATTTAACAATGTTTTCCGAGTGTAATATGTGAACAGGCGCTTTCTGTCTCGGATCAGAATCACACGGTGTGAAGAGCATGAACAATACGAAGGTTGACGCAGCGCCGAAGCTACATGCAAGGAAGCTTCGGCATAACGGCAGAAAAGGGGAACCGACTTAAAAGGGAAAAGACTATTTAGACCTCGGTGGATTACCTTAAAGTTATTAGCAAATGTAAAGGGCCTAGATGTAATTTTACACGGGCTGTGTCCCGTGCCTATAAATAGGTGAACAGTACCTCCTACTGTTCACGCTGACTAATACTTGCTTTTGCGTCACAATTGTACTTTTTGCCTTCTGTCAAGCCGAAGGTACTTTTGTAATTCAATATTGTTTTCACCTTTCCATGATGATATAATAAAGTTGAAATAATAATGCTATATAATCATTTATGTTGTCTCTTATATTTCACATGCTTCTTCTTTCTTCAACATATGTTATGATGATGAAGGTACGTCCTTCATGACCTTTGTCTGAAGATCATTATATCCTAAGGGAAATAATGTTTCGAAGGACGAAGGGCATTAACCTTTGACATTTTGTGTTGCCTTGTTCTTAATTCATAGCATTTGAGAACAAGTCCCCAACATTGGCGCCCACCTCCGGTGAACTCTTTTCGACCACCTTCGGCTAGGGATGAAAGTAGGATGGGAAAATCCCGAACCGACCGTTATCGTATAACCGATTTGGTTAGTTTTGTCCCGATCGATTTCGAACCGATGTAAAAAACGAAAACGGAACGAAAACGGGATATACAAAACGGTAGAGTTGTTTTCCCGACCGTTTAACCGGGATCCCATTTTTAATCGGGATGATCCCGTTTTGTTACCGTATTTTATAATTCGGGATCACTTCAATACGGCCTGCTTCAATCCAGATATCACTCTGAGGCCCAGCCCATCTAAACAAAAACCTAACCTAGGTTACCTAGCCCGTCCGCTCCTCTCTCTGCTCTCTCCCAGCGTAGCAAACGCCGTCGTCCGCCCTCCACAGCTTCACTGCTCGTCTGCTCCAGCGACCAGCGGGCAGCTAGGCGCCTGCGCCATTCTCCTGCTCTCTCTCAGTCGCGCGTGAGCCGTAGCAAAGTAGCAAACGCCGCCGTCCTCCTGCTCTCTGGTCTCCCAGCCGTGAGTCGTAGCAAAACCGCCGTCCTGTCCTACTCTCTGCTCAACTGCTCTCTCCAACGGGTAGCGGTGCCGGTCCAACCTCCAGAGTCCAGAGGCCACGGCTCGGCGGCTCCCTCCCAGACGGCCAGCCTCCACACGCCGCCATCCGAGACCAGCCCGAGAAGAAGCTTGCTGCGTTGAACACTGCTGACCACGCCGCAGTCCGAGAAGAAGCTTGCCGAGAAAAGCTTGCTCCCTCTGCTCTCTAGTCTCCATTGCTGACCACGGCTACAGCTCTGCTGTCCACGGCTCTGCTCTCCACTGCTGACCACAGACCACCTGCTGTCCACGGAATGAAGATACAACAAGTGGCTCCTCTCCATGAGCAATGTGTCTTATGTTTGTTGAGAGATGTGAGCAAATGAGCCTTGATTGTAATAGTCTATGCGTGCTAAGTGATCCAAATGTGAGCAAGTGATTATGAATATGTGTTTTAAACTTTGTATTGTGTCATGTGTGCTAGTAGACTTATATGACTTCTTATGTTAGCCAAGAGCCCAAGACTTATGTGCTACATTAAACTTTGTGTGCTCCGGATTTACATGGCTTTTATAGTTTTATTTGTGTTTAATTAAGACTTGTGTTTACAATTTTTTATTTGTTGTTAAGTTTTGAATATATGGTTTCATGGTGTTGATTTACCGAACAAAAATACCGGTTCCCATCCGATTTCGACTTTAACCCGACCGGATCGTATCGTTTTTCTATTCCCGTATTTATCCCGTTCGTTTTCGTTACCGATATATCCTGTTTTCGTTTTCGTCCGCAAGGTAGATATGAAAATGAAAACGGTAGAGGTATTTTCCCGACCGTTCCCGACCGTTTTCATCCCTACCTTCGGCAAGCACTGGCCTTCGTCATGCCACCGAAGAAAGTTTCAGCGCCAGGGGCTGCCGCACTGCAGCCACTGGACCCAAATCAGGAGACCCTTTCTCTTCGAGAGGCCCGAAGCCAGAAGAGGAAGGCCACTAGTACAACACTACAGGAGGAGGAGTTGGACCAAGAAATCAGAAACATGGAGATAATCCATCAGCAAGTGCAAAGGAAGAAGGATAAGATGGCCCGACTGGCTGACCTTCAAAGGCAAATTGACGAAGCCACTGAAGAAGTACGCCATCTTGCTCAAGATGAGCAAGATCGAAGGCCCCAACACAGGGAGCTTCATCAAGAGGGCTTGTTCAACGACGATGGATGATATGATGATTTTAATCATGATATCTTTACTTTTGATGATGCTTCTCCCTTGGCACAGAAGCAGTTTTTGATGAGCCACCTCAGCTTCCCATGGCCCCCCATCATACAAGCCACCTCAGCTTCCCATGTATGATGGGCATTCAGTCCCGAAGCAATTTTTGATGAGTTATGAAGCAACTATATCTTCATATGGAGGCAATGCAGCTGTCATGGCCAAGTCCTTCGTCATGGCAGTTCGGAATGTGGCCCAAACATGATATTCGTCTCTTCGGCCAGGAACCATTACTTGGTGGCAGAAGCTCAAGGATATGCTAGTGACAAGTTTCCAAGGCTTCCAGACGAAGCCAGTCACAGCTCAGCTTTGTTTCAATGCACACAAGATCATGAAGAGTACCTCCACACATATGTCTGAAGGTTCTTGCGTCTTAGAGCACAAGCGCCCACAGTACCCAATGAAATTATCATTGAGGCCATGATTAAGGGGCTTCGTCCAGGACCTACTACTTAGTATTTCGCCAGAAAACCCCCACAGACTCTGGAGAAGCTGCTTCAGAAGATGGATGAATACATCCGGGCTGACAATGACTTCCGCCAAAGAAGGGAGGAAGCATACAGGTTCTCTGAAATGACCAGGGGCTTTGGAGGAAGAATCCATCCGAGGCACGTCAGGTCAATTCACAACTCTACCTAGAGTGATGACAGAGGAATTCAACAGCAGAGGCCGCAGTATTCTTCGCAAGCTTCGGGGCAGCAACAAAGCTCTTTCCGACCGCCAGCTCCAAGAGGCAGAGGCGCCAGGGGCTTCGGAGGAAGATATGGGGACCAGCCCGGAAGATCTACTGCTTATTTTGTGGTGAATATAAGGGCCACAATACAAGAACGTGTCAAATCACCATCCAAAAGCAAAAGGAGATTGTAGAAGCCAAAGCCCGGCAAAGTCAACCGAAGCAAGTCCTGCACACTGCTTCGTGTCATTCACCCTACATACCAGAATATGTGGGTAATCATCCCGCAGCTTCTGTTGCTTCGGCTAGTCAGCCGCAAGTTTCTTGGCCACAGCTTCCACCTTCGCCACCACTACAGCCTGCCTACTCTCGAGGCCAGTAGCCAGAAGGGAGTCAACAGACCCATCAGCAGCGAGATTTCAGGGGGTCCGAAGCTCGCACAGTTATTAGCACCGTGCCGAATCAAAACACATATACTGACACATATCCTACCTTTGGCACAATTTTTACATTCATTGTCGTTTTCTTTTAATAAGGAACAATCAATGTAAACCTAATTTTCTTGTTATTTTAAAATTCATGTACTAGCTTCGTTTATATCAAAATGAAATAAACCTTCATCTCGGACTTACGAGAATGCCGAAGCTACAAAGAGATATTCCTTCGGGAATGCAGAGCTAAAAATCACAGTAAAAGTTTCACCGAAGCTAAAAAGTCGTTCTTAAAGAGCGCAGCGTAAGTTTGCCGAAGCTTCAAAAAGCCGTTCTCAAGGGAGCGCAGTGTAAGTTTTCTGCTCAAAAGTCGTTCCTTAGCGAATGCAGAGCCAAATACCGCCGAAATATAAGGCGAACGCGAAAAGTCAACATGAATACCGCCGAAATAGAAGGCGAAGAAGTTCAAAAGACGTTCCTTAGGGAATGCAGAACTTACACCAAAAAATAAACGGTGCAGCCGAAAAATAAACGGCAAAGAGATTTCAGTCATTCCTTAGGGAATGAAGGTTGTGGATGAAGCTTCGGATGTGTGTGTTTGGGCGTTCATTTGCACGATACATTAGCATCATTCTTCGCATCATATCATCACATCATATCGCATAGCATCACATCATACATCATATCACATCAATGACATCAATTGAAAACGAAGCCGACCTTCGGGCAATGCTTTACAAAAAATGTCAAGGCACAAAGTAAGCTGAGAATCATAGCTTCATCAGTTCTGATGTGGAGAAAAGGATTTATTGTTTATGAAGCATTGATATTTTACAAAGTATCGATGATTTTTACGAAGCATAAAAGCTCTTCTTTACGAAGCATGAAAGAAGGGAAGGTGTTTTTCACCGAAGGCTCAAAAACGTATGTACATAAAGTTTCATGCATCGCAAAGAACTGAATTACAAAAACAATTCATATATTACATGCAAATTTATAAGCACTAAATATTACAAGCATAGTTCAGCAAAATGTTACATTAATATTCTAGAAAATGTTTTTACAACAGCTACTATTCTTCTTTCAGAAACTTTTTCTGCAGCTTCGGTTAATAGCTTGGTAACAACTTCATCCACAATAGCTTCAGCCATATTAATAATTTCTACTGTTTTCTTTGTCTCTGTGTCGGCCAGTGGGTCAAATGGCTCTGGGGGAGGAGATAATTCAGCTGCGATAGAAGACATGAATTAGTTCGTAGTCACAAAAATAAACAAAGTTAAAAGCCATTAAGTAATACCTATCCGTCTTTCAAGTTCTGCAGCTTTTTCAGCTGCTTTCGTTGCTTCTCGAGTGTCATGAATATCTTTTTCGTTCTTCTTCATTATTCATGGGCCATCCCTCGGCCGCCATTTTCCCTAGATATAGTAAAAAAATTCCGCCTATTGAGCTTGCTTCGGCCGAGGGGTCCTTCGTATCATCGACGGAGAAGGCAGTTCGACCTGGGCCAAAGTTTTAACATGTTCGCACCCTGCCTTCTCCAAAATAGTTGCAACTCCCCTCGCATCAGAGAAGGCACATACGTCCCGCGGTCACTCAAAATCTCTTCAAAGGCTTCGGCCTCACCGTTGATCCACTCAATTACGCCCTTAGGATCGCCCAGTATGAAGTTGTCTTCGCTTGAGTACGCGCCTATGTTGGCGAAGCTAGTTTTTATCTTTTTTACACATTCCACAGATTTTTCAAACATCTTCCTTTTGATGAGCGAAGTTCTGCAACTGTTTTTTCACAATAATTTTTCCAGTACTCACTGGCATCTCGTTCAGCTTCGGCAACAACACATTTTAATTTGGCTTCAGCCAGCTGTTTCCGAAGGTCTTCAATTTCACTTTTATGGGCTTCAGCTTGGGCTTTGGAAGTAGCCTCGTTTCTTTTATTTTGCTCACCAATGAAATTAGTATTTTATCTTTTTCAAGACCTTCGTTCATTAGTTCAATTACTTCTGAACGAATGTTGTTCAGAGCTATAGTGCATCCTTTGTCTTCGATATTTTTCTGTGCCCTGAGGGCATTGCTAAGGATCAAGCTGCAAAAGAAGCATAGTATTGGGTATAAGCAAATGAAAAAAATTTGTTTTTAAGTACAAAAATTTGATTTTCACACCTTTATACTATTATATGCTAAACTGTCGGCCAATTCATCCTTCGACAGTACTGAAAGCCCATCTTCTAATGTTGGGAATCCGAAGCTTCTGCTCATCTCCCGACAGACAGACATCTCCTTGCTGTCTGGGAGATAGTACAAGAAATCCTCTTCTCCGCTGCCGTTGAATACTAGTGCCCCCTTTGGATATTTCAGCTTCTGGGCATAGTGTTGAGCTTCTCGTTCTTCTTCTTTAGAGAGCTTCTTTCCCGAAGCATGACGGATGATATATTCAATATTTTCTTTTAAAGCTTCGGGACCAAACGCGGGAGTTTTCTCAGGCAAACTCTGTTCTATAACCTTCCTCTGCTGCTTTTTCCTCAAATTCCGAAGGTCGTTCATCAGCAGGCTCTGAAGGCCCAGCTTCGGCACAAGCCTGGCTCGCTACAGCTTCAACTTCGGCCGGTTTTGTTTCAGCTTCACTTTGCAATTTTGAAGCCTCGGCGATTTTCCTTGAAGGAGTAGACCTTAAGTCGTCACTGTTTCTAACACATCTAGTACATTTACCATTCTTTTTCTTTTCGGGGTTACCGCAAGACTTTCTTGTGCTTTGGCACTGTTACTTCCGCCGAAGGGCTTAAATTTTCTAGTTTTTTTGTTTCTTCGATTTTTGGCTCTTTAGTTTTACCTTTATTAGCCTGCGACTCAACTAGCTCTGTTGAGTGTGCCTTCGGCATGGTAGCCGGCTCTTCAATCTTCTGTGTGAGAGGAGCAGGTTCTTTCGCTTCAGTATCTGAAGAAGTTTCCCCGCCAAATTCAGGCACTATGGCCGGTTCAATGTAGTGCGGTCGGTGGGTAAGGACCTTCAACTTTTTCCTCTTCGGCGTAGGCTCGCTTGGAGCAGCGAAGCAGCAACCTTTCCAGAAGTTGCACCCTTTCTTTTCTGCCCCCGCGGCAGGTAGCGATAGTCAGGGTACACAAATCCAATAGCATCAAAAACCCTATTTAATCTTTTCTTTTTTCGGCCCCCGAAGACTGCAGATAGTGCATTATCTTCGGACTTGGAATATGCTCCAAGTAACTCATCGCTAGTATTTTCAACACACTTCAGCCAGTTGAAAGGATCACGATGCCCAAGAGGGGGGGTGAATTGGGCTTTTCTAAAAAACAACACTAATAAAAACCTAAGCAAGAGATAAGCAAGAGCCCAACTTCACCCCAACAACTAGCACTAAGAAAATAATACTAGAAATGCAACAAAGCTAAGATAATACTTCAAATACATGCTAAACAAATACACAATGTAAAGTGCTTGAATTAAGTGCGGAATGTAAAGCAAAGTTTAGAAGACTCCTCCAATTTTTCCCGAGGTATCGAAGAGTCGGCACTCTCCACTAGTCCTCGTTGGAGCACCCGCGCAAGGGTATCGCTCCCCCTTGGTCCTCGCAAGAACCAAGTGCTCACTACGAGATGATCCTTTGCCACTCCGGCACGGTGGATCCCTCGAGACCGCTTACAAAGTTGAGTCGGGTCACCAACAAGATCTTCACGGTGATCACCGAGCTCCCAAACACCACCAAGCCGTCTAGGTGATGCGATCACCAAGAGTAACAAGCCGTAGACTTTCGCTTGACCAAGAGAAGCCTAATGCAAGTGGTGTGTGCTCTAGGTGGCTCTCACTAGCGCTAATGAGGAACAACCGCGGATTATGATTCTCTAATCTCCTCACTAGGCTTTTGGTGCTTGCAAAGCTCTAGCAATGTGCTGGAATAAATGTGGA